>CM048744.1:607728409-608328409 GCA_026315105.1 Locusta migratoria | reverse complement strand
TGACGTTTCGCGCATTACATCAAGTATCCGATCTGTGATATTATTACAATCATTATTGTTGAATTTCGTGATTGGATGCTTCGAAACGAGTGCATTTTTACGTGTGATTTGATCTCATAGCACACTACTGAAAGATAGCTTATCTATCATCATCAACCAACACACGAGCGGAGCCACCGGATAAGCTAGTAATTATTTATTTTTGACGACTTTACAGCTTTCAGTCAATGAAATAAATCGCAATTTGCGATCGGTTATGGCTTCACTGTACTAGGTTTAGATAGAATACCAATGTGTGGCGAATGAAAACTTGTGCTCGGCCAGGATTCGCACCCGGGATCTCCTAAATACTTGGCAGACGCGTTGACCACTCCGCCACCGAGAACACAGTGACCAGCGCAACTGCAGAGGACTCTTCCCTGGTCTCTCGCCACACCCGAATCTGTAATAAAAATGGGGGTACCTATTTAAAAAAAAATGTTATAGATATCCGTTTGACCTATCGGGCCAACCATAGCGCCATCTGTTTTCCGCAGGCCGCGGTGGCCGAGGGGACTGAGGCGCTCCAGTCACGGTCTGCACGGCCACTACGGTCGGGGGTTCGAATCCCCCCTCGGGCATGGATATTTGTGCCGTCCTTAGTTGTAAGTAGTTCATAAGTAGTTTGTAAGTTTAGGGACTGATGACCCCGTAGTTAAGTCCCATAGACTCTACAAACATTTGAACATCTGTTTTTCCCCTTCAAGCTAGAAAAGTTTTGTTCTTTGTAGTTTTTTCGTCTGTTGCTTGTTTCGTGAGGTATTTGGCCCGGTCACTATCAATGGACCACTCTGTATATGTGTGTTTGATAGATAAGTGAACTGTAAGTTTTTAAAATTAGAAATTAACAAGTGGCAAGCATATTGTCGATAAACAGTAAAACAAGAAAGTTTTAATCAATATTGTTACACAGAGTACTATGGTTTCGAAACTACTCAATTTATCAATAATTCTTCTCTGTCCGTTTGAGGGAATCAAACTGTTTCACTCTGCGGTTAAACTGGAACGTCAGTACAGTCAGGGCACCCAAAGCCCTACACCCTGAAGGAAGCAACCGAACCAGGTGAATTCTGCAGCATGCGTTTGCGGCTACGAGAGGTACACATGATTAGCATTTCAACGCAGGCGGACATTACGGGAGCCGATAGCGCCAGATGCAGACGCTGTATAAAGGGGAACATTCTGCCAGCCAGACCTACTAGAACTGTACTTTCCTACGGTTGTTTTGCATAAGCAGCTTCAGTATGCCTCGTAGAATGCAACGAGTATCTTTCAAGCACTTTTCGGAGTTTGACCGAGGACGAATAGATACGTTTATGCCGCACGGAATGGCCGCGTGGTCTAGGGCGTCATGTTACGGACTGGGCAGTTTTTTTCGCCGGAGATCAGCGTCCTCCCTCGGGGCATGAGTAGTATGACCAGGCATCCGGACGTGTCCTCCTTTTTTTAGTTCTTTGCTCAGTGTCCGGGCCTTTTGTTACACTGTCCTCCTTTTTCGCAAAGTTGATTATAGTAATATTTTATTTACAATTATTCCCGTGCAATTGGTTTTTACACGAACAACTTACGAACAGATAGCAGCAGGATCATCGATTTTATAATGTTTCTTTCCGTAAGCGAGAGTAAATATCGCTTATCTAAAATTTCCGCGGCGTACTTCAGTTCCGGATTGGATTCACTTGGCATTGTCTTGGAATTACGGGTTTCGTGCCACGTGTTCATCAGTGATGTGTGACCTGAGAGTGTGCTGTCAGCGAGTGGATTTCGTAAAATATCTGGCAATGCCTAAACGCAGGTGAACAATCTTGGAGGTTCTATTTTACAAATATTCTTATTTCAAGAAAGTTCGAAGTGTATGTGAAGCAGAGTGTAAAATATGTGGTCCTGGAACCTACATTTCACTGGCCAATAAATATAATAAATAGCTCGACAGATTTATTTTTTATTTCGTGGTTTTGTTTCATGATTTTTTAGTCATTCAATTTATTTGTAGTTAACTTTCCATGTTCATGACAACTACTTGACTTGTAGATGTTGTTTGCAGCGTGGTGAATTATGGGAGGTAAATGGTGTTTTATGTCTAGTTGCAAAATATCTGTACAATACGTCTTGCTTCATTCAAGGCATCAGAAGACTAATATTACTCATCTATTTCGAACGTATGAATAACTATAATTTGTTATGTCATAGGTAGTTATTACTAATTGTGTAAGCAATCTACGATCGATATTTTTATCTTATGTGCTGGATTTCACTGATAAAAATGAAACATATCGCTTTTATAAAAGAATAAAGACATATTACGCCCTATAGATTGAAAAATAAATTAATTCTCCTAATCCCCTTCACATTCCTCGCCTCTATCGTATGTATCGTCACAATCTTCATGAAGAGCCTTATTCATACCGGAACGACAATCACCGCATGTAATCCACATACAGACACTACGACCCTGTGTTGGGGCACGAGCTGTTCTACCACTGGATCGCAGAAGGGTGGGTCAGAACCCCTGCTGGCCGATGTTACAGGTTTCAATGACAACTGACAAGTCGGCAACATGCGCCGCTTGGCACGACTTTAGCGTCAGGCACCTCGACATCTGACAACTGTACCACGCGGAGCTGCAAAACGAGAGAGAGAAAGACAAGTGGCAGAAACCTGGCACTCCAATCTCTTCTCCGAGGTCCAGCCGGACGACCACCAAAGCAGACCTAGAAATGGTGATGTTCCTCCGGTCATTTTTTGCGGGCTAAGCGGTGTCGTGGTTTTAATGGGACACACATCGTAGGCCTTCGTGCGTAGATACCACATTCCTGAAGGCGATTTCGGACTGTTTGTGTTGATATTGCGCGATCTGTTGCTGCCTGGAGGGTGTGTTGCAGCTGAGATGCATTCAGCTTCCTGTTAACCGGAGATAACGATCATCTCTTGCCGATGTTATCCGTGGAAGGTCTTGTCCTTGCCTGCTTTTAACGGTTCCTGTTGTCTGAAATCGCGTCCAGGCCCAGTAAATTATTCTTTTGGATACTTCAGTAGCTGCAGCCACTTTCCTCTTTGTCTGTCTCTACTCCGTAGAACCGACAGACAACGTCGTACCATTTTAGTTCATTGTGCCGATGACAATACTTCAAACCTATATAAGTCTCGTCTAATTGTTTTGACCAATGTACGAGGGTTGTAAGTTCAATAGTTGCAATATTTAATCATAACCGATTCAAAAGCGTTACATGTTTTCACCTGTTCCTGTCCTTCAAAGTTATCACCAGCGTTATGTACAAACCGTCGTTAGCCATGTAGAAAGCGTAGTATACAGTTAGCAGAGCTTGTTTTGTTGATGTTGCAAATAGAGCGAGTTACTGCCTGTCGAATCTCTGGAACAGTTCTAAAGCGAATTCCATGAAGAGGTTTCTTCGTTTCCGGAATAAAATCAAACTCATAAAGACCTAAGTACAGTACTTTCCAGTTCCACTGACCGAAGAGAGCAGTTTGCGCTGTATGCGCCCGCGCACTGTCGTGCAAAATTATGGCTGGGTTGCGCAGGAAGTATTGCCGCTTCTTTCGCAAAGCTGGTCGCAGGTGATGGTCCAAAAACAAACAGTAATAGTGTGCATTGACGGTCTGCCCTGGAGGAACGTAGTGCGTTAGGATAACATCATCACAGACTTACACGAGAATCACCATATCTTTCTCCACAAGGAACCCTGACGCACTTTCGACTTTCGCAGCGACCCATAAAGACGCCATTCTTTGGATGGGCGTTTCAGTTTTGGTTCGTGCGATGTGTTCCATTGTAACATTACTTTTGTGTTGTTGCCTGTACGCATTAATGTTAACCTCCGTGATTGAAAGATTAAGGATTTTAGTAAAAATTTCGATCATAGAAAATTCGGATAAAATATGATTAAATAATTTAGACAAGGGTGGATGGAATTAAGAACTGAATAGAATGAAATGGCGGAATACACATTGGGTTGAGGCAACATTCAAAATGAAGTTATAGAGAAAACTTACGGAAAGTAAAGTTTCTTTCTGGAAATGTTGATTACAGCAGCTGAAACGGTTAAGCTGTTGAATGGTTTAGATAAATTTTACGATACTTTCTGCAATAAATTAATCTACAGACTGTCCACCTCACATGTCATTGTTGCCGGACCGCGTACTAACGATTGTTAAAGAAAATAAGAAACAGAAAAACCTATAGGACTTAGCGAAAGTGTTAATACGAATGCAGGTTTTAAAAGGGAAAAGGTTATGATTTAAAGTAACTGATCGGAATTTAATCAAGGAAATATGCTAAGCGAAAGAGATGGCGTCTGAACATCATGTTACAACGGAATAACGAGGCGCTATAAACGTTAAAGAAAATGAATAATTATGAAAGGACGGGACTTTATTAAATGAAAACAGGGTGGAGATATTGCTCTTAACAAAACAGGGTATATTTTAAAACTAGCTTAACGCTCGCTGCTTCGCATGCGTAAGCTGGTTGGTCTGCAGCAGCTGTTTCTTCCTCTTAATATAAATTTTCATAGATATAGCTTAAGTACTGTCATAATGAAATGTTGTGATACTACTTGTAGCCGCTGCAGAATGGCCGTGCGTTTTGAGGCGCCATGCTGCGGTGCGAGCTGCTGTTCACCGTCGGGGGAAACCCCTCGGGCATGGGTGTTTGTGTTGTCCTTAGCATAAATTAAAGTTAAAGTTAATTAGTTTGTAAGCCATAGGGACTGATGACCTCTTAGGTAAGGCTCTTAAGATTTACAGACATTTGAACATTTGATTTTACTACTTGTAACCCCTATGAATTTCGAAAAATACCCCAACATGTGTCTTTTAAATTCCATCTAAGCATGCAAATGTCCCTTTTCGTAATTCTGGGTTCAAAACTGGCTTAGTAGCAACGTATTTTCTAAAAACGTTTCATCCCCTATTTCACCCCCTTACGGACGGAATATCGAAAAATCCTTCTTAAATGACGCCTACTGAATAAGATAAACACCCTCTACAAATTTCAAGTTTCTATCATCAGCGGTTTGGTCTGGGCGATGATGAGTCAGTCAGTCAGTCGGGCATTGCCTTTTATATATAGAGATAACATATTTATGCCGTCACATTTACATTACAGAAAAGTCTGGCGACAAGTCTACACATAATACCTCAAACAAAAAAAGTGTCTGATCGCGATTCCGTCCTTGAAAAGAAAGACGAGCGAAATAGACATTTTCACAGATACAATATTACGAGAAGGAGGGCACAACGGCGACAAGTGTCGCTGATCGATAAAAAAAATATTAATTTAATTATGTATCGTTACACCATGTCTTTTCCAGTGTTACGACATCGCGTAAGAAAGCCTCTTCTTCGCGCTCATAGCGCTCCAAGTGTGTCTGAGCAGAGTCGTAACGCATCCATTTCTGCATTTTCGTCATTTAATGAGGAACCCATCGTGATGCAATTTTTCGTATGCCCAGGCACATTCAGTCTTCATCCAACTTTACATTAGACCGCTCGCTCACAAGTGTTTTTCTCTCGATTGTGCGCACACTGGTGATGTGGGACGAGCGAGTCCATTTGGTCCGGGGTAAGGTAGGTATGTCAACAACGTGTGCTATCAGCGACAATACTAGATACTATTGCTTAGTGACTCCACATCAGTGTTGCCACTATTTACGTTCAAACCCTTATAGTTGTTTTTACACATCTGGAAAATGAAAAAAAAAAAAATAATAATAACACTATGAATTCGTGACCTAGTAAAGGGAAATCTTATTCACATAATTTTGATGTTGTATACAACACACGATTGCACAGATAGGCCCTTACGCATGTGAGTGCAGTCACCAGAGAGTGTATACCCTCTGTCTGCAGTAATGCAAGCTGCAGTTCGCCCATGGAGACGATCCTAGAGGTGCAAAATGTTGTCTTGTGGAATGGCCTGCCTTCAATCTAGTGCCTCAGTTGAGCCAGATTTCGTGCCGGTCGTGAAGACCTCGCAAGATGAAGTTTCATCCGGTCCCAATGAGGGACAGATGTTGGGATCGTGCTGGCAGGCATTTGATGTACACCTTGGAGAGCACATTGGTGTTACGGAATACACGAGGACGTGCATTGTCCTGCTGGAAAATCATACTGTCTTGTTGGTGCATGAACGGTAGCAAGACAGGTTGAATGATGATCTCAGTGTACCTTACACTGTACAATGTTTTCTCGACGATCACCAGAGGAAAACGGCCAGTGCAGGATATGGTTGACCACACCGTAATGCACTATCATGCCTGCCGTTACCGCATCTTCCGCTCACGCCCCAACATCGTTCAGCCCACCTCTCGTGGTGTTGCGACATGTGTTTGTGGATGGATGAATGGAGACGTGTCGTCTTCAGTGATGAGAATCGCTTCTGCCTCGCGTGTTTGGCGTCATGCACGGGAGTAGAGCTCCTAAATACCCAGGCTGAATCGTCCGCCATGTTTTCAAAAAAAAAAAAAAAAAAAAAAAAAAAAAAAAAAATGTTCAAATGTTTGTATAGCTTATGGGAACTTACAAACTACTTACGAACTTAGCTAATACTAAGGACGGCACAAATGTCCGACCGTAGTGGCCGTGCAGACCGTGACTGGAGCGCCTCAGTCCCCTCGGCCACCGCGGCCGGCGCCATGTTTTCCCCAACATGGTTGGAATCGCGCTGCACTAACAGCGTAAGGGCGCATACCCTGCCATCTTTCACAAACGATTTCGCAAAAACTAATTGGTAGAGATTTTAATTTTTCCACTACTTATATCTTTATATGTCACCATTGTGACGAAATGCTCGTCATTTCGTTAATAGTCATAGTTAATAAGACATTGGCTTACATTAGGAATGCAGTACAAAATAGAGGCTGCTATGATATTCCATTTGGTGCTTGTTGCACCATATGTTGCTGCGGATGAAACTTTCCTAATGGATTGAATTTTATTTTCGACTTAGGAGGAGATCTTTACATTTTACTCATACCGCTAAACTTTATTTTATTTAGCGCACTCATTTCCGATGGCGATAAGGCCAGAATGAATCACTGCGTATCTCATACACCGTTAAAGGTATCAAAATGATATTTTGACAAATGATATCATGCAAAGAGGGGAGTATTTTGCCACATGGTTACTACGCAAAACTTCATTAATTGTCGCGTTATTCAAGGAAAAACATAGTAGTAGAATGAAAAAGAGTGAAGTTAGCGATTTATTATTCGATTTGCAGACATTCCTTCGTCACTCACAAATGTTTATTTCTTTGCTTCTTGTCAATTGTGTTTCAGATCTACTACTCAGTTTCTAAAACCTAATAGGAGTTACACTTCCTTCAGTTTAAAGCCTAGCACTAACAGAACGGAAGTTACTAAATCTAATGAGGATTTTATGTGAGAATAGTTGAAAATGACAGATAGCAAAGATCTCTTCACTAGCTAACGAACTGACTTGTTCTCATTTCCTCACATAATAAAGCACTCTGTATTGAGATATTTAGAATATCCTTTTCATATAACTGAGAAATTGAAATTGCGTACTACATAGAGACACAGAAATATTGTAGTGTGCAACTATTACATTTAATGGGTTGAAAGAAGTCAGTACCAGTATACTCAAGTATGGACGTTATGCAGTAACATCATGTGCCTAATTATTAGGACTTCTAATACGGAAGACGTTACTACTAGACGGGCGGGCGGATCCCAGTGCGTCATATTTAACTGACATTATCTCAAGTCATACTTTCTCACAGAGTTTCTGTTTGGAGAAGACGAAAATTTGATGTATTTTGAATACTTCATTTGCTTAATGTGTTCACCTAACTTCAACAGAAGAAAAGTTACTCGCATGTCGAAAATTCTGCAACGTCGTCAGAAAGTGCATGGTCGTAAACTATCAGTATATGCTGTTTATAAATTATTGCCATAAATAAAACTAAAAAGAAAATGTAGTGCTTAACTAACACATTGATGAAAGTTTCACGTTGATACAGTGAGTAGTTTGCGAGTGTGAGCGAGTTGAATGAAACAAGAGGTAACGCGTGAGCTTCGTCCGAAACGTGGTAACTCCTACAGTTTGGGGAAAAATGGCGGATAGTTCAGCTCGGGTTTATAGGAGCCTTACACGGGAGCGCAAAACTACGGAGTGCATGCGTCAGAGGCACACTGGTCCGACACCCGGAATAATGGTGTGGGTTGCCATATACTTCACTGGCCGTTCTCCTCTGGTGATCGTCGAGGGAACTTTGAACAGTATACGGTACAATGAAAACATCATTCAACCCGTCTTGCTACCGTTTATGCACCAACGCGGCGAAATGCTTCTCCAACTGGAGAATGCACGTCCATATGTATTCCGTATCACTCAACGGGCTCTTCAAGGTGTACGTCAACTGCCCCGACCAGCACGACCTGCAGATCTGTCCCCCATTGAGCATGTTTGGTACCGGATGAATCGTCATCTTGCGAAGTCCGCACGACCGGCAGAAATCTGGCCCAACTGAGTCACCAGGTGGAAGCAGCGTGGCAGGCCATTCCGCAAGGCTACATTCGGCACCTCTACGATCGTTTCCATGGCAGAATTGCAGCTTGCATTGCTGCAAAAGGAGGCTATACACGGTACAAACGTTGACACTGCGCACACTCTGGTGTCTGTATTTTCGAGTTTTCGTTTCCTACCCCTTTTCTTAGGTGATAAAATGGCACTGGTGTCTTCTTCTTCTTCTTCAATAACTTCTATATCTATACTTTTAAGCAATTCTTGTTCAGTAATATCTTCAGTATCAGAATAATCTGAAAACGAAACAGCAGTGTTACTTTTATCATTAGACATGGCTTTCAATCCAAATAACTCGTTAACTTCTTTTTGATTTGGTCTAAATTAATTATGTCTTCCTTTCCTTCTTTGAGTAACCTAAAATATTTTAAAATTACAATTTAATTTCTATTTGTGTATCATCATGAAGAATATATTTATCAACAAATATAGTATGTATTCTTTCTCCAAATGTTGCTTTCAAACATACATTGCAAAAAAGAATTGAACTCACTTGTAAAATTGTTTCAAACATATTGTTAATACTAGTACATTTAATTTACATCGTTAGAAAAGCATAATGATCTTGACTCGGAGAATAGGTTGAATAGATATAAGGCCTAGTACCAACATATGCATGTACATTAGTTAATTCTTTCAGTGCATCATTATCTTTTCTATTTACAACTTCATTTATGTAACATTCTGGACATAGTACTGATATTAATTGAGGTTTTTAAATATTATTCTTATGTAAATTACAGAAAACATAATTTTTCAATGTTAACAACACGATATATGCAATTGACTAAAATAATTTCAGTGATGGGAAACTTATACTGATTTGGTCGTAACCACTTTATGCATCATATATCAGGTATTATAGCTAAATACCGCATAAAATGATGATATCGTCTAAAATGTTTTAATTTCCAATCAAAACACCATTGAAAACTATTATCACTAGGATACATTTCAAAAGTTGTTTGTCCAATAACTTGTCGAATGCGGGAATTAATAATACATTTTGGCCATGTTAATTCAAAGGAAAACACATCAGGTCGAGATGTAGTTCTACTGCATCCTAGGGAAATACGTTTTAAGCATTCTTTAATTTGTGAATTTGATATAGTTCTATTCCTTTCCTCATCTGAATAAGAATAATTACTTTATTCTGAATCCCATTCTAACATTTGACGCGCATATGAGACGGATGGCAATGAATCATAAAGAATCGGTGTCCAAAGTTTCTACAGCTTCAAAAGATGGCCCGTCCGACATTTCTACAAGTAGAATATAAAATGAGTTAAATATATTATCAAATACCTGCTAGTGCTTTTACATAGCATATGTATTACTTGCCAGAAGTTGGAGAGCTGCTTACTCCAAAGAAACTGGTATCAAACTGAAATCGATAGCCTTGACTAACACCTGTCGCTCGTTGCATGCCCTTTACATCCGATACTTCTCAATATCTTTACAATATCTGGCCGGGAAGCCTTTACTGATCACTTGCTAAGGTCACCAACCCACCACCATCTGCACTCTCTGACGTCAGAGCAGTGTTCGAAGAACGCGCAAAGCGCACTACTCTTTATGGCACTGTCTTTGTGATCGTGTATACAGCCTCAAGAATGTATGATTAAAATTTTCCCTGTGCTTGGTCAACAAATTCATGGCGTTCTTTTTAATTTTCCAGTATATCTTCAGAGGGTGCAATGGAACTTCTGGAAGACGACGCCATGCTCCGTACACGGCACTCTTTCAGCTGAGCTGTCTTACCGACGCCCGTGCTCGCAGAGAGGGGAACACCGGAGGGCGCTGTAACGAAGTGGGAGGGCCTGCTGTCACAGACAAATATATACAGACGGGAAACCTCCGTAAGGGCCCGGTCTTACGCTCAGGGGTGCAGGGAGGGAGGGTTTCCAGCAGTTCCGTAAGATGTCCCATGATGGCGCTGCGGTCAGAAGCAGCTCTTTAAACTGGCCAGAGCAGGCGGCAGGTAGCGGCAGTCCCCATCACCACCTCCCCTCAAACGCCAGCAAGCCGGACACAGCCGTGGCCTCGTGGCAGGCGGCACGAGCTCTCCCCTCACCCTCCCCTCCACGCTATTCTCTGACGTGCGAGAGGCACCCTAAGCCAGGGAACGGCCTGGCACCTGCTAGCATCTTACGGAACTACGAGGAGAGCGTAGGACAGTGGTTTAGGGGGGGGGCTTCTCCTCGGTATATGTTACTCTGTGCTGCTGTGTACAAAGAAGGGCTGCCCCGCCTCGGCTTGCGCCCCCTGCGGCCTCCTCGCGAGCCGCTGACTCACCGCCGCGATAATTGACGCGTTATTAAGGCCGGCCGCGTGCGGCGGACCCGCTAATCGGGAATAGATTCCCCGGCCCATTACGGCCACCAATATTCAGAGGGCATGAGGTAACGAGGTTGTGCTCCGCACCGCTGTATCCGCGTGATGAAGCAATCAGTCCGTGTTTGGCCAACTATTTTGGCGGCGGCGACGGCGGTGGCCAACTGAATTATCCGCTTCCTACCTCCCTGCTCTCCCCAGGATGCGCTGCCTCGGAGCATGCTGTCCCCTCCTCGTCTTCGCCAGTATCGAACACACTGGGTGGAGCCCCGCCAAGAGCGCAGACACTGAAGTGTAAAAACTGACTTAAGTAAACTAAGAAACAAAAAAAAAGGTTTAAGTACTGTGGAGTAGTACTCCAACCCCACCTGTTTATAGCCTGCGGCGAGAAGCATTTCCCTCTGCCTATAAGTGTAAAGACAGTCACGGCGGTCAATGCTACAATGCCGTTTCCTCCACAGAGCATCACGTGCAAGATGTATGAGGCAGTAAACATACTTTTAGATTTCAGAAAGTAATAATTATAAATACTAATCTGGTAGAGGATTTGAATTAAAATTTGGGCCACGGCCGGGATTAGAAAGCAAAGCCTCTCCTTCGGAATTTTATCTTTGTTATACAGGGTGGTCGGAAATTCCCGTTACAGACTTCTAGCCGGCCGCGGTGGCCGAGGGGACTGCAGCGCGCCAGTCACGGTCTGCACGGCCACTACGGTCGGGGCTTCGAATCCCCTCTTGGGCATGGACATTTGTGCCGTCCTTAGCTAGTTCATAATTAGTTTGTAAGTTTAGGGACTGATGACCCCGTAGTTAAGTCCCATAAGCTATACAAACGTATGAACCTATGAACAGACTTCTAGGGCAGAACGACATTTTGACCATAGCTGTTTATTTTTTTCTCAGTGCTACCGGTTTCGGTCATTTACCATTATCAAGCGTTAGCAGAGATTAGCGAATAGCTTAACATGTCGTTATACAAGAATTCAAAATTATAACATAAGTATTTGCTGTCATTGTTCCAGTCAGTCTCTGTGATACTACCAATGACTAGAACAATGACAGCAAATACTTATGTTATAATTTTGAATTTTTGTATAACGACATATTAAGCTATTCGCTAATCTCTGCTAACGCTTGATAATGGTAAATGACCGAAAGCCACTGTGATACTATAAATGACTAGAACAATGACAGCAAATACTTATGTTATAATTTTGAATTTTTGTATAACGACATGTTAAGCTATTCGCTAATCTCTGCTAACGCTTGATAATGGTAAATGACCGAAACCGGTAGCACTGAGAAAAAAATAAACAGCAATGGTCAATAAGTCGTTCTGCAATTATCTAAAAGCTGTTAGCATTTTGAACAGGAACCCCATGTCCGGAAACGTACCGTTTCCTTTCCACGACGGTTTCAATTCCGATAATTATCACATCCACTCCTACTTGACGATTGTAATTAGGCGTGACCCAGTACAATTGCCGTAATCAGTTTGAAGAGAATACTGAATCGTTCGGTTATTACTTATGCATTTTCATTACAATTTACACCTAATGGTTTACATTAGTCGACAACAACAAAACTCCAGCATCTACAGCACCAGCCCCAACGTACTGATGCATTGCAACTGCGGCTCGATGTGGCGACCACCAACGTCATAACACACATGTTCTGGTAGACTGTTGCATCCCAGAACAGGAAACTGAGACGTTTCTCTGTCCCTAAGCAAACGTTGACGAGTTACACATCTGAATTGAAACTGCCGTAGAACGGAAACCATAACTTTCCTGACTTGTGTTCCTATTCAAAATGTTATGTAATCACTACCATATACTAGTCCAAAACGCTTGTAACGGGAATTTCCGACCACCATTTTATCGGTGCAAAATATGTCTCTGGATATTGATTTGTTGTTGTTGTTGTGGTCTTCAGTCCGCAGACTGGTTTGATGCAGCTCTCCACGCTACCCTGTCCTGTGCAAGTCTCTTCATCTGAGAATACGTTCGGCAACCTACATCCTTTTGAATCTGCTTACTGTATTCGTCCCTCGGTCTCCCGCTACGATTTTTACCATACACACTTCCTTCTAATGCTAAGTTGACAATTCCTTGATGTCTCAGAATGTGTCCTACCAATTCCATCCCTTCTCTTAGTCAGGATATACCAGAAACTCCTTTCTCCCCAATTCGGTTAAGCACCTCCTCATTAGTCACGTGATCTACCCATCTAATCTTCGTCTGTAGCGCCATATTTCAAATGCTTCTATAATCTGTCTGTCTGAAATCCTTATCGTCCACGTTTCACTGCCGCACAATGCTACATTCCAGACAAATGCTTTTAAAAAGGACTTCGTAACATGTAAATTAATATTGGATGTTAACAAGTTTCGCTTTTTTAGAAACGCTTTTCTCCCCATAGCCATTCTGCATTTTATATCTTCTTTACTTCGGCCATCAGAAGTTATCTTGCTACCCAAATAACAAAATTCATCTACTACTTTTATTGTCTCATTACTTAACCTACTTCCTTCAGCATCGCCTGATTTTCTGACATTACATTCCATTACCTTCGTTTTACTCTTGTTAGTGTTCATCTCGTATCTTCCATTCAGTTGCTCTTCCAGATCTTTTGCAGTCTCTGACAAAATTACTGTCATCGGCAAACCGCAAACTTTTTATTTCTTCTCCCTGAACTTTAATTCCCTATCCAAATTTCTCCTTCCATTCCTTTACTGCCTGCTCAGTGTACAGATTGAACAACATTGGAAAAAGGCTACTACCCTGTCTTACTCCCTTCCCAACCTCTGCGTCCCTTTCTTGCCCTACGACTCTAATAACCGCTGCCTGGTGTTTGTATAGGTTGAATATAACTCTTCGCTCCCTATATTTTACCCCTGCTACCTTCAGTATTTGGAAGAGTGTATTCCAGTCGACATCGTCAAAAGATTTCTCCAAATCTACAAATGCCAAAAACGTGGGTTTTTTTCCTTAGCCTATCTTCTAAGATAAGTCGTAATCTGAGTATTGCTTCCCGTGTTCCTACATTTCTCCTAAATCCAAACTGATCTACCCCGACGTCAGATTCCACAAGCTTTTCCATTCGCCTATAAATAATTCATGCTAGTATTTTGCAACCATGACTTATTAAAGTGATAGTTCTTTAATTTTCACTCTTGTCTGCACATGCTTGGAATTACCATATTCTTCTTGAAATCGGAGGGTATTTCCACTGTCTCATACATCTTGCATACAAGGTTGAACATTTTTTTCATGACTGGCTCTCCTAACGAAATCAGCAGTTCAGACGGAATATCATCTACTCCAGGGGCCTTGTTTCGACTCAAGTCCTTCAGCGCTCTGTCAAATTCTTCTCGCAGTATCATATCTCCTATCTCATCTTCCTCCACTTGGTCTTCCCTTTCTAGAATACTGTCTTCAAGTTTATTTCCCTTGTATAGGTCCTCTATATATTCCTTCCACAGTTCAGCTTTCCCCTCTTTGTCCAGTACTGGTTTTGCGTCTGATATTCATACAGCTGCTTTTCCTGTCTCCCAGTATCTCCTTTATCTTCCTGTAGGCGGTATTTATCTTTCCCCTAGTTATGCATTCTTCTACGGTTCTGCATTTGTCCTGTAGCCACTCCTGCTTCGCCAGTCTGCACTTCCTGCCAATCTCATTTTTCATAAGTCTGTACTCCTATTTTCCTGCTTCACTTGCTGAATTTTTTATATTTTCTCTTCTCATCAATTAAGTTCAGTATATCCTGTGTTATCCAGGGATTTCTATTAGGCCTTGTCCTTCTGCCTATATGATCCTCTGCTGCCTTCACTACCTTATCTCTCAGAGCTAACCATTCGTCTTCTACTGTATTACTTTCCCTCGTTGCAGCCAATCCTTGCGTAACGCTCTCTCCGAATCATCCATCTCTGGTTCCTTCAATTTGTCCAAATTCTACCTTTCTGCAGTCTCTTAAGTTTTAATCTGCAGTTAATAACCAACAAGTTATGATCAGAGTCTATATCTGCCTCTGGATATGTCTTACAGTTTAAAACCTGGTTTCTAAATCTATTCCTTACTATTATAAAGTCAATCTCGTATCTTCCAGTGTCTCCTGGTTTCTTCCCCCTACACACCCTTCTTTCTTGATGTTTTAACCAAGTGTTGGTGATCATTAAATTGTGCTCTGCGCAAAATTCCACCAAGAGATCTCCTCTTTCATTCCTTTTTGCCAGCCCATATTCACCTACTACATTTCCTTCTCTTCCCTTTCCTACTACCGAATTCCAGTCCCCCATCACAATCAAGTTTTCGTCTCCCTTAACTGAATGATTTCTTTTATCTCCTCATACACTTCTTCGATATCGTCCTTATCGGCCATGCTAGTTTGCATATAAACTTGCACCACTGTGGTCGGTGTTGGCTTCGTGTCTATCTTTGTTACGATAATGCGTTAACTATGCTGTTCATATTAACTTAACCGCATTTCTATTTTCTTATTCATTATCGGACCTACTCCTGCGTTACCACCAACTGATTTTGTATTGATAACCCTGTACTCACCTGACCAGAAATCGTGTTCATCCTGCCACCGAACTACACTAATTCATACCATATCTAACTTTAACATATCTATTTCTCTTTTCAAATTTTCTAGCTTACCTAAATGATTAAGGGTTACAACATTCCCCGCTCCGACTAGTAAAATACCTGTTTTGTTTTTCTTGATGACGACATTCTCCTGAATAGTCTCTGCCCGGAGATCCGAATGGGGGACTATTTTACCTCCGAAATATTTTACCCGAGAGGATGCCATCATCATATGTTCATACAGTAGAGCTGCATGTCCTCGGGAAAAGTAACGACTGTAGTTTCCGCTTCATTTCAGCCTTTGGCAGTAACTGCATGGCAAAGCCACGTTAGCTGATGTTACAAGGCCAGCTCAGTCAATCATCGAGACTGTTGCCCCTGTAACTACTGAAAAGGCTGCTGCCCCTCTTCAGGAACCTCTTTGACTGGCCTCTCCACAGATACTCCTCCGCTGTGGTTGTACTTAAGGTTCGGCTATCTGTATCGTTGAGGCACGCAAGCCACCCCACCTCCGCAATGTCTGTGGTTCATGGGGTGGGATATTGATTTATTGTTTGATTTTTATATCATCTATGCCTGAGATACAAATACAGGATAATTTCCATTAAAGTTCATTGCTGGGGTATTCCGCTATTGGAGAGCGTTGACAACATTGATACGTATTTCTATAGGGGAACATGAAACAGAAATAAAAGTTTGTGTTGTGGAGGGAGCCCTCCCTTAAGACAATCCGTGCAGTCGCTGTATCCATTAAGTCACGGTGGCTTAGTGGTATAGCGCTTACCTAATAAGCAGGAGTTCCCGAATGCCAGCAGTGGTGCAAACTTTAATTTAAAGCATTTCCTTCATATTTATATCTTTGATATAAAGCGAGATAAAAAAGGTGTCTGGACATTGATTTATTGATTGACATTTATGTAATAATTTTAATTCCAAGGAAAGAAGATAGAGACAGTTATGAAAATTATACAACTATGCCATTGTTGCATAATACAAGAATTACAACCTCTGAGAATGAAGTTCAGTAAATGAAGTCAGGACGATCGATCGGGTAACAAAGGCGAACCGTAATTCAGTTGAACATCATGTTTGTTCCGTGTTAAGCCTGTTGGACACCTACAGAAAAGCATGCGATGTTGATACGTGGTCATGGGGATCAAGCACTGTCCATGAAATTTGTGTAAGAGTGATTCGCCAGTTTTCGAGGAGGCCGGGAAAGTCTTTTTGACAATCCCAGTAGCGGACGACCGGCGACTGCCGTCAATGATGAAAACTTTGAGAAAGTGAGGACATTAACCACGAACAGTCGACAGTGTACATGATAGAGTGTGAACTGCAGATGAGCCGTGAATCAGTGCGACAAATCTTTACCCGAAGATAGGTAACAGGAAAACGTGTTGTCGTCTTGTGCCACATCACTTGACTGACGCCCAGAAACAAGCTCGTTTAGAGGCTTCACAGGATTTTGCCGAAACGGCGGATGCGACATCCAATTTCTTGGAGTATGTTGTCACTGAGGATGAAACCCGGTGTCTCCAATACGACTCTGAAACGAAACGGCAAAGCATTGAATGGCGTCCTCCGACATCACCTGGTCGTATAACGGCCAGAGCCGAAAAATATGGCATCAAAATGATGCTCATCACCTTTTTCGATAGTCAACGTATTATCCACGACGAATTTCTACATAAGTGAAGGACGTCGAATATTGCAAGGTAAGTTGAAATTTTATCCCTTTTCATGCAACGTCTATGCAGGGTATGACCCCAATACGCACAACAAGTTTACTGATTTTTTGTTTAAACGTTCGTCCACACACAGCCAATAGCGTCAAATAATTCCTGCCCAAAACGGGAGTGGTGTAACTTGAAAATCCACCATACTGCCCGGAACTCAATTCTCCAGACTTCTTCCTTTACCGTCGACTTAAACTAGCTTTGAAAGAAAAGAGATTAGATGATTTCATGACATCCAATGAAACGTAACGAAGTTTTTGAACACTATCCAAAAGGAAGACTTCGTGCGAAGTTTCCAGTACATTTATCTCAGAGCTCAGTGGCGCATAGTTATGGGGAGCGACTATTTCGAAGGACTGTAAGGTAACTGTAGCTTAAGGTAATGTTACAGGACTATTCACCAAACTTTATTGTTAGAGTTAGTATTTACTCAAGAGTGGAAAAACTCATGGATGCCGACCTCCGGGAAATTACGTTGGATTTTGAAAAAAGTTAGGGAAACGTGAGGTACTGCTGATCCTTAGACTTATCTTAGAGATTTGGAGAAAGCATTTCACAAAATTGAATCGAATACACGTTTTTTTTTAAAATAATGTAGATAGTAGGGGAAAATATAGGGAACGAAAACTATTATACAACTTGTACAGAAAGCAGACAGCAGTTATGACTTGAAGGACATGAAATCAGCTGAGAGGTTGTGAATAGATAAGAGAGGGTTGTGGCCTTTTCCCAATGATATTCAGTCTGTACATTCTACAAACAGCACAGGAAAACTTTGGAAGCAAAGTTTAGTAAGAATATACAATTGTAATTATGTCGGAGAAAGCAATGACTTGGAAGAGAAACTGAAGGGCACGGACAGTGTCGTGAAAGGGGCTGTATGATGGACAGGAGCAAAACAAAGACGTTGGAAAGTACTCAAATCAGGCGATGTTGAGGGAATTAGATTAGAAACAAGGCAATAAAATCAGTATATGAGTTTAGTTCCTTAAGAGGTAAATTAGTTACCACGAGAAGTGGGGAAAATGTAAAATACAGAATGGCAATGAGAAGAAAAGCATTTCTAATAAGATTAAGTTGTTAATATCGAATATTAATTTAAGTGGCAGGAAGTCTTTTTTCAAAACATTTGGAGCACAGACTTTTACGAGAGTGAAACGTGAATTATAGCCAGATTATTCAAACAGAAAACGGAAGTTTTTGATATCTACTACAGAAGAAGGTTGAAGAGTAAATGGGTGGATTGAGTAACTAATGAGAAGGTGATAATACAAAAGCGAGGAAAATAAATTAGTGGCAACTAAAATAAGGGTTTGATTGATAATATACGTTCAGAGACGTCAAGGAATGTTTAGTGTTAGAGGGAAGTATGTATGTATGAGGAAGGTGGGGATTTCGGGGGGGGGGGGGGGGGGCGGGGGCGTAAAATCGCAGAAGGAGACAACGAGACGAGTACAGTAAGAAGCTTGAAATGGTTATGTGTTGCCGTTGTTGTTCGGAGTTGAAAAGGCTAACAGAGGAGTAGCGTAGATACTCGCGACCTTGGAGAGAAGACCACCACCACCACAGCAACAACAACAAGAACAAAAACATGAAGAAACTGCTATGAACGAACAATAGGCAGTAGACAGCAGAAGTCAGCAGACAGGAAATACTATGCTGTCGTGCGGTGAGTTAGTCACTCAGTAGTTCGGTCAGTCAGTGTTTGATTTGGTCAGTCATTCAGTCGCCGGCGATCGAACCCGTCCAACATGACAGGGCCGCGCACGATCGCTATCGTGCAGTAGCAGTCAGAACCAGGAGTTTGAAGACAAGTAGAAAGCTGTCGTTCTGAAAGAAGATCGGAGGGCAAGTCGCACTTACCCGGGTGGCTGGTAAGAAAGAAGGGATGCTGCCTTATCTCGGAAGTCACCCGTGAACTGGAAGACGGAGTTCCAACAGTTGAGGACGCGGAGCCTGCAGGTCGCCGGTTCGAGCGCTGGACACCTGGTACTACACGTCCCGCCGTCCCGCAGGTCGACACATTCCACAGAGGCACTCGTGACGCATATGGAAGAAAAACACACGAACACAGCAGTCGAGCTCTTGCTGCAACGGTAATCGAGCCGCTGCGCAGTCGTCTGGATCTGGACAAAAGTCGAAAAATGCGAAAGTCAACAAATAGTCTGGCTACCATAGGATCTTGTGGTTGAGGCTTTGGTAGCATGTTACTCTGAAAGGAAAGTGAGATATGATACCTGACGCTACAGTTCACAGTTACTGTTCTCGGCATAGCATTAACGTCGTGCTGCACTCCAGAGGGCATTGTCTGCTTGAAGGAAAATTGTCTAAATTTCAGATTGTGCTTATTAGCAATTCAACCAAAAAGCACTGTGATTTTTATCCCACTTACGAATAAAATAGTAGAAGCCAAATCTCGCTGCACTCTTCAGATAGCCACGGTGGAGTAGCCGAGCGGTCTAAAGCGTCTCGCTGCGGAGCGCGCGGTTGCTCACCGTGGAGGTTCGAGTCCTCCCTGGGGCATGGGTGTGTGTGTGTGTGTGTGTGTGTGTGTGTGTTGTCCTTAGGTTAGTTTACCTAGGTTTAAGTAGTTTGTAAGCTACGGACTGATGACCACGCAGTTTGGTCGGATAGATTTACGAACATTTGAACATTTTTTTGAACTCTTCAGATATACACATAACTGAGTCCCGTGCGGAAGTCAGTGTACATGTGCTTTTTAATCACAAATCAGAAAGAATTTTACATGTTCAGAAAGACACTATCAGATCATTATTCTAGAAACTTTCAAAACGTGAGGTTGATCCTTACGAAAGGTTTTGATGGTTCTTCGGAACATAGTGAGTACGAAAAAAAGTTTACTCAACCAAGTGATATAGACGCTAAAGTTTTTATAAATTTTTTGGTACCACTGCAACTGGTATCAACATATGATTAATTACAAAAGAAGAACTGATATGGAAAAGTCCTGCACCTTCGTCGGGTCGTTGTTGTAGACCTATAAGGCTACAATTTTTACCTAAAAATATAGAGTCTACTTTGAACGAAAAGACATATATTAAAGACCAATTTTCGTCTCTACTTCCTTTACAGACTGTTTGGGAAGGAAAAGAAATGATAATAAATTTTTGAAATGCTTTTCAGAATGATCGAAGGAAAGGACTGGAACGGTATAACTAATACTACATCACCTACGCGATGTGTGAAGCAATGTTAAAAAATCTAATGATCTTGATTTTGTAAAAAGTATAGTGATTAATGTTTCTAATTTGCATTAGAGATTATAAACCTTAAAGGTACGTATTCGTTGTTTTGGGTATTTGCTTCACCTTGGATATAAACCTCAAAGTAAAAAACTGGCAGTCGCGATTCCGAAAAAACAATTGAAGAGAAGCTTAAAAAGGAGCTAGGACTATTGACAATGAGAACAACTGATTTTACTGTGTTTTCCTACTTACATAGTTTCAGTTGTACATGTTATTACCAATATTGACTTCAACAATATTGAATATAAAAACCATAAATAGATAAATCGTTTTTCATTTTGTGATTGTAATATTGTAACAGTAATTCCCTTGTTAACAGAGTGCTACGTCCATAATATTACGTTGCTGTATTTTGTTCGAAGATTACCACGTTCGTAATATTACGTTCGCTGTGTCTTTGCGAGAACTGCCACACCCGTAATATTACGGACGGCTGTTCTCATACGAAATATAGCTTTCGAGCACAGAATACATTTGTGTCGACCTCAGTCACCAGAGAATGTCTTGTGGGATATATGATAATCGTTGAGTCAAGTGGTGGAGAAAGCTATAATTCCACCTTACCTAAATTGCAATTTCAAATGCATGTGTTCTGTACACCCAGGTGAGAAAAGAAAAACATTTGTACCAGTCAGTTTATTATTGCTGTATGCAAAGACTTGTCATCACCACAAGCCGCTGACTTTCAGCCTGGTGCAAGTGGAACTGCGCTTTCACGGCTGGATGAAACACATTCCCTGGAAAGAATACCCACTCCACCAGGGAAGAAGAAGGCAGAAAAGACTTGTAGAGTGTGTTCAGAGAGGGACAAGAATGAAGCAGGAGTCACCAGAAGGAAGGATATTTCATCTCAGTGAGCAGTATGCAAAGTAGGGTTTTGTGTCCAGCCCTGCTTCCAGCTATATCACTCAAAAGGAACTATTTGCAGTAAAAACCATTTGCTGATGCTTAATATTCATGATATTTGCTTGTTATTACATAAACATTGCTATTTTTATTAATAAACAAGTTTTTTCTACCAGAAAAGAGCACTTCTTGTTTTGATTGTTTCGATGCACGTTTACAAAGCAGGGCAACGTACGGGGCAAGCATTTGAAGAGGAAATAATAAGGCTTATTCTTGGCTAAGAACCTTGACTGAATCTGTACCAAAAGGACGAAATACCGTAATAGTGGCCGGCACTGAAGGAAGGAGACTGAGAAAATGGACTGGCACTGGGGGAAGTGTATTCGCATATACGGCTGGCACTGAATGTTGTGTTAATGTTGATATTACAATATAGAATTAGTAATCAGCTACCTCAAAGATTATTAGATACTGAATTCAATGAAATTCCAAACGATTATAAATGAAGAGGTCAGTCATGTTCTTGCACAACAGAAAGTCAAAGATATAGCGTTACTAATTAAAGAAATTCTTTATTGTCTTATGCTTCTAATATGCAAACAAGTAGGAAAGACAATAATTATTACTTACGCAGTTTATTTACTTCTGTGTCGATTGTATTTTGCAGAAGAATGTACGTAATCCTGGAGATCTTTATTTTCACACAGATTTTCGTCATAATGATAACATGAAGTAATTATGAACACAAGTTCTTGTTATAATTATTTGTTTTATAGTCTGCTCACTAAATCTCTCAATATATAAACTATTAGCGATGGAGAACGTTCTTTCTGCAGCAGCATTAGTGCTAGGTATTGCTACCACAAACCCAATAATGAGCTGCAAAGTTTTGCACGAGACATCTTCAGTTGCAAGTAAGTTGAAATTGAGAGACCCTTTTGTACCGTATCGCTTCAAATTTCTCAATTAATTAATTTTGTCTTTACATATATTTTTAATATAGTTCACTTCCTCGAAAATCTGATCTTCACACGTTTCTTTCAGAATATTGCCATCAGATTCCGGAAAAGTCTTGGGACTGCTGAACAGACTCCCAAGGTAGAGAATATTTGTGTTGGACCCAGTTACATAGTTTCAATAATGTAATTCGTAATTAGTGCCCTTGATAATCCTCGTATACCAATTTTCGTTCAAATATAGACTTTTTGTATTATTGGTCAACATTGGTGTGATCCATACCACTGTGCGCTGGCTCCAACAGCTACAAAATACACTGATAAACCAAATCACATAACAAATAAGCATCACGGTACAATACGAAGTAGTAGTAACGGTGCCGACGCGCGCCATGTGGACCGAAGATGTTCCAATGTTCAAATGTTTGTATAGCTAATGGGACTTAACTACGGGGTCATCAGCCCCTAAACTTACAAACTACTTATGAACTAGCTAACACTAGGGACGGCACAAATATTCATGCCCGAGGGGGGGGGGATTCGAATCCCCGACCGTAGCCGAGCAGACCGTAACTGGCGCGCCGCAGTCCCCTCGGCCACCGCGGCCGGCTATATACGATGAAATTTGTTATTAACAATTCGACCAAATTCACAAGTAATAGCAGTGTGCAAAGCTACAAAACTAGGACAAAGGGTGATATTCACTATTGAAATTAACTTTGACACAGAAAGGGGTGAATTACGCTGCCACGAAAGTCTTTGGTCACTTACCAAGTAGCATCAACGGTCTGACAAACAGATCTGCTGAAACGTTTGAGTTTAGCTACTTATGCTATCAGGGTCATTGCAAAATTTGGTTATATACATCTCAGTAAATTAGCTTACTATGCCTATTTTTATTCAATGCTTTTATATCGGTTCTATTCTGGGGTAATTCAGCATTAAGTAAGAAAATATTCATTGCACAAAAGCGTGTAGTCAGAATAATTGCTGGAGCCCACCCAAGGTCATCCTGCAGACATTAATTTAGGGACCTAGGGATCTTCACTGTAGCTTCACAGTATATATATTCAAGATGTTCAAATGTTTGTACAGCTTATGGGGCTTTTTATAGGTTTCTTAACGATTGTTAACATACTTTGGTTATATTTTATTACTTTTGGTAAATGGAAAGGCAAAAAACAGTAAACATTACATTACAAAACGAGTTTATTGTATTATACATAACATTATCAAGTGTTCAAATGTTTGTAAATCTGTGGGACTTAACCACTCTAGTTATCGGTCCCTAGGCTTAGAAACTACTCCAACTAACTTATGCCGAGGATAACAAATATGTCCCTGCCCCAGCGAGGACTGGAACCTTCGACGGCTAATAGCGGCGCGCTCCGCAGCCAGGCGCTTTAGAACGCTCGGCCACTCCACCGCGGCTATACGTAATATTTTAAATTTCGGTATTCAGTAATGTTGATGCATTTTAATATTTGGGGGAAAAACACTTGAAAATGGCGACGTTGTTCACTGAAATTAGTCGTGTATGAAATAAATTAATAAAGTGCCTGTAGCTTCTGAGCTTAGTATTCGTATGTCTTGCAAATAAATTTAAGTCAGAGATCAAATTGTTCTCCTGTCTTTTGTATAACGCAGAGTGTCCGTGTGTTTGTTGTTCATGCAAATCTAGTGTCGCGCGCGAGTAGTCGCGTGGTCTAAGGTATCAGGGCACGAACTGGGCAGCTAATCCGAGAATCGAGTGTTCCTTCGGACATGGGTGTGTGTTAAAAAAATTAATAAATTACAAATTTAATAATTATGTTCAAAATGTTCAAATGTTTGTTAAGCTTATGGGACTTAACTACGGGGTCATCAGTCCCTAAATTTACAAACTACTTATGAACTAGCTGAGACTAAGGACGGCACAAATATCCATGCCCGAGGGGGGATTCGAGCCCCCGACCGTAGTTGCCGTGCAGACCGTGACTGGCGCGCCTCAGTCCCCTCGGCCACCGCGGCCGGCCATCCATGCCCGAGGGGGATTGGAACCCCCGACCGTAGCGGCCGTGCAGACTGGTGCGCCGCAGACCGATCGACCATTGTGGCCGGCAGTAGAACAGGAGTTTGAAAAGTAGAAAGCTGTCGTTCGGAAAGAAGATCGGAGGGCAAGTCGCACTTACCCGGGAGGCTGGTAAGAACGAAGGGATGCTTGATTAAATCGGAAGTCACCCGTGAACTGGAAGACGGAGCCCCATCAGCTAAGGACGCGGAGCCTAAAGGTGGCCGGTTCGACCACTGGACACCTGGTACTACACGTCGCGCCGTCCCGCCGGTCGACACATGTCACGGGGCACTCGTGACTCATATTGCCGCGAGAGACCACAAACACCGACTGCCGGCGTGGCGCAGGGGATAGCGTCACGGACTGCGGTGCAGAAGGTCGCAGGTTCAATCCCGCCCACCGGCAGTTGGCCATGCCCGTTTGCTTACGTTTGGAGACCGCCAGCGACAAATCCGCTCGGCGGAAGAACAACTGAAGAACCGGGGCCAACGACATTGTGAGCCGACACAGTCGTACATACAGAGTGTTTTGGCGCTGTGAAACATAGTGAATCCGAATATGACTGAGGCCGACAAAATCATGCACAAGATGAAGGGTATTGCAGAGCACATTATTTTGAAGCATGGTGCACCACGTGATCGTGGAAAAGTATTCCAGTCAAAACTAGTATCAGAAGTAATATCACGGTGCAACATTGTCCACAGAATGACAACTGCATACCATCCTCAGACAAATGGTCTTACGGAACGTTTTAACAAGACGTTAGCCGACATGCTGTCGATGTACGTCGATGTTGAGCAGAAGGATTGGGATACAATTCTGCCAGTCGTGACATTTGCTTACAATACCGCAAGACAAGACACCACAGGCTTCACTCCGTTTTTCCTGCTCCTTGGCCGTGAAACTGAGACAATCATGGATACGCTGTTCCCGTTCCAACCGGACGACACTCAGGATGACTATGTTAAAAAGCTCATCACCAGGGTCGAAGAAGCAAGACAGGTGGCTCGCATACGGACACTGGACGCCCAGGGGAAGGACTGTCAGCGGTATAACGACAAGCACCGACCTGTTGTGTACAGCCCGGGAGATCTGGTATGGATTTTTACCCCTGTACGGAAGGTTGGACTGTCAGAAAAGTTATTGAAGCGATACTTTGGTCCGTATCGTGTCATACGCCGCCTGTCAGACGTCACATACGAAGTTGAGGATTATGAGCCGTCGTCGAAACGTCAAAAACGAAGACACATTGTTCACGTCCTGCGCATGAAGCCTTACTACGATCCTGAAGAGCAGGTAGACGACAATGGCTTCTTGTTCAAGGACTTTAATGACAGTAATGTTCCTGATGAAGCCACGACAGGAACGTCTGAACTGTCATACAGAGGACCCATGACACGGTCAAGATCCAGGACATTGCAGCTGGCTCCACAGGGATCATAACAGCGGGTCGCTGTTTCTCCAGGAGAGGGAGCAATGCCGCGAGAGACCACGAACACCGACTGTCGGCGTGGCGCAGGGGATAGCGTCACGGACTGCGGAGCAGAAGGTCGCAGGTTCAATCCCGCTCACCGGCAAAAATTTATTTCTTTGTGGTTAACAATTCCACAAGATTCTACGTCTTTCTTATTTTCACTTGTAAATTCTACTTGTTTCTTATGTTAACTGTTCTTCTAATTTCTGGTAAATTCTGTCTGTGTATAAATAGCAGAGCACTCTGCCTGAGAGGCGGTCAGTGCTGCGTGTATGTTAAGTTCGTAATAAACGTGCTTTCAGTATAAGTGCTGTGTTTAGTTGCCTTCGAAGTCAAGCCTGTTTCCATTTCAACGCGACAATATGGAAGGAAGACACCCGAACACAGCAGTCGAGCTATTGCAGCAACGGAAATCGAGCCGATGCGCAGTGTTCTGGATCTGAAAAAAGGTGGACAAAAATCGAAAAATGGCTACCACAGGATCTTGTAGTAGAGGCTTTGGTAGCGCGCCTCAGTCCCCTCGGCCACCGCGGCCGGCGGACCGAAGATGACGACGAAGAAAAAGAAGAACAAGTCAGGGGAAATGGTCTCACGGAGGCTGGAACAGCAGTGGGCAGTGGGCGTGCAGGGGGGGGGAAGGAGGTGGTTGTGGGAAACAGCGGCCCGCGCCTTGCGGTAGGACGGCCAGATAAAAGGAAAATGTGGCGGCGATTTGGGGCGGAGTGTTGGGCGCGCGTCGCCGGCTGACGTACGGCGCCGATGACAAGCGGGGCTGCTGGCGCTGCTGCTGGTCCCGGCAAATGGGCGCGCGTTTCTCAGCGTCGCGCCTTCATATTTATTAACAGCGGCGGCATTTGTCACGGCCCACGTGCAAGTGACGGCGGCAGGAGGCAGGCGGCCGATACGTCTCGGGGCGCCCCCGCTCCCCGCCATTAATCCCACCCTGCCCGCTCGATGGCAATCGCTACCTGACGCCGACCGACTGCCACAGTTTCTCCTATTTCGCCGAGCTGGCTCGTTTGCAGAGACGTCGGGAACACAGTTATGATCGATTGAGACTCTCGGGGTTATTTCGGAGTGCGTCGCTGGAAGTTCGCGATATTTTTAGGAGCATTTCGTCGTCATCTTCGGGTAAATGTCGCAGGGAGAGATGAGAGCAAGGCGAAAATAAAATTGTCGTGCACATAACGTAGTGTGCAAGCCTTCATTTAAGTTTTGTGTCCTAGCCTCGTCGCCACTTTTGTGTCTCGTTTCCGTCGTAGGTGTCGGTGGCCGAGTAGAAAGAGACCGACGCAGGAATAAAGGATGCACGCTTGTGAGGGTACGAAGGTGACCAGCCAGTGGGACAGCAGAAACTAGAAACACTAGAGTAAATTAGAACGAGATATATTTTTCTTAGGGACTTAGTAATACTTAACTCTTACATAGCTCAGTACTGCAGAATGCTGATACATAGTTGAGCTAGAGGCCTGCCTAGTGCCTGTCCGATAGCCAAGTCTTCACTGGTGCCTATCTGATTCCGAAGAGTTAACTGGTTGCTATCTCAGTCCCAAGTGAACGATGTCGTTCAGTGGTGGCCACAAGCGGAGTTGTAGTAGAGGGCGCTCGTGGCTGACGTCGTAAGAACGCCGCGCCGTGCGTGCATGGCGGCGCGCGGCGAAAGTAAGTGGCGCGCACTTTGTACTTGTGCGACACCACATTAACATATACAGGGTGTCACAAAAAGGTACGGGCAAACTTTCAGGAAACATTCCTCACACACAAAGAAAGAAAACATAGCCGGCCGCGGTGGCCGAGGGGACAAAGGCGCGTCAGTCCCGGTCTGGATGGCCACTACGGTCGGGGGTTCGAATCCCCCCTCGGGCATGGATATTTGTGCCGTCCTTAGTTTTAGCTAGATCATAAGTAGTTTGTAAGCTTAGGGACTGATGCCCCCGTAGTTAAGTCCCATAAGTTCTACAAACATTAGATTAGAAGAAAGTATGTTTTGTGGAGATGTCCCTTTGCAATCGCGTTTTGACATCTCGAAATTTAAATGAAAACAACTGCTTAACCATTCATCTGACATGAAAATTGAATAAACGAAATTTTAGGAAAGAAAATTCTCTACAACTTTGCTTTGTTGTTTTTTTTTTCGTGTTTCGCATCGTTTCAGAGATATCTGTAAAAACAACGACGATTTGATCTGTTTGTAATGTTTTCCCACTTTTTAGGTCACACAGCTCAACCTATCGGCCCCAAATTTTACAGACGTAATTATTGGCCACCAGGGACCAGAACCTTCCTTTTTCATATATTTGGAACAAAAAGTATGTTAATAACACTAAAAATAGACCGTTTGTGATGACCTTTTGGCACCAGGAAATTTAATTGCAAATAACGCATTAACCGTTCATATGAGAGGAGAATTGAATAAACGTAATTGTAGAGGAGAACATTCTCAACTACTTTGTTATGTTACTTCCATAACTCGCACAGTTTCAGAGATATTTTCAATTATAACGGTTATTTGCCACTGTCACTTGATTGTGAGTAGACCAGTATAGGCAAAGAAAATAAACTTGAATAAGAGGATATTCTATTTTGACGCCATCACACAACTGTACTATGTATCTAGCCAATTGTCGCATCAGTTGTCAGTTATATAGAGTTGTCAAAACGTCATGTTTCGGGATCAACATTAGCCCACTCTCAAGTCCTAAAAATTAAAATGAATCATTCATTAGGCAACGTCCACCTGAATACATAAGCAGCATTGGTGCATTGTCATGCAATAATCGGACAGGTTGTCGATTTGATAAACCACTATGAACCAGTTCATAGTGGTTCTTCGAACCGACAACGTGTCAGACTGTTGCATGACAATGCACCAATGCTGCATATATGTTTAGGTGGACTTTGCCTAATGACTGATTCATTTTAATCTTTAGGACTTGAGCGTGGGCTAATGTTGATCCCGAGACATGTCGTTTTGACAATTTTATATAACTGATAACTGGTGCGACAATTGGCTACATATGTTGAATAAGAGGGCTACAGTAATGGAATATTTTAACGGAAAAGGATCATGAAAATATGGGAAAGAAGAAGGCAGAATGATTAGTGTTTAGCAGCCTGTCGACAGCGTGGTCATTAGAAGCGGAAATATGAGAAAGGTATTAAAATGATGGTTTAAAGAGGTAATAGTTCAAAAAAAGAGTTTGTTTTTCAAATCTATACTCAAATATGAAATAATTTTGGCAGTTTGTTGAAATATGTCAGTGAAAGTACTACGCGTTGAGTACATATATATTATCACAATAGTAGAGTCGTAATCGTATCGTCCACAATTTTTTATTATTTATATTTCCATTAATTTTGTCCGAAATGTTTGCAAAAAAATTAGAAAACTGCATGAAAACCTAAAGTGTGCTGTAAAACATACCAATGCGACTTTTTTACACTCTCGGCTTCCTGGGTGGGTACAGTTACTATACAGGGTGTTACAAAAAGGTACGGCCAAACTTTCAGAAAACATTCCTCACACACAAAGAAAGAAAATATGTTTTGTGGAGATGTGTTCGGAAACGCTTAAATTCCATGTTAGAGATCATTTTATTACTTCTCTTCAGATCACATTAATCATGGAATGGAAACACTCAGCAACAGAACGTACCAGCGTGACTTCAAACACTTTGTTACGGGAAATGTTCAAAATGTCCTCTGTTAGCGAGGATACATGCATCCACCCTCCGTCGCATGGAATCCCTGATGTGCTGATGCAGCCCTGGACAATGGCGTATTGTATCACAGCCGTCAACAATGCAAGCACGAAGGTCATCACAAACGGTCTATTTTTAGTGTTATTAACATATTTTTGTGTGAAATGTTTGAAAAAGGAAGGTTCTGGTCGCTGGCAGCCAATAATTACGCCTGTAAACTTTGGGGCCGATCGTTGAACTGTGCGCCTAAAAAGTGGGAAAACATTACAGACAAACAGACACATCAAATCGCCGTTATTTTAACGGATATCTCTGAAACGATTCGAAACATGAAAAAAAAAAAAAAAAAAAAAAAAAAAAAAAAAAAAAAAAAAAAAAAAAAAGAACAAAGCAAAGCTGTAGAGAATTTTCTTTTCTAAAATTTCGTTTCTTCATTTTTCATGTCAGATGAATGGTTAAGCTGTTATTTTCATTTAAATTTTGAGCTGTCAAAACACGTTTGCAAAGGGACACTTTTAGTATTACTTCTGTAACCTAAAGCGGACAAAAAAGGGCTTATTTCTTTGATGGAATCCTAGCGGTTTAACGACGAAAGATGGTATGTCAGCCAGCCTGGATTTTTAGGTGGTTCTCCTCACACGACTAGATGGATACCGGTCTGGTACTTACGTCCCGCCTCTGTTTCGTGATTTGCAAACGTTTAAGAAACATCCATACACTTCCACATCTACGACATTATACGCAGAGTATTGGGAACATACAGGGTGTTTCAGGAGGAATAGCAGGTATTTTAAGAGGTCGTAGTAGAGTAGGTTTACCAGATTTCCAAAATCAGAATAAGGGACAAACACGCGTACCGAAGAATGGGAAACCAAATGTTGCCTTTACCTCTGACGTAATCACAATGGCTGTTATTCCTTAAAGCTTATACTATATGACAGCCTTTGTGTGACTCATTAAACTTCCTCCCCCCCCCCTCCCCCCTCTCCGCTGCTAGCCGGCCGCGGTGGTTGAGGGCTCTGAGGCGCGTCAGTCACGGTCTGCACGGCAACTACGGTCGGGGTACAAATCCCTCCTCGGATATGGGTATTTGTGCCGTCCTTAGCATTAGCTAGTTCATAAGTAGTTTGTAAGTTTAGGGACTGATGACCCCGTAGTTAAGTCCCATAAACTATACAAACATTTGAACATTTTTTGAAATCCGCTGCTAACGAGTCGTATTTGGTGTTTCTCGTATTTACATTTGATTCTCTTGAAAACACGTCTTTGTTTTAGTACTGTATGTTGTGTACACAAAGTGCAACTTTCGAGCACAAAACAATTACCACTGCACGAGAAGTATTTAATAACTGAAAGAACATGAGACCATCGTGAGAAACGTAGGAATTAGGGTCTTTTCGGAGGGGACAAACTACGTATCTGGTAATCTCAGAAACTAAGACATGCCAGGTCAAATGTTAATATAAAAATTAAGCAAACATTTTCTCACAACAGAAAGTCAAATAAATAGCATTACTAATTAAAGAAATTCTTTATTGTTTTATGATTCTAACATGCAAACAAGTAGGAAAGACAATAATTATTACTTACGTAGTTTACTTACTTCTCTGACAATTATATTTTGCAGAAGAATGTACGTGTTTCTGGAGTTCTGTATCTTCACACTGATTTTCGTCATAATGATGACATGAAATGATTCTGAACAAGAGTTCTTGTTGTAATTATTTGTTTTATAGTCTCCTCACTAAATCTCTCAATCTATAAACTATTAGAGATGGAGAACGTTCTTTCTGCAGCAGAATTAGTGCTAGGTATTGCTACCACAAACCCAATGATGAGGTGCAAAGTTTTGCACGAGACATCTTCAGTTGCAAGTAAGATGAAAATGAGAGACCCTTTTATACCCACTCGCATCAAATTTCTCAATTAATGAATTTTCTCTTTACACATATTTTTAATATAGTTCACTTCCTCTAAAAGCTGATCTTCACATATGTCTTTCAAAATATTGCCATCAGACTCCAGTAAAGTCTTAAAACTGCTGAAGAGACTCCCAAGGATATTTGCGTTGGACCCAGTTAAATAGTTTCAGTAATGATTTAACGTCTTGTAAAATAAACTTTAAATGTCTAAGAAATCAGACTCTTCCAGCACTCCATTTTCTAGCAATGAACTTATCAGTGAATGAATTTTTATAGTTGGAAAAGCTGCACATATCATGTCAATACATTATGCAGTACCAACCAAAGAAATTCAGAAATCGTGTCTTATTCATTTCATTAAAAGCCTTTTTTTATCCAGTTAGTTACGCTGTACTTTACTTAAAACAAGTCATTTTGAACTATCTGGTATGTACCTCCCGTTTTTTTTTTTTTTTTTTTTTTTTTTTTTTTTTTTTTTTTTTTTTTTTTGGAGAGGTGGGGGAGGGTGTCAACAGGACACTTAAGCCAAGTAAGGGACTATTCGATAAAGTACGGTACGTCTGGTCAACTTATAGTAGAGACGAATTGAAATAACTATGCCCTGTAACTTGTGTCCAGTTATTATGGAGTATTCATATACAAAAAGCAATGGCAAATGAGGACATATTCACTGATTCTTCAGTCGATTCTTGGTAGAACATAGTCATATTGAATTAAAAGTTTTGTATGTCTACACTTTTTTTGTGATCATACACAAAATTGTCCTTTTTAATTCAGTATCATTATGTTCTATCAGGACAGACGGAAGAAAGAGTGAAAATATCCGCCATGCGGGAGTAGCCGTGCCCTCTAAGGCGCCTTTCTGCGGAGTGCGCGTCTGCTCCTCGTCGGAGGTTCGAGTCCTCCCACGTGTGTGTGTGTGTGTGTGTGTGTGTGTGTGTGTGTGTGTGTGTTGTCCTAAGTGTAAATTAGTTTAAGTAGTTTATAAGTCTAGGGACTGATGCCCATAGCAGTTTGGACCAGTAAGTTTTTAAAAAAAAATGGAAAATATCCTCATTTGCCTTTGATTGAAGTGTCTTTGGCTTACATACTAACAGCTGTACGTCTGTACTCCATAAAAATTGCACACGTGTTAAATGCAATTTTATTGTAATTGGTCTCTGCTAACACCTCCTAAAATATTTACTACTACTACTCCTTCAACTCCCTCCGTGATGGAAAAAGGATCTGTAGAGGGTAAAAACTGTAGGGGACGATGAAGATTTGCATACATTCAGCAAATGTTTAGGGTGCAAGTACTACTGTGAAATGAACAGATTAGCGCAGGAAAGAAATCAGTGGCGGACCTTGTCAAATAAGTCATAAGGCTAATGACTCAAAACAATTAGAGAAAATTACAAGAAGCCACAGTACAAATGATACGAGAATCTTTAGAGTACGAACATTTATTATGTAAAGTTATGAACGGGGTTATTAGTGATATATTGCCTCTCTGCTCACATGACTCCTCTACTGTGAACGTAAGCGTTCTGTTGATTTTCAATGTCATTACATTGTTAGCACAGTCAGAAGCTGTAGAAGTCGTAAACGAATCCTGGACATATGTAGGCCCATTAGATATCTGGAATGAACCGCAGTGAAAACTCTGAATAGCACTTATTCTGTTCAAGTGTCTTAGATCATAAGGTCCTGGCATAGTTTTTTCTGCAGGAAAAGAACGGTATCCATCACTATTCGTAATCGTTTTACTGTACTTAATCGCCTTGTCGAATGTTTGTTTTAATAAACTGTCCTGTAGTTGTAATACATAATTGCTTCTTCTAAAGGAAAACTATTATCGAAAATATCAAAGTTACCCCTCTTTTTCACTGAAAACTAGCTGTTAAAGGTTGTTCATTTTTTATCTGATTTTCTTTTACCTCCGGAATATTTTACCGAAGACAATGCCATCATAATTTGTTCATACAGGAGACCTACATGTCCTCGGGAAAATTAACGACAGTAGTTTCCCCTTGTTTCCAGCAGTAACTGCATGGCAAAGCCATGTTAGCTAATGTTACAAGGCCAGCTCAGTCAATCATCCAGGCTGTTGCCCCTGTAACTACTGAGAAGGTTGGTGCCCCTCTTCAGGACCCTCACGTTTGTCTGGCCTCTCCACAGGTACCCCTCCGCTGTGGTTGCGGAGGGTACGGCTATTTGTATCGATGAGGCACGCAAGCCACCCCATCTCGGCAATGTCTGTTGTAGACGGGTAGATCACGTAACTAATGAGGAGGTTCTCAACAGAATTGGCTTATCCTAAGGTTGATGGGACACATCCTGAGACATCAAGCAATCGTCAACTTGGCATTAGAAGGAAGTGTGTGGAGTAAAAATCCTAGGAGGGAGACCGAAGGGCGAATACAGTTAGCAGATTGAAAAGGGTGTAAGTTGCCGTTCGTATTCTCAGATGAAGAGATTTTCACAGGACAGGGTAGCATGGGGAGCTGCAAGAAACCAGTCTGCGGACTGAAGATAACAACAACAACAAAGATGACGATAGGTGCCACCTGGGGATAGTAGATGTACTAACGTTGGTTTCAACGTCGTCCGCCAACAGGTAGCGTACTGACGCAGCTGTCAATGTGTACCCTTTAATAGGGCATGATGCTCAGTGTGATATCAACGTATTTAGAAAACAGACATCGTATCACGTGGACGCATTCGTACTTTTTACAGCCAACTGAGCGAGTCTAAGGGGGTGTGGGCTTCAGCGTGAAGGGATGGTCCTGTCACAAAAGTTGAACGAGCAGCGTCAGTTGTGCAACGATGTTGGTTGCAGTGGTCATTGAAGTTTATCACATCCACAGAAGAGATGTTTGAGGCAGCTACCGTAGCACTAATAAGAGGTTTGTCAGTGTCTAGCCGGCCGAGGGGACTGAGGCGCTCCAGTCACGGTCTGCACGGCCACTATGGTCGGGGGTTCGAATCCCCCCTCGGGCATGGATATTTGGGACGTCCTTAGTCTTAGCTAGTTCATAAGTAGTTTGTAAGCTTAGGGACTGATGACCCCGTGGTTAAGTCCCATAAGTTTTACAAACATTTGAACATTTTTTGTCAGTGTTTACACAGTTGCGAACCGGTTGCTAGCATTGGATGTATGGGAACGCTAACCTGGAATCAGACTTCCCCTGACGCCACAACATCGACAAATGCCGTCAGAGGATCACTTGGAATGGTGGGCCCTGGTCTTCAGCGATGTAAACAGTTTCTGCCAGCACGCAAGTGGAGTTCATTTGCGCGGTTGACGTAGACCTGGCAAGCGCTGTGTCGTACAGTGGATTTGTTTAAGACACACTTATTTCACTCCGGGCCTTATGGTCTGGGGTGCGATAAGCTACAACTCTCATTCAACTGTTGTATTTGGGGAGGGAACGCTGATCATTGCTCGGTACGTGCAGAATGTTGCAAGACCCGTTCTTTTGCCATTCTTGCAACATGAAGGTGACTTGTTGGTCCACGTATGTCATATGATAGGACGACAACTGACATGTGTGACTTGTTAACCCAAAACTCTTGCATAACCACGTGAACAGCTGGGCAGTCGTGGAATAATTTATCCCAAGGTACCATTCGCCACCTGTATGATCGAATGACGTCAGAATCAGCAGCTGCATTGCCACGCTTGGAGTCTACTTCACGTATTAATATGGGTGGTCCGCCATGTATGGACACCTGGCACCTACGTACCGCTTGAGGTATTGATCTGTAAATGTAATAATTTCATGCAGTCCATATGCACAAATAAATCTTGAATGAATTGGAAAATTCAAAGAAGGCGTACTAATTTTTATTTCCAGCAGTGTATATTGTAAAAAGGAACGAGCCCATAACATTTCCTTTGCACATGCAATAAATCGCCTCCACGTTAGAAGATTTCTCTCCGTTGAGAATGACGCACTGCTTTCTGTTAGCTAGAAAAACTTCGGTCCACTCGCACATTTGGTCTGAAAAAGCAATTTAAATCGCTCAACAGAGGACTGATGGGTTACCAATCTGATTTATACAGAGGATGCGAGGGAACGTGGTCCCCTTCTAGCAACACTGTACCTTAGGTGTCTAGAGGAGCGTTCCTAATGATAAAAAAACACGTCATTTCCATTTTCAAGAAGGGTCGTCGAACGGAGTCACAAAACTATGGGCCTATACCCCTGAAGTGGGTTTGTTGTACAATTTTTGCACATGTATTGTGGTAGTGTATTATACATTTCTGGCGTTCGGGAATCTTCTCTGTACGACTCAACATGGGTTCCGAAAGAAACGATAATGTGAAGCCAGCTCGCGCTGTGCTTCCAACTTGCAGCAAGCACACCCTAGACCGGTGTTTTTCCTCCCAGGGGGGTCCCAAAGTCTTGCTTGGGGGATCGCAGTCACAGGAGGAATTACTTGCATCATGAAACAACCAGTAATACAAAAACGTATGCCCAAGTAAAATATATTTAATTTTAAAATTACAGAGTTCCTTCTGCTACGTTCTTTATGAATTGGATGCACCATAATTCATTTATAATATACTGTGTTAACGATGAGTAAGCGCAAACCGTGAAAATTGTTTTCGGCAACATTACAATACAACATGATACAATACGTAATACTGAAAAAATCGATTAAGATCTATTTATTTACAAATTGTCTACACAATGAGACTTTTCTCAGTGAGAATAATCCGCTTCTTAGTCTTGCTTGAAACGCGCGACACTCGTTAAACAGAATATATTTTTCTCTTGGAAGTCATGTAAAATAGGATAATGTGTTTCATTCACAAAAATACATTATAAAATGTGTCCAAAAATTTTAAATAAAGCTGTTGAAAAATTAAATAAGATTAAATCTGTTTCCTTTGAGATAACATAGTTTTGTCACGGTTCGTGAGAGTGGAGGTCGCCAGAGTTATTTGGAAGGGTGTCGCCAGAATATTTTTACTTGGAAGCGGGTGGCAAATTCTAAAAGGTTGAAAAACACTGCCCTAGACCAGGGCGTAGCCACGGTGGGGCATTTGCCCTACTCTCCGCCCTCACATAAAACTAAACATTTGCATGCAGTATGTAAACAATATTTTTCTACATCTGGTAAGTGGCGCAGAGTACTTTGAATACTATTGTCAGTTCTTCCTATTCCAGTGGCGTACGTGCGTGGAAAAAATAATTTCCTGTGGGTTCTAATCTCTCTAATATTATCCATGTGGTACACGTAAGAGGAAGCGATATATCGGTTGACTTTTCATGAAACGTACGCTCTCCTAACTGTGACAAAAGCCCATATGGTGATACAGAACATCTGCCACGGGAGTTTCCTAATAATATCAGCGATGCTTTCTCGCTTCCTGAATTAACTCATAACGAAGCGTGCTGCTCTCCGTTGGAACTTCTCTCTGTCATAATCATACTGACCTGCTACGGATCCCAGACTGACGAGCAATAACTCAACCTTATAACAAGGAAATTATATGTTACCACGAAACATTCAAAATTACCGCACGAAATACTGCATTGTCGATTATGCATTATTGTTAGCTCCATCCCCCCTTTGCTACATGCACGATGCATAAATGGTCAAAAATTTAAAGGGCATCGACAAATGAACTGCGATCAAATGCCGTTGTTTCTCAGGTTTTAGTTATTTTTTGTGTTCTTAATGTAACGCTTGGTGATTACTAGTATACCTATTCAGTTGCAAGTAATTTGAATTAAATTGCAATAATATGGCAATCTCAAGTGGTTGTAAGAAACTTTTATACCTCAGAAAAACGTATGGGTAGAGCAAGATGGCAGTTAAAATGCTAAGAGTTTTACTAGCGAAGCTAAGGCTCTTACGTCTAAACTAACAAACGCAAAACCACAAACCTTAATCAGAAAAAAATTATTTCTATCACATAAACAACTGCGCAAAATAAAAAAAATGTTACGTTGTTAATATGAGGAGTAATCAGTACTTTGAAAATACGTGAGATTCTGAAGCGCGAAATCGAGACAACGGGACAAAACAATTCACTGTGCTGCAAAGGCCGCTGGTACCGCGGCGTTAAATGCCGATGCAGGTAGTGGATATGTGCTGCTGTCAGTGGGTCAGCGGCTGTCCTTCTAGCTTGGTTGGTAAATCCGTGAAGAGGAATCCACTAAGTATCACGAAATAAGCAGTGCCACGAACTTACCAAGGTTTACCCTACAATTAGAGTCCAACCAAAACATAATATGTGGCCGAAATCGAATATTCAATATTCGGCTCCTCTTCTACTTTTGGCCGAAATCGAAACCGTAACCGATGCTAGTGCGATGAAGTTAAAATTTCTGTTTATTTTCGTTACGTCACACATCACTAGTTTTTTTCACATTCTTCAAGATCCCTTCCCTGTACTAAACATAATCAGGAGTCCGTAGAAGATGACATGGGTGGCGAACAGTTTTAGACATATCGAAGGTACTTTTATTGAAGTACCTCCAAATTGGATTCTTTTATCCTTGTTGTGACATTTTCTACCTAAGAAAGGAAAATTAAAGGAAGGTAGACAGTAAGTAAACTGGACTCGATACAGTGGAGTCTCGGTATTTCGCGTGTCGGAATTACGAGTTTACTATAAATACAAGCGTCATAAAAAAACAGTAACTGCGGCTACATTCTAGCTTCACAGACTCCACCATTATAACGCGAAGTAAATAATGAAAATTTAAAACCTTTAGGCTGCCAATGTAAATGCCTATTTATAAAACTTCGTTTTAAAAATGGGCATAATTTTTATACTGTTTTCTTTTAAAGGTCAATTTTCTTCTTTTTAACACGTAAATTTCGATATTTCCAGGTTATCCCGGTCCCGTTCACCTCGAACTAACAAGACTACTATATAGCTAACACAAATTCCACAGTCCTGCACATCTTCTTGTAGGAAGATAGGTACACAACAAACATGGCAAATAGATACTACGACATGCCAGAGTCTCAATATGACTACCATAATACAAAATAACGCAGGAAGTAACAATTTGTTCAAATGTTCAAATGTTTGTTAAGCTTATGGGACTTAACTACGGGGTCATCAGTCCCTAAACTTACAAAATACTTATGAACTACTTAGTAACTAGGACGGCACAAATATCCATGCCCGAGGGGGGATTCGAACCCCAGACCGTAGTGGCCGTGCTGACCGTGACTGGAGCGCCTCGGTGGTTAACAAGGAAATATCCTCAATTTTTCAAAAATGTTTCAAATGTTTGTATAGCTTACGGGACCTAACTACGTGGTCACCAGTCCCTAAACTTACAAACTACATATGACCTAGCTAATGCTAAGGATGGCACAAATATCCATTCCCGAGGGGGGATTCAAACCCCCGACCGTAGTGGCCGTGCATACCGTGACTGGAGTGCCTCAGTCCTCTCGGCCACCGCGGCCGGCTCCTCAATTTTTACGTGGGAGCAGAGAGACCTAGCAAAACTGGTTCCACTTCATACTGGTGGCTGGTACAGCAACTGGTTATGAATTTATCTCAAAAGTCAGTCTCAGTTGCAAAATATTTCTTTATTTTACTGACGCGTTTCGCCCTTTTGAGGCATCATCAGATTACGTAAATATATGGTGAGCTATTTGTGATCATCGTCATGTCTGTTTTGGCCCGTAACGAGGTCGGAAGCCATCGCCGGCCGCATTCTATCTGGCCACTCTGTGCTATGCGCAACATGTATTTGGTTTCGCCTAATGCTAAAATTTGAAAAATTTTTAAACAACCATGACGATAGGTTTTCTACCTAGATGGTTTATTTTACGGCGATGACAAATAGCTCCCCATATATTTATTTACATAATCTGATGACGCCCTAAAAGGGCGAAACGCGTCAGTGAAACAAAGAAAAATTTTGCAACTGAGACTGACTTTTGAGATAGAGTCCTAGCATTTAAACGGCGCACCGTCGACTGAGGTAAAACCTCATCGTTGAATGAGTCTATTCAGAACGCTGCCGGACGTCATCAGTAAGTTCAAAAAAATTAATTTCTGGCCGAAACGGAAACTACGGCCGAAATCCATATTTTGTGCGAAACTGGCCGAAACCGAATATTCGGTCGGTCCTTCGTTACAATCAAATATTTTCAAACTCCTCCTACTTATCGAGTTATTTTGCCCCACCCCTAGTATTATGCTAGGTAGGTCTGTTGTGTCGATGCAAAGGAGCGATTACGAAATGTTTTACCCTTAGTAGTGTATATTATATATATTCCTCACATAAGACACAACTGTTAAATATTTAACAACACAATGATATATACATGACAAATGTATGTTTCATTTTTGGCCTCAAAATTAGATAAGCATATTATTTATGTAACTTTTTCTTAAACTTACCTCAAAATATGCATTTAAAGTTATACATCACGATCTCTTTTTGTGTTTATAACATCAAAACATTTTAGCATTCACGTATTTTGACAGTTCACACCTGTGAATGTCATGTTGTTCACTTGACATATGGGGCAAAGATCTTCAAGGAAAGATATGCCAATTAAAAATGTAAATGATCTAAATTCATATTCTATGTAAATGAACTGAATTGCTATTCAATGTAAAATAATGCACTTACATTATATTAACCTTGTAAATTAAATGAAATTGTTTTTTCTTTGTGATAAACTTAGTATTCATCGTAAAAGAAAATGCTAACAAACATGCTAAAACTTTAACAATATAATGAATCAGAATACTACTGTAATTCTTTATTATATTAAAGAATTATTTTTTAATTAATAATGGATATCATCATAAGTTCACATGTTCTAAATGATCACATGATATAGACTGTCTTTGTCACAGTATATACAGGGTGTCCCAGCTATCTTGTCCACCCAAAATATCTCTGGAACAATAACAGCTATTGGAAAACGACTTTCACCGGTATCAATGTACGGCTGGGGCCCATAAATGTACATATTTGGAAACATTCTAAAACGGAACTTATGTTTTTTTAAATGAACGCCCTATATTTTTTCTTCAGCATTCCATAGCATGACAAATCAAATAAACAATGGCGTTGATTGCACCGCAATATTCCAATTACATCCCGAGACATTGTGACGCGAAGTTGACGCTTCAAAAACCCGAAATGCGCTGCTAGCGCACGTCCTGAGGCTCAGGCGTGAACCCCATGCTGCCCGTAATCGCGATGTGATTGACATGCGTAATCACACTTCCATACTTATCAAGAGGACCTAAACGAATAATACGGTCTGCTGCCATCCTGCATCAAAACCCGTACATTCCAGCAGGTATTTATCCCATAGGCTAGGGGTGATGCGGTTGTGTAACATATCTGTGAACCGCAACGTTAGTCACAAAGTTAACTTCGCTTATCGTTAATCCGTTACTAAAAAGGTAATGTCGTTCAACATTAAAACTTTACTTTACTGTAGATCTAGCGCAAGTGACAGTGAATCATTCACTCATAATAGTAACATTCATGTTGATGGTTTTAGTTCAAAATGTTCAAATGTTTGTATAGCTTATGGGACTTAACTACGGGGTCATCAGTCCCTAAACGTATAAACTACTTATGAACTAGCTAATCCTAAGGACGGCACAAATATCCATGCCCAAGGGGAATTCGAACCCCCGACCGTAGTGGCCGCGCAGACCGTGACTGGAGCGCCTCAATCGCCTCGGCCACCGCGGCCGGCGATTGTTTTAGTGAAACGAGCAAGTGGACTAAAGGTTTTATCGTTGTTTAGGTAAAAATGTTTTAATTTGGGAAGTTCAGGTAAGACATAGAAGATGAATATAAACATATGTTTAACCAATTAGTTTTATTATCACATAATTATCAATGTTATGTTTATATAATGCTTTACATGACAAATTGTTTCAAACATATGTTTCTGAACATCACTGGGTAATTGGCCCTTTGTAGAATTTTGCACTGTGATACCAGCACTACATACTAAAGATAAGTATGGAAGTGGGATTACGCATGTCAATCACATCGCGATTACGGGCAGCATGGTGTTCACGCCTGAGCCTCAGGACGTGCGCTAGCAGCGTATTTAGGGTTTTTCCTCAACTTCTCGTCGCAATACCTCGGGATGTAACTGGAATATTGCGATGCAATAAACGCCATTGTTTATGTCATTTGTCATGCTATGGATTGCTGAAGAAAAAAAATATAGGGTGTCCATTTAAAAAAGACATAAGTTTGTGTTAAAAAACACATTTGATTTCGTTTTAGAATGTTTTCAAATATGTACATTCATGTGCCCCAGCCGTACATTGATACCGGTGAAAGTCATTTTCCAATAGCTATTATTGTTCCAGAAATATTTTGGGTGGACAAGATAGCCGGGACACCCTGTATATAAGCTGGTGCACAGGCAGTGCAAGTAGTTCTGTTGAGTTCTGTTGAGTTCTGTTTAGTGCTGTTCAGTTCTGGTTCTATTTGTTATGGGAAATAAAATTGAAAGTACAATATTCTTGGACTATTTTGGAACCTGAAACGCTATTTCAAAGTAAATTTCACAAGGAACTTTAAAACAGCAAGAATTCAGGACAACATGGCTTTTCAAAAGATAAGTTCCCACAAACACAAATTCTCCTATGCTTTAAAAAAATTTTTTAGTTGGACAGTAGAAAGAGTTGCATTTCACTGTGCCTGGGGGCTGTTGTTGGCAGGCATTGGCGGCTGTGACCAGTGTTGCCAGACGTAGGGAATTTTCCCTACACGTAGGTACTTTTAAGCATTAAAATCATGTAGGGAATTTTCATCCAATAGTCCCCAACGCGTAGGTACTTCGGTAAAATTTTACAATCGCCGACACATGTCTAGGGGGTAATGTTGGCAACAGAACAGTTGTCAGCACACGTGAATGAAGCCGACCAATTGTGGCAAAGTTCGAAGTAGCCAATGATATTTTAGACGGCATAGTTGTTTTCTGTTCATAGTAAACAATATTAATTTGAAAATTTAGTTTTGGACACATTAAAATCGATGCGAAATATGATGATTTCAATGTATATCAGTGGAATGGAGAGTCGGATTGGAAATAGTATTAAAAATATCAGCACAAGGAAAATTCATCGTTTCCATTAACGAAATACGTTTGATTACCTTGTCTAGACTGTTATTTATGTACGTCAGGACGATATACTAGTTAGTACTTGTAAATGAGAATCTGCTGACAAGAAAACGCTAAAACATTTGCGACAGCCAACGTTCTAATGAACAAAGCGCCAGATATTCGTTGTCAACACAGCGTTCAAATGTTTGTAAATCTATCGGACCAAACTGCGTGGTCATCAGTCCGTAGCTTACAAACTACCTAAACCTAGTTAAGCTAACCTAAGGACAACACACACACCCATGCACCAGGGAGGACTCGAACCTCCACGGCGAGCAACATAGCGTTACTCTTTGAAAATCCAATCATGTAGAGTGACGGACTTCCTTTTTTGTGCTGACTGTCAACTAAATAATTACTGCTGTTCCTTCTCTATGGTTGATAGTGTCTCGATGTATCCTTAAGCGGTCAATAAATCAGTTATCGTCGTATAACAGTGCACTCGGAATTAGAGGCCTATTTGGGGAAACTAATTAATGCTGTTCCTCTGGTTCTTGATGTACCCTTGTCCGATCGATAAATCCGCAATCCTCTTGTAACAGAACACTTGGAATTCGCAGCATAATCTACACTTGACTCCATTAATCAGTAACGATCAGTCACTGGAAGAACGTATCTAGCAAGTGAAGCATGATGACAAATATTTATTTTAATCATCATCATTATCATCATCATTAGAGACTGATAATGCCTTTCAGCGTTCAGTCTGGAGCATAGTACCTCTAATAAAATTCCTCCATGATCCCCTATTCAATGCTAACATTGATGCCTCTTCTGATGTTATGTCTTTTACTTCAAAATCATTCTTCACCGAATCTAAGTACTTTCTTCTTGGTCTACCTCGACTCCTCTTACCCTCCGCTGCCGAGTTCATGAGTCTCTTAGGTAACCTTGCTTCTCCCATGCGTGTAACATGACTCCCCCCTCCCCATCTCAGTCTGTTCGCTCTAATTGCTTCTTCATCTATGGTGTTAATTCCCGGTTTTTCTTTGATTTCCTCATTATGGACGCCCTCCTGTCATTGTTACCATCTATTAGTATCTGCAATCATTCTTGCTACTTTCATATCTGTAACCTCTACCTTATGAATAAGGTATCCACCCAACTTTCACTCCCATACAACAAAGTTGGTCGAAAGATAGAGCGGTGCACTGCTAACTTAGTCTTGCTACTTACTTCCTTCTCGCAGAAGAGAGTAGATCTTAGCTGAGCACTCACTGCATTAGCTTTGCTGCACCTCGATTTCAGTTCTTTCACTATGTTGCCATCCTGTGAGAAAATACATCCCAGGTACTTGAATGTGTCTACCTCTTCTAACTTTGTTCCTCCAATTTGGCACTTAATCTGTTTAAATCTCCTTCCCACAGACATTACTTTCGTTTTGGAGATGCTGATCTTCATATCATAATCCTTGCACCTCTGATAGAGCTCTGAAATATTAGTTTGCAACCTTTCAATCGAACCTGCCATTACAACTAAGTCATCCGCATATGCGATACTTCTTATTTTGTTTTCACCTATTTTAATCCCGCCCTGTCAGTCTACTGTTTTCAACATATGATCCATGAATAGTATGAACAACAGTGGTGACAGGTTACAGCCTTGTCTTACCCCTGAAACTACCCTGAACCATGAGCTTAATTTGACATCTACTCTAACTGCTTCCTGACAGTCTACGTAAAGCCCTTTATTGCCTGCAGAAGTTTGCCTCCTATACCATAATCTTGTAGAACTGACAGTAGCTTCCTCCTAAGAACGCGGTCATAAGCCTTTTCTAGATCTATGAAACATAGATACAATTCCCTGTTCCACTCCAACGTTATAAAATTTTATTTTATTGGTAAATGATGTTCTAAACTACATTTCTAGTACACTTCCATTTCTCTTTAAGCTCACAAGTCATTATAATAACGCTTTCTGTCGAAATTTCTTTCATTGCTTTTCCGGCTGTGGACTCGTCGAGGATCATCTCTTTTTATCACCCAGCAGTAAGCTATCATGGTGATGTTGCATCTTCCTTGATAAAAACCTTTCCATTTCTTTCATGTCTTGGTGGAATCTTTCACCCTGCTCTTCCACTTACAACACCAAGGTTTGCAGGAAAGTAGTCACGGTCTGCACGGCTACTGCGGTCGGGGGTTCGAATCCCCCATCGGGCATGGATATTTGAGCCGTCCTTAGTCTTAGCTAGTTCATAAGTAGTTTGTAAGCTTAGGGACTGATGACGCCGTAGTTAAGTCCCATAAGTTCTACAAACATTTGACCATTTTTGACCGATCGATAAATCAGGAATCCTCTTGTAACAGAGCAATTCGTAGCATAATCTACACTTGACTCCATCAATCAGTAACGACCAGTCAATGGAAAAACATATCTACCAAGGGAAGCCTGATGCCAAATATTTATTTTAAAGTTTTTCAAAATGTTAACATGTCACATTAATGAACCGATTAACCTCTGTTGGCTGCGCTCCTGGACTCAAAATTACTAAAAATTTCCGGGCTGTTATGCCGTGGTCTAGTGGATTTATTATTAAAACCCAACGTTTCGTCCCCAACTGCGGAGGACATTCACAAGGGGGATCGTGGCACTTTTGGATGTCCGATTCACACCCTGGCTCGCTACTGACTGAAGCCAAATTCCGTTTACGACGGCTTGTGCGCAGTGGTGTGACGTCAGATGTTAGAGAACGACACGTAGAGTGGAAAACGATGAAAGGGTTCCTGTGAAATCTAAAGTCTTTCTACCTTTTATTAAGGAAGTCACCGACCGCATCGGTAAAATTTTGACGAAACGGAATGTTGCCATCATTTACAAACCTACTCGGAGTACACAGAATCACCTGAAATCGGAAAAGGATGCTCGCAAACCGCTGGAAAAAGCAGGAATTTATTGGATTCCGTGTAGCTGTGGAGACGTATACGTGGGTACCACAAAAAGAACAGTCAAAAAACGACTAGATGAGCACAAGGGGAACTGTAGAAGCGGAGAGATTGACAGATCAGCTGTTGCTGAACATGTTTTTCAACCAGGGGACCACCTTATCGAATTTGATAAGACTCAGGTTTTAGCAGCCACAAATGGATACCACGAAAGACTGTACAGAGACGCTATAGAAATTATAAAACACCCCAATAATTTCAATCGGATGGAGGAGGGCGTGAAACTAAATGATATCTGGATTCCGGTTTTGAAGAAGAAATGTAACAGTCTTCCACCATGGGACGATATTAACGGACGGAGGCAATCGGCAACTTCGAATTGCGCACGCATGTCAAAAACATCTGACGTCACACCACTGCACGCAAGCCGTCATAAACGGAGTTTGGCTTCAGTCAGTAGCGAGCCAGGGTGTGAATCGGACAACCAAAAGTGCCACGATCCCCCTTGAGAATGTCCTCCGTAATTGGGGACAAAACGTTGGGTTTTAATAATAAATCCATTAGACCACGGCATAACAGCTCGGAAATTTTTAGTAATTTTGACCATTCCGGCCGTGAAAGTTTCATTTTAAAATACTCCTGGATTCAGCCCCTGCCAGACTCAAATCCTGGCTACGACCCTGATGTAGGGACATTAATGAGGTGGCAGGCAGAAAGTAGGGATTGATTTGATTTGATTTGATTCTTTCAGGGAAGCCAAAACAGTCTTGGTCTAACCCGCCACTGCCCGCACCGAAACTAAGTTTATTGTGCGGTATCGCTCCCTGTATGTCTAGTAAAGCCAACCAATGCCCTTGAACAGTGCAAGGAGTCCCTTTACCAGTTCTTTATTAGACACAATTTCTTCGGGTCTGGTTGTCCCAAATGTTCTGTGCCTTTTACACTCCAATGCAATGCATTCGAAGATCAGATGTGATGCAGTTTCATCACCGTCATCACAGATCCTACATTTAGGGTCCTCTTCTGTTATTCCCATTGTATGTAGGTGTTTTTTGAAATTCCCATGGCCTGTCAGCAATCCAACCATGAGTCTAATCTCTCTCCTGTTCAGACCCAGGATTGCAGAGCTTCTTTTAAAACAAGGCTTTGGCATCATTACCTTGCCATGTTTTTGTTGATAGACTTTAGTCCAATATTCTACGTGCTTTCTTCTGAGCCAGTTACGTACCTCCAATTTAATCATTGCCTTGGTGATTGTCAGGACAGGTTCCGGTCCAATAAATGGAGCCTCTGCCCCCATCCTGGCTAATCTGTCGGCATATTCGTTGCCACTGATCCCCGAGTGGCCAGGGACCCACAGTAGGTTTACTCTATTGCTTTCCCCTAGCTCAACCAGAAGCCTGTGACATTCTGCAACAATTTTAGACCTTGTTGTAGGAGCTGCCAGTGATCTCAGGGCTGCCTGGCTGTCTGAATAGATATAGATGCTACGATCTTTGTAGCGAAAGTAAGGAAAACGTATGTATATTTTTGTGAGACTGTAGGTATTTCCTCTCATGTGGCATCTGGCAGCACTGGCTGCGACACAAAAAGAGGCGCCTGCCGCGTATGCAACCGCGCGTGCCACAGCGCGCCACGGAACAGCAGGCACGACCCCGGCGGCCACGGCCAGCCGCCGCAGCGCCAATTAAAAACTAATGCCGCCGCCCGCCAGCTGCGCCGCCGGTTTTGCCGCCGCGCCTGCCCTAAAGAGGTTTCCATGGCGGCAATTAGCCGGCCCGCTAATTGCTGCGCCTAACGACACTTTCATGGCGCGACAACGGCCCGCCGCTTTCTTAGGGGCCACGTTCCACACACACGCCGGGAACCGCAGCTTCCTGCGCCTACTCTTCCCCGCAGGTGTACGCTCTCGTCCTACGTCCTACGTCAGAGAGAGTCGAAGACTGACGCTCCAGTCTGACGCTTCGTGCTTATAAACGCGCGGGCCGCGCTACTGCGCATGCGGCCACCGATACAACAAGGCGCCAAAGACGTTACTCGGCGGCAAGAAAGTACACGTATATGTAAATTATGCCTGTGTCTGCATGGTCGATTACTGCGGAGAAATCGATGTATTATGATCTGTGCTGTGGCGGAGTCTTTGTAAATTTATTAAAGAAAGTGCCGGATTCCATGATTTATCTAAACAGAAGCCACTGTCCCTGTTAATTAAATTCGTCCCCAAGCGAATTTCTATTGCTTCTTTCACTACTGAGTCCCAGAAAGATGAAGTGGAAACTAAAATTTTGACGTTTTCGTACATCATGGACTGTCCAGTATCAATACAGTGCTCTGCCACTACCGATTTATTTGGTTGTAAAAGACGGGTATATCTTTGGTGTTCCGTGCATCTTTCCTGCACTGTACGTGTCGTCTGTCCTATGTACGAAAGGCCACATTCACATGGGATCTTGTAAACCCCGGCCTTCCGGAGCTCCAAATCATCCTTGTTAGAACCCAAAAGTGGTGCTGTCTTTGGTGGGGGGTCGAAAAATTACTTTAACATCGTGTTTGTTCATAATCCGTCCGATTTTCGACGACAGGCTCCCAACATATGGCAAAAAAGCCATAGATTTAAAACTTTTTGCATCATCTTCCGTATTCTTTGCACGTACCGTTGGCTTCGTACGTAGTGCAGTGGCAGAGCACTGAATTGATACTGGACACTCCATGACGAACGAAAACGTCAAAATTTTAGCTTCCACTTCATCTTTCTGGGACTCAGTAGTGAAAGAAGCAATAGAAATTCGCTTGGGGACGAATTTAATTAACAGGGACAGTGGCTTCAGTTTAGATAAATCATGGAATCCGGCACTTTCTTTAATAAATTTACAAAGACGCCGCCACAGCACAGATCATAATACATCGATTTCTCCGCAGTAATCGACCATGCAGCCACAGGCATAATTTACATATACGTGTACTTCCTTGCCGCCCAGTAACGTGTTTGGCGCCTTGTTGTATCGGTGGCCGCATGCGCAGTAGCGTGGCCCGCGCGTTTATAAGCACGAAGCGTGTGCTTGAGCGTCAGTCTTCGACTCGTCTCTGAAGATGGCTGAACGTTTCTCAGCCGAAATATTAGAAGTAAACTTTAAGCGGCTGCACGCCCGAAACTTCTTTGAACAGTAATTGCGCCGCGAAAACATGAAGATGCACGTACAAATTCAAATGTCCCGGGTTCGATCCCCGCAAGATCTAGGATTTTTATCTGTCACTTTCCACTTCTTTCACGTCTGGCAGCATTGGTCATGTGAAAAATACCTAGTAGCACCGTGGTTCGGAACCCACGTTAAACTGTAGGTCCCCCTGTAACTGGCTGGGTAAGTGAGTTCGAAGGTCGGAGGAAGGCAACGGCATACCACCTCCAAACAGGACCATGCCTAGTAAAGCGCTGTGGTGTGCGAAACAATCTTCGGATTGTTGACTGCTTTACCGTTTAGGTTATAGTAACACTAAAAGTGGGCCTTTGCGATCGTCTTTTGACAGCTCGAAATTTAAATGAAAATAACGGCTTAACTATTCACCTGTCACGAAAATTGAATAACCGAATTTCTAGAGGAGAAAATTCTCTACAACTTTGATCTCTTGTGTTTTTTTCATATCTCGTAGCGTTTCAAAGATATTTGCAAAAATAACGGCGATTTTGAGATGTATGTCTGTCTGTCTGTTATAAATCGCAATTTGCGATGTTATGGCTTCACTGTATTAGGTTTTGATGAAATACCAAACTGTGGCGAATGAAAATTTGTGCCCGGCCCGGATTGGAACCCGGGATCTCGTTGCTTACTAGGGAGACGCGTTGACCACTCCGCCACCGAAGACACAGTGAGCAACCCGACTGCAGAGGACTCTTCCCTGCACGTTTCCCGCCACACACAAATCTCCATTCGCCACGCTGTCTCTTTCCTATACCACAGCCTATTTATTCTATAATGCTTGCAGCCACAATACTGTATTCCCGCATCAGGGAGAACAGCCCATGAGGTATCGAGACACAATTAATTGTCGTCAGGAGCCCAGCCTCGGCTTGTATACAATTATATATATTTTTGACGAATTACAGCGTTCAAAGAATTTCTGAAGAAAGACATTGGTGACATCAAAAATTAATGTAAATGTTACGAAGTCTTTTCAGAAGGCATTTGCCTGGAGTGTAGCACTGTACGAAAGTGAAACGTGGACCATTAGGCGTTCAGTCGATAAGACGACAGAAGCTTTTAGACTGTGCTGCTGCAGATGAATGCTGAAAATTAGATGGGTAGATCGCGTGGCTAATGACGAACAGAATTGGGGAGAAAAGAAATTTCTGGCATATCTTGGCTAAGAGAAGGGATTTATTGGTAATTCACATTATGAAACATAAAGAAATCGTCAGCTTATCATTAGAGGTTAGTATGTGGGGTAAAACTCGTAGAGGGAGAACAAGAGACGAATGCATGAAGCAGGTTTAAATGAATGTGGTTTGCCGTTCATATGAGGCGATGAAGAGACCTGCTCAGGACAGAGTAGGATGGAGACCTCCATCAAGCAGGACCCCTGACAGAACACCATAACAACAAAATTGTATAGAGTGGTATTAGTTTTTTGTGGTATACACAGAATTCATTTAGATTTAGTTATATTTAAAAAAAAATCAAAACTTACAAAAATATGATTTTGCTTTGGACCTAATTACCAATGTAAGTTATGTATGTTAACCATGCGACTAAATTACCATTTAGTAATTTAAATTATTTTAATTAAATTACCATTTATTTGATTAAAAACGGGTGACACATTCTGAGACATAAAGGAATCGTCAATTTATCGTTGGAGAAAAGTGTTTGGGGTAAAAATCTCAGAGGGAGAATACTGTTAGCAGCTTCAAAAAGATGCAGGTTGTCGTTCTTATTCTGATATAAAGAGTCTTATTCAAGATAGGGTAGTTGCTTAAAGCTAGTCTGTGGACTGAAGACAACAAAAACAAAATCAGCAACAACAGCCTAAACATATTGGACCATAATATTAATAATGAAGCCACATATTTGTATTTTACTAGTATTTTATCTCATGTGACACAACAGCATGTTGTTGTTGTGGTCTTCAGTCCGGAGACTGGTTTGATGCAGCTCTCCACAATACCCTATCCTGAGCAAGCCTCTTCATCTCCATATAAGAGCGACAACCTACATCTGTCTGAATCTGCTTACTGTATCCCTCTCTTGGTCTTCCCCTGCGATTTTTTCCCCATACACTTCCCTCCAACGCTAAATTCACAATTCCTTGATGTCTAAGAATGTGTCCTACCAATCTATCCCTTCTTTTAGTCAAGGTATGCCAGAAATTCCTTTTCTCCCCAATTCTGTTCAGTACCTCCTCATTAGTTACGCGATCCACCCACCGAATCTTCAGCATTCTTCTGTAGCACCATATTTCAAAAGCCTCAATCCTCTTCCTGTCCGCACTGTTTATCGTCCATGTCTCACTCCCATACAAGGCAACACTCCATACAAATGCCTTCAGAAAGGACTTCCTTAGGTTTAAATCAATATTCGATGTTAACAAATTTCTCTTTTTCAAGAACGCTTTTCTACCCATTGCCATTCTGCATTTTATATCCTCTGTACTGCGAGCATCATTTGTTATTTTACTGCCCAAGTAACAAAACTCATCTACCTCCTTTATTGCTTCGTTTCCCAATCTAATTCCTTCAGCATCACCTGATTTTCTTACACTGCACTCCATTACCCTAGTTTTGCTCTTGTTAATGTTCATCTTATATGCACCTTTCAGCACACTGTCCATTCCGTTTAACTGCTCTTCCAGGTCCTTCGCTGTCTCTGACAGAATTACTATGTCGTCGGCAAATCGTAACGTTTTTAATTCTTCCCCCTGAACTTTAATTCCTTCACCAAATTTCTCCTTGCTTTCCTTTATAGCTTGCTCAATGTACAAATTGAACAACAATGGAGAAAGACTACAACCCTGTCTTACTCCCTTTCCAACCACTGCATCCCTTTCATGCCCTTCAACTCTGACAACCGCTGTCTGGTTTTTGTACAAGTTGTAAATAACCTTACGTTCCCTATATTTTACTCCTGCTTGCTTCAGAACTTGAAAGAGTTTATTCCAATCAACATTGTCAAAAGCCTTCTCCAAATCTACAAAAGCTAGAAATGTAGGTTTGCCTTTGCTTAATCTATCTTCTAGGATAAGCCGTAAAGTGAGTATTGCCTCCCGTGTTCCTACATTTCTCCTGAACCCAAACTGATCTTCCCCGAGGTCGGCTTCTACCAGCTTTTCAATCCTTCTGTATATAATTCGCGTTAATATTTTGCAGCCATGACTTATTAAACTGATGGTTCTGTAGTTTTCACATCTGTCTGCACCTGTTTTCTTTGGAATGGTGATTATAACATTTTTCTTAAAGTCTGAGGGTATTTCACCTGTCTCATACATCTTACACACCAGGTGAAACAATTTTGTCATGGCTGGTTCTCCCAGAGACTTCAGTAGCTCTGAGGGAGTATCATCTACTCCAGGAGCCTTGTTTCGACTTAGATCTTTCAGGGCTCTGTCAAATTCTTCTCTCAGTACAGTATCTCCTATTTCATCTTCATCTACATCCTCTTCCCTTCCTACAATATTGTCTCGTAGTTCATTTCCTTTATAGAGCCCCTCTATATACTCTTTCCACCTTTCAGCTTTCCCTTCTTTGCTGAGAACTGGTTTTCCATCAGTGTCCTTGATATTCATAGAGCTGTTTTTCTTATCTCCAAATGTTTCTTTTATTTTCCTGTAGGCTGTATCTATTTTTCCCCTATTTATACATTCTTCTACATCCTTGCATTTGCCTTCTAGCCACTCCTGCTTAGCCATTTTGCATTTCCTGTCAATCTCATTTCTTAGTCGTCTGTACTCCATTTTGCCTGTTTCATTTACTGCATTTTTATATTTTCTCCTTTCATCGATTAAATTTAGTATCTCCTGCGATATCCAAGGATTTTTTGTAGGTCTTTCCTTCCTACCTATTTTGTCCTCTGCTACCTTTACTATTTCATCTCTCAATTTTACCCATTCCTCCTCTACCGTTTTATTTTCCCGTGTTTCTGTCAATTGTTGCCTAAAGCTCCCTCTGAAATTCTTAAGAACGTCAGGTTCCTTCAATTTATCCAGGTCCCATCTCCTTATTTTCCTACCTTTTTGTAGTTTCTTTAGTTTCAGCCTACAGTTCATAACCAACAAGTTATGGTCAGAGTCTATATCTGCCCCTGGGTATGTTTTACACTGTAGAACCTGGTTCCGAAATCTATGTCTTACCATTATAAAATCTATCTGGTATCTTCCGGTGTCTCCTGGTCTCTTCCACGTATACAACCTTCTTTTGTGATTCTTGAACCAGGTGTTTGTTATAAATAAATTATGTTCCGTGCAAAATTCTACCAGGCGGCTTCCTCTTTCGTTCCTTTTGCCCAGACCATATTCACCTACTATCCTCCCCTCCCTTCCCTTTCCTACTACCGAATTCCAGTCTCCCATCACAATTAAGTTTTCCTCTCCCTTAATTGTCTGAATAATTTCCTTTAGCTCCTCATATATTTCTTCGATCTCCTCATCATCGGCAGAGCTAGTTGGCATATAAACCTGTACTACTGTTGTCGGTGTTGGCTTCGTATCTATCTTGACAATGATAATGCGATCACTGTGCTGGTCATAGTAGTTTACCCGCATTCCTATTTTCTTATTCATTATCAATCCTACTCCTGTGATACCCCCAATTGATTTTGTATTTATAATCCTGTACTCACCTGACCAGAAATCCTGTTCATCCTGGCACCGAACTTCACCAATCCCCACCATATCTAACTTCAACCTATATTCTATGAATATTAAATAATAACAGCTGCAGGATCAGAATGTGACGTCTGTTCTTTCCGAACAGACGCCACATGTATATATATAATATGCCGGTGACGGGCAATGATCCTATCGTTAGTGGGGAGGGGTGGGCAAGTTTGAAGCCCTTACTCTTACGGGAATTAGTTAAACTACGAGTTTGAGTACTATGGGCAGGGCGAAGCTGGGAATTTGTATCTGACGGGAGGCGTGCATGGGTAGTCCTTGCAGGTGCGGTGATCACTGTGTCCCCAGTGGTGTAGGGGTCAGCGCAACTGCCTAGAAAGCAGGAGACCCGGGTTCGAATCCCGGCTGGGTACACATTTTCAGCTTTGCCCAATAGCAGTTGAAGTCATATATTCTATGAATATTAAATAATAACAGCTGCAGGATCAGAATGTGACGTCTGTTCTTTCCGAACAGACGCCACATGTATATATATAATATGCCGGTGACGGGCAATGATCCTATCGTTAGTGGGGAGGGGTGGGCAAGTTTGAAGCCCTTACTCTCACGGGAATTAGTTAAACTACGAGTTTGAGTACTATGGGCAGGGCGAAGCTGGGAATTTGTATCTGACGGGAGGCGTGCATGGGTAGTCCTTGCAGGTGCGGTGATCACTGTGTCCCCAGTGGTGTAGGGGTCAGCGCAACTGCCTAGAAAGCAGGAGACCCGGGTTCGAATCCCGGCTGGGTACACATTTTCAGCTTTGCCCAATAGCAGTTGAAGTCATATATTCTATGAATATTAAATAATAACAGCTGCAGGATCAGAATGTGACGTCTGTTCTTTCCGAACAGACGCCACATGTATATATATAATATGCCGGTGACGGGCAATGATCCTATCGTTAGTGGGGAGGGGTGGGCAAGTTTGAAGCCCTTACTCTTACGGGAATTAGTTAAACTACGAGTTTGAGTACTATGGGCAGGGCGAAGCTGGGAATTTGTATCTGACGGGAGGCGTGCATGGGTAGTCCTTGCAGGTGCGGTGATCACTGTGTCCCCAGTGGTGTAGGGGTCAGCGCAACTGCCTAGAAAGCAGGAGACCCGGGTTCGAATCCCGGCTGGGTACACATTTTCAGCTTTGCCCAATAGCAGTTGAAGTCATATATTCTATGAATATTATCCATTTCCCGTTTTAAATTTTCTAATTTTCCTACTCGATTAAGGGATCTAACATTCCACGCTCCGACCCGTAGAATGCCAGTATTGTCTTTTCTGATGATCACATCCTCCTGAGTAGTCCCCGCCCGGAGATCCGAATGGGGGACTATTTTACCTCCGGAATATTTTACCCGAGAGGATGCCATCATCATATGTTCATACAGTAGAGCTGCATGTCCTCGGGAAAGGTAACGGCTGTAGTTTCCCCTTGCTTTCAGCCGTTCGCAGTAGCTGTGTGGCAAAGCCACATTAGCTGATGTTACAAGGCCAGCTCAGTCAATCATCCAGACTGTTGCCCCTGTAACTACTGAAAAGGCTGCTGCCCCTCTTCAGGAACCACACGTTTGTCTGGCCTCTCCACAGATACCCCTCCGCTGTGGTTGCACCTACGGTACGGCTATCTGTATCGTTGAGGCACGCAAGCCACCCCACCTCGGCAATGTCTGTGGTTCATGGGAGTGGACAACAGCATGTCTGAGTTGATATCTGCAACCTTTCAGATTTATAATCAAATCCCAGAAACTATGTTACCTAGAAGGCTGTGGTTTTGCTTTGTTATCTTTGGATTTGATTACCACAGATTTGCCGCACTGTTTATTAAACCTAAACTGGCATGCAGCGGTATCATAGACAGACAGCATTTTCTTGTCGCTTACCTTTGTGAAGTATTCATGCTACAATATCTACTCTCTACCTACCTTTTAGTTTGAGTGGGGAGGTCGAGCATTTAAGACCTTGTGTTTATACCACTGTCATTTCCCAAATAGTTGGATGGAACGGTCTGTGAGACCAACTACCTAACTTTTCTCTGGTATTTTGTTTTCAAAATGTTAGAAACTACTTTTGTTTCTGTACTTTAAAATATCGTCTTATAAGAAAACATAACTCCAGGATTATTCATCACAGAAATCGTGGCAACAAGGTAATATACATCGAGTACTTTTAGGGATATGACTCTAATTTTGCGGTCTATCTTCATGGTTTCTTTACTAAGTGTCCAAAAAATATAAATGAGACATGGAAGAATCCGATGAAATTGAATGCAGTTATAACTCAGATTCTGAGAAAGATATAGATAGTGCATACAGCAGATACGAGATGAAAAACACCAGCAACTTCAGGCGCTTCAGGATACTTTTGAAAAAAGAAAAACCTGTACCTTTGCCCTCTGATAGTAAGGAGAAAGACTAAATAATCTTTTCGGCAATGTGGATGTGTCTTGAACGTGCAGAAGAAATGTGTAAAATATTCTCTATAACGAGGAAAAAATACAAAAAATAAAAATAAAAGAGGTATTCTTCACACTTCAATATAGAGTTCAAAGTGCCAGTTTTTCTCAATATAAATTATTTTTATCTTGATAATAATTACTTTTGACATTAAAATAGTTTTAAACAAAGACGGATAACATTTATTCAGAAGAACCTTCCTGAGGTCTGTCGGGTACGTGACAACTGACATAAAAATGTTAGTTGAGGATGAAATATGCTAAAACTCTGAACGAAACAAATACAACGACTAAACCAAAAGAGTCTTCAACAGATGCCAGAACAAAAAAAAAAAAAAAAAAAAAAAAAAAAAAAACAAAAAAAAAAAAAAAAAAAAAAAAACCACGTGCAATAGAATTACACCAGTTGCGGTTAGTGGTGAAATGCTTCAAAGTGATAACTGACGGGATAATAAGACTTGACACACCTCTCCTTTCATTGAAAGGAAGATTAGAAACTCGGCGTGTAGAAGATTCATTACTCATTCATAAAGGCAGTGGTATAAGATAGTTTTAATAACACTGTTGATAAAGACTCTAGCATGTAAGTTATGTGATAGAAGTATAGTTTTTTCGATGATGTGACTGCTAGGATATGGATATGGATTCCAAAAAAATGTGTCCATAAAAAGTTTAAGAGTCAATGTGTGCGAGTCAATTATTTCCTTCAATGCAAGGCGTTGTTGTTGTTGTGGTCTTCAGTCCGGAGACTGGTTTGATGCAGCTCTCCACAATACCCTATCCTGAGCAAGCCTCTTCATCTCCACATAAGAACGACAGCCTACATCTGTCTGAATCTGCTTACTGTATCCATCTCTTGGTCTTCCCCTGCGATTTTTTCCCCACACACTTCCCTCCAACGCTAAATTAACAATTCCTTGATGTCTAAGAATGTGTCCTAACAATCTATCCCTTCTTTTAGTCAAGGTATGCCAGAAATTCCTTTTCTCCCCAATTCTGTTCAGTACCTCCTCATTAGTTACGCGATCCACCCACCTAATCTTCAGCATTCTTCTGTAGCACCATATTTCAAAAGCCTCAATCCTCTTCCTGTCCGCACTGTTTATCGTCCATGTCTCACTCCCATACAAGGCAACACTCCATACAAATGCCCTCAGAAAGGACTTCCTTAGGCCTAAATCAATATTCGATGTTAACAAATTTCTCTTTTTCAAAAACGCTTTTCTACCCATTGCCATTCTGCATTTTATATCCTCTGTACTGCGCCCATCATTTGTTATTTTACTGCCCAAGTAACAAAACTCATCTACCTCCTTTATTGCTTCGTTTCCCAATCTAATTCCTTCAGCATCACCTGATTTTCTTACACTGCACTCCATTACCCTAGTTTTGCTCTTGTTAATGTTCATCTTATATGCACCTTTCAGCACACTGTCCATTCCATTCAATTGCTCTTCCAGGTCCTTTGCTGTATCTGACAGAATTACTATGTCATCGGCAAAACGCAATGTTTTTAATTCTTCCCCCTGAACTTTTATTCCTTCACCAAATTTCTCCTTGCTTTCCTTTATAGCTTGTTCAATGTACAAATTGAATAACATTGGAGAAAGGCTACAACCCTGTCTCACTCCCTTCCCAACCACTGCATCCCTTTCATGCCCTTCAACTCTGACAACCGCTGTCTGGTTTTTGTACAAGTTGTAAATAACCTTACGCTCCCTATAATTTACTCCTGCTTTTTTCAGAACTTTAAAGAGTTTATTCCACTCAACATTGTCAAAAGCCTTCTCCAAATCTACAAAAGCTAGAAATGTAGATTTGCCTTTTCTTAATCTATCTTCTAGGATAAGCCGTAAAGTGAGTATTGCCTCCCGTGTTCCTACATTTCTCCTGAACCCAAACTGATCTTCCCCGAGGTCGGCTTCTACCAGCTTTTCCATCCTTCTGTATATAATTCGCGTTAATATTTTGCAGCCATGACTTATTAAACTGATGGTTCTGTAGTTTTCACACCTGTCTGCACCTGCTTTCTTAGGGATGGGGATTATAACATTTTTCTTAAAGTCTGAGGGTACTTCACCTGTCTCATACATCTTACACACCAGGTGAAACAATTTTGTCATGGCAGGTTCTCCCAGAGACTTCAGTAGCTCTGAGGGAATATCATCTATTCCAGGGGCCTTGTTTCGACTTAGGTCTTTCAGGGCTCTGTCAAATTCTTCTCTCAGTACAGTATCTCCTATTTCATCTTCATCTACATCCTCTTCCCTTCCTACAATATTGACTCGAAGTTCGTTTCCTTTGTAGAGCCCCTCTATATATTCTTTCCACCTTTCAGCTTTCCCTTCTTTGCTGAGAACTGGTTTTCCATCAGTGTCCTTGATATTCATAGAGCTGTTTTTCTTATCTCCAAATGTTTCTTTTATTTTCCTGTAGGCTGTATCTATTTTTCCCCTATTTATACATTCTTCTACATCCTTGCATTTGCCTTCTAGCCACTCCTGCTTAGCCATTTTGCACTTCCTGACAATCTCATTTCTTAGTAGTCTGTACTCCATTTTGCCTGTTTCATTTACTGCATTTTTATATTTTCTCCTTTCATCGATTAAATTTAGTATCTCCTGTGATATCCAAGGATTTTTTGTAGGTCTTTCCTTCCTACCTATTTTGTCCTCTGCTACCTTCACTATTTCATCTCTCAATTTTACCCATTCCTCCTCTACTGTTTTATTTCCCCCCGTTTCTGTCAATTGTTGCCTAAAGCTCCCTCTGAAATTTTTAAGAACCTCAGGTTCCTTCAATTTATCCAGGTCCCATCTCCTTATTTTCCTACCTTTTTGTAGTTTCTTTAGTTTCAGCCTACAGTTCATAACCAACAAGTTATGGTCAGAGTCTATATCTGCCCCTGGGTATGTCTTACACTGTAGAACCTGATTCCGAAATCTATGTCTTACCATTATAAAATCTATCTGATATCTTCCGGTGTCTCCTGGTCTCTTCCACGTATACAACCTTCTTTTGTGATTCTTGAACCAGGTGTTTGTTATAACTAAATTATGTTCTGTGCAAAATTCTACCAGGCGGCTTCCTCTTTCATTCCTTTTGCCCAGACCATATTCACCTACTATCTTCCCTTCACTTCCTTGTCCTACTACCGAATTCCAGTCTCCCATAACAATTAAATTTTCCTCTCCCTTAATTGTCTGAATAATTTCCTTTAGCTCCTCATATATTTCTTCGACTTCCTCATCATCGGCAGAGCTAGTTGGCATATAAACCTGTACTACTGTTGTCGGTGTTGGCTTCATATCTATCTTGACAATGATAATGCGATCACTGTGCTGCTCATAGTAGTTTACCCGCATTCCTATTTTCTTATTCATTATCAATCCTACTCCTGTGATACCCCCAACTGATTTTGTATTTATAATTCTGTACTCACCTGACCAGAAATCCTGTTCATCCTGCCACCGAACTTCACTAATCCCCACTATATCTAACTTCAACCTATCCATTTCCCTTTTTAAATTTTCTAATTTTCCTACTCGATTAAGGGATCTAACATTCCACGCTCCGACCCGTAGAATGCCAGTATTGTCTTTCCTGATGATCACATCCTCTCGAGTAGTCCCCGCCCGGAGATCCGAATGGGGGACTATTTTACCTCCGGAATATTTTACCCGAGAGGATGCCATCATCATATGTTCATACAGTAGAGCTGCATGTCCTCGGGAAAGGTAACGGCTGTAGTTTCCCCTTGCTTTCAGCCGTTCGCAGTAGCTGTGTGGCAAAGCCACATTAGCTGATGTTACAAGGCCAGCTCAGTCAATCATCCAGACTGTTGCCCCTGTAACTACTGAAGAGGCTGCTGCCCCTCTTCAGGAACCACACGTTTGTCTGGCCTCTCCACAGATACCCCTCCGCTGTGGTTGCACCTACGGTACGGCTATCTGTATCGTTGAGGCACGCAAGCCACCCCACCTCGGCAATGTCTGTGGTTCATGGGAGTGGAACAATAATTCTATAACATCTGGTAAATAAATGTAGGACAGAGTACTGGAGGAACATCGAAAATCTGTTCAGGAAATGACTAAGGAGTCACGAAAATGAGAGAATAGGTGAATACCAATGATCAGACGACAAAGCAGGCTGCTTTTAATGAATTTTTGAGGGAGAAAAATGTGTTTCAATATTCATTGTTGAACTTTCTTAAAACTAAATATTTTCTTATGAAAGGCCGATTTTCCCAGGAGCTAATGATCTATTACGGCTAATATAAAACTGTGGAAATTATTGATGTAGTAGAGTTGAAAGTGATGTGGCACAAAACACATATCTCATTTTGAAAAAAATAGGCATAAAAATTGTATCTCACATACATGTAGCTTCACCATTCTAAATCAATGAACTAAATACATCCAGATGTTAAATTGCTAAAAATTGGTCGCTATATATTCAATAGTTGCAGAAATAATAGCTTAAAGTTGACAGAAATCAGCATTATTAGGCCAGGATCCCTAATATCACTTTGACACTGGTAAATATACTGCATGTCTCGTTAGGAGATATCTGATGAATTTTATCTGGTGTTTCGGAAAGTATTTGTAATTTTGTTTTTGAAGTGCACAGATGGTGTCAAACCAAGCAAAACAAATACTACTTATCACGTCTTTCATGTGAATCTCAGGCTCGATGAAAAGTGTTGAATAGTTTCCTGTTACAAACAAAACTTGAAGTACAATCCTTACTTGGCAGTCAGAACTGAGACAAGCTCAGGGTAAAATATTGCAGAACTTAAGCTATAAAAGAGATTACGACGGGGGGAAATGTCATATAGATGTACTTGGTGTGAGACAGATTTAAGTGGGAAAGAGTAACACACACACACACACACACACACATAAAATCATCCACGGGGGCAACACATCCAGTTTCGCTGCCAGAAACTTTTTTCCTCTTAGGTCATCAATAAACAAATTGCCAGCTGGTAAAAAAATCCATATGAAATACGCGAGTAAAAGCTCGCCCGCCCTCACTCCATTTCTCAAAAATTCGTCTTTAAGTAACACATTAGTAAGTTTCTGTAAGAATGTTTCTGGAATGGGTATATCAATGGCCTTAAATCTTGCGCTTTGGCAGAAGGACATTTCTCTTTTTTAACTTTAAACCTTGCAGAGTATGGGATTAACGAACACGGCAGAGTATAACAAAGCGTAAAAACTGTCCATTTTACAGTAGTTCAAAATAGTAGATTTAAAAAAAGCAGTTAAATTATACCTTCATTATATTCCCGCAACGCATATAATCCTTTTATTTGCAACGATTGTAAATCCTCATTGAAATAATTACTTTAATTAGGCTTTCTGATTGCAGTTTGCTATACATAGGTGCATTATTTGTAATTAACAAATGTATTTAATTTAAATTAGCTTCACAAGCTGGATGTTATAATAAATCCATCACTCTATAAATGACATGCCAAAATTATCTTAACAGAAATTCTCAGCAAGATCTGAACGAGGCTACACGTAAATGAATTAAAATGAAATCACATTCGTAGTCTACCAGTTTGTAAGTATAGTGTCTTATGTGATTTCAGAGGTCTGTTTCCTGAATACGGGTAGCAGCCTTTTCCATAGTTGTAGGTGGAACAAACTGGATGATTGAGTGATCTGACTTTGTAATATCTGCCTACGTGGCGTTGCCATACAGTTACAGCGCACAGCTAAAAATAAGATGAAACTATAGTCGTTCCAATTATCAAGGAAATAATGACGGAATCCTCTGGTGTAAAATATTCCTAAGGCAAAAATGACCCCCCCCCAATTCACATAATATTATTACACACTCACTGGAAACCTTAAAAATTTAGAGATAAAGCAGTGAAGCATTAAAAACTTAATACGCTATGTTAATTGTGACTTCTTTCTTCTCAGATCAAATTTCAATTAATACAGCTTGAACACGACGTATAGAGAGATTATTGCGAATGAATTTCTACAATGTAACGTGAAGAAAATAAAATAAAATCATTAAAAGAAAAGAAAAAAAAGGAGAGAGAGAAGAAAAGAGAAACAGCGAAGTTTCGGCGATTGGACGTGATATATTTCGGCTAATATTTTGTACATCCCGTAAAGAAAGCATCTCTTCATACATACTTAGAATTCGTTCCTCTTTGGGGACAAGGGTACAAACACAGTTGGTCCAATTTTACAGGAGAGTAGAAACAAAGTTCAGGGGACACCTCACTAAATTTGAGTTGAAGATTTATTCGATTTTTCAGCTCTGTTATGTGGTTTTATTCATTCCCTTCACATTACTAAGAATACCATACATCCCAATGAAAGTAAATCGCAGTGACGTGATTTACGACCCACTTTAGATTTGCCTGTAACTGTATAATTTTTTGCAAATATTTAGGACAAAAATAAAAAAAATAAAAAAATTGATGTACGATACGATTACGATTCTACTATTGTGATAACATCTGTGCACACAACACGTAATATTCTTTCTGACCGTATTTTAACAAACGGCCAAAATTAATTGATATTTGAGTATAGCTTTGACAAACACACTCTTTATTGAGCTTTTACCTCTTTAAACTATAATTGTAATATCTCTCCTACATTTTCATTATCACTTAATTTCATCATCTTAGGGACCGATCTTATTGTGTAAATAGGATAGATGCAATTTTTATATTATTTATTCAAGACGACCGGTTTCGACACTGTCGTGTAATCATCTGGTCTCATTGACATCAACTGCTTATTATACTGGTCCACATATAATCTGGTAGGTGTTCTGGGTGATAGTTATATAGAAAATCATATGCTGGTGGATACTCAGATATAAAATGGATGGCTGGTCAAAATTAAAACAGTAAAATATACATAAAATAATAACCACCATAGTGCACATGTCTGGTTGGTTTTATGGAGGTGCTCAACGTTTGGCGTATGGAAATCAGTCACGTGGCATACCTCGCCCGAAACTGTCTTTTGTATACGCCTTCTTGCTTTCTGTACTTGGTGATTTTCTTATTACAACTCAAACATTGTCATTTCAGTGCAACGGCGCACTGAAAATGATCCAAAACACGTCATCGTTAGGACAATGAATTACAGTCTAATGTCTAAAAACGCCATGTTAGCAAATAACATCTGCCATCGATGGTACGAGAATTACTGATTTCTCTCACACCTGTTTGGCGCAGGGAGCCGGGCGTAGTGGCTCAGAGCGCTCGGTCAGAGGGTTATCTTTATAACATATAATAAAGAAGTTTTTGTTGTACTACTTCGAGGTAGTAATATTCTATTAATTTTTGTATTTTTTTAGTGTTATTTTTTTGTTTAATTCTATGTGTGTTTATTACATAGAGGTTTTGTTTAATTTATTATTTTATTGTATGTGTTTCATTTATATTGTTGTTGTACATTATACGGGTAACGTTATTCTATTAATTTTGGTATTTTTTAGTGCTCCCGCGTGGAAACACAGCGTGCTCGGTCAGTGTGCTCGCCGCCCTCTGTAACGAAAAACTGAGTTAACGACCAAACGATCAAAGTTAAATAAACCAACGTCCACAAAGGACCGATCAAACCGAAGAACCAATGAAAAGAGGGAAATAGGAAGATGGCTCAACGCGATCTGTAATGAACGAACGAATGCAAAATATCGATCTACCCGAAGAAGAAAAAACGTACACACGGTTTGAAACAGAATATTTTCTCTTCATTTTAGCGCTGAACAAAGTAACATGTACAAAGTCATATCCGAACTACAGATAATGTAATACAATCAACGTTGAAATCGTCCATAGCAACCATGCCAAAGACAAACATTTTAGTAGACGCATTAATTCTAATTAATGACTTTCAGCATATTCCATTAATAGTGAATAATTGCCTATAAACAGGTAATTGGTTGCAAGAAAATTCAATATCACAGTATCATCCCCGTTGTTGGGCAAATGCTTCAGAAGACCAGTGTTCAAGTCCTTGTTACGTATTTCACGGCATGTTCATCAAATAGAACAAACGCACGTTTCAGAGGGTGCACTGTTACATCTTCACAACTCTAAACATTGCAGAAGATAATTAATAAGCGTGCCGTAAACCCTTTAAGGAGCGAAGGCGAAAAAAAAATGGTAGTGGCGGGTTTCGAACTACCGACCATACACATCAGAACATAACATAACGCACTGCCCTCTACACCACGCCATTGGTCATTAATTTTCGTACTATTGCTGGCAGTTGCTAGCAGCTAAAATGACATTTTTAGACACTAGATTATAATTTTTCGTACAATGAACGACATGTTTTTGTTAACTCTTCAGTACGCCACTGCTTTCAAATGACAAAGCATAAGTTATAATAAGAAAATATAAAATACAGTAAGCAAGATGGAGTATGCCAGAGAGAGTTCTCGTTGAGGAATGTCACGTGACATCTCCGAAGGCCTGATTTGCGTAAAATCAAAGGACGGTGTAAAAAAAGCGCATTATTTTTACAAATATTTCTGTAATGGTACGAGTTAAGAAAAATAAATAAATAAATAAATGAAAAACATGAGAGAGGAAAGTTGTAGAGAATTTTCTTCTCTACAAATTCAAGTATTCAATTTTCGTATCAGACGAACGGTTCAGGCGTTATTTTCAATTAAATTTCGATCTGTCAAATAGTGTTACTACGGCAACCTAAATTGGGCAAAAAAAAAAAAAAAAAAGTTCATACTGTGCCGGAAACGGCATTCAGGCCGGTCTGACATATACCATCCTCTTTAAAAAATGTACTCGGCGAAAGAATTCGATTTTTGACCGTATTATGGACTCATATCTTCGTCCGATGAATGGGTGATGTTATCTTCGTTATTCATGACAATGTGCAGCATCCAGTTTAATAAAATATTGCAACATATTTTATAGAGTTTTCAGAGGTAAAACGCATTGCATAGACTTTTCGAATGGTTGATTTTAGGTCATACATAGCTGTGTGTGAAATGCTGCTAATATACTGAAATTTTATGTAAAGTTAAGAGCAGAATGATATTTGGTTCACGAGATATCCGCCCATGCACGATAGACAGCTATAGCAATATGTTCGAAAACGTGATTTATAAAGAGTCTTGGGGAGTAACAAATGACTCAAATGTTATCTGTACGTTGTTTAGATGCTTAGCTAGAAAATCCGTTCCCGTTTCCGAAAATCTGTATTCGTTATATGGAAGCCGTAGAAAAATCACAATTTTTGGTATCAAAAATACTAATTGGAATGTCTACATTTTCTATTCATGGAAAATCATAGCAGTTTTTTACCATATGTTCTTTAGACGATGATCCCTGGAAGCCATGCAAGTTTTGTCCATAATACTATTCGTTACCGAGATCTGTAGGTTCTAGGTTGCTGTACATATACACGTAATGTCCGGGCTGATGGGTAATTGTAGTTTTTAAACCATCGTAGGGAATGAACAGCAAGGATTCTTGATGGGTAGATGGGTGTTCTGCCGGATGCCGCCTATGTAACTCATAACCTTCATCAGGTGCGACCTGAGACTGCTTTCTGAGCGGACTAGATCAAATATTTATGTCTGCAGCCTTCCCCCTCCACTGGCGGTTGTAGGTGCTCAGTCTGCGCCCGTCAGACCCGCCTCTGAGAGCTTCATCTTCTGCCTCGCATTCCGTCTGCCGTCCGCGCCCGCTCGCTGTGATGTTCTCGAGCGTTGAGGTTCTGTTCTGCATCAGTCATGGTGCTAGCTGCTTCGTCTGTGGTCTCTTATTCTTCCCAGCACCTAGCGCCACGACCGATGCAGAACAGCACCTCAACGCTCGAGAACATCACAGCGAGCGGGCGCGGACGGCAGACGGAATGCGAGGCTGAAGATAAAGCTCTCAGAGACGGGTCTGACGGGCGCAGACCACAGACGCAGCACCTACAACCGCCAGTGGAGGTGGAAGGTAGCAGGCATAAATAATGGATCCAGTCCGCTCAGAAAGAAGCCTCAGTTCGCACCTGATGAAGGTTATGAGTTACATACCCGAAATATTGTGCAGGTTAGACACAGACATCTGGCAAAACACCTGACTACCCATCAGGTCACTAGATCGCCAGGAAAATCTACAAGGATTTTTGGTTAGGATGCCACGAAACTACGTTTACAGTCGCCGTTTACTAACGAATCATGTTTATAAAAGTCACAAATAATCGTAAATTTGGCCTGTGATAGACATATATTAGGTCTTTACGGTTATGAGTCACGTATCCCTGTACATTGTGCCTGGGACAAAGATTTTGTATTTTTCACAGAGATATCCGTAAACTGTGTGGGAAAGCACAAATAATAGAAAATCCCACAATTTGAATCAAGACTAATCGCCAGCATGCATAATTTAAAAGTTGATATCCTTGGAGTATTGAATCAAATCATTTAACAAATGCAAGCTCTATACCTATCATATACAACCATTCGCTCAGAGAATGATCTGTACCCAAATACTTTGGTACTTGTGGTATTGTCCAGTCCATTTCATTGTATCCATTCCCACAAATACTTAAAATTTCCATCTCTTTTCATGTTTCCATGCTGAGTTTGTAGATATTTCTTTAAGTTGTGTTTATGCTTAATGTATTCCGTTTTTCTCATTTGATATTTGTAAACTGGTTTTGGCTGCAGTTCAGTGGTTTTTACCTTGTTTTATAACTGTTTTGTACTTCAAAATTATTGCAATATCCTCAGCAAAAGATTGTATTTTAATATGAACGAAATATGAAAGAAATGCATATTGACCTTTATAGTAACTGAATAAAAGTCAGTAAGACATTCCATTGCATTATATACACTGAAATACAATAAAAGCTAAACGTTAATTTTTTTTAGAAATAATACTATTGACATTTCCACCTCCATGAACTACAGACATTGCCGAGGTGGGTTGGCTAGTGTGCCTAAATGATACAAATAGCCGTACTGCAGCAGCCACCAAAGTTGAGGGGTAACTGTGGAGAGGCCAGACAACGTGTGGTTCATGAAGAGGGGCAGCAGCCTTTTCAGTAGTTTCAGGGGCAATAGTCTGGATGTTTGACTGAGATGGCCGGGAACAGAGCATAGCTCAGAGCACACTGATACATATGAGTGTAACCGGCTTCTTACTCGAAGCGACATATTTCGAGTGTTCTGTGACATTATTGCTTTAGTTTATTAAATTTACCGTGTGCTCATGTGTATATTAGATTCAGTTTTGTGTATATATCTGGTTAGTGTACTCTTCCACTGTGTGAATCGCGACCGTCTTCTGCTTCTGGGCTCGCGTGTATATTAGATTCATTTTCGCGTTAAGCATCTCTTGACTGTATTTTTCCACCGTCTGAATCCTGACAACCGTTTGTTTTGTTCTAGTTGAATTAGTACCAGCAGTAGCCGTCTTCGTTTACCTTAGTTACCATCTGTAGATTCTACATTGCGTCTTTCTAGTCGTTAGTTTTTCTGGGTATCGTATTCATGAATGAGGACTGTGACTGCTGTGTGCGTATGCAGTCTGAGCTCGTGACACTTTGTTCCCAGCTTCAGGCTGGGTTAACATCGATGGCATAGCTAGAGGCTACAGTCAAAGGGCGTCGTTGTTCTTGGCTGGTCTTGGGAACCGAACGGATTTCCGGTGTGTCCACCGATCGGCCTGCGGCAGCGACATGCCTTGATATTGCTAGCAATGAGGCAGACAGCCATGGTTGCATGGGAGTTCGCTCCGGAGCATGGCAGGCGGCTTAAGACATTCCGAGGGACCGATCGTGAGGCCTCTCCAATTTGTCTTGCAAACAGGTTTGAGGTGCTATCTGTTCAGAAAAATGTTCCTGAGCCTGATGGTGTCTCTCATCCTGAAGTCACCATGCAGCCTGCAAGATCCGGGCTTTACAGACGGGGGGGTTTGCTCGTTGTTGTGAGCTCCAACGTTAGCCCCTTAGAGAGATGAGTGCCAAGGAGGTGAAGAGGCCAATGTGCACTCCTTATGCATACCGAGTGGAGTCTTTCCATTTGTGGAACGGGTCCTCCTGGATTCCATGATGGGTACGAGGTGCAGCCAACTGCAGGTGGTGGCCCACGAAGAGTAAGATCTATTGACCTATAATCAACACAGATTCATAAAGTATCATTCTTGTGAAACACATGAAGTGATGAGTGATATCGACAAGGGATGTCAAATAGATTCCGTATTTATAGATTTCCGGAAGGCTTTCAAAACTCACAAGCGTCTTCTAACCAAACTGCGTGCTTATGGATTATCACAATAGTGCGATTGGATTCGTGATTTCCTGTCATAAAGGACAATGTACCTGTAACTGAAGGAACGTCATCGAGTAGAACTGAGAGTACAGAGTACAGAGAAGGGCAGCTCGTTTTGTATTATCGCGATATAGGGGAGTACGTGTCACTGAAATGTTGCACAAATTGGGGTGGAAATGATTAAAAGAAAGGCGTTATTTGTTGCGACGAGATCTATTTGCGAAATTTCTTTCACCAACTTCCTCTTCAGAATGCTAAAATACCTTGTCAGCACCCACCTACCTAGGGAGATATGATCATCGTAATAAAATAAGAGAAATTAGATCGAAAACGGGAAGATTTAGGTGTTCCTTTTTTTCCCGCGAGCTATTAGATAATTTAACTGTAATTTAACACCATAACAGCGGTTCGATGAACCCTCTGTCATGAACTTCAATGTGACTTGCAGAGTATTTATGCAGATGCAGATGGCCTTTTAATATAAGACAATGTGACTTTGCCACACAGATACTGCGAACGGCTGAAAACGAGGGGAAACTACAGCCGTCACTTTTCCCGGTGACATGCAGCTCTACTGTATGAATATATGGTCATTGCGTCGTCTCGGGTTAAATATTCCCCCATTCGAATCTCCAGGCGGGGACTATCCAGGATAATGTGATCATTAGGAAAGACAACACAGGCATTCTACGGGTCGGTGCGTGGAATGTTACATCCCTTAATCCGGTAGGGAGATTAGAAAATTTAGAAAGAGAAATGGATAGGTTGAATTTAGATATAGTGGGGATTAGTGATGTTCGTGGAAAGCAGAACAGGATTTCTCCTCAGGTGGGTACAGGATTACAAATACAAAATCAGTTTGCGGTATTACAACAGTAGGTCTGATAATGGCTAAGAAAATAGGAACGCGGTTAAACTACTATGAGCAGGGCAGTGATCGCATTATCGTAGTCAAGATAGATACGAAGCCAATATCGACCACAATAGTATAGGTTATATGCAAACTAGCTCTGCCGATGATGAGGAGATCGAAAAATTATTCAGACAATTAAAGGAGCGGAAAACTTAATTGTGATGGGAGACTGGAACTCGGTAATCGGAAAAGGAAGGGAAAGAAAAATAGTAGGTGAATGTGGCCTTGGCGAAAGGAATGAAAGAGGAAGCCGCCTGGTAGAATTTTGCTCCGAACATAATTTAATCATAATAGACACCTGGTTTATGAATCATGAAAGAAGATTGTATACGTGGAAGAGACCAGGAGACACCGAGGTACCAGATAGATCTTATAATGGCAATACATAGATTTCGAAACCAGGTTTTAAACTGTAAGACTTATCAAGGGACAGATATAGACTCTGACCATATTTTATTGGTCATGAACTCTAGGTTGAAACTGAAAAAAAAAACCACTGAAAAGTAGGCAAATAAGTATACGGATAATATGAAAGAACATGAAGCGTTTGAGAATTTCAGAGGGTGCTTTAGGCTACAATTGACAGAAACGGGAACAGTAAACAGTAGATTAGGAATGGGTAGCATTGAGAGGTGAAATAGTGAAGTCAGCAGTGGTCAAAATAGAAAGGTAAGACCTACAAAAAATCCTTGCGATATCACAGGAAATACTAAATTTAATTGATGAAAGAAGGAAATATAAAAATGCAGTAAAGACAACTGGCAAAATAGAGTACAGATGACTAAGAAATGAGATTGACAGGAAGTGAAAAATAACTAAGCAGGAGTGGCTAGAAGGGCTATGCAAGTCAGTAGGAGAGTGCATAAATAGGGGAAAAGTAGAACCGCCTAAAGGAAAATAAGAGACATTTGGAGACAAGAAAAGCAGCTGTACGAATGTAAAGAACTCAGATGGAAAAGAAATTCTCAGCAAAGAAGGGAAATCTGAAAGGTGGAAAGAGTATATAGAGAGGCTCTACAAAGAAAATGAATTTAGAGACAATATTGTAGGAAGAGAAGAGGAACTAGATGAAGATGAAATAGGAGATACTATACTGAGAGAAGAAATTGATAGAGCACTTAAAGTTCTAAGTGGAGACAAAGCCCCTGGAGTGGACGACATTCTCTCAGAACTACTGACATCTTTGGGAGAGCCAACCGTAACAAAACTTTTTCACTTGCTGTGTAAGATATATGAGACAGGGGAAATACCCTTAGACTTCAAGAAAGCAGCCTAAGAAAATCAGGCGATGCTGAAGGAATTAGATTAGACGAAATAATCTACCCCCATGAACCACAGACATTGCCGAGATGGGGTGGCTTGTGTGCCTCAACGATGCAGATAGCCGTACGGTAGGTGCAACCACAGCGGAGGGGTATCTGTGGAGAGGCCAGACAAACGTGTGGTTCCTGAAGAGGGGCAGCAGCCTTTTCAGTAGTTATAGGGGCAACAGTCTGGATGATTGACTGAACTGGCCTTGTAACATCAGCTAATGTGGTTTTGCCACACAGCTACTGCGAACGGCTGAAAGCAAGGGGAAACTATAGCCGTTACTCTTCCCGAGGACATGCAGCTCTACTGTATGGAGATATGATGAAGGCATCCTCTTGGGTAAAATATTCCGGAGGTAAAATAGTCCCCCATTCGGATCTCCGGGCGGGGACTACTCAGGAGGATGTTGTCATCAGGAAAGACAATACTGGCATTCTACGGATCGGAGCGTGGAATGTTAGATCCCTTAATCGGGTAGGAACATTAGAAAATTTAAAAAGGGAAATGGATAGGTTGAAGTTAGATATAGTGGGGATTAGTGAAGTTCGGTGACAGGATGAACAGGACTTCTGGTCAGGTGAGTACAGGATTATAAATACAAAATCAGTTGGGGGTATCACAGGAGTAGGGCTGATAATGAATAAGAAAATAGGAATGCGGGTAAACTACTATGAACAGCACAGTGATCGCATTATCATTGTCAAGATAGATACGAAGACAACACCGACAACAGTAGTACAGGTTTATATGCCAACTAGCTCTGCCGATGATGAGGAGATCGAAGAAATATATGAGGAGCTAAAGGAAATTATTCAGACCATTAAGGGAGAGGAAAACTTAATTGTGATGGGAGACTGGAATTCGGTAGTAGGAAAAGGAAGAGAAGGAAAAATAGTAGGTGAATATGGACTGGGCAGGAGGAATGAAAGAGGAAGTCGCCTGGTAGAATTTTGCACGGAACATGATTTAATCGTAACAAACACGTGGTTTAAGAATCACAAAAGGAGGTTGTATACGTGGAAGAGACCAGGAGACACCGGAAGGTATCAGATAGATTTTATAATGGTAAGACATAGATTCCGGAACCAGGTTATAAACTGCAAGACATACCTAGGGGCAGATATAGACTCTGACCATAACTTGTTAGTCATTAACTGTAGGCTGAAGCTGAAAAAACTGCAGAAAGGTAAGAAAATAAGGAGATGGGACTTAGATAAATTGAAGGAAAGTGAAGTTCTGGAGAATTTCAGAGGGAGATTTAGGCAACAATTGACAAAAACAGGGGGAAATAAAACAGTAGAAGAGGAATGGGTAGCATTGAGAGATGAAATAGTGAAGGCAGCAGAAGACAAAATAGGTAGAAAGGCAAGACCTACAAAAAATCCTTGGATATCACAGGAAATACTAAATTTAATTGATGAAAGGAGAAAATATAAAAATGCAGTAAATAAAACACGCAAAATGGAGTACAGATGACTAAAAAATGAGATCGACAGGAAGTGCAAAATGGCTAAGCAGGAGTAGCTAGAAGCCAAATGCAAATCTGTAGAAGAATGCATAACAAGGGGAAAAGTAGATACCGCCTACAGGAAAATAAAAGAGACATTTGGGGACAAGAAAAGCAACTCTATGAATATCAAGAACTCAGATGGGAAACCAGTTCTCAGCAAAGAAGGGAAAGCTGAAAGGTGGAAAGAGTACATAGAGCAGCTCTACAAAGGAAATTAACTTAGAGACGATGTTGCAGGAAGGGAAGAGGAAGTAGATCAAGATGAAATAGGAGATACTATACTGAGAGATGAATTTGACAGAGCCTTGAAAGACATAGGTCGGAACAAGGCCCCAGGAGTAGATGACATACCCTCAGAGCTACTAAAGTCTCTGGGAGAGCCAGCCATGACAAGACTATTTGAACTGGTGTGTAGGATGTATGAGACAGGCGAAATGCCCTCAGACTTTAAGAAAAATGTAATAATCCCCATTCCAAAAATATAGGGCGCAGACAGGTGTGAAAATTACAGAACCATCAGTTTGATAAGTCATGGTTGCAAAATATTAACACGAATTATTTACAGGAAAATGGAAAAGCTGGTAGAAGCTGACCTTGGGGAAGATCAGTTTGGATTCAGGAGGAAAATAGGAACCCGGGAGGCAATACTCACTTTAGTCTTATCTTAGAAGACAGATTAAGGAAAGGCAAACCTACATTTTTAGCTTTTGTGGATTTGGAGCAAGCATTTGACAATGTTGACTGGAATACACTCTTTCAAATTCTGAAGTCAGCAGGGGTAAAATACAGGGAAAGGAGAGTTATTTACAACTTGTACAAAAGCCAGACCGCAGTTATTAGACTCGAAGGGCATGAAAGGGAAGCATCAGTTGGGAAGGGAGTAAGACAGGGTTGTAGCCTTTCTCCGATGTTATTCAATTTGTACATCGATCAGGCGGTGAAGGAAAGCAAGGAAAAATTCGGAATAGGGATTAAAGTTCAGGGGGAAGAAATAAAAACATTGCGTTTTGCTGACATTGTAATTCTGTCAGAGACAGCAAAGGACCTGGAAGAGCAGTTGAATGGAATGGACAGTGTGTTGAAGAGAGCGTATAAAATGAACATTAACAAGAGCAAACCAAAAATAATGGAATGCGGTCTTAGAAAATCAGGCGATGCTGAAGGAATTAGATTAGGTAACGAAACAATGAAGGTGGTAGATGAGTTTTGTTACTTGGGTAGTAAAATAACAAGCGATGGTCGCAGTACAGAGGATATAAAATGCAGAATGGCAATGGAAAGAAAAGCATTTTTGAAAAAGAGAAATTTGCTAACATCGAATATTAATTTAAGGGTAAGGAAGTCTTTTCTGAAGGCATTTGTGTGGAGTGTTGCCTTGTACGGGAGTGAAACATGGACGATAAACAGTGCGGACAGGAAGAGAATAGAGGCTTTTGAAATGTGGTGCTACAGAAGAATGCTGAAGATTAGGTGGGTAGATCGCGTAACTAATGAGGAGGTACTGAACAGAATTGGTGAGAAAAGGAATTTTTGGCATACCCTGACTAAAAGAAGGGATCGCTTGGTAGGACACATTCTTAGACATCGGGGAATCGTAAATTTAGCATTGGAGGGAAGTTTGTGGGGTAAAAATCGCAGAGGGAGACCAAGAGACGCGTATAGTAATCAGATTCAAGTGGATGTGGGTTGCCGTTCTTATGAGGAGATGAAAAGGCTTGCACAGGATAGAGTAGGGTGGAGAACTGCATCAAACCAGTCTCCGGACTTAAGACAACAACAACAACAACAACAATAAAAACTGAAATACTTGATTAAAAAGTCGTAGATTTCTAGATAATCTTAAATAAACTGTCCTGCAAAGTACCGTTTCATACCCTCCATTGCTTCTTAGGTAACCTCATAAAGGCACATGACGAGTTATTTTCTGGTTATTGCCTATTTTTGTGGCACTACATACCTTTCCCGTTGTAAAAAATAAGTTAAATATCAATTTAAGCGTCACTGTTCACACTCATCCGACATAGTATTCAGAAATGTAGCTCGCCAGCCGCTTGGAGCGCTGCTGTCGTGGCGTATATAAAAAAAGATCTGTGGAAGTGCCGTGACTGTGTATGTTAGACTGTGGTGCAAGTCTATTTCCATGTGAGATGCGAGATTTAAGGTAACAGTTGACTTCCGACATTGTGTTTGTCATATGTACCAAATATAAAATAATGAAACTTTCATTGAAATCAACACCGCCTCTGTGCTGTTGCGAGCGTGCCCCATTTGGACCGGAGCCCCCTGGCCGTCGTGTTGTGTTCGTTTGCTGGGTGACGGCGGCCAGGCGCCCGCCCGCGCCCGGCGTGAGTTTGGGCGGCGGTGCTGCCCCCTGGAAGTTGGCGGGCTTAATGAGGCGGCACAGCGGTAATGAGGAAGCGCGCAACTTGCCCCATTAGACCACACGTCCCGCCGCCCCTCAAGACGACATTCACGCCGCCGCGCAGCACTGACCCACTTGGACGGTTCGCATTGCAAGTGGCAAGTTTGCCACACCGATACGCTGTGTGGGAACACATGTGCATGCAGTTTGCGATGTGTGCGTGCTTAATTCTGGATTATCTTACGTTTACTTGCCTTCAGTGCGCATATTCTTAGGTTTATTCGCAACGCCGTCCGCTAACACAGCGTTGTGACAATAGCTGCCTATTGAAGGGGGAATAGTCAAGAATACGATACAAGACGTCGGCTTTGACCTAAGTCTCCTATACACCCGAGATGAACTATCCGCCATTTTTCCCCCAAGCTGTAGAAGTTACCACGTTCCGAACGAAGCTCATACGTTACCTCGCGTTTCATTCAACTCGCTCACACTCGCAAACTACTCACCGTATGAACGTGAAATTTTCATCAATGTCTTCTTTAAGAACTACACTACATTTTCATTTTAGTTTTATTTATGGCAATAGTTTATAAACAGCATATAGTGATAGTTTACGAACATGCACTTTCTGACGACGTTACGGAATTTTCGACAAGCGAGGAAGTTTTATCCTGTTGAAGTTAGGTGAACACATTAAGTGAATGAAATGTTCAAAATACATCAAATTTTCATCCTCTCCAAACAGCAACTCTGTGAGAAATGTATAACTTGAGGTAATGTCAGTTAAATATGACGCACTGGGATCCGCTCGCCCGTCTAGTAGTAACACATCATCCGTATTAGAGCTCCTAATAATTAGGCACACGTTGTTACTGCTGAAAATTCATACTTGAGGATACTGGTACTGACTTCTTTTAATCATTAACTTTAATAATTGCAAACTACAAAGTAATATTCAATTTCAATTTTTCGGTAATATAGAAAGGCTATTCTAAATATCTTAATACAGAGTGCTTTATTATGTGAGGAAATGAGAACAAGTCAGCTAGTGAAGAGATCCTTGCTGTATGTCATTTTCAAGTATTCTCACATAAAATTCTCATTAGATCTAGTACGTTCCGTTCTGTTACCTAGGCGTTAAACTGGAGGAATTGTAACTCATATTAGGTTTTGGAAACGGGAGTAGTGGCTCTAAACACATTGGACAAGAAGCAAAGAAATAAACATTTGTTAGTGACGAAGGAATATCTACAAATCGAATAATAAATCACTAACTTTACTTTTTTCTCATTCTACAAGTATATATTTCCTTGAATAATGCGACAGTTTATCAAATTTTGCGTAGTAACCATGTGGCAAAATACACCCCTCTTTGCATGTTATCATTTGTCAAAATATCATTTTGATACCTCTAACCGTGTGTGAGATACTCAATGGTTAATTCTAGCCTTTTCGCCATCGGAAATGAGTGCTCTAAATAAAATAAAGTTTAATGATATGAGTGAAAGATAAAGATCTCCTCCTAAGTCAAAAATAAAATTCAAACCATTAGGAAAGTTTCATCCGCAGCAACATATGGTGCAACGTGCACCAAACGGAATATCATAGCAGCCTCTATTTTTTACTGCAAACTTTTCGTAACATAGGGCAGTCTCTTATTTCGAAGCCAATATCTTATTAACTATGACTATTAACGAAATGATGAGCATTTCGTCACAATGCTGACATCTAAAGATTTAAGTAGCGGAAAAATTAATTATTTCTACTAATTAGTTTTTCCGAAATCGTTTGTGAAAGATGGCAGAGCATGCGCCTCTACGCTGTTAGTGCAGCGCGATTCCAATCATTCCAAACCTGGCGGACGATTCAGCCTGGATATTTAGGAGCTCTATTTTGACCAATGACGTCACATACGAATCAAAGATATGGAAGTAATAAAATTTGAACATCTGACGTCTATCAAGAAATATATCGATCATTAATTTACCAAAAATAATACTACAAAGGACTTTACAGTTATATAATTATTAGCTAGTTTAAGAAATATGTGTAATAAACGAAACACATCATATCTAAACATTATTTTATTTTTAATTATTGAAAAAAACAGCAGTGAACTATGTTTAAATAACTTAAAAATTTCTAATGACTGAACAGTATAGATTTTTTTAAAGAAGATACAGTTTCAAGTCTGGCATCTGAAACAAAAATAAGACAGAAGTTACAAGATTACGTACAAGAAATATATATTTTTAATAACTACATTAACAAATACTACTACAAATCTGTACGATTTCGTTAAAAGCTACATGTACAATAATGTTCACGTATAAGTGTAGCGTAATAACATACGTTTCTGTTCATATGTCGCAATTTCAAAAGATATCTGTATCGTATTCTTGACTTGAGCAGGGGGAGCTCAAGTCTAGTTTACGATACAATTTTTAAATAATAACAAATTATGCTATTTCATGAGATATCTGCATGGTATTCTTGACTTGAACAGGGGGAAGTCTAGTTTACGATACAATTTTTAAATGAGACCAAACGTCGCAGTTTAAAAAGATATCTGTATCGTATTCTTGACTTGAGCAGGGAGACATCAAGTATACTTTACTATACCATTTTTAAATGATACCTAATGTAGCCATTTCAAAAGATATTTGTATAGTATTCTTGACTTGAGCAAGGGGAGGTCAAGTCTAGTTTACGATACAATTTTTAAATGATACCAAATGTCGCTATTACAAGAGATATCTGTATTGTATTCTTTACTCGATCGGGGGAAGGTTAATTATGGCAAACTCATCCAATCTGTTTAACGAATCAAGGTATCATTTGTTTTTCTTTAATTACATTAACGAACATATGCAAATAATGCCATATCTTTGATACAAAAAATAATATCATCTTTATATATAGCTATAAATAGGGAATATTTACAGCCGTAAGGTTCACTGTGATATCAACGTGTGAATCAAAGAGATGTTATGCCAAAGAGATGCACTCATTCTTCATAGAACCAACTAAGCAAATTTGAAATGGATCATATGGTGATGATGATAGTGTGGCATTTTTGACCATTAGACGGCAGCTGGGATCGTCTTATGCTGCCTGGTGTGTCTTTAGATGACACCATGTGGGCGACTTTGACATCTGGCGTCTATGCTCGCTCGTATTGGAGAATGCCCGGAGTTCCGTGGGAGCCCCGCAGATGTCAATGTCGTCGCTTAGCACGCTGCTTCGGAAAGCACTGGTCAAGGGCTTGCAAACCGCTCAGAGAGTCAGTATAGATAACTATAGACTCCCCAGGGCAGGCTCTGGGATATTCAAGGGCCCGCCAAATGGCGACAAGTTCCGCTGTAAACACACTACTCCCACAGGGCAATGAATGTTGTTCAACATGCTGATCGTGGGTATAGGCATACGCAGCATGGCCATTGACTGGGGAACCATGTGTGTATACATTCAGCGCCACAGAACGAATCACGGAAGGCCTGAAACTAGTGACGGAGACTCGTTGGTGCAACCGAGGCTTTGGAATCTTGGGACAAGTCCAACCGAAGCTGGAGGCGAGTAATGACCCAATGAGGAGTACGAGAACGGTACTGAAAGATTTCTGTTCTACGCATGTCATTGCTCACTCCAGACATGTCTACTCTACGGCTTATGCTTCCGTGTACGAGGCACGAGTTAGTAAGCCGATTGTGTTTTTTGCGCAATTTAGGTTACGGTAGTAACACTAAAAGGGGGCCCTTGCGATCGCTTTTCGACAGCTCGAAATGTAAATGAAAATAACGGCTTAACTGAACATCAGACACGAAAATTGAATAAACAATTTTGTAGAGGAGAAAATTCTCTATAACTTTGCTGTCTTATGTTTTTTTTTCATATCTTGCAATGTTTTAGAGATATTTGCAAAAATAACGGCGATTTTATGTTGTCTGTCTGTCTGTCCGTAACGTGTTTCCACTTTTTAGGTCGAATCATTCAACCGATCGACACCAAAATTAACAGACATTGGCCACCAGAGACCAGAACTTCCCTTTTTCAAATTTTTTGGACAAAAAATACGCCAGTACCCTTAAAAAGCCGCTGTTAATGTAATTGTAATTGCTAACAAACCGTTCACCTGAGACGAGAACTGAATAACCGAATTTGTAGAGGAGAAAATCTCTACACCTTTCTTATGTTCTTTTCGTAACTCGCACCGTTGCAGAGATATTTGCAAAAATAACGACGATTTGACACCGCCTCTTGATTTTACGTTTACCAGGCGTTAGAAAATGTCACGTGACATATCTCGCCCCGAACTCACTGGTATACGCCATCTTGCTTCCTGTATTTTATAATTTTCTAATTATAACTTACACTTTGTCATTTCAAAGCAGTGGCGCACTGAAGAATTACCAAAAACACGTCGTTCATAGTACCATACGTTATAATCTAGTGTCTAAAAATGTCATTTTAGCTGTTAGCAACTGCCCGCAATACTGCGAGAATGCATAGGAAATGCCGTGTTGTTCGCCATGGTGTAGTGGGTAATGCGTTATGTTGTTATTCTTGTGGTCGGTACTTCGAAACCCGCCAATATCATTTTTTCCGCCTTGGTGCCTGTAAGGGTTTCCGGCACTCTTATTAATTAAATAGAGATATCTTCCGCAATGTTTAGAGTTGGCCAGATGTTAAGAGTGCTGCCTCTAAAATGTGCGTTTGTTCTATTTCATGAACATGACGTGAAATTTCGTAACAACAAATTGAACAGTGGTCTTCTAAAGCATTTGCACAACGGAGAGGATAATGTGATAATGAATATTCTAAACAACGTGCGTACACATATTTCTTGTTTTTTTTTTGGCCTCGTTTTCCGCAGTTGCAGTTATACAATTTGTATATATATGCAACTGTAAATTAGTCTACTTTAGACCAGACTTGTTTCGCTCTATTCTAAAGCATCTTCAGTGGTCAGCTGTACAAGAAATGGTTTGTATTACAATATTTGTTTGGTTTTTTCAAAAACTTTTGTAAGAAGTGTTTCTGTAAAAAGTGTAAATGTAAGCAGTGACAGCAAGTGACAATGTGCTACAAATCACACATGAAGATGAAAACATAAAAAATTCGTGAGTGATATTAGTAGTCCAATTTATTCAGAATCAAAACAATCCAATTGCATGAGAACTGTTACCGATCAAATTTAGTAAAAAATCAAACAAATAATGTAATACAAACCATTTCTTGTACAGCTGACCACTGAAGATAGAGAATAAAGTTAAACGCGTCTGGTCTAAAGTAAACTAATTTACAGTTGCATAAGACGGTCCCATAACCTATACAAATTGTAAAACGTGCATATACTGGGAGTTTGATATATAAATGGAATCCTAGATTTCTGTGGCAACTACCGTTCCTCAGTGAAACGGAAGTGTATACATTGCAACAAATTATCTGTTTTTTCCCTAAGCAATTATTCACTATTACTGGAATATTTTGAAAGTCATTAATTAGAATCAATGAGTCTACTGAAATGTTTGGCATAGTTGCTATGGACGCTTTTAAAGTAGATGGTATTACCTTTTCTGTAGTTCAGATATGACTTTGTTCATGTTACTTTGTTCTCCGCTAAAATAAGAGCAAATATTCAGTTACAAACTGTGACTACGTTTACTTTTAGAGCTAAAATAACAAACGGAATAAGTGTGGTAATACCGAATTCCACAAACCTCTAGTACTTAATCTATATACAAAGTTACTATATCATTATGTCATTTACAACAGTAATTGTAAAAATATGTCGGCAGTTTGTGTACATGTGATAAAGAAGTCTATGTTTGCAATTCGTTGGTATGCATTTCATGATATGTCCACAAAATAGAACAAATGCACTTTTCAAAATCAAACTGAAATGTTTGTAAATATATCGGTCTCAACTGCGTGGTGATTAGTCCATAGCTTACAACAACTTAAACTGAGTTAAACTAACCTAAGGACAACACACACATCCATGCCCGAGGGAGGATACGAACCTCCGACGCGGGAGGCCTCGCAATCCGCAACGTGGCGCTCCAGACCGCCCGGTTACTCCCGCGCGGCTCTACTTTTAAGAGAAAGCGCAGTTACCTTTGAACAACTCAGAATCTTGCAAGATATAGTTGTGTTCAATTAACAAGAGTGTGCGAAAACCTCTTAGGAAACAAGATGAAATAAATTCTAGTGGCGGGTCTTTTTTTTTTAATTTATATTTATTTATATTTTTGTGTTCTTCAGTTAGATCGATGCTTTGCGGTCGTTTGTTCATGTTCGTTCTGGGTTGTTCGTTGAGAATTTTGCTCAGTATTTTATTATTATTATTATTATTATTACTATTTATTTTTTTATTACTACAGATGACGTCGAGCCCTTTTTCTTTTCTCTCTTTACAGTGGTTCTTCGCTTTGATTGGTTTATTTTAATCTTGATCGCTTCATCTTTGACTCAGATTTTTCGTTACAGAAGGCGTCGTGCACTCTGAGAGAGCACACTGAGCTATCACGCATGGTTAGTTTCGAACCACCGTCTAAGATGTTCGTGCATCACAAACTAATTCAATGATCATTACGCTACGCCGAACAGCTGCGAGAGCAATCCGTAATTCTCGTACCATCGATGGCAGGTCTTATCTGCTAACATGGCATTTTTAGACATTAGATTGTAATTCATTATCATAAAAACGACATGTTTTTGATGAATTTCAGTGCGTCATTGCTTTGAAATGACAGCGCTTGAGTTGTAATAAGAGAGTCATGAAATACAGAAAGCAATGTGCCATATATAAAAGAGTTTCGGGCAAGGTTTTGGACGAGGGATATCACTGATTTCCGAACGCCAAATGTGAGCACTTCCATAAAACCGAGCAGACATGTGCACTTTAGTAATTATTGTTGTGGTCTTCAGCCCGCAGACTGGTTTGATGCAGCTCTCCACGCTACCCTGTCCTGTGAAAGTCTCTTCATCTGAGAATACGTTCGGCAACCTACTCCTTTTGAATGTGCTTACTGTATTCGTCCCTCGGTCTTCCTACCCAAATAAAAAATTCATCTACTACTTTGATTGTCTCTTTACCTAATCTAATTCCTTCAGTGACGCCTGATTTTCTGACATTGCATTCCATTACCTTCGTTTTACTCTTGCTAATGTTCATCTTATATCTTCCTTCCATTCAGTTCCTCTTCCAGATCCTTTGCGGTCTCTGACAGAATTACTATGTCATCGGTAAACCTCAATGTTTTTATTTCTTCTCCCTGAACTTTAATGCCATCTCCAAATTTCTCATTCCATTCCTTCACTGCCTGTTCAATGTACAGATTGAACAATATTGGGGAAAGGCTACTACCCTGTCTTACTCCCTTCCCAACCTCTGCGTCCCTTTCTTGCCCTACGACTCTAATAACCGCTGCCTGGTTTTTGTATAGGTTGAATATAACTCTTCGCTTCCCATATTTTACTCCTGTTACATTCAGAATTTGGAAGAGTGAATTCCAGTCGACATTGTGAAAATCTTTCTCCAAATCGACAAACGCTAAAAACGTAGGTTTCCCTTTCCTTAGCCTATCTTCTAACATAAGTCATAATGTGAGTATTGTCTCCCGTGTTCCTACATTTCTGCTAAACCCAAACTGATCTTCCCCGAGGTCGGATTCCACAAGTTTTTCCATTCGTCTATAAATAATTCGTGTTAGTATTTTGCAACCATGAGTTATTAAACTGATAGTTCTGTAATTTTCACACTGTTTTCACGACTGACTCTCCTAACGATATCAGCAGTTCAGACAGAATATCCTCTACTACAGGGGCCTTGTTTCGACTCAAGTCCTTCAGCGCTCTGTCAAATTCTTCTCGTAGTATCATATCTCCTATCTCATATTCCTCCACTTCGTCTTCCATTTCTAGAATACTGCCTTCAAGTTTATTTCCTTTGTACAGGCCCTCTATATATTCTTTCCAACGTTCAGCTTTCCCCTCTTTGCTTAGTACTGGCTTTCCGTCTGAGTTCTTGATATTCATACAGCTGCTTTTCTTGTCTCCAAATATCTCTTTTATTTTCCTGTAGTGGTATCTACCTTTCCCTAGTTATGCATTCTTCTACTATTTTGTGCTCCCTTTTTCCTGTTTCAATTGCTGAATTTTTATATTTCATCCCCTCATCAATTAAGTTCAGTGTATTCTGTGTTATCCAGGGATTTCTATTTCTATTAGGCCTTGTCCTTCTGCCTATATGGTCCTCTATTGCCTTCACTACCCTATCTCTCAGAGCTACCTATTCGTCTCCTTCTGTATTACTTTCCCCCCGTTTCAAGCAATCCTTGCCTAATGCTCCCTCTAAAACTCTCAACCACCTCTGGTTCCTTTTATTTGTCGAGGTTCCATCTCCTAACCTACCTAACTTTCTGCAGTCTCTTAAGTTTTAATCTGCAGTTCATATGGTCAGAGTCTATATCTGCCCCTGGATATGTGTTACAGTTTAGAACCTGGTTTCTAAATCTATTTCTTACCATTATAAAGTCAATCTGATACCTTCCAGGTTCTCCTGATCTCTTCCACGTATACAGCCTTCTTTCATGATGATTAAACCAAGTGCTGGTGATCATTAAATTGTGCTCTGTGGAAAATTCTACCAAGCGATCTCCTCTTTCATTCCTTTTTCCCAGTCCACATTCACCTACTACATTTCCTTCTCTTCCCTTTCCTACTACCGAGTTCCAGTATGTATATTTTCCTGTTTTAATTTTGACCAGCCATCCATTTTATATCTGACAGTTCACCAGCATATGATTTTCTCTATAACTATCATCCAGTACGCCTACCAGATTTTATAAGAGCTCTATAATAAGCAGTTTAATGTCAATGAGACCAGATGATGACGCCGCAGAGTGCCGAAACCGGTCGTTTTGAAAAAATAATATAAAAATTGCGATCTTGGCATCTATCCTATTCATACAATAAGATCGTTCCCTAAGATAAGTGAATTGACAATGAAAATGTGGAAGAGATATTAAAATAATAGTTTAAAGAGGTATAAGTTCAAAAAGGTGTATATTTGTCAAAGCTAAACTCAGATAACTTTCTTTCTTTATTGTATTTTAATACTCTGTGAGGCAGGCTGGACGCAGCGTCGTACGGTGCTGTTCAGCCTAGTGCACATACGAGTTTGACAGTATGAATTGTAGTTTAAAACAGGAGATAAAATGTTGAATATAACAATAAAAAAGAAGATAAAAATTGGCGAATTAAAAACAATGAAACGAAGGCTTTAATAAACACATAATCAGAATTAAAAACAATGAAATGAATGCTTTTAAAGATACATAGTCAGTTTTAAAAATAGCCACAGTGGCTAAAAAACACATATTTTGCACAGTGAATGGTGACGATAAGAGAGAGGCAATCAAAGAAAATGGCAACACATTGTTCTGCCTATGCGTCAGTTGCTGAAGTCTTAAAACCACTAGACACAGACATCACACTTTAGTATGGAGCACTGTTGAAACATTGTTAAAAAAAGGAAGGAAGCTTGGGGGTGTAACGTTCCGTCGACAGCTTGGTCACTAGAGACGGAGCTAACGCTCGGAGATTCGGGTAAGGATGGGGAAGGAAATCGGCCGTGCCCTTTCAAAGGAACCATCCCGGCATTTACCTGGAGTGATTTAGGGAAGTCACGAAAACCTAAATCTGGATGGCCGGAGGTGGATTTGAACCACCATCCTCCCAAAAGCGAGTCCAATGTGTCACCACTGCGCCACCTAGCTCGGTCACTGTTAAAAAGTAAAGCACTGTGACCCCACATGGGGAGAGGGGAAGGAATGGTGGCACGGAGGGGTGGTGGGGAAGGGGGGAAGGGGGGAAGGAGAAGGGGGGTTGGGAAGGAAAACGTAAGATCTCCGAGGGAGGAGAAGGGAGATCCAAGTGGGGGAAGGAAGGGATAGGAGTGGCAGTGGAGGGGGCCACGCAATATATGGGGAGGGGAGGGATTAGGGCTGATAGGAGAGGCAGGCGGCAAAAGTTACCCTGGGAGAGGATGTGGAGAGTGTGAGAGGCACGGAGGGGGGGGAGGGGGAGGGATATACTGGTATTGGCGTGGCAGAGGCTCAGGGTTCAGCAAGAGGGGAGAGACAACAGACTGACTGGATTTAATTTTGCAGGTGGTGTAGAGGATACGGATACGGTCGAGGAATTTTAGAAGGGAAAGGAGATCGTAGAGGATCCGCGTGGGGGACGGGAGGCGAATGCGGTAAGTGAGGCAGGGCGTGTCGTTCTACGATTTGGATGGATTGATAATGGGTGGGGGAAGCGGAGATCCAAGAGGGATGGAAACTGCAAAGCACGGCACGCATCAAGGAACGATAGGCGCATAGGATTGTGGAGGGGTTAAGTCCCCATGTCTGGCCGGAAAGGAGCATGAGAAGGTTGAGACGGGAGAGGGCTTTTTGACGGACTGTTTGAAGGTGAGGGTTCCAGGAAAAGGAGCGATCCAGGGGGAGGCAAAGGTATTTTTTATTTTTATTTATTATTTAACATGCCCCATTACATTGTAATATTACATGTTTGATGGTTAGACACAGGCGGTTACATCAGATATTTTTGCAAATACAAGTACAGCACATAAGTTGATAGGGTTTACAAAGGAACAAACAATTTTATACTTCAGGAAATCTTATTGAATTACAAAAATTGTAAAAGTCTGCAGTGAATTTATGTACTAAGTCATATTTACTAACGGGCCATCCTCCTCCTTTGGCAGCTATTTTTTTTTCTTGAGATGATCCCTCTCTTTGAATGAATTGCAGCGGTCAAAAAGCACGAGGTCAATAGTTTGGACAGCACTGTTAACATGTGCACGTTCCGTCTTCAATTGTTTTTAAACCGCTGATAGTAGGCTTTCAGTTTCCCATAACCTGTTAACATTGCTGTAAAATTCGGAGATATTGGAAGTTTAATCATAAAACGTTGTCGGATCGTAGGAAAACTACAAGGGTGGAGATTTCGGGGGATGAAACTGTATCAAATAACTTTGGCTTGTTAAAATACGGTCAGTGTTGGGTGCATAGATATTAGCACAATAGTAGAGTAGTAATCGTATCGTACATAAATTTATATTTTTATTATTTGTGTGCGAAATGTTTGCAAACAGTCATAAAACTACAGGCAAATTTTACGTGGGCCGTAAAACACTGCAGTGGGATTTTTTTATTGTCGTACTGGTTTGCCCGCAGAGGTGGCTCGCCCCTCCGGCCTGCTGGTGGCTGGGTCGTGGCTCGTCGCTCGTCGCTCCCCGTTCGCCGCTCGTCACGGCGGGCCACGGGTGATTGCAGATTGGATTGCGCGCCGCGCCGCCCTCGCCGCTAACGAGCCAGAGCCGTCCGATCCGGCGCGGGATCTTATTAGCCGCGCAAACCGCGCCACCACGTGACCGGCCGCACCAGTACACGCTCTTACCTGCAGCGCTCCCTCTCACGTCTGCGTCTGCCCGCAAAATACTCCGACAATCAGTTACGTGCGTCGCGAACGGTTCATCCAACCGCTTCTATAATATTTAGAGGAAAAGGTGGTATTATGGGCTACCACTTTATTTTTGAACCATAAATTACAAAATTTTCAGTGAAATTTGCTGAAAACCTAAAAAACATCTTTATGTTGTTAAAAAAAAAAGCCAAACACATATGTTTTATATATATACATGTGGCGTCTGTTCCGAAAGAACAGACGTCACTTCTCATCCTACAGTTATTATTTAATATTCACAGAATATATGACATCAACTGCTATTGGGCAAAGCTGAAAATGTGTACCCAGCCGGGATTCGAACCCGGGTCTCCTGCTTTCTAGGCAGTTGCGCTGACCCCTACACCACTGGGGACACAGTAATCACCGCACCTGCAAGCACGCCTCCCACTGTGTCGCCAGTGGTGTAGGGGTCAGCGCAACTGCCTAGAAAGCAGGAGACCCGGGTTCGGATCCCGGCTGGGTACGCATTTTCAGCTTTGCCCAATGGCAGTTGATGTCATATATTCTGTGAATATATTACATATGTTTTAGTTTATATCATTATACAACTTAAATATGGAAACCTGTTTACAAAATAGACATATTGTGAAAAAAATGTAAATGTGGTGGGAATATGGGCTACTTTATAAACACACAAAAAAGTAAATATTATTTCCTGTAGATTTTTACAGAAATTGGAAAATAGCAAACCCTTTATACTGGGACATGTTTATAATAAGATGTTCATTTAGGGTTGACAGAAATCACAAATATAGTGGTCCGTTTCACAGACAGCACACTCATTGTGCGCCCACACCTCGCACATTAGGCACTGGATCCATAGCTCTCCTTCACTGTCTTGGGAATATAACTCCTCACAAAAAGCATCGTCATCTCCAGGCTTTTCAACATCAACACTGGGCTGTAGAACTTACTCCCCAGATTCTATCGATCCCTCCTCTGAACTCTCGGATGATGATTGTAGGTCGATGGTCGATTTTCGCTTCACTGATGGAGTTTTGCTTTTTATTCCTTGTTTCTTTCTATTGTCAGCACCTGGCTCACATCTCACATTCTTCGTATTCCCTGTTACATCGTCACTTTCGATCTTCCCTTTTTTTGTCCACTTCTTTTTCCCCTTTTATTTTCCCATTTTTATCAGCTTCCTTTTCTTCGTGCTTTTTTAGCTTCTTCCAAATATATTTTGTAGGGTGATGCTGTAATTACAGCTGCCTTTCCTGGCTTAGGTCCTTTTTCTTATTTTTTGGAAATGTCCTTTGGAGAAGTCTTAATGTTTCCTATTGGAACGTGGGACGCACTGCTTGGGCCAGCTTCTGCCAGGTCTTTGGCACATGGTGTGGACCAGTAGAGGACTGGGGCAAGCCTTCTGTGGTATCAGGCTGAAACAGAAAACCACACAGAATTTGTAGGGGTTGAAATATGGGCTACTGTAGTGGGTACCACCACAGTGATTGTCCACATTACCACCCTAGCCCTCTTGGAAAATAAAACGTCATTATCCGTTATAAACAAACTTTAATAAACCAACTTCATGAGCATTAGAGAGCGAAATATTTATATAATATGTAGTTAAGAAGTTAACAGCTAACTACGCATTGGCAGTACGTCTATTATAATTGTAATTTCTTTTCCTTTTAAAGTTTTGAAATGAGAAAAATCACGAAACAGGTCACCACTAACATTCTACGTAACTGACTGCGGCAGCGCATTCTGTGGCGTTTGTAGGAACTAGCTACTACTATTTACTGGGGTTGCCGCTAGAATGCGCGGGCTTATTAGTCAGATATTAAGCTAGCCCATATTGCAACCACTAGCCCGTAATACCACCTTCGCCTCTACTAAATTCCCGCTGCTTCGCACGCGTAGATTGGATAGTCTGCATTGGTTGTTTCTACTTTTAAGTATAAATATTTATAGATTTAGCTTTAAAAATGCTTTCCTAATCAAGTACTTTGGTACAACTTACACCATTGATGGCAGAATTCAAACCATCTCGAAACACAATTTGTTTTAAAATTCTAACCATGTTTTCAAATCAAAATATTCGCATTTCTAGCATCAAAATAGTCTTAGTGGACCCTTAAAAGATTCTCCGTTATTTCACCCGCTTCATGGTTGAATTTACAATAATATCGAAACACCTGTTTTTAAAACTGTAATCAAAAATCTAAATCCGAAGTTTTGTATTTCTTGCTTCTAAATTGCCTGAAATCTACGTATTTAAAAAAAAAAAAAAATCGCTGACGCTTACAGTTCATAAACAACGTCTACAAATTTCAAGATTCTGTCGTCTGTAGATTCACTTTCTAGCGCCGTTTTCTGTCTTTTAGAAACGGATCGAGAATGCGAAATTTCTTTCTTACGCTTTGGCATCTTTCTTCGTACTTTTACTTTTCAAACTGCAATATGCAAATGCGCGAAAGAAACACGTCAGACTGTTAACCAATAATCAAAATTTTACACTGGCCTAAAAAACGGAAGGAGAAAATTAAACATGCTATACAAAATCTATCGCAATAAGGACGAAGATGTATGTGGTATGATTCCCAATGTGCGATAAATTCAAGTGATGTTTGAACACCATAAAGGGCACTGCCTTCCTATCGACCCAGTTTGGAATGTTCTTATGCAAAATATTTACTACAGAAGCCTTAGAAATACGATAACAATATCGTCTATAACAATATCGTATAAAACAGAAACACAGCTGTCGTTGTCACATGAATAAAAGCAATAGGTAAATGTGAGCTGTGTTTAGGATGGTCATGTCTCCCTATGTAGCTGGGTGCTAGCAAAATATTTTCACATTCAGAAGTAGAAGTCGGTGATTGAAATTTCGCAAATAGATATCGCCGCAACGAATAACGGCGTTCTTTTAATGATTTATACCTCAAATTGTGCAACATTTCCGTGACGCTTTCCTGCCTATAACGTGATAAAACGAGTTGCCCTTCTCTGAACCTTCTCAATGTCGTCCGTCAGTTCTTTCAATGATTTACACTTCAAATAGTGCAACATTTCCGTGACATTTCCGTGACATCTCAGTGGCGTGAGAGTGGCTTTGTTATACTACTCATGATGCAGGGGAGACAGTGTTACGGAAATGATACAGGATATGGAATGGGAATCATTACAACAACGGCGCTTATCGCTGCGGCGTGGGCTACTTACCAAACTCAAATAGCCAATATTCACCTCCGAATGCGAAAATATGTTGTTGACTTCCACTTACATAGGTAGAAAAGATCATCAGAATACAATACGAGAAATCAGAGCTAAAACGGAAAGATTAAGGTGTTCTTTCTTCCCGCGCACTATTCTAGAATGAATTGGGAGATAAATAGTATAAAGGTGGTTCGATGAACCCTCTGCCAGGTACTTAAATGTGATTTGCAGAGTATCCCATGTAGATGTAGACATTGTTCACTGAAATTACTCGTGTATTAAATAAATTAACAAAGTGCCTGTGGCTTATGAGCTTAGTACTCATATGTCTCGCAAATCAATTTAAGTCAGAGATCAAATTGTTCGCTTGGCTTTTGTATAATGCAGTGTGTCCGTGAGTTTGTTGTTCATGCAATCTACTGTCGCGCGGCAGTAGTCGCGTGGTCTAAGGCATGAGGCTACGGACTGGGGTTCGAGTCCTTCTTCGGACATGTGTGAGTGAGTGTGTGTGTGTGTGTGTGTGTGTGTGTGTGTGTGTGTGTGTGTCTGTGTGTGTTGTCCTTAGTGTAAGTTACTTTAAATAGTTTCTAAGTCTAGAGACTGATCACCATAGCAGTTTGGTCCGATACGTTTACAAACATTTAAACCTTTAATTCTGTTGTGACGAAATTTTTCACACTTAACCGTCAAAAGAAGAGGAAGGTTGTTGTGTACTCAGGTTGTTTAGCACAACACAAAATTTATTGTTCATCAATAAAAAAAATCTCACTTCACAAAGTAAGAAGATTTAGGGATAGAAATCCACAAGGAGCAGCTGGCGCAATTAGTTCTTCGTCTTCCACCTGTGGATAAAATTCCCCCGGCGATACACGTTGAGCTCCAGACGTCAACTACTGGAAGGCAGCTACTGGAAGAGGTAGTGCAGGCTGCTTACTATTCTTTTTTTAATTTCTTTATTCATAATATCATACAAACATGACCCCTTACCTATAACAAAATGGGTACTTTGATTATCCAAAGTTGTTACAGGCTAGTGACTTAATAATTCTATTTTGCTAGCAAACCACTGGACAACCTATAGTAGTGTTAGTAGATATATTGATGTATTTTTGTTTCCTAATATGCTACTGCTGTGGTGTTACAGGTGTTCAAATGTTCAAATGTCTGTAAATCTATCGGACCAAACTGCGTGGTCATCAGTCCGTAGCTTACAAACTACTTAAACCTAGGTAAACTAACCTACGGACAAAGATACACACCCATGCCCCAGGGAGGACTCGAACCTCCACGGTGTTACAGGTGACCAGCTCACCGAGCGAAACCCAGTGAGCATGCCCCTGGAACTGGGCGGCCAATCTGTTTTGTCACCACAGCCCCCTTCCCCCCCCCCCCCTCTTCCGCAAAAGTTAACCCCTTTTTGGTTTTAACCTACAGAATTATGAAAAACCTACATCTAACTGACGTCTAAATTTGTCATAATCGGTGTTTGCTTACTATTCTTATGCGGCGAAGGATAAGCGCTTCTTCAGTTGCGAGTTCAATGCGGCAATCTTCAGGAGGATCTGGCAAGATGATAACCTTCGCCGCGAACCGAGATCCGATAACTGTCACTCGCGCGGAGCTTATATAGCGCGGCCGAACGTTCGGGAACTTGCTGCAGAAACGGAAACAGCGCTAGCGACATCTGCAAACTGGATTTTCTTTACGTCTAGCTTGTGACTCGCTGGAAGTGTTTACTGTTGATACCGGGTTGCTAGGCAGCCGAGTGAAACGTCATTTTGGTCACTGAAGGTGTGCAGAGAAGCCTAATGCTAGTTAGGCGTTATCCGCGGGTATCACATACCGGACGTAGCAAAGGTCTACATAAAATTTTGTATGGTGCATGGAGTACGGACTTCGACAAAATCAACGGTTTTATTCCAATCTTGTTGAAATTTTGCACATTTAACCTTCAAACAAGAGGAACAGCACTGTGTACCTAAGATTTCATATGGTGCATGACCGAGGGTCCCTTGCAATAAAGTTCACTTCACTGATCACCACGAACGTTAATAGTGTTATATGATGTTTCACAGACGGAGGAGGCAATGGACTGAGGAGGTTGAGGAGAAATTCTAACGACAGAAGAGGATGGGGAGAGGGGCGGAGAGATGAACAGGAGGATATGAAGAGAGAGGAAGATAGAGGAGATGAGCAGACGAACAGAGGGAGAGGGGGAAGAAGAGGGGATAGAGAAAGAGGAGGTAGAGAGAGAAAAGGGAAGGAGAGATGGACTGATTTAAGATTGGAATAAATACGTACTCGGACAACGTTGGGTTTTCAGCTAGTATCATGAATTTTCGACACTCTGGTACAGCCGATTGGGTGTGGCCGAGCCCTCTAAGGCGCCTTGTTACCGAGTGCCCGTCTGCTCCCCGTCGAGGATTTGAGTCCTCCTTTGGGTATTCGACAACTGCAGTTTGAGTCCATAGCTTTACAAAAATTAAAAAAAAAAAATGAAATAAGAACCCCGTTACACCAGTGCTTTACTCCAAAGGTCTCCCGCATTTTGAGAAAAATATTATTTAATAATAAAGTACATTTTAAAAATTCCATCTCGAGTATTAGAGAGGTTCCACAGGTATTCAGTGGCGCACACGACACGACGCAGTTCGCTGTACTTCAGGGAGACTCGGCGCAATTCCGGAACAGATCTGGCGTCTTTTGCCGCGAAACGATTTCCGGCTCAGCCGAGGCTGCTTACTTATGTCTGCGGCGCTCCGCTGGGAGGGCCACTTTTAATTTATGGCTCGCCGCTCCCCACTGCGATGGCCGCCGGGAGCTGCGCTTCAGTCCGCAGTTTCAATTAACAAAATGTCAGAGGTGCGCCGCACACCGCCACTTAGACACTTGCCACGGGGCTCATTTTAACACACAATAACACACTCACACACACACAAGCGCATGCGTGCACGCACACAAAATCTGCTCCTTGTGAGCCATCTGCTATTATTGTAAAAGACATCAGTATTAAAAGTACATTGTACATTTTTAAGCAAAAATATGAAGTATAAACGGGTGTCATCTTAACTTTGGGGCCGATCTGATCAAGAGAATTATTATACAGAGTACAACCTGTGGAGCTTTCCAAACTCGGTGTCGCAACACCCTGGGGTGTTGCGTAGTAGTATCAAGGGTGTCGCGAGACTAACAAATTTAGACTAAAAAAAAAAAAAAAAAAAAAAAACTTGTCTTTAAATAGCACAAAATACCCTTCTCTTCATACTACCGTGAAGAATCGCCTGCAGCTAATCATCCTTCTCTTCATTCAGTGCACCACAGATCACGTATTAAAGAAATGATCGGTGCACATTAATTGCGTGCTCAGCCGCTAGGCGGCAGCTCTGCTTCAGCAGCAGTAGACACTCAGGGTTCGTTCAAGCAGCTGTCAGTTGCCAGATTCCAACAAAGTGCGCATGCGCAGAGCTGCTGCCGATTCTCGATAACAGCTCTTCCCATGCGCAGTTTGCTGGAACTGACAGCTGCTTGAACGAACCTTCACTGTAGTCTGCTTTCCTCCTCAAAAAGCAGCACCTGAGCGTTTTTTAATGGATTTATCAAAGCCACGTCACCCTCGGTGACGTTTCTTACAATTAAATGTAAATCGGCGACACAGTGGCTGTAAAAGCTGTCACAGATTGTAAAAGCAGTCACAATTGTCCTTTGACTAAAGCTATTCATTAGCGACGTTTCGTATGGAGTATGGCCTCGTGATTAACGGAGAGTAGTATTTTAAATGCAGTGATCGTTGGTTCGAACCCTGGTATGCGTTAATATTTTTTCTCTTAGTATCTATCCTGTATGTAACAGATTCTGGGAGCAGAAATGACATTCATATTCTTACTTATCGCAAATGTTAATCCATGTTTTCCGAATATGTCGGGACTTCCGAGGTCGTGGTGAAGCAAGAACCTAACAATGGAACTTAAATAATACATCACTTCTCATAAATACATCCTCTTTATTTCTGAAAATAATATGATAATATTGAACTGAAAGGGAACAGCCACTGTGCTGTCTAAATCAGAAATCCGAGCAGCTAATTTCCAGATGCCGTTTTCAATCGATCCAGCAAAACCGTACCTGGCCCTGACATGTACACACGACAGCGAAAAACGGTTTCCGAAATTCACTTTTCGTGTTTCGGATGTTGTGTCGCATGTAGAAACAGCATGTATTACTGTGTGAATTAGGCATTGTTGTCTGCGATGTTAATCTGTTGTACATTTCCTTAGTTCCTAATTTTTCCTTTTCTTGCGATTGAGTGTACTGATTGCTGCAGTCAGGATCAACATTAAACATGTCTTTGCGTACGACGATTTCAGTTTCGTTTACAAACTACATTTAAGCGATACTTTATTTCCGCCCCCCCCCCCTATAGAACCATCTAAATTCTACCATATGTATTTATATTAGTGAAAGGGTGTCGCACAAAACTGTCAGCTATAAGAGGGTGTCGCATTGAGGAAAAGTTTGGAAAGCACTGCTGTAGAGATTTATCGTGGAGAGGATACGGAACAAAGAAGTTCTAATGATATAAGTTTGTCGGCTTCCACGACCGGTGTCATTTTGAATAAAACAATTTTGGGTATTAGGCAGCGTAATTTTTTTGAAGCCCTTAGCAAATGAATTGCCAACATTTCGACCATTGTGCAAGCTATGAGGTACAAGGAAGACAAGATAGCAATGATGCAGAAGAAACTCTTCCTGTAACTCTACCTTATGTGAGAGGCGTCAGTGACGTATAGGCAAGGTCGTTATGCTAGGAGGAATCAAACCGATTTTCGAGAGTGCCCGCAAAATCCTTGACCTGTTGAGGCCCACGAATGACCCCATAAATTTCCTACCCACAATGCAGGCGAGTATGAAGTCCATTGTGAATGCGCCGAAGTTTATGTTGGTAAAACTGCGAGCCCCATCAGTACTCGCGTTTCGGAACATGAGCGTTACATACGATAGGGACAAGTCGACAAGTCAGCTGTGGCAGAACACCAGAAGGAATGTGGTTGTACTATTAACTTCCGAGAACCTCACGTGCATGCCCGGAAACCGTGGATGCTACAACTCAAATAAGAGAAGCCATCAAATGTTCAAATGTTTGTAAATCTATCGGACCAAACTGCGTGGTCATCAGTCCGTTGCTTACAAACTACTTAAACTAAGGTAAACTAACCTAAGGACAACACACACACCCATGCCACAGGGAGGACTCGAACCTCCACGGCGAGCAACCGCGCGTTCCGCAGCAATGCGTCTTAGACAGCCTATTTTTTTCCCTATGTGTAGTTCTTTTCAATGCGGACGCTGATCGTATTTGTTTGTTGATGTTCGAAATGTTCTTGGCTCAGGTTTTTTATTACAGAGGGCGTTGAGCCCCCTGACCGGGCGCGCTGAGCCACGGCGCCCGGCTTCCGGTCGGCTACTCCACCGCGTCGAGAAGCCATCGAAGTAATTAAACGACCTAACGACATGAATAGGGAGGACGGCTACAAGTTACCTTCAACGTGGCTGCCGGCAATCCCTGCCCAGCGGTCCGCGTGTGTTCGCCAGCCAGGGGCTCCACTTGACCCGGGCTCTGCAGTGTAAACAGCGGCCACAGCAGAACTGACGCGCGGCCTGAACGTTCGCAGCAGGAAACACCATCTTCTGGGTGCTAGTTGCTGATTGGCTGTTGCCTTCCAATCGGATACAAGATTTTCCCTACCAATCACTTACCAGGGTAGCAAACGTAAGAGACTACTGATACGCTACTGCCAATCACCATCTTACATGTATGACGTCCTCATTAGATAACCGGAAAAAATTCACACTATATAAGGGAGTACATTCAGCAGCATCCAACAGTTAACAGCCCGGAAGAGGATCACTGCACAGTGTTTGAAACTTCGGCAATTCATTTGCTAAGTGTTTAAAAAAATGCCGTGGCCTAATAGCCAGAATTGTTTTATTCAAAAAGATCAAATGTTTGTAAATATATCGGACTTAACTTCTAGGTTATTAGTTCGTACTTACAAACTACTTAAACTAAGGTAAACTAACCTAAGGAAAACAGAAACACTCATGCCCTAGGGGGGACTGGAAACCCCGACGGCGAAAGGCCGCGCGCACCGCAGCACGGCGCTCCAGTACGGGGTTTCCACGCTTCAGACCATTTATTCAGTTATATTTTTACTTAGAGAGACTACGGCCTAATACGCGCTGTACCATGGAGTCACAGTTAGAGTATCCGTGGTTTCCTCCTGCAGAGCCACCGATGATTCGAAGGGTTATGTAGCTGCTACATGATGATGCTACTGCTCACCTCGCCGTTAAAGTCCGGCCGCATCTCAATATTGTCTTCCCTGTTCGATCGATCGGACGAGGAGGACCAGTTGCAATTATCGTGTTTCCAGAGCCCGTTCGACATGTGGAGACTACCAGATAAAATCTCGCATGCGACATATGACGAATACAAACGAAATAGACCATACAGAAAACAACGTATGCAGCGAGCAAACACATAGAGTGTACCAGCAAAGGAACCGAAATCGAGAACACGGCAGGGACAACATGGACCCCAACACAGTCACCAACACGGACACGGACGCGGACAGTGATCATCATTTCATGGACAATAATTAGTGTAACTATAGTAGTAAGGACAAATATGTAATTGTCGCTCTTTATTACCGGCAAAACAGCACTATAAACCTGTTAACCTGTTTTAGATAATACTAACGATGGTTGAGGGTTGACGACTTGATGGAAATGCCAAGTCCTCGAGCCTCAAGCATTACAAAGTGTCGGACTCCATCTTTCTCTCTCCTATCATCTTCTTCTATTAAATATAAATTCATGTTACTCTTTCACTGTGTTTTTCAACATAAACGTCTTTACTTCTTCTTCTTAAATGGATATGTATTACTTAATTAATTTTTGTAATTATTATTTATAGTTTTATTTTATAAGTTACTTATGCTGTATATTGTTAAATTTAATTAGATATAAGAAGAAATTATTCAGTGTAAAAGTGATAAGTTTATAATGCAGAAACTGCGACAACAACTTCAAAATAGTACATCATATCACCTGATAGTCGTTAACGACGCCGTTACCCAATCTGCTTATGTACTGTAGTACTGTAATCATTATTTATAATATTTGCAGCTCATATAGTCAATGCAGCCTCAGTTTTCGACAAACTGAATCACCGAGTATGGAAATCACATGATCTCAGACTACAGACCAAAATTTCGGTCTACAAAGTAATAATATTACCAACTTTACGCCTCGGGAACCTGGTGCTGTTGTAAAGTTGACATTAGGAGGTTAGACTCCTCGTATCTTCACTGTCTGAGATCAATTCTCCGCATAAAATGGGAACAGCGTGTTCCAAACACGATTTTGTGTCGCGTGAAACTGCCTGGCATTGTAGCTCTCTTAATGAAACACCATCTGAGATGGAGTGGCTATATCATACGCATGGACCACAGTAGACTTCAGAGCTCTCATGTGGAAAGCGGCGGCAAGGTAGCCAACACCTGCGATAGAAAGACACCATAAAACGCCTGGGGCATTCCGAGCAAACGCTGGGAGGAGCATTGCATTGCACCGATCAGAGTGACGCTCAACTGTACACAGGTGTGTGGAAAATTTCTAGTATATCCGCCTAAAGAAACTGGACGATAAACGTGAGCTCCGCAAATCTAAGCCCAACTCTAATTATGTCTATACGTCTGGGCAACTGCATTGCGCGTCGTGTGACCGGATCTTCAAAGCAAAGCTCTGTTTTGAAAGCCACATACGAGCCCATCACAATATGGACTAAGGCCGGTATTACACTGCAAAAGATCTTTGACAATGATCTTTTATCAAAGTCCTTTGGTCAAATTTTTGACGGTGTGCTAGGTCATCTTTTATAAATGATTTATTTTATAAAAGATATTTCATAAAAGTTAGAGCGAAGACCTAGCTATCAGTTGTATTCAAAGTGGCTCACTGTGGATGTTGATAGAGAACAAGTTATATGAACGAAAGGATATATGGAGATGCATAAGTGAAATAAATGTTTTTATTTGTACTCTAACCTAACCTCGTAATTCCTCCTGGAGTGATTTACATTTTGGTTCACTTTTGTCTGGAATAATACGTGAAATCGTGTATTTTACTGCATGCTGGAATAAATTTTGTCTGTGGATATCAATGGCACGATCTTCAGGGGAAAAGGCATTCATGATTTGAGCAATGAAACACTGCACTAGTTAGCTCCGTATTTTTTCTTGCTTTGCACGATGCATTTCGACATTTCACCACGAAGTGCAGGTACTTATACGGCTATTTTGTGTTTCGGAAAATCAGGCAAAATATATGTCAGACTGCAGTAAACTATAAAAATGTCTTTCGCAGCGCATAATCCGCAATGAAGCACAAGCACATATTCTCGCCTCTTAATGATGATAAAGTGTCTAACGGGATTATATTTAGCATGACACACGTAACTTATTTCAGTGTTTCATTATTTACACAGCTTTAGGGCTTCCTGAAACATCGAGTGTGATTATGTATTTTTAAATATGTGGGCGAATTAAAATGTTTGGTCACACGTTTTAAACAATTTAGGTTATTATGTCCTAGGCGTGTACCTCATGAAGTACATTTGTGCGAGCACTTTTCATCTTTTACTATGCTATTCACGGCTTTACCAAAAATTGTCTCAATTTTTCGTTCTTTTCACTGAATGCATTCACGAGCAACATTATATTACGTACTATAATATAGACGACTGACTAATTCGGAGTTTTTTTTCCGAGCAACTATGACGAAACATTTTACGCTTGTGTAATGTACCCCTGTGAAGTAGTTTCATCAAAGATCTTGGATAAAATTTTTGACAAAAATCTTTGTCAAAGATCTTTTACAGAGTAATGCCGGCCTAAACGACTGACGGAGTAGCTGTTGCCGGACACGGCAAGAAGGATATCATAGTCATCATGAATATCATCATCATTTATAATATTGCCAACGTATATTGAAAGTGATAGGAACTACAAACGTTGCATGTACACTCTGTTAAGAGACCATTGATATTTACATATAATGAACCATACAAGCGTCTCGCTGCGGAGCGCGCGGTTGCTCGCCGTGGAGGTTCGAGTCCTCCCTGGGACGTGGGTGTGTGTGTTGTCCTTAGGTTAGTTTACCTAGGTTTAAGTTGTTTGTAAGCTACGGACTGATGACCACGCAGTTTGGTCCGATAGATTTACAGACAGTTGATTTTTTGAAATCACATGCCCATTCCATCAGAATAGCTGATGCAAGCCTGTCTACATGCCACACAGGTGGTGACACAAATCGCACTATACCGGAAGACCAGCAGAAGACAGCAGTACATCTTAGTTTGTAGCCATCCACTGCCCTCTCACCCCCTGAACTACCTACAACCACTAATAATAACAAATTGACTTTAGATAAGGAAATTATAGGTAACATAAGCTATGTATGTATAAATAGCTCCAGATGATGTTCAAAACATGCTCGAAACGCGTTGTGCTATGTTAGACTAAACACTAACAAAGTGACTGTTAGCAGAAATACAAATATATTTAGATCACTAAATATTAATATTTCTGAGTTGCCATGTATTCAGCCGGATGTAAGCTTCGTTCGTACACACTAATTCGACAATGTTAGCTACTGTATTATCTTCATCGGATGCTACCCGGAGACTGGTCATCGAGTGGAACGACAGTGCGATATGCCACACAACGGTAAGAGACAGGACTCGCATTCGGAAGGACGGCAATTCAAACCCACTTCTGACACCGCTCACTCAGGTTTTCCGCAATTTACCTAAATCACTCTAAGAAAGTTCCTGGACAGTTCCATCAAAAGTGCATGGCCCATCCCGGCAAAAAAGAAAAAAAAAGAAAAATCCTATTCGAACGTAAGCCGCGAGCTTCGTCCGTGTCCAATGGCCACGATTTCGAGGGGACGTTAAACCCCAATCTTTCTTTTCCTTTTGCTTTCTTCAACGGGTCCAGTATTTATATCTACATCTTATCTTGTCCTTAGAAGGATCCAGGCGTTTCCTCTGCGGTCCGCATTAACCAGACGCCTTGTCAGGTATTCTCTGTTCGAATCACCCCTCGGTCGTGGATGTTTGTGCTGTCTTTAGTATAAGATAGTTCATAAGTAGTTTGTAAGTTTATGGACTGATGATTCCGCAGTTAAGTCCCATAAGCTTCACAAACATTTGAACATTTGAATTGTACTCTCTTCGGTCTGGAATGACTGCTGCCTTATTGGCGTTCTGTGTTCGGTTCGGTACGGTTCCAAATGTTCCCTTTGCGGTCCGTACCTGCCGGATGCGTGCCCAGATGTTTATCTACGGTCCACATCGCATATTGACATCTTTACGTTTCATTTTTGGTGCAGACGGGTTTTGGTTGTTCCCTCTGTGGTTCGTTCTTAGATGATCCGTCTTCAGTTCGTTTCCCATGTCCATATTTATAATTCTTCTTTTTGTGGAATACATGTCCGAAAGAACGACACCACATAATAATTATAATACATGCCACTAACGGCAATTGACAATTTCAATGCGAAAGCATGTAAAGGCTCGATCCCTTGCGGGAATTCAGTATAGGCTGTGAACAAGCGGAATCAATGGGTAAGGGGGTTAGAAGTTCAGAATTTGGGTTGGAAAGGAAACTTGCCTGCATAGCCTAATTGGTTAAGGCAACCACTGGGCGCAAGCGGGAAATCCGGGTTCGAATCCCGCTCCAGCACAAATTATCAACTTTGCCTTTTTAATTTATCTCATCGCCTCGAAACGGTCGAAATGTTTACATGTTTCGAATTTGAAAAGTTATATAATTTTCTACATATTACACTGTGTCGTATGAACTTAGTCTCTGAGCGGCAGTCTGCGACCGTAGTTTTACTAGGCTGCTTTGCTAGAGTTTATGATGTTATTATCTGCCGCGGCGGAGTCGCCAAGCGCATTCTACATCTACACGGGATACTCTGCAAATCACATTTAAGTACCTGGCAGAGGATTTATCGAACCACCGTTATACTATTTATCTCCCATTCCATTATCGAATACCGTGAGGGAAGAAAGAACACCTGAATTTCTCTGTTCGAGCTCTGATTTGTCGTATTTTATTCTGATGATCATTTCTACCTATGTAAGTGGGAATCAACAATATATTTTCGCATTCGGAAGAGAATGTTGGCGATTGGGGTTTCGTAAGTAGCCCACGCCGCAGCGATAAGCGTCGTTGTTGATTCCCATCCCAGATCCTGTATCATTTCCGTAACGCTCTCTCCCCCTGTATTGTGACAATACGAAACGAGCTGCCCTTCTTTGGACTCTTTCGGTGTCCTCCGTCAAACCCCCCTGATAAGGATTCCATTCTGGGCTGCAATACTCCAAAAATGGACGCACAAGCGTAGTGTATGCAGTTTCTTTTGTAGTTCTGTTGCAACTTTTAAGGGTTCTGCCAATAAAATGTAGTCTCTGGTTCGCCTTTCCTACGACATTCTCTACGTGTTCTACCCGGGTTTAACTCTGAAATAATAGTAATTTCTAGGTATTTTGTGGAGTTTACGGCCTTCACTTGTGATTGATTTATCTTGTAAACAAAGTTTAACGGATTTCTTTTCGTACTCATGTGGATGACTTCACACTTCTCATTATTTAGAGTCAATTGCCAATTTTTACACCATAGTGATATTCAGATCCTTCTGCAGTTGGTTTTTATCTTCAGATGATTTTACTAGACGGTAAATGACGGAGTCATCTGCAAAGAATCTAAGAGAGCTACTTAGATTTTCCCCCAAATCGTTTATGTAAATAAGGAACAGCAGAGGACCAGTAACACTACCCTGTGGAACGCCCGATATCACCTCTGTTTTAGTCGATGCCTTACCATCGATTACTACGAACTGTGTCCTCTCTGACAGGAAATCCCCTATCAAATCGCAAATTTGGGGCGATATACCATATCCACGCAATTTGATTAAAAGCCGTTTGTGAGGTACGGTGTCAAAAGCCTTCTGGAAATCAAGAAATACGGAATCGATTTGCGAACCGTTGTCGATAGCACTCTTCACTTCGTGTGAGTAAAGAGCGTGTGGATTGAGGCGCTATGCTTCGATGCGCGAGGCGGTTCCCCGTCGGGGTTCGAATCCACCCCCCCCCCCCCTTAGGGCATGAATGTATGAGTCGTCTTTTGTTACAAGGTAGCTCATAAGTAGTTTGTAAGTTTAGGGTCTGATGACAAACTCAATCACTTAGTATGTAAATCACATGATCTCAGACTACAAACTGAAATTGCGGTCAACAAAGCAAAAACATTACCAACTATACTCTACGCCTCGGAAACCTGGTGCTGTTGTAAAGTTGACATTAGGAAGCTAGAGTTCTCTCATCTTCACTGTTTGAGATCAATTCTCCACAAAAAATGGGAAGGGCGTGTTCCATACACGGAGATTTTGTGTCGCGAGAAACTGCCTGGCATTGTAGCTCTCTTAATGAAACATCAACTGAGATGGAGTAGCCGTATCATACGCATGTACGACAGTAGACTTCCCAAAGCGGTGTTCTAGTAGGAGCTCTCATGTGGAAAGCGGCGGCAAGGTTGCCAGCACCTGAGATACACTACTGGCCATTAAAATTGCTACACCAAGAATAAATGCAGTTAAGTCCCTTGAGCTTAACAAACATTTTAACATTTGTTATATCTCCTGAACTTAGTGTCGGAAAATGATACAATTTTCCATAGGCTATGCTGTTAGTGGTATATGTGCGTACTGTGTGAAAAAAGTGTCTTGAATAAGGTTAGTAGCAAAGAAAATCCTCAGCAATCATTGTTTAACTCTAGGCTCTGGACTCGTTTCCGTGAGCTTTGATTTACCCGCTCTAAAATGAGACGGTCTTGTGAAATATGAAGCAACTTGCAGGCGAGGACGGGAGTCCTGAAGTTGAACGAAATTGGCTGAGTAGCGGGCGAAAGTAACATACGGCGGTGTTGTCTTCCGATGTCGGCGTGATAAACACGGCGATAAAGTTGTGCGTCTGGCATTGCCATTGTTCAGCGGGCTGGCGCGGACTGGCGGGAAGAACCGTGGCGGCGGCGGCACAACAAGTTGTCTGGGCGCGATGCTCAGCTGTTGCTGGCGGACAGCCACTTTGCGGAATGTCGTGCATGATTCATGAGGGCGAGCTGCCGCCACGCCACACCGCTGCCGACTCATCGAAAGAAGCCCGAGCCCAGCTGCAGAATAAACATGGCCGTCCTCAAACTTTAAAGCACCTCCAGAACGCGTGCCGACCAAATAAATAGTGCACTCAATTGCTCTCCGCCTGTGGTATGGACACGAGGCAAAAAGCAATTTGTGGCTAGAGAGTGCACGTTGGCGGCTCTTTTTCGACGGGGAAGTTGTTCAGACTGTATAATCATTCAGATTTCATCACATATTTCGTTACGTACTTTCCAGTATTTATCATCAAAGGGCTTGCCATGCAGTTGGGTGAACGCCTGCACTGCAATAAACTTCGCGGAGATATGATTCTTGAGTTTCGCACAAGTGTCAAATTCAACTTAACACAATATTTCAGCGGCGCAACTGCCCGCCATCCTCAGGTGAGCGTTTTAAGTACCCCATTCCTCTGCGAAGGGTGGTGACAGCTGTCTGGGTGTAAATACAGATCAGTGTGCGTTGTCTTCCGATACACACCATGACCCAGGTTGTACATGGAGAATTTCGAGGAGGAAGCCCTGGCATCATCTGAATGAAAATCTACATGCTTTTTCCGTTACGTGGACGACACTTTCGTCATCTGGCCACATGGTATGCATAAACCCCTTGACTTCCTTACACATCTGAACGCCATACACGCCAACATCAAATTCACTATGGAGACTGAAACGGAGGGTAAATTGACGCCTTGGTCAAGAGAAGAGCTGATGGCACCCTGGGTCATGGTGTGTATTGGAAGACAACACACACTGATCTGTATTTACACTCAGACAGCTGTCACCACCCTTCACAGAGGAATGGGGTACTTAAAACTCTAGTACATAGGACGCGCACTGTCTCCGCCGCAGAGAGTCTACCCCTGGAATTGGAACATCTAGGAACTACATTCCGAAAAAATGGGTACTCAGAGTGGCAGATTCAGCGGGCTCTCCGCCCAACCATTACAGCACAGCCTGTGGAAATGGATGAAAACACGAGGGAAGAAGTAGGCATTGCGTTTATTCCATATACCGGCGCACTCTCGGGGAAGGTCGCCCGCATTTTGAAGAAACACCAGGTTCGAACTGTTTTTTGTCGGCCGAATAAAACTCGTGCACTGGTGGTGAGCGCCAAAGATGATCTCGGTTTGAGGAAGGCCGGCGTATACCAGATTCCATGTCAGTGTGGCAAGTAATATATTGGACAGACGATGCGTACCGTCGAGGATCGATGAGTTGTATACCAGAGGCAGATACGATTGATGTATCCGAGCAAGTCGGCGGTCGCTGAACATTGTTTGTCGGAGAATCACGCGATGGAGTATGAACGCACTAGGCTCTGGTACAGACGTGGAGATACTGGGACTGCGTCGTTAGAAAGGCTATTGAAATTCGCATTAGTGACGACCTCATAAACCGTGACTGTGGCTATAATCTTAGCGAAGCTTGGGAACCAGCGATTGGGTTAATTAAGAGTAAATCTAGCAAACGTAACGTATGACGACCACGGCGGACAGAGCCCTCACATCGACGTCATCTCAGACGCCGTCGCAATCGGTTCCACTGCGCGGCCGCGGCGCGGGGCGCAGACCACGAACGGGTCGCTCCGCGAGCCGAGGGTATTTTAATCGCCCGTACCGGGTTAGAACCCAGTTCCCTTCGAGCCGCCGTAGCGTCCGGATCTCCGTGCCGACGCGTTTCCGGGAGCTCAGTCCGTCAGTTTACCTGATGATGGCGACATGTATGATCGCCGAAATATTGTGCCCGTTGGATACTATAGACCGGCAGTACGCCCATGGATATTTTGATTAGTCGTGGAGATATGGTTTAATTCCAGGTCAGAGAAAGTTGGGAGGCAAGGACAGTCTTTGGCGAAGGTGTACATATTTCACTTTTAACCTGCCCATGCTTGCCTGGTAGCCAGGGAGACAAGCTACTGCACCTTTAACTGTCCAGCGGGTAGGCTGCTTCATTCCCATCCAAGTCCAGCAGTGTCCAACCAACACCGTGGGAGGAGAAGGTTATCGCTCTCGTGTCACGTAGCTAACTGGCTGGCCACTGGGGCACAACTGGGGGAGGTATTGGTCAAACCCAAATAGATTACAACAGTGTTTTTCAATCTTTTCGAATATGCGTCCCCCTTCCAAGTAAAAATATTCTAATTTTTATTGAGATGTAGTTCAACAACCGTAAGATATTTGAGGAAATGCATACTGTAAAGCAACAGATGATTTTTTTTCTCTTGTAATAGACCTTGGTTCACCACCACACAGCCTGGCATTGCTTTTATGTTTTTAATCAAGACTTGATGCCTAGTGACGTCTTATTTATTTTTATTGTTTGACATGCATGCCAGTATGAATAAGGAGGCATATAATGCACCTGTTTAATCAATCTGTCTAGTTTTCTTCCATGAAGATGGTTTATAATCGAAACCGGTAGAAGTTTGAAAAATAATAAACAGCTGGTTTTACAGTATGCACTTCCTCAAATAAAAATATTCTGCCGACCCACATCCATCCTCATGAAACGTAACAAAACTATGTTACCTCAAAGGGAACGAATTTAATCTTCTTCACTTTGCTAGAGCTCTTTTTCAACTTTTTGGATGAAGATTTTTATGTACTTCTCGGAATGATTTCCGACAGAAAAATATGTTTTGGTTAACGACTGTTTCGCATTTCAGGCAAGACTCAGAAGCATATGATGCTCATTAAGAAAGGTCCCACTGTATAGGCAATTTGCAAAGAAGTAGATCTTTCTTTTCTAATTTTTCAGAATTACTTATTGTATCATATTCCTTTATATCTCGATTGGTTCCTGAAAACAGTTTCCAGACTTTGCCCGTATTCATCATTAACACAGTGTATTATAAAACAATCTGTGATCTATGCAAAGAATTCCGTAATTTTAACATTAAATATGTTTGAGTTAGGCGTACGTGTTTTCCTAAAAACTATGTGTTTTTGATAATTTTCAATGCGCCATTGCTTTGAAATGACAACGTTTGAGTAATAATAAGAAAATCATCCAATACAGAAAGCGAGATGGTGTATGCAAAAGTGTTTCGGGCGGGGGATGTCATGTGATTGATTTTCGACGCAAGATGTACGCTGTGTTCCATACATGTTATAGTCATTCGTCCGTACGCCAAATGTACGCTACGTTCTTTCCAGCCTAGAGTCATTCGTAACCAGTACAGACAAAGAAAATAAACTTTGAACAAACTTGCAAGGCATGACAGGTGATAATATTTTAACGGAAAAATATATTGAAAATGTTGGAGAGATATTAAAATAATAGTTTAAAGTTTTAAAAGTTCAAAAAAGAGTACGTTTGTCAAAGCTTAAAAAAAAAGTCTTTTCTTCTTAGGACCCCCTGTATGAACTCGTCCAATACAAACTCCCATATCCTACAAGAACTCTTTTTTGTGATAGAAGACGTGAAATTTCCCTGTATTCTTTTGAAATTGCTTCACTGTACTTTCACTTATATAGAGACATTCAGTAGTTCTTTTTACTGGCTGTGAAACGGAACTGCTTGCACTCTGTTCTTTTTCGGCCTCAAAGTAAGCACGCGCACTCACACCGTAGATTTCTTACCGCTCCGTAAATGATAAATGATTCATGACTTCACACAAGGAGAACTTACAAAGCAGCTAATAACGTTACGAGCATTGTCTGACATGAATACATTGCAGCGAATAGGAGCTCGAGTTTCCTGTGTTACAGAAAGCCGCGATGTCAGCAGTCAGAAGGGGTACACTAGATGATCTTCTGCTCTGAAAGCCTGTATCGATGATGTTTCGTGGAATGGTTCGCACTAGTTGATGGCCCAGCATTGAAATAAGCAGCAGTTTGCGAAAGGTTGCACTTCTGTCACGCTGAACGATTCTCTTTAGTCATCGTGGGCCCTTTCTTGCAGAATCTTTCTGAACGCAGAGATGTCGAAGATTCGATGTTTTTGCGGATTCCTGATATTTACGGTGCACTCTTGTAAAGGTCGTGCGGGAACATCAGCACCTCATCGCTACCTCGGAGATGCTATGTGCCATCCCTCGTGCGCCGGCTATAAAATCACTTTAAACTCACATAAATTGTGATAACTTGCCATTAGCGGCAGTAATCGATCTTACGCCTGCGTCAGGCACCTAATGAAATAAATTAAAAAAAATTAAGCAACATTTATTTGAAATAAAAGTAAAAGCCAACATTGTATTTCCAAAACAGAATTTTCAATTTATATATGTAAAACATGTACGCGTTTCCAATTGCAGCGTCGTCCTCTGAGTGTTTACATATTTCTGTGTTTGAATAGTATGATTATACAGGTATATTTGGCTCATCAGTGTATATGAGGTCTATTAAAAAACTTTCCAATTTTTCACAACTTTTTCTGCACCTAACTCATTCAAAGTACACAATTGATACACCGCTCCGAAATGCACTTGCACTTTCGGAAGCAGTATCGGTACGACTACTGCTGAATGTTGTGATGTACCGTATGGGAACTTTCATTTACCTCTACATCACTGCAAATATTCGTCCTTTCAGCGGGGTTTTCAGCTATGGAAAGTACAAAACAGTCCGCAGGGGCCAGGAGTGATTCGTTTTATATGCGCAATACTCATGCTCCATCACAGATGAATGTGCGTAATCCAAGAACCACGAATTTTCTCGCTACATTTTGGCCGTTTTCCTCTCATATTTTCTCCAAGGCGCCGCAACACGTTCTGATAGTACTTTCAACGAACAATTTGTATCCGTGGCACGAACCAATTATTAAAAAAAACCCTCAAGAATGACTTTGACAACTGAATTTACCGACGAACTGATTTTGGTCTTGGAGAAGCTTTCCTAACCGACTGCGAAGATTGGACAGCGGTCTCAACATCATAACCATAGTAACAGGTCTGATCACTAGTTACGATTCTCATCTCGTTCTCATTTGCACGTTCCAAAAGCTGTCCATAGATTGCGGGGTGACGGATTGTCTGGTCTTGATGCATGAGCCGTGGGTATAAAAATCCTGGACGAAAGGATGTGAAAGATTCGCTAATGTCATTACAGTCCTCAGAGAAACTGATGAAGACTTAGAGGACTGTTGAATGGAATTAAGAGATTACTGAGCACAGAAAATGGACTGACATACGCTGAAGGACAACAGTAATGACAAGTAATAGAAATGATAGTTGCGACAAACGTAACATCAAAGTAATGCTCCCGACGTAGAGGAAGTAAGAAACAATCTGCAACAGACAAACCAACGAGGCCATAGAAAATATACTGGTATAGGCTAAGAGGACGGTCTTAGCCATTGATATTAAACATTGGACTTAATGTGAGAAACAAATCTCTGAGAATGTACATACATTTGGAACAGTTTTGCAGATCAGTGAAATATGGACAGTGGGAAGAAGAAATTCGAAGCATTTGTTTTGTAGTACTACAGATGAAAGTTAGTAATTGGTTGAACTGATAATGAATAAAAAGATTCTCCATAGAGTTGTATGGAAACATTGTCAAAATGGGACAGGATAAAAGGGCACGTGTTAAGACATCCGTGATACTAGATGCAGCAGTGGAGGGTGCAAACTGTAAGGAAAGACAAAGACTAAAATACATCTAGCAATTAATACAGGGCGTAGGGTGGGAGTTCTAATGTGATATGAAGAGCCGGCCGCGGTGGCCGAGGTGACTGAGGCGCTCCAGTCACGGTCAGCACGGCCACTACGGTCGGGGGTTCGAATCCCTCCTCGGGCATGGATATTTGTGCCGTCCTAGTTCGTAGGTAGTTCATAAGTAGTTTGTAAGTTTAGGGACTGATGACCCCGTAGTTAAGTCCCATAGGCTTAACAAACATTTGAACATTTGACATGAAGAAGTTGGCACAGGAGAGGAGGACCAACCAGTCATAAGACTCGTGAATAAATAAATAATATAAATTGAAACATGAAGTTCAATTTTATTTTATTAAAAATCACAGCGATGTCTCATCTTCAGTGAACCAGCTGGTTAATCGATACTCGAAATGTGCCCGGTTGAGAGACTCAAGGAAGCGAGCCTACCCGGATCGAATCCGCCCCGGAGATCAGTGATGGCGGCTTGTTAGTCGACCATATTTTCCTTGTTTTGGTCCGAGAAACCTTCACCTCATGTATGTAAGGTAAAGAGTTTGCAGTAGAAGAGGTCTCCAATGAAGATAAAGACGTGCTCATAGCTCTTATGGCGTTGTTAACGAGACTCTTTGCTTCTAATGATCGTTCGTGTCATATTCCTGAGTACTGAGTATTCCTTCTGAGCTAACTGTACATACACTGCTGACAATCCAAAATGCAACACCAAGAACGACCTGTAGGGCGATGTATGAGGCAACAGTTCAACGTATCTTACCTCCGTGTCTCCAGACTCTAATCCGACCGTCATGGTGGTGCAGGCACAATCGAGATTAATCCGTAAAAACAATGTCGTTCCTTTTGAATGAAAACCACGAGATAAATATGTAATATTCTGCAAATTTATCGTTTTTACTAACCGGTTTTAGGCTGTTACGCCATCATCAGGTAAACACAGTAGAGATATAGCGATGCAGCTGGAAGCTTACATTCAAAGATCTTAAGTTGCTGTGTAGATAATACATGTACGCCAATTTTCAAAGAATAATAGTATGACTATTAACATTGATAAAATATGACAAGATATAAAGTACAACATTTCTCTTAAGAAAATAAACTGTAAAATACAAATTGCTTGAACAAATTATTTTAACAGGTCAAACAATTGGAACATAGAAGGTTGAGAATAAACTAAGTGAAACATCTGTGGATATATACAGGTAAAACTGTAAACGGTTAAATTATAGTTACTGGCTTAAATGTTTAATGTTACGACCAAAATAAGAAATTACAATTGGTATCTGGCAAGTAGATAAACTTCTCTGATCACATCCTTTTATGTACACAATATCATTGGCCACTTTCTTCTCAATGTTAAAGACAACATTCCATCCTTAGAAAAGAATGGAATACACTAAATAACTTGCAACTGTGCAAATTTTACGTTGTTCATTCAGGCACAGCGATATCTATCAGATTGAAAGAACACTAAAGAAGTAGGGAAAAAAATATTGCATACCACCTGCAAAAAAAAAAAAAAAAAAAAAAAAAAAAAAGGCCACAGCTGCAAGGTAGGACATGAAGTCCTACACCACATCGAGAAAGGAAGGAAAATGAGATATTAGAAATTAATAAACATATGTCAATTTCTCCAGACCTTGTACTAAATGACCAGACACAATTTTCATTCTCGACACTTCTGTCTGCAGAATCTAACCAGATCACATAACTACCCACTCCTACTCAGCTACCTTAAATCCGTGCTACAGATCCATAGTCTAATTACTTTCTCTGATCACAAGTTTAGAAACTTGCCAGATACCAATTGTGATTTATTATTTTGGTAGTAATACTGGACATTTAAGATAGTTACTATAATGTAACCAGTTAAATATTGACCGATATATATTCACAGATGTTTCACTCAGTTTATTCTCACCCTTCTATCTCCCACTGTTAAAATAATTTTTTCGCCCAATAGAGTATTTTCCTGTGTTAAAAATATGGTTCGAATTTTTGTTATTCTGAATTATTATAACATTCAGACAGCATTTTCGCTCATAATTCTTACAAAACATCTGTTATTTTTATGTAATTAAAGCTTAAAAATCATCAAATTTCACGATTAGATCACGTGATCGAAAACGCTCCGTTATTGGCTGAAGTATTGGTGACGTCATAGAACACCTACAGCGCGGCAACTAGAAGTAGGAGCTGTATTATTGTACGCGTTTCCTCCATTTCGCAGCTTTAAGTTCAGTTTTTTCGTGATCTAAACGCGTATACAGTTTTTATGCCACAATGGAAGATGGTTATGTGACGGCTGACAGCGGAAACCTCCCTAAAGTTGATGCAATTATGGTGTCTTCATTCTTTAAAAACAATCCAAATTTTTACGTGCCAGAAATAAGAAATTTGAAAACGTAACGTAGTGACGACCACGGCGGACAGAGCCCTCACATCGACGTCATCTCAGACGCCGTCGCAATCGGTTCCACTGCGCGGCCGCGCGCGGGGCGCGGACCACGAAGGGGTCGCTCCGCGAGCCGAGGGTATTTTAATCGCCCGTACCGGGTTAGAACCCAGTTCCCTTCTAGCCGCCGTAGCGTCCGGATCTCCGTGCCGACGCGTTTCCGGGAGCTCAGTCCGTCAGTTTACCTGATGATGGCGACATGTATGATCGCCGAAATATTGTGCCCGTTGGATACTATAGACCGGCAGTACGCCCATGGATATTTTGATTAGTCGTGGAGATATGGTTTAATTCCAGGTCAGAGAAAGTTGGGAGGCAAGGACAGTCTTTGGCGAAGGTGTACATATTTCACTTTTAACCTGCCCATGCTTGCCTGGTAGCCAGGGAGACAAGCTACTGCACCTTTAACTGTCCAGCGGGTAGGCAAGCCCAGCAGTGTCCAACCAACACCGTGGGAGGAGAAGGTTAGCGCTCTCGTGTCACGTAGCTAACTGGCTGGCCACTGGGGCACAACCCACTGACTGAAAGCGGCTAGCCTATCAGGCACGCTATCACGGCCTACTCTGTGACACGATAGCGACTTTGGGAGGTATTGGTCAAACCCAAATAGATTACAACAGTGTTTTTCAATCTTTTCGAATATGCGTCCCCCTTCCAAGTAAAAATATTCTAATTTTTATTGAGATGTAGTTCAACAACCGTAAGATATTTGAGGAAATGCATACTGTAAAGCCAATTTACAGCTGATTTTTTTCTCTTGTAATAGACCTTGGTTCACCACCACACAGCCTGGCATTGCTTTTATGTTTTTAATCAAGACTTGATGCCTAGTGACGTCTTATTTATTTTTATTGTTTGACATGCTTGCCAGTACGAATAAGGAGGCATATAATGCACCTGTTTAATCAATCTGTCTAGTTCTCTTCCATGAAGATGGTTTATAATCGAAACCGGTAGAAGTTTGAAAAATAATAAACAGCTGGGTTTACAGTATGCATTTCCTCAAATAAAAATATTCTGCCGACCCACACTCCATCCTCATGAAACGTAACAAAACTATGTTACCTCAAAGGGAACGAATTTAATCTTCTTCACTTTGCTAGAGCTCTTTTTCAACTTTTTGGATAAAGATTTTTATGTATTTCTCGGAATGATTTCCGACAGAAAAATATGTTTTGGTTAACGACTGTTTCGCATTTCAGGCAAGACTCAGAAGCATATGATGCTCATTAAGAAAGGTCCCACTGTATAGGCAATTTGCAAAGAAGTAGATCTTTCTTTTCTAATTTTTCAGAATTACTTATTGTATCATATTCCTTTATATCTCGATTGGTTCCTGAAAACAGTTTTCAGACTTTGCCCGTATTCATCATTAACACAGTGTAGTATAAAACAATCTGTGATCTATGCAAAGAAATCCGTAATTTTAACATTAAATATGTTTGAGTTAGGCGTACGTGTTTTCCTAAAAACTATGTGTTTTTGATAATTTTCAATGCGCCATTGCTTTGGAATGACAACGTTTGAGTAATAATAAGAAAATCATCCAATACAGAAAGCGAGATGGTGTATGCAAAAGTGTTTCGGGCGGGAGATGTCATGTGATTGATTTTCGACGCAAGATGTACGCTCTGTTCCATACATGTTATAGTCATTCGTCCGTACGCCAAATGCACGCTACGTTCTTTCCAGCCTAGAGTCATTCGTAACCAGTACAGACAAAGAAAATAAACTTTGAACAAACTTGCAAGGCATGACAGGTGATAATATTTTAACGGAAAAATATATTGAAAATGTTGGAGAGATATTAAAATAATAGTTTAAAGTTTTAAAAGTTCAAAAAAGAGTACGTTTGTCAAAGCTAAAAAAAAGTCTTTTCTTCTTAGGACCCCCTGTATGAACTCGTCCAATACAAACTCCCATATCCTGCAAGAACTCTTTTTTGTGATAGAAGACGTGAAATTTCCCTGTATTCTTTTGAAATTGCTTCACTGTACTTTCACTTATATAGAGACATTCAGTAGTTCTTTTTACTGGCTGTGAAACGGAACTGCTTGCACTCTGTTCTTTTTCGGCCTCAAAGTAAGCACGCGCACTCACACCGTAGATTTCTTACCGCTCCGTAAATGATTCATGACTTCACACAAGGAGAACTTACAAAGCAGCTAATAACGTTACGAGCATTGTCTGACATGAATACATTGCAGCGAATAGGAGCTCGAGTTTCCTGTGTTACAGAAAGCCGCGATGTCAGCAGAGAAGGGGTACACTAGATGATCTTCTGCTCTGAAAGCCTGTATCGATGATGTTTCGTGGAATGGTTCGCACTAGTTGATGGCCCAGCATTGAAATAAGCTGCAGTTTGCGAAAGGTTGCACTTCTGTCACGCTGAACGATTCTCTTTAGTCATCGTGGGCCCGTTCTTGCAGAACCTTTTTCTGAACGCAGAGATGTCGAAGATTCGATGTTTTTGCGGATTCCTGTTATTTACGGTGCACTCTTGTAAATGTCGTGCGGGAACATCACCTCATCGCTACCTCGGAGATGCTGTGTGCCATCCCTCGTGCGCTGACTACAAAATCACTTTAAACTCACTTAAATCGTGATAACTTGCCATTAGCAGCAGTAAGCCATCTTATGCCTGCGTCAGGCACCTAATAAAATAAATTAAAAAAATTAAGCAACATTTATTTGAATTAAAAGTACAAGTCGACATTGTATTTCCAAAACAGAATTTTCAATTTATATATGTAAAACATGTAGGCGTTTCCAATTGCAGCGTCGTCCTCTGAGTGTTTACGTATTTCTGTGTGTGAATACATATGATTATACAGGTATATTTGGCTCTTCAGTGTATATGAGGTCTATTAAAAAAATTCCGAATTTTTCACAACTTTTTCTGCGCCTAACTCATTCAAAGTACCCCTCCACAATTGATACACCGCTCCGAAATGCACTTGCACTTTCGGAAGCAGTATCGGTACGACTACTGCTGAATGTTGTGATGTACCGTATGGGATCTTTCATTTACCTCTACATCACTGCAAATATTCGTCCTTTCAGCGGGGTTTTCAGCGATGGAAAGTACAGAATAGTCCGCAGGGGCCAGGAGTGGACAGAATGAAGCAGCACAGTGATTCGTTTTATATACGCAATACTCATGCTCCATCACAGATGAATGTGCTTAATCCAAGAACCATGAATTTTCTCGCCACATTTAGGTCGTTTTCCTCTCACATTTTCTCCAAGGCGCCGCAACACGTTCTGATCGTACTTTCAATGAACAATTTGTATCCGCGGCACGAACCAATTATTAAAAAAAAACATACAACTCAAGAATGCCTTTGACAACTGAATTTACCGACGAACTGATTTTGGTCTTGGAGAAGCTTTCCCAACCGACTGTGAAGATTGGACAGCGGTCTCAACATCATAACCATAGTAACAGGTCTGATCACTAGTTACTATTCTCATCTCGTTCTCATTTGCACGTTCCAAAAGCTGTTCATAGATTGCGAGGTGACGGTCTGTCTGGTCTTGACGCATGAGCCGTGGGGCAACTCGATGGCAACGCGACTGGATTAAAAAAAAAGATTTAAAACAAACAGAAACAGCGACGATAATAAAAGAAAGGGTCGAGAATTGTATAAAAATTCTGGACGAAAGGATGTAAAAGATTCGCCAATGTCATTACAGTCCTCAGAGAAACTGATGAAGACTTAGCGGATCTGTTGAATCGAATTAAGAGATTACTGAGCACAGAAAATGGACTGACAAACGCTGAAGGACAAAGTAATAAGAAGTAATAGAAATAATAGTTGCGACAAACGTAACACCAAAATAATGCTCCCGACGTAGAGGAAGTAAGAAACAACCTACGACAGACAAACCAACGAGACCATAGAAAATATACTGGTATAGGGTAAGAGGGCGTTCGTAGCCATTGATATCAAACATTGGACTTAACGTGAGAAACAAATATCTGAGAATGTACATACATTTGGAGCACAGTTTTACAGATTAGTGAAATATGGACAGTGGGAAGAAAAAATTCGAAGCATTTGTTTTGTGGTGCTACAGATGAAAGTTGGTAATTAGGTGAACTGATAATGAATAAAGGGATTCTCCATAGAGTCGTATGGAAACATTGCCAAAACGGGACAGGATAAAAGGGCACGTGTTAAGACATCCGTGGTACTAGATGCAGCAGTGGAGGGTGTAAGCTGTAAGGAAAGACAAAGACTAAAATACATCTAGCAATTAATACACGGCGTAGAGTGGAAGTTCTAATGTGAAACGAAGAAGTTGGCACAGAGAGGAGGACCAACCAGTCATAAGACTCGTGAATAAATAAATATATAAATTGAAACATGAAGTTCAATTTTATTTTATTAAAAATCATAGCGATATCTCATCTTCAGTGAACCAGAAATGTGCCCGGTTGAGAGACTCAAGGAAACGGGCCTCCCCGGATCGAATCCGCCCCGCAGATCAGTGATGGCGGCTTGTTAGTCGACCATATTTTCCTTGTTTTGGTTCGAGAAACCTTCACCTCATGTATGAAAAGTAAAGAGTTTGCAGTAGAAGAGGTCTCCAATGAAGATGAAGTGCTCATAGCTCTTCTGGCGTTGTTAACGAGACTCTTTGCTTCTAATGCTCGTTCGTGGCATATTCCTGAGTATTCCTTCTGAGCTAACTGTACATACACTGCTGACAACCCAAAATGCAACGCCAAGAACGACCTGTAGGGCGATGTACGAGGCAACAGTTCAACGTCTCTTACCTCCGTGTCTCCAGACTCTAATCCGACCGTCATGGTGGTGCAGGCACAATCGAGATTAATCCGTAAAAACAATGTCGTTCCTTTTGAATGAAAATCACGACATAAATATGTAATATTCTGAAAATTTAATGTTTTTACTAACTGGTTTTAGGCTGTTACGTCATCATCAGGTAAACACAATAGAGATATAGCGATGCAGCTGGAAGTTTACATTCAAAGGTCTTAAGTTGCTGTGTAGATAATACATGTACGTCAATTTTCAAAGAATAATAGTATGACTATTAACATTGGTAAAATATGACAAGATATAAAGTACGACATTTGTCTTAAGAAAATAAACCGAACAATACAAATTGCTTGAACAAATTATTTTAACAGGTCAAACAATTGGAACATAGAAGGTTGAGAATAAAGCGAATGAAACATCTGTGGATATATATAGGTAAAACTGTAAATGGTTACATTATAGTTACTGACTTAAATGTTTAATGTTACTACCAAAACAAGAAATTACAATTGGTATCTGGCAAGTAGATAAACTTCTCTGATCACAGAAAGTAATTGGGCTATGGATTTGTAGTATGGACTTAAGGTAGCTCAGTAGGAGTGGGTAGTTTATGTGCAGACGGAAGTGACGAGATTGACAGATTCCATAATGCACAAGAAACAGAAAAAATATGTCACTTCTCTTATTTACCCTGTTTTTAACATCTCAGCACCCCAAGACCCTACTAAATGGTGTAAAATCCTATATTTTTGAAAGGTATCTCTGCGTTTGGCCAGAAAACTGAAATCCACAAATTTCAGAACATCCTTTTATGTACACAATATCATTGGCCACTTTCTTCTCAAAGGTAAAGACAACATTCTAGCCTTAGAAAAAAAAAAATGGAATATACTAAATAACTTGCAACTGTGCAAATTTTACGTTGGTCATTCAGGCACAGCAATATGTATCAGATTGAAAGAACACTAAAGAAGTAGGAAAAAACTTTTGCATACCACCTGGTAAAAAAAAAAAAAAAAAAAAAAAAAAAAAAAAAAAAAAAAAAAAAAAAAAAAAAAAAAAAAACGGCCACAGCTGCAATGTAGGACATGAAGTCCTACACCACATCCAGGAAGGAAGGAAAATTAAATATTGGAAATTAATAAACACATGTCAACTTCTCCAGACCTTGTACTAAATGACCAGACACAATTTTCATTCTCGACACTTCTGTCTGCAGAATCTAACCAGATCACATAACTACCCACTCCTACTCAGCTACCTTAAATCCTTGCTACAGATCCATGGTCTAATTACTTTCTCTGATCACAAGTTTAGAAACTTGCCAGATACCAATTGTGATTTATTATTTTGGTAGTAATACTGGACATTTAAGGCAGTTACTATAATGTAACCACTTAAATATTTACCGATATTTATTCACAGATGTTTCACTCAGTTTATTCTCACCCTTCTATCTCCCACTGTTAAAATAATTTGTTCGCCCAATTTCTATTGCTCAGTTTATTTTCTTAGGACAAACTTTTTACTTCATCTCTTGTCATATTTTACCAATGTTAATTTTGTCATATTTTATCATTGTTAATTGTCACACTAGTTTCTTCGAAATTTAGTGTACATGTATTATCTACAGAGCAACTTAAGATCTTTGAATGTAAACTCGCTATATTTCTGTAGCGTTTTCCTGATGATAACGTAAAAGCCGAAAACTGGTTAGTAAAAACAATAAATTTGCAAAATATTTCACATTTATCTCGTATGTTTTATTCAAAATGAATAAAATATTCTGGCAAGAACCGACGGAACAGTAAATGAATTTAATATCGTTCCGATTCCGAGACAGCTGAACTATTGTCTTGTACGACGCCATTCTGGCCCCACACGCGATTTTATGGTTTGGAGTGATACTGGATCCCGCTTCCGCACTCCCCAAGTACACATCGTCCATACACTAACCAGCCAGTATTGGTGTTGTTTTTGTTGTCCTCACATGTCTTAGGAGCTTCTCGACGGCCTCATAGCAAGGACACTGTGAGGCCACACGTGGCAGGCAGTGTTTCGGACTTCTTCGTCGCCAATGTCATTGCGAAGAGTATGGTCATCAGTACAAGACGCAGACTGGCTAATATTAAAATAGGAAAAGCTACCATTAGCCAAGTAAGGGCATTTAAACATCTTGGAAGCACAATAACTGAAGATTTGAGGCGCTATCTAGGGTGAAAAATCGAATTGCCATAGCGAAGGAGGTATTCAACAGGAAGAGGCTATTTTCAGGTGGCAAATTAGATAAAGGTCTAAGGAAAAGGCATAGCAAATTATTTGTCTCGTGTGCGGCACTATATGGGACAGAAACTTGGAGCTGAGACGAGAGGATGAAGAAAGGTTGGAAGCATTTGAGATGTGGACATGGAGGAGAATTGAGAGGATAAGCTGGTTGGAAAGAGTGAGTAATGAAAGAGTGTTGGAAATGGTAGGGGAGAGAATATGTCTGCTGAAGGTTATAAGAAAAAGGGGGAAAACTGGTTGTGACAGTCGTTGATAAGGGAGTGCACGATAGCTATCATGTGCCTTGGAAGGACTGGATTGTGGGACAAGACTGAGAGGAAGAAGGAGATATAAGACGATACACGACATAAAGAGAAGACGAAATAATGCAGATCTGATGAGGATGGCAGAAGACCGGAGAGCTTGGAGAACTACCATGTGAAAACCTGCCATTTGGCAAATTAGTTAAAGGTCTAACGGAAAGCCTTAAGTAATACAACCCAGTACATTGTTCTCGATAGCGAATGCTCATTAGGGTATCGTTATGGGTGACCCAGGAAAGTGTGATAGGACCGCTATTATTTTATATGTATATAAATGATCTGACGGGAAGAGTATTGCATTCTGCGGCTGTTTCCTGATGATGCTGTAGTGTACAAGAAGATGTCGTCATTGAATGACTGTAGTAGGATGCAGAATGACTTAGACCAAATTTATAGGTCGTGTGAGGAATGGCAACTAACATTAAAAGTAGGAAAATGTAAGGTGATGCAGGTGAGTAGAAGAAACAATCCCGTAATGTTCGAATACAGCATTAGAGTATGCTGCTTGACGGAGTCGCGTCAATTAAATACCTAAGCGTAACGCTGCACAGCGGTATGGAATGGAACAAATATATAGCAGTCGCGGGGAAGGCAAATCGTCGACTTCGCCATATTGGGAGAATTTTGGAAAGGTGTCATTCGTCTGTACAGAAGACCGCATATAAAACGCTTGTATGACCCCGTCTTGACTATTGCTCAAGTGTTTGTGATCCCCACCAGATCAGTTTAAAGGAGGACGTAGAGCAGAGGTTCCGAACCTGGGGGTAATTACCCCGTCGGGGGCAAAACGGTAATTCTGTGGGGGCAACATGTAAGGTACCGGTAGTGGATACATTAAAAAAAAATTATATCAAATGACAGCTCCGCAGCACATGTCTTGTGTCCCCTCTCGTTGTCTAATGAAAACAATTACACAATTCCCGCATTAGATGTTTGCATTGCGAATTGTCGTCTTTTTCTTCTATTTGATGTTTTTGATGACGCAATAACGGTACAATCGCGGTTAATAAAGAGTAAATAGCCTACTACTACACATTGTGTAACCTTGTAGATGGCAGACCTCTTCCTAGTCCTGAGTCGGTAAACGTCGGGAATGCTTTGGCCGGCAGTCAATTGTTGCTGGCAGCAGCCAACAGTATCTAAATACCCGTGTTGTATGAGGTAGTCATTGTTTTGTAGCCACAGTCGTCTGCTTAGTTTCTGGTTTGCACGACCCTGTTCCGAGTGTTTTCCATTCTGCAGCGATTTCAGTTTCGTTTACTAACAATATATATGAAGCCAATTTTCCTTCTGTGCGTAACTTCTGCAAGTCGTGCAGTTTGTGGTTCAAAATGTTCAAATGTTTGTAAATCTATCGGACCAAACTGCGTGGTCATCAGTCCGTAGCTTACAAACTACTTAAACCTAGGTAAACTAACCCACGGACAAACACACACACCCATGCCCCAGGGAGGACTCGAACCTCCACGGCGAGCAACTGCGCGCTCCACAGCGAGGTGCTTTAGACCGCTCGGCTACTCCACCGCGGCGCAGTTTGTGGTCCCAGTAAGTGTGCGTTGTTAACACCTCACCACGTGCGTCATTCATATATTGTTGAATGCTTTTATTTTGGTCCGCATATAAACAATGCTTACTTCCCCATACTGTTGTTGGCAAAAATATAAGGACAGGCCCGGCCCCCCACAGTTGTAATTAATAGCGCGCCTCGCGATCAGTGTTTTGTGCCTTCCTAGGAGCCATCGTCTCCCACGGATCGTTAGTTTTTTCGTTCTGAAAGCAAGATCCTGCACCCGTTTGATAAGTACCATAAGTAATATGTCACTACTTTTTATGTGTTTATCTAAATACTGTTCGTGGGTAATGGGGTAATGGGGGTAAAATAATTTTTCCTAATTGGTCTCAGGGGTAACAGGACTGAAAAGGTTGGGAAGCACTGACATAGAGATGCAGTTCAGAGGCGGACGGCGATGTTTGTAACTGGTAAATTATTCGATCAGTGAGTGTTACTGAAATGCTTCGGGAACTCAACTGGGAGTCGCTGGAGGGGAGGCGACGTTCTTTTGGAGAAGCACTGGTGAAGAAATTTAGAGGGCCGGAACTCTGGTGGACTGCAGAACGATTCTATTGGTGCCTACCTACATTTCGCACAAAGACCACAAGGAAAATATTAGAGAGATTAGGGCCCGTACAAAAACAAAGAAGTGTTAGTTTTTCCTTCGTTCTATGTGGGAGTGAAACAGGAAAGCAAGTAACTAGTAGTCGTACTGAGTATCCTCCGCCACGCACCTTTCGGTGGATTGTGGAGTATGTATATAGATGTAGAGTAGACACAGAACACTGACGATGGTGATATTTTCAATCATGTCATATTGGATCATGTCGACCACTGCACGTTACTGAAAGATTCATCATCATCATAAGTCGTTGTGCTCACTGCTGAGCGTCGTGACCCCATGAACCAAGCGTCTCCATCCCGGACGGTTGTCAGCTTCTCTCAGTGCTTGCTGAAGAGGTAGACCGGAGATCTTCTTGATTTGATTTATCCATCTGCTCGCTGCTCTTCCTCTTGGTCTTGTACCCTAGATCTACTAAAAGATTAAGTACACAAAAATATTCAGTAAGCTTAAGTTACCGCGGCCGTCGTCACTGACACGTTCCACATCATTACGAAGTGTCGTATTCATGATCTATGGAACAAGTACTAATCTAATCTAATCTCTGTCAATAAAATTGTTGAGTGTGTGACACCGCATTGTCATTCTTTAACAGTGTCTGACGTTTCGGTCACTTTTGGGTGTAGTAAATTAAATTATTCACTTGCGGCAGTGGCGAAACGTCGGACACTTTTTAAGATTGACAATGCCATATTGAAAATCCAATCAAATGTCTGTAAAGCAATGGGACCAAACTGCAGTGGTTATCAGTCCCTAGATACAAACTACTTAACCTAACTTATGCTAAGGAAAACACAAACATACAGATTTCTGAGGGAGGACTCGAACCTCCGCTGCAAGGCGTCTTACAAGGAGACCACATGGGTATCGGATTTCAGAGTTTTTTAAACATTTATGGTACGTGAAGTTCAGAACTCAAATAACAATCAGTCAGAGCCATTCGACGCAACTCTTAAAATTCTCGAGAAAACCGACTTTGAAGTTTTGCAAGCAACCGTATGTACCAATCATTAAATTCAGGGCAGCATCTGTCAGTGTAGGCCAGGTGATGGCGTCTGGCCTTTCAGCCATAGGGTCGGTGGTTCAAATCCCGTCATAACAGATATTTTATTTTTTTCGTTGTGTTCGAATACTTACCTAGTTTTAATATGTAATGGTAAATTTTTACGAAAGCGCATGTATTTTTGTTTATTCGTAATATTCTATATCTTGTAGAAGGTTGTTAATAATGATGGTCTCAATCAGGAAAACCAAACATATGGCACTTTTTTTACAGTATTAGCTTCATTATCAGTTGACGACGGTGGTCTTTGATTGTTCAGTTCGTGAAGAGGTACGACACTATTTTTGGAAAATCATCTCCATAGCTACTAATGGCTGTCCAAGCATCAACCATCGTTTTGCGTGAAGACGAGATTTTCATACACATAAACAAAAACTGGCACAAAACGTGGAATTAGAGATATCAAAACGAAACTGCGTCGGAAGTTCGAATCATCCCTTGGGCATGTATGTGTGCGTTTGTTGTTAGGTTAGTTTAACTGAATTCAAGTAGTTAGTAAGTCTAGGGACTTCTGACGAAAGTAGTTTGTCCCATAGAATTACAAAAATTTGAACATTAAATTAGAAAACGAAAAAATATATGTCATAGTGGTATTCGAACCACCGACTCTATGGCTGGGAGGGCAAGACGCTTCCACCTGAGCTTCACTGACAGATGATGAAACTCTTCTACTCATTGGTACTTACGTATACTTTGCAAAACTTCAAAGTCGATTTTCTCGAGAATTTTTGAGAGTTGCGAGGAATGGTTTTGGCTGAATGTTATTTAAATTCTGACCTTCACGTACTATAAAATATAAAATGAAATTCTAAAATCCGATACCCATATGGTCTCCTTCTTAGAGTGCACGGGAACTCCCGTGAGGCCATGCTGTGCTCCTCGCTGAAGAATTTGCTTGAGAGAGGTACGAAATATTCACATTTATTTACTACTCCATACAGCAAATATTTTATTAAAGTGGGAAACTAACATTTTTTTAAAATGTGCCAACATTTTCACTTTGGACAGAAAGAAATAGCTGTGTAGAGGTTTTGCCTCTTTTCCGCAAACCAAACTTCCTCATGAATTGTGACCGTGCAATCGGAAATGAACGTGAACGTGCGCATGTAAATCAAAGATATTACGCCACCGCGAGCAACGGCCGCGCGCAGACCGCCGACCGCGGCGCGTCGTTCGTCACAAAAGCGCGACACGGCTTTTCCAGCCCAGCTGCTCGCCGGTCGGCTGACAGTTTCCTTGATTAAAGGCCACTAAATTGCTGATACCTTATCTCGTAATTGAATTTCAATTAAACGTGGACGCGGACGGCGCGCCACAAATCTTGCGCGGATCGATCCCGTGGAAACCGACGCCACCGCAGCAAGAAATTGCCCCGTCCTGAAACAGCGGCGGATTTTAATCACAGAAGTCCCTAGTCTGCGGTATTTATGCGGTTACCTTTGAGCCGCGGAAATCTGCATGTGCGAGCCGAAGCCGTCCTCCCCAGTGTGAGGCGGGTTCTCCACGCGCCTGAATTACGTCTGATTCCAACTCTCCCGTTCCCGTAGCGCACTACTTGCCTCTCCTTTCGCACTCGCCTCGCTACTGGGATATCGCAGCGCGCAGGTCAGTGTAATACCGGCACCTTGTGGCGTGTACTGTGCTGAATCACGTGATTCTCATTGGATGAGGCAACGGGGAAAGTGATGGATGTCACATTTCCTCCCCCTTTCTTGTTTTGCTTCTTTGCCTTTTTTTTTTTTTTTTTTTTTTTTTTTTTTTTTTTTTTTTTTTTTTTTAATGAAATATTGATACCTGCAGAGGTGCGTCAAAAGTGGTAAAAACTCTGCAGGAACTGGGTAAGCTGTCTTATTAAATCCATCATTGGTGGTGGAAACGGGACAGCGGCTGGTCAAGAGTCTGAAAGTAAGTGTAGGGACTTCTGACCAAAGTAGTTTCTCCCATAGAGTTACAAACATTTGAACATTAAGTTAGAAAACGAAAAATATATATGTCATAGTTTTTGTGTCCCAGCCTCGTCGCCGCTCATGTGTCTCGTTTCCGTCGTAGGTGTCGGTGGCCGAATAGAAAGACCGACACAGGAATAAAGGATGCACTCTTGTGCAGGTAGGAGGTGACCAGCCAGTGGGACAGCAGAAACTAGAAACACTAGAGTAAGTTAGAACGAGATATATATTTCTTAGAGACTTAGTAACACTTCACTTTTACATAGCTCACTACTGAAGAATGCTGATACATAGTTGAGCTAGAGGCCTGCCTAGTGCCTATCCGATAGCCAAGTCTTCACTGGTGCCTATGTGATTCCGAAGTGTTGACTGGTTCCTATCTCAGTCCCAAGTGAACGATGTCGTTCAGTGGTGGCCACGAGCGGAGTTGTCGCAGAGGGCGCTCGTGGCTGACGTCGTAAGAACGCCGCGCCGTGCGTGCATGGCGGCGCGCGGCGAATGTAGGTGGCGCGCACTTTGGACCTGTGCGACACCACAATAGTGGTATTCGAACCACCGTCTCTATGGCTGGGAGGGCAAGACGCTTCCACCTGAGCTTCGCAGACAGATGCTGAAACTCTTCTACTTATTGGTACTTACATGCACTTTGCAAAACTTCAAAGTGGATTTTCTTGAGAATTTTTGAGAGTTGCGTGGGTCCTTGTTGTCACAATTGTTGTTCTTTCCCACTAAGAGACAGAAGTCTACGAATCCAGTTTTAGCATCCCTACTTTTGGATATTATGTTCCGATGTAGGGACCTGAAGATGGCATAACGGAATGCCGAAACTGGTTGTGATGCAATAAATATTTTATTATACATACGGCTGTTGGTATCTCAGTTCGCCTGCCGCGGTGGCCGAGGAGACTGAGGCGCTTCAGTCACGGTCTGCACGGCCACTACGGTGGCGGGTTCGAATCCCCCCTCGGGCATGGATATTTGTGCCGTCCTTAGTCTTAGGTAGTTCATAAGTAGTTTGTAAGTTTAGGGACTGATGACCCCGTAGTTAAGTCCCATAGACTCTAAAAACATTTGAACATTTATCTCAGTTCCTTCAGACAGGGTAAGCTGAGTTCCAGTAAGGTATGGACATTTTAACTTATTTACCGAATATTAGCGCCATCTTGAATCTAAGTCAGGTTTTATTTATTTACTAGCTGAAAACTCGGCGTTGCTTGGTTTTTATTTATTTATTCCTGCCGTGAGTTAGTACTTCTCATAACCCTTCCTCTCTCTGTCCATATCCTTTTTTCTAAAAACATATTTATCGGACAGCATCAGAAATAAGGCTGTCTTGCATAATATACAAAGTTATATATGCAGTATCTAAATAAAGAAAGATAGTAATCAAAATACAAATGACGTATAAAATTCGTACGATCTCATATTTATTGTATTTTACGATGTACAATTGCACAATTTTTCAGGTATATATTCATTTGTATAAGGGCTGTATGTCTGTAAAATCTGTTGGGAGTACAATTAGTAGTAAAGAAGTAATAGATTAAAACTTGGTGCGTGATGGGGCGGTTTTTCATGAACGTTACTCCTTATGTGCTCATAACACATGAACTACGTTTCGTACTGTGCTACAGTTTCGAAGGTACATTCAGCTATATGTGTGTATACCACCAGTAAAATTTCCTGCGGCTACAATTTGCAGTGTAGAAATTATAAATTGTAATGCGAATGCCGTAGTATTAGTTCCTGAACAGCGGAAAAGTGGTAAGCGAGAAACCTTTGTTTCATTCATAATGCTGCTATGGTTGTCAACGAAAAAAAGTTCAGTAAAGGTTTGAAATTATGTTTAAAGTTTGTTCCAAGTCGCTAAGTGATCTCGTACTCATATAGTGTATTCACAAAGTCTCGTTACATTATGTGGCAGTTTCTTACAACTCTTATTATGTATGACTTTATATTTCCTGAACCACGTGTCGTATGTGGTTCTTACGATTAAAGAATTGGTACCTCGCGGTAAGAAATATGTGTACCAAATTAGGTTGAAATCGGTCCAGTGTTTTAGGAGGAAATGTGCGACATTGTCGCTTAATGCAGCAGTTGTTCTCCCATATCGGTGTTTATGACGTCATATCTCGTGAACTATGTGTTGCGCATGACCCTTACACTTACGGCGACCGTTCTCATGGATTGAAGCTTACGTGTGCAAAACTTCATAAAGATAGAAACAAAAATGTAGATTTCTATGCAATATGTACACACTCAAACACACAAACACACTGACGCTCTGCTTTGTTGTTGTTGCGGTCTTCAGTCCGGAGACTGGTTTGATGCAGCTCTCCATAATACCCTACAATGAGCAAGCCTCTTCAACTCTACATAAGAACGGCAACCTACATCTGTCTGAATCTGCTTACTGTATCCATCTCTTGGTCTTCCTCTGCGGTTTTTAAATTCAAATGTTTGTGTAGTCTATGGGACTTAACTACGGGGTCAGCAGTCCCTAAACTTACAAACTACTTTATGATCTACTTACGAACTAGGACGGCACAAATATCCATGCCCGAGGGGGGATTCGATCCCCCGACCGTAGTGGCCGTGCAGACCGTGACTGGAGCGCCTCAGTCTCCTCGGCCACCGCGGTCGACTGCGGTTTTTACCCCACACACTTTCCTCCAACGCTAAATTCACAATTCCTTGATGTCTAAGAATGTGTCCTACCGGTCGATTCCTTCTTTTAGTCAAGGTATGCCAGAAATTCCTTTTCTCCCCAATTCTGTTCAGTACCTCCTCATTAGTTACGCGATCCACCCACCTAATCTTCAGCATTCTTCTGTAGCACTGCTTTATATATGAAGATTTATTTTTTGATGCAAAGGGAATCGTATGATATATCAAATAACATCAGAATTTTCTAACACGTTCTTTCCTGTAAAAAGATTAGACGTAGCATTTACGGTTAAAAAGTTACAACTCATTTTGTTTGGATGTACAGACGATCTGTTCTCGATAAAGGACAGTAATTTGATGTGCTCAATCAACGCTTCAACACGCTGTCCCTCTTCGTTCATCCTATCCCTCTTTGCAGTTCTGACTCTTTTTCTCGCTCTCTGTGATACAAGAAAATAGCTTGTAAGATGACAGACATTTCCAAAAATATAATTCACGAAAATTCAAAAACAATTTTCCATGTTGTGCAATACCGTTCACCCTGGGTCAATACCGTGCATCTTGCGTAGTATTCAAACGTTTGTCAAGTTATGGGAACTAACCGCAGTGGCCATCGGTCCCTAAAATTACAAACTACTCAAATTAACTTATCCTAAGAACGACGCCCACTCCCATGCCCGAGGGAGGACTCGAACCTCCGACGGTGAACGGCGCACACAATTCAGCAATGCGCCTCAGCGCGCACAGCCATTCTGCCGCGGCTGCGCGGTCTTGAACCCAACTATCGCGATGCGCAGAAAACGACTGTTCCGTTAAAAGATCGCAGCCTCTCCTGACCTTACTGTACTTCCTTCGGCTACACAGCAGCGAAGTGCAGCGCTCTTTACCGCCTCTAGGGAACTAGAAACAGCGGTGCACGGTTATTACGTCGCTGCCCAGCTCTCCCCTATTTTTAAAGCCACGCGTTAAAATTTTTAACAACCACAATTAAATTTTAACGCGAAAGTTTCTTTTCATTGCCGCGCGGGAATGGCTAAGCATTCTGGGGCGCCATGTTTCGTATTGCGCGGCCGCTCCCGGCGGAGGTTCGAGTCCTCCTTCGAGCGAGCGCGCGCGTGCGTGTATGTGTGTGTAAGATAGTTTAAGTTAACAGTAAATGTTTAAATCTAGGGACCATTGACCCTGGCGGTTTGGTCCCTTAGTCAAGCAAGCTATGAACTTGCTCTTCTCATTACTTGTATGGATTATTTTTTGGAAATGGCTGTATGCTGAAATTGTAAATGTTAATTTGAATCTTTCTTAATGTCTAATATTCTGCAAATGTTTTGATTTTACTAACCGTTTTTCGGTTGTTACACCATCATCAGGTGAATACTACAGAGTTATAGCGATGCAGCTATAGATGAATGCCTAAATGTTCTTAGAAACTTAGTGGATAAGTCAGGAGTTAACTAGCTATATCAAATGACATAGTTCGCCACACAGATTAATTATCACAAAACTATTTCCAGTTAAATGGCAATCAGTTGGATGGTCTAGACATGCCGAATCCTAACTGAAGTATTCATGAACAATTGTGAGAAATAATTTTTGGAAAGCAACCCACTCTTTTCCAAGGTTGCCTCCTGGTTTAGGTATGTTGATGGTGTACTGTGCTTGTAGACAGGTACTACCACGCAGCATCAAACATTCCTTAAACAGTTAAATTCTGTTCACGAATGTTGTCAACTTCACAATGGAGTTTGGGGGTAATTCAATAAACTACCTACACCTGACGACTGATATCAGCAATCATTCCCATACCTTCAGGTTGTATAGGAAACCTTCCACCACAGGTATGTAAAACCTATCATTTAACAACATCCAGTTAGTCACAAACATGCAGTATTTCACTCTATGATCCATCGTTTATTATCAGTCACCTTGGGTAAAGAAAACTTCCATAATGAATTAAATACTATCAAACAAATAGCAACAACCAATGGCTATGCACAAAAAACAAAACAAATATGTCGCTTCCCTTTTTACTCTGTTGTTAACATCTCAGTACCCCAAGACCCTGCTAAATTGTGCACAATCCCATTTTTAGGAAAAGTATCTCTGCATGTGACCAGAAAACTGAACTCTACAAATTTCAGAACATACTTTTATATACACAATACCATTCGTCACTTTCTTTTCAATGGTAAAGACAACATTCTAGCCTTGAAAAAGAATCAGTCTGGCAGGGTAATACCTAGCAAATTGAAAGAACAACACATAAGTTGGAAACTTAGGAAAGAAAACTCAGCATCTGCAGACCACGTGCTAAAATAAGGCCACAGCTACAAGATAACACATGAAGTCCTACACCATATCAAGAAACGAAGGATAATGAACCGCTTTATTGTAAATTAATAAATATGTGTTAACTTTCCCAGACCTACCAAATGAGCAGACACAATGTCCATTCTCGCCACTTCTGTCTGCAGAATCTAACCAGGTCACTTAAATTACCCAATCCTAGTCAGTTGCTCAAGTACCTACTACAGATCCATAGCCTACTTACTTTCCATGATCACAGAAGTTTAGCTACTTGCTAGATACTAATTGTAATTTATCGTCCTGGTAGTAATATTAGACATTTAAGCCAGCACGTAAAATTTAACCATTTAAATCTTTAACCTATATTTTAACAGATGTTTCACTCAATTTATTCTCATCCTTCTATGTTGCAATTGTTTGACTGTTAAACTTAAAATAATTTGTTCATTTAATTTCCATTATTGTATTTATGTTATTTTGTACTTTATATCTTGCAATTTTTCACCAACGGTAATCTTGTCATATTTTATTAATGTTAATTGTCGTACTAGCCTTCTTTAAAAATTTATGTACACTTATTACCTACACAGCAACTTCAGATCTTTGTATCAGATCTCCCAGCTACATTGCTATATCTCTGTAGTGTTTACCTGATGATAGCGTAACAGCCGAAAACCGGTTAGTGAAAACAAGAAATTTGCAGAATATTACACATTTAACTCGCTTGTTTTACTCAAAATGAATAAAATATTCAGTCAAGAACAGACGGGACAGTCAGTAAATGCATTCAATTTTAACGTTTGTTGATTAGTTAAATTGCATATAACTCCACTTAGATTCTTATTCAAGGTAGGCTGTCCAATTAAACAACATTATTCACGCTGCAAGTGAAGATGAGAACTAACGAGATTCGGTGTATGAAGTTTTAAAATGTGGTATTCATTTTGTTAGTAATAATACTTATGATTTGTTTTGACAGATTCTGGTGATGGCACTGACTGAAAAGCGTTAAAAGTGTACGTTTTAATACATGCGTATAAATTTCATATTTTATCATCTGAGCAACTGTTATTGAATTTAATAAACGAGGTAGCGCTGTTCGACTCTCATTCAAGAGGCCCGCAATTCAAACCCGCCATAGTTTACCCTGATGTAGATTATCCGTGGTTTCCTTAAAGCACCGCAGGCAAATGCCGGGATGGTTCCTTTCAAAGGGCACTATCGATTTCCTTCCTCAGCTTTGACAAAAACTATCCAAGCATGTTCTCGACCTCTACGATGTCAACGGCATATTAATCCCTAATCTTCCTTCCTACTATTATTCAACTGATTTTTTAAATAGCAGCAAACGGTTGCAGCTAAATTGGCTTTATCGACTGAACGTACATGGATGGCAATGTATGTCTGAAGAAAAGCAGAAAGTGCCCCAAAACCGGTCAACAAAACGCATTTAAGTGCTTTTTTAAAAACAAAAATAAGCTTTCATGAAGAGTACAATCATATTGACTAATGATAATGATTGCTAAGTTGCAGAATGATTTATTTGATTTATGTGACTGAATCAAATAAAAAAATGTTTTTATAGCTTATGGAACTTAACTACGGGGTTATCAGTCCCTAAACTTACAAACTACTTATCAACTACCTTATACTAAAGACGGCACGAATATCCATACACGAGGGGGGATTCGAACCCCCGACCGTAGTGGCCGTGCAGACCGTGACTGGAGCGCCTCAGTCTCCTCGGCCACCGCGGCCGGCTGTGACTGAATCATAGACATTACCACTCATCAGTTTCTGACGCGTAGAAAAATGCCAAGAGCGAACGGGAATACCGTTTTCTATATATTTTACTGGAAAAGTAGTGGAGTATTTGGAATTTTTATGATTACAACTTGTCTATGTAGTGCGAAGCTACACTGCTGAAAAAAAAAATGTACACCAGGAGAAACGAGGTTGATTTTGATCGGATGACGGCAGATGCCACCTGGTAAATAACTTATGTAGTGATAATGGTTTGACCGCCGTCCGCCGACAGCGTCGTGACGTATCCGCCAGAGCACCGCCTCTGTATACCTCAAACAGCGAATGCTTACAGCCGTAATGCTCAATGTGATGTAACTGGGTGAAGCAGACAGGCGACATACCACGAATACGCACTCGTACTTCCTACAGCCAACTCAGCGAGTTTTAAAGGAGTAAAATTGTTGTCTTTCGAGTGGCGAGATGGTGTTTCGTACAATTTCCACACAAGTTCGACGTAATACGTCAGTTCTGCAACGTTGGTGGTTGCAATGAACATTATTCTCACACTGGTAGACGAGGTTCAGGACGTCCACGCAGCACATATGTCTACCAAGTTCGCCTTTTCGAGAGGGCAGTAGCAAATAGTTCAGGCACCTCTGCACAAATATGGGGGTTTGTGACTTGAAGTGTCGTACGGACTAACCAGTCAGTGTAACTACTGGCCCTTCTTCCGTTCACGTCGCAGAATCGACGTTCAGGGCCCACTGGAGCCGTCTGAAGATCTCTTGGAAGATGGAATGGCGGGCCATGTTCTTCAGCGATAAAAGCAGTTTCTGACTGCATGTAAGTGAGGGTCGTCAGCACGTACGACGTAGCAAAATCAGATGTTCATCTGTTTATAAACATACTGCACCAAACCGACTTATAAACTCCTTGCCCTCATTAATACAACTTACTCTAATAACTACCGCCCTGGTCCGATGGAGGACTCGAACCTCCGACGGGGATAGGCCGCGCAGTCCATTGCAAGGCGCCATTCCTGCACGGCCCGTATGGCATAGACTTGGCACGTACTCTCTCGTAGACGCCATTCTACATCTACATGGATACTCTGCAAGTCACAATGAAGTGCATGGCAGAGAGTTCCTCGCCGCGGTGGAGTAGCCGAGCGGTCTAAGGGGCCTCGCTGCGGAGCGTGCGATTGCTCGCCGTCGGAGGTTGGAGTCCTCCCTGGGGCATGAGTGTGTGTGTTTGTCCTTAGGTTAGTTTATCTTAGTTTAAGTAGTTTGTAAGCTACGTACTGATGACCACGCAGTTTGGTCCGATAGATTTACAAACATTTGATTTGAGAGGGTTCCTCGAATCACTTTCATGATATTGCTCTGTAGTTCCATTCTCTAATAACTTGCGAGAGAAAGGAACACCTAACTATGTAGGTGGGTGTTAATAAAATATGTTCGTATCTGTATGAGAAAGTTGGCGAAAGAAATTTCGCAAACAGTTCTCGCCGCAACGAATAACGCGTTTTTAAAGTGATTTCAATCCCTACTCGTGCGTTATTTCCGTGACGCTCTCTCCCCTATATCGCGTTAATACAAAACGAGCTGTCCTTCTCTGAACTTTCTCTAAATTGTCTGTCAGTGCCACTTGGTGAGGGATCCCACAATGCGCAGCAATACTACAAAACAGGACGCACAAGTATGGTGTAGGCAGTTTCTTTAGTAGAAGTGTTGCATCTTCTGAGTGTTCCGCCAACGAAACGTAGTCTTTGGTTCGCTTTCCCTACAGTATTTTCCATGTTCTCTTTCCAATTAAAGTTGTTTGTAATTGTTACTCCTAGGTATTTAGTTGAATTTACGGCCTGTAGTTTTGACTGATTTATCGTGTAAATGAAGTTAAACGGGTTTCTTGTAGTGGTCATATGTACGACTTCACACTTCTCATTATTAAGGGTCAATTGCCATTTTTTGCAACATATAGGTACTTTATGTAAATCATTTTGCAGTTGCTTTTGATCTTCAGATGACTTTACTAACCGATAAAAAAAAGCATCATCCGTGAACAGTATAAGAGAGTTACTCAGATGGTGTCCGGAGTCGTTTATGAAATTAAGGACACTAGACACCCTATAACATTTCTCTGTGGAACCCATATATCACTTCTGTTCTAATAGATGACAATTACAACGTACTGTGTCCTTTCTGACAGGAAATTACGAATCCAATCACACAACTGTGGCGATATTCCGTAAGTACGCCATTTGATTAGAAGATGCTTGTGAGGTACAGTGTCAAAAGTCTTCCGGAAAACTAGAAGTACGGAAACTATTTAATACTAGATGACCCGATGAATTTCGTATCACTTACCTCTTAATATAAACCATATTAATTTAAATCATATCCATTTTAGACCAAGTAGCTTTAGAAAGGCATAATCAGATAGTCTAAGTATCAGTGAAAGTCAAATGTGCAAAATTTTATCGCAATCGTACGAATTATATTGACATCCCAAAGAAAAGAGCTCTTTCAGTTTTCCACAATTTTTTCTATTTTCTAGCCAACTATTCAAAACTTGGACTTCCCTCAAACCCTTCTCTCGTTTTGAACGCGAATGTGCAAAATTTTATCGCAATCAGATGAATGGTATTGATATTTCATAGAAAAATCTCTTTATATTTTTCTGAATTTTCCGGGTAACTCTCCCAAATTTTCAGTTAATAATAACGTTCATCTTTCGTAGATGAATCAAAATTTTATCGCAATCGTGTGAACGGTTCTCACCTTAGTGTTGAGTACATTTAGAAACACATTGAAAAACGAATTTGGTTCGAATTTTGTGGCTTTGCTTTTTAACTGTCCCTATTTTTTTACTGAATACTTTTCCAAGACCACAATGAAAAAAAAAAAAACTTACCCCTCTATGTCGTGCGAATAGTCAGTTATAGTGCTGAATTCAATCAAAAACACATTGAAAATCACAGTTGTAGTTTTTCTAAAATTTCCCAATTTTCCGCTAGACTTTCCATAAACTTTATTTCATAAAATCTTGTCCTGTCAAGCCGTACTCAAGTGATGCTCTTACAACCATGAGGAAATTGATTGTCATTAATAGAAAAAATCGCTTTCGGTTTTTCCTAAATTTTCCTACTTTCAGAGCGACTTTTCCAATTTTTTAAAACTTATTTTATTTTTTATTTTTGATGCTACCCTTACTCTTGCTTTCAACATGAAATGAACAAAATTTTATCGCAGTTGGACGACTGGTATTGATAGCTTACTGGAAAAAGCTGTTTCATTTTTCCTGATTTTTCTCTGTTCCGGACAACTTTTCCATATTTTATCACCGTTTAAACATTCCCTTGACTTACACGAATATTTCTAGACTAAAATTAGCCAAATCGGTTCAGCCGTTCTCGAGTTTTAGTGAGACTAACGAACAGCAATTCATATATATATATATATATATATATATATATATATATATATATATATCAGCACTCATCACATAATGTGAGTAAAGAGCTAGCTGTGTTTGACAAGAACGACATTTTCTGAATCCGTGTTGATTGTGGGTCAATAGATCGTCAAAGACTCACTGTCCAAGGCTTATGGTATGGAGGGCGATAAGGAGAAGGAAGGTGATGTGTTTTTCCAAAAGGGTGTTGCACACCCACACACTGACCGTGACTACGTGCTCAACAAGACTTACAGGAACTTCTCGCTAGCCTAATTTCCGGACTGTTGTCATATATTGATTTTACAGTTGGAATTGTTGAGAGGCTGTGTGAGCCAGAGAGACGCACTCCAGGCTGAGAAATAGAGACCATTGCAGATAACAGGCTGAAACAGACACGTATATCTTACGGGATGTAGGCACTAAAGAAATCTCCTAGCGAACTGCTGATGCCCTCGGCCACCGTCCCAGGGTGGAAGTTACCTTTCGGAGAAGATGGGCGTAACTTCATATAGCGTCTAGACGTTGTTGTAAGACGTTACATTAGTACTTGGTGGCCAACAGGCACGTTTTAATGTACGTAGCAAAGTTGATACCAGTCATTTGGGAACAGCAACGTCAGTGGTTTCACGAGGCTAGAGTGAGAGGGTAAAGAAGAAAAACTGCAAGTTAGCAGCTCCCCTGAGGCGTGGCCTAATGCGGAGCCTAAGGTGTGGCCAATTGACGTAAAACATTGTTGTTGTTGCCCATATTGGGTAGCGTCGTGACGTTTTTATTTTCAGCTGAACAATGTTGCTACCAAGTATGGATTTTGTTAGTGCACAAACAAGCCAACTCCCCACCCGGGGAATGGCAGAAAGGACAGGGCTGAAACGTGGTTCGCTAGAGGACTCAGAGAGAGGGCAAGCCACAATTTAGATTGGTTGAACCAAGCAGCGGCCAATAGGAAATTGTTAACTGTCGGAAAGTGGGGAAAAGAGGTGCGCCCACACCGGCCGTGAAAACCCCCGGTTTTTGGATCGAGAGGGGAGTTCTCAGTCAGACGGGTCGGGCGCCAGCTCGTGACTATCGCCGTCGGCCTCGGGGTGCTCCATGACAGTCTGTTTCTCGCGGGGAGTGCGTCTGTCTAGGGGTTGCTGCTAGGGAACGTAATTACTGGCTTCTGTTGTGGCAACGATTTATACTTCTTTTTTTTTTTAAATAACTAACCCCAGTGTAAGACTTAGTATGGGATGCAATAAATTCAATGCAAGGTACCTAGGAGTTCCATAAAGTTTCCTAAACAAGTATCCTCTCGAGTCCCGAAATCCGCATCTCTAGTAGATGCCTGTACTGTCTGTCTGCAATCACTACTTTCCGCTCGAGATATGCAGAATGACCTTGCTACCTCTTCCTCTTTTTCCTACGTAGGACACGACACTGTCTCTGATCGAGTACGTGTTGGATATGGTGGGGCATGCCACTCGTTACCCCACAATTCTTCAAGAAATACTTGAACAGGCTTTGGCTAATGTATCCGAAGATAGTATTCGCCATCGGTATGATCGAATCAGCGCCTAAAATACCACCTATGGAAGTTACTCTACATACTGATACGGGTGTTTTAGGATGGATCGAAACCTGGTACCTCAATACTGTTTGAGCTATTGATTTGTAAATGTAATCATTTCATGCACTCATGACGCATCAACTTACCTGAACTGATAGTTGACACGACCCGATTTTTGACATCCTCCGGGACGTAAATAAAAACTTCATACTACAAATAATCAGCTGTATGATAAATATGCTCCCATCGAGACCAAAGAAAGTGAGAAGGAAACCCTCACCCTCGCTAACTGATGAGCTGAAACAGCTCACGAATCGCAGAGACGAAAAACATCAGCCATACAAATTATGCCCTACACCTGAAACTCACATCTTACAAACAGAAACGTAACAGAGTCAGTCAAGCCGTGAGCAATGCTAAGCTCAGATACGCCCATTCATTAACTGACAACCGCTGACCTTTGGAAAAACCTGCGCGGTTTTGGTATGAACAAAGTTAAAAATGCAGCCGAACCCACTGTCCTCATCGAGGAACTGGATCAGTACGTCACATCATATACAACTACAATTGGTCAACAGACGAGACAAAGACTTACTGACCATATTCTTCAAAAGTGAAAACGCCATGATCGCGAAATATTTAATGACGACTGTACCACCATCTGGTCATATTACAGTTTGTAAGTTGGTAATCTTATTTTAAAAAATGGAGAAGAAATAATAAGTGCGACATAGCACTTAGTCTACATGTAAAAGATACAAATTAATACATCACAGTTTCCAAGATTGAGTTTCCAGATTAAGTATCTTGGAAACTGCGAGGTGTTAATTTATATATTTTACATGTAGTTGAAGTGCTATGTTGCACTCATTATTTTATCTCCATTTGTTACATAAGATGACCAACTTATAAACTGTAATACGACAAGATGATGGTGGCACAGTCCTCCAGAACCGGTCGTCAATAAATAAAATAAGTATTCCGCGATCTTGGCCTTTTCACTTTTTAGGAATATTAAACTATCAGATCGCCTGCAGTGTCAGGTAATGTCAACTTATTGACCACTTCAAGAAGACAAACGACGGTAACAATGATTAGTTTTGTCTTAAGCGTGTTAAAGGAAATACAGGAAAGAATATATTATGCGTATTACATCAACATTTACTTGAAACGATGGTATCACAGTCCAAATGATTAAACTGATTATTGATCCACTACTACCTGCCATAAAGAATTTATTTAATTAGTTCATAGCTGCAAGTGTTTTTCCTGAAGCATGGAAAGGTGGACTAGTTAAGCCACTGCCTAAAAAGGACACTATAGTTAAGTGGCATATTACGCCTATGGAGAGCGATTGAAAATTTATATAAAACACACTTACTTCCGCCAAGGTCGCTAGTTTATTTGCTGCTTTTTTTTTTACTGGTTTCGATGAACTATATCATCATCAGAAATTTGTTTTTACAAAGTTCTCCTATTTTCACTGCCAAAAGTTACAAAGTGTGCTAAAATATGTAAAGTCATTGTTTGTATACAAATAAGATAAAAGTTAACAAGACATGTACAAAACCTTTGGGACTCACAAAAAGAGCCGGCCGCGGTGCCGGCCGCGGTGGCCGAGGAGACTGAGGCGCTTCAGTCACGGTCTGCACGGCCACTACGGTCGGGGGTACGAATCCCCCCTCGGGCATGGATGTTTGTGCCGTCTTTAATATAAGGTAGTTCATAAGTAGTTTGTAAGTTTAGGGAATGATGACCCCGTAGTTAAGTCCCATAAGCTTAACAAACATTTGAACATTTGAACATTTGAAAAATAAATAAATAAATAAATAAAAAAATAAAAAAAAATTAAAAAAATAAAGAGTTCCTTGTGAAATGTAGTATAAGGGAAAGAACATTGTCAAATCTTTTGTTAACTTTTATCTTGTTTGTATACAAACAAGGACTTTACAGATTTTAACAATTTTTGTAACTTTTGGCAGTGAAAACAGAAGAACTTTGTAAAAAACAATTTCTGATGATGATGACATAGTTCACCGAAACCGGTAATAAAAAAAAAAAAAATACAGAAAATAAACTAGCGATCTTGACGGAAGTCCTTTTTACAAAAAAGGACACTGCTAAAACATCCACTGATTACCGACCTATCTGCATTCTTCCAGCACTGTTCAGCGCCCAGAATATGTAGTACATGACCAGCTAACCAGCTTCTTGCCTATTAGCAACCTTCTTGTCGAACACTAATCAGGTTTACGAAAATATCGCAGCAACACCTGCCAAAGGTAACATACGATTTGAAGCTGGTGATGGATTGATAGGAGGTGACAGTTATGTACTTCTTGGTCTTTAGCAAAGCCTTCGACATTCTAACTTTGATATACTCGTTTTTCTTGCTAAGCTTTACAGCCTAAATTTCTCTCAAATTGCGGTGCAATGGTTTCGCTCATACTTGACGTCACGTCTTCTGTTCGTCATGTAGGCACGACAAAGTCACAATGGAGAATGTTACAGCCAGGAGTACCCCAGGGCTCGTTAGTGGACCAAACACTGTTTTCATTGTATGTGAATGACGTGTCATCTGTTTTGTCCTTTTGTAAACACCACAATATGCCGATGACCTCCACACGTATCTGAGGGCAAAACTAAGAAACCTGATGACAGCAATCGAGAATTTCAATACCGGCCTATGGGCACTATCAAAATGGACACAGAATATAGGGTTAAAGCTCAATCCAAGTAACAAACAAGCGATTCTGCTTGGTCATTCTACACCCATTAATCGGAAATATTGTGAATTAATATTAAATGTTACAAATATAATTTTTTCCCTCTGCAGAAAGTGTGGGAGTGATAATAAACCACAAACTAAATTGGAATGACCATACAAATGCAGCGTGTAAGAAGGCATCAACATCTCTTCGTGTCATACAGAAATGTAAGAAATTATTTCCTCTCGACCTTAAAAGAAATTTGTACAAACAATTATAACCCCAATTATTGATTACAGCCACATTATCTTGTAAGGTCTTTCTTGATAAGGCTCACGACGTCTGGAACTACCAATGAACGCCTACGTTCGATATATCTGTTACATCCGTCTGTTTGGAGCCAGGATAGCAACATAAGTTGGAGAAATACGTGTATTTCACCATCTTATACGCAGCTACCCTAACTCGATGCTGACAAACACAAATTTTCATACACTCTGTTTACTCTAATCTCTACACTGTCCCTCATATCCTTCCTCGAACTTAACATACTTGTTTGAACAACACAGGTTCGTATCAGACCATAACCTTAACTGTACCTTTCCATCACGGAGCAGCTTTCTCGGAGTCCTTTTCAGTAGCAGCAACCAGACTGGAACAGTCTCCATCACTACATCAGGGAACTGAATAACTCTGCTAGCTTCAAACGACTGTTAATGGAACATCTACTAAAGCAATAATAACGCATTTCTCTGTTGCCTTAACTCTTGTTACAACGTCACATCCGTACCTCATCCTAGATATTTTTTGATTGGCATTGCTCTCGCCAGGTACAGCTTTCCTAACTTCCTTCTATCACAAGTCGCCAAGTCTTAATCGGTTTCTGCATATTAGAAACTACATTTTGTATCTGCCAATATCAGCGTTGTTATTTCCATTTTTACATCGGGAGAAGCAGAAAGTGTTTCAGTAGTATTATATTAATCTTATTAGAGTTTAGTCAATGAGATTGATTTCCATCATTTGTACATGTATTCCGTCCGTTGAAATCATTAATACTTTATAAAGCGTTTATCTATTACAATCAATGCTATATTATAGGTAAGTAGAAAATATTGTATGTATAAAACCCTAGTCCGAAGTAAGACAGGTCCTGATGGCCCTAATACGACCAGGCTAAATAAATAAATATGCACAGTTTCATAAAAAAATCTTGACTGAATTGGTAAACTCCAATGACAGTGAACTTACCTTTATTTCGGGCAGTATATTTACCTTACCTCATCTTGTTCAATGCTACAGTCCTCTATGGGCAGATAGTAGGAACTTGGGTCAGCGAAGCGGGAAGTCGGCCGAATAATATGCGTGGAATGTAATACCTAAAGCAATATAGAGAACAATAAATAATCGGAGGCATTGTATTTCAGCACGCCCTCATATATCTGCATTTACACTCCAGAATTAATGGATATGACTCTTTGCAGTGATTATTTGGCAGTCGCTTAATCAATCAAAATCCTTCCGCCCATTTACGCATGTACACACATTTATTAATGTTAGGCTCAGTTGCTAATCTCTGCATCATCCGTCGGCTCTGTCCTTGTGTTTACGTAATTCTCTACAATTTTCTAGAGCTCTTCTTTTAGTAAATATGCAACAGCTTGAAGTAGCTTCGATCGTGGTTCTACAGCATACTTCCCTTTCGAAAATGCTGGATGTCTATCAATTAAGTACTCCGATTGTTCATTTAGAGTCTGTTAATAACGAACTCTCTCTCGAAAATTGAAAGCTGTACCTTGTAGCTTTTTCACTACTGTGAAGTCTATGAAATAATTTAATAACAGCCGACATTTGTCGGTAGGAGAGTGATTTAAATGGTTAGAATGAAACACTTATTTAAGAAGAATGGACTAGATCACATTTAAAGCAAAATTACTGTATTTCACTACTAGTTTCGGCAATACTTGTTGCCATTATCAAGTGACAGACCTACATTACAAACTACAGTGCACATGTGCAGGAAAAGACTTCTCGAATTCGTGGTTTACCAAATGGCCGACCAGTAGCAAAGGTGGTGTGAGACAACTGTTGGACATGTCTTACAATTGCTGCTGGCAACTTCAAATCAGCTGTTGTTAAATGTTCAGTGGTGGTTCATTATTGTGTGTCTTTCATTTAACATCAAGAGTATTGGCGAAACTAGTAGTGAAATAAAGTAATTTTGCTTTAAATGTGATCTAGGCTACTCTTCTTAAAGAAGTGTTTCATTCTAAATAACTTAATTTTTTTGTGCGAATATACTCAGCTGCATAGTACAGTGTCTATTGTTAGATAGAAACAGCCTACAGCTACATCTCTACTGCGCACGTCAGTTCAGGCTATGAGGTTGAGGATAATTTATATACCGTTGACACTTTCTCCTTTTGCTGTTCGTCCTGTGTGGTTCGTGGAAAAAGACTGCTTTAATCTCTCAAATGTCGCGAGATATACGTAGGAGGAAGCAATATACTGGGTGGTCCTAAGCCGGCCGCAGTGGCCGAGGGGACTGAGGCGCTCCAGTCACGGTCTGCACGGCCACTACGGTCGGGGGTTCGAATCCTCCCTCGGGCATGGATATTTGTGCTGTCCTTAGTATTAGCTAGTTAATAAGTAGTTTGTAAGTTTAGGGACTGATGACCCCGTTGTTAAGTTCCATAAGCTAAACAAACATTTGAACATTTGCACATTTGGTGGTCCTAAAATATAAATGAGACGGTCAATAGAAGGGACCGAAAGAAGCAGGCAAGTCGCTGTTTCCATTATTTCCTTCATGTTGGGGATTCATAAGGAAATGGATTAGCTGCTAATTGGGTGCACATGGAGCGATTTCCGGATAGGCATCAGTCGGATCGTCGAACAGTCGAGCAGCCAATCTATTTCCTTGTGGAACCTCACACATGAAATGCATGCCGGCTCAAAAATGTTCGTATGTTTGTTAATCTTTGGAACTGCTGTGGTTACGGTTCCTAGGTTTAAATACTAGAGCTCGCGTAAGAAGTCGTGGCCTATGCGCAGAAACACATTCTCGAGTTGTGCGCAGGGCGAGTGCATTCCTTTGTTTCTGAGAGGCGGCCGGCTTAGTTGCCTGTTACCTGATGAGTCGATCGTATGTCAGTCGGCTGTCAACTGCTCCCCGCGACCAGTAGGCAACACCCCTGTAAAACAAAAGAATGGACCGGCCCAGCGCTCAAGTCGACAAAGCAGGCTGCACGACTTCTTGCACGAGCTGTACTTAAACTAACCAAAGGGGAACACACATACCCTTGCCCGATGGAGGAGTCGAGTCTCCGACGGGAGCAACCGCGCAGCCCGCAGCAAGGCGCCTTAGAGCACTCGGCAGATCCACCGCGCCTTGGAAGTCCCATAGCTGCATTACTGAAACTGGCAGCACGCGTTTTTGTGACCACCGTGTTCTAATGGGGCCGCGCAAACTGGAACGCAGTACGTCGCTGACGCGACCTGCGCTGCGTGGCGTTGTGGCCGAGTAGAGCCACAGTTTCCTGCAGCAGAGTGACGCTCGCACCGTGGGAAAGGCGATGCCGGGAGGGGGAAGCCGCCTGTCATCTGTTCCCTTCGACAACCTGCACACGGAAATTTCTCATCCAGTAGTGTTTCGATTTTCGCCACATAACCTGTCGATATTTTTGTTACTGTTTTCCAGTTATTTATATCGGTATAGTTTTGCTGCTTTCTTCACTGCTGGCCGATGCTAAAAAGTCAAATGTATATTAATTAAAATGTTTTTCGATTGACGTCTTCTTCTCATAGGACACACCTGGCCACCTATCATGTACCTGAGAGGCATAATTCTCAGTTACAATACACTGACCATCAACTGCTTACTTCTCGTAATGATAGAAGAAAAGTTAATAGAGGCAGTGACAGAGCATACGATCCAAACCATGCTGACTATATGAAGATAAAACTTAAGTATCGCATTTGCAGTGATATTGCACATGACTTGAATTTTAAATATGGTAAGCACCACTTAACTAAAAGTAAATATTTATTTCACATTATTTTTGAGTGGAAGGAAATGGTGTGGCCAGTTTGAAATTACCAAGAAGATGAGTGATGCTGATTTCACAAATTATTTCAGAATGAACAGACAACAGTTTTCAGAACTGCATGGGATAATACAGGAAGCCATCTATGCAAATGGATGTAATGCATGAAAGCCGATTTTTGTGATATTTGTTAGGAGATTTTAACTTTTTATTTCTTAGTGACACAAGAAAAGCTTCGCCCTCAGCGTTGGTATCCGAATCAGATTCGGAACTCTGCTGTAACAACAACAAGTAGTTTACCTGCGAATCAAACACATTGTGAGTCTCGCGAGTAACCAGCGCCTGGTACGGTGCGCCACTCCGCCTGAATGTCGCCCTCGCACGCGCCCCAGTGTGCGCTGGTCCGGCGCAGCGCGTGTGGAAGGCGTGTGGTGTAGCGCTCCAGTGTCACGGCACTGCGCGAGTGCTATACAAGTCTCAATTTGCGCCTAGCCTAATGCGCCTCGCTGCGGAGCGCGCGGTTGCTTGCCGTCGGAGGTTCGAGTCCTCCCTGGGGCATGTGTGTGTGTGTGTGTGTGTGTGTGTGTGTGTTGTCCTTAGGTTAGTTTACCTTAGTTTAAGTAGTTTGTTAGCTACGGACTGATGACCAAGCAGATTTACAAACATTTGAACATTCTTGAAATAATGAATCCAGCTAGCGAAGTGCTTGTAAACAGCGCTCTCTTCAGCCCTCTCTACCGGCTCAAGGTGTCATTACAGACCACACATCCCTATACGAAATCTGCTTATTTTGGTCCACTCTACCGTTTAAGTTTTGACATATATTTTATGACCACCTTGTATTGGTTGACTCGGAACTTTGACCGTGATGAAAAAATGGCCTATGTACCATATCAGCGTCAGTTACTTCCTCATCGACGGGGAAGAAAACAGACTGGCTGCAAGCAGACAGTTAAGTTCCACAGTTAGTTGTACCTATCATCTCTGTGCTTCCCACCGGTATTTCAAGTTGGTAAAACTGTACTCGGAGTTATTCTTAATGACATTCTTCCTCTCGTCCTATGCCCATTGGACATCCACTCAAATCTGTTCCTATTTATTCAGTTTGTTAGAAGTATGTCCTCCTTGCACTGACCAACTTACATCGATTACTCATTCCTCTGACATTCGCCGTCGCAATTCCTCTTGGAAACTAACGCCAAGTTTTTATAAATTTCAGAAAACTACAATATGGACACCTTCATCCTTGCGACCTTCCTATCGGTACCAATAAGAATTGGGCAATACATTGGGTAGTAAAAGTGTTATGGCTCGTTGTCTCTGTTCATTGGGGTGAGTTACGTATGTCAGCTTCTATGCCCTAAACACAAACTGTTTAAATAAGACCAATAATTAATCTGTAGTTTAGCCTGTCTATCATTTTGCAAATGATGACATGAAAAATATATTTAAACAAACATAAATTAAAGCTCTGAATAACCAACAAAATGGATTGTAAGATAATGTTCATAAGACATTCACTTACGAAGTAATTTTTTAAAAATAGAGTTTATTACTCTTTTTGGACATAAAACTGCGGAGGTGTTCCTACTTTATACATCGCCGCGTCGGAGCGCATTGAGGCGCTACGCTGCGATGCGCGAGGCCGTTCCCCGTCGGGGATTCGAATCCCCCCTCGGGCATGGATGTTTGTGCTGGCTTTAGTATAAGGTAGTTCATAAGTAGTTTGTACGTTTAGGGACTGACGACCCCGCAGTTAAGTCCTATGAGCTTAACAGACATTTGAACATTTTGCACTATATACATCGGTAAACAACTGAATATTTCCCCAACTATTGTTCATGAGAGCCAAAACAAGTATCACACGCACCCGAGAGCAAAAGTTCCAAATTATCACTCTAAATTAATGAAGTCCATCGAACAATGCAGTTCAAAATTAATCCGCGCTTAATTACAGTATTTGTTACAAAACAGTTTGTCATCAACCGAGTACACGATTGCTGAATTATCACAGTCCCATAGCCCTACTAGCGTCCATAGTTTACCAATTTTCTGTGGTTATAGTCCCGTAAAGTTTCAAAGTCTCACCACCGAGTCCAAGTTAGGAGTCCCTCCCAAGCGTTCGATAGTGTGCTCTAACTGCTCCCAAAGTTGTATCCTTCCGCGCATCCTAACGCCTGATCTTTAAAATAGAATATCCTTTCCAAAATGTTATACATTTGAATATCACAGAATTAAATGCTTTGACCAATTCGCTATATATGTTGTTTACATTTAACAAACAAATACATATTTAACAATACTAAAATCGGTTGAGACTGAACCTCTTTGCTGAGGTAGCTATTAAGCGTGGCGTCTCACTGTTCAAATTACTGCCATCGTCGAAATATAGTTACACAATTAATATTTAATTTATCATGAATTTTTAGGAAAATATATTCAGTTCTTGTCCACAAATACATATAATTGTTTATGTATAAATTAGCTGCTGCATATCTACTAATTTTAGTTGGCCATGAAATATAATATTTAAGAGGCAGGTTACAACATAAAACGAACGCTACTAAGAATAATAAAATACATATATAAATGTAATGCGCTTTGCTGGGTTCATGTTTTGTTCAAATGTTTGTATAGCTTATGGGACTTAACTACGGGGTCATCAGTCCCTAAACATACAAACTATTTATGAACTAGCTTACACTAAGGACGGCACAAATATCCATGCCCAAGGGAGGATTCGAACCCCCGACCGTAGTGGCCGTGCAGACCGTGACTGACGCGCCTCAGTCTCCTCGGCCACCGCAGCCGGCTCATGTTTTGTGTTTCTGTGGTGGAATCTATTTTCTGACACAAGAATATTACTACCTCAACAAAAATCAGAATAAGAGACTAAAACAAAGTTTATTGAAAGAATACGGAAATAATGTGGTGTGTCTTTTAAGATAGGTAGCGTGGTGCAATGGTGATTATTTGCTTCTTAAACTGTTACTGATAAACACTACGTATCAATAATTGTAAATATAACTCTTATAATACTATTATTTTAGTAATGAAATTTATCGGCTTTTTATCTGTAAGGTATATTGAAATTATAATTACGGTGCTTGATTCTCTCAAGACCCCTAAATCCATTCATATAATTATATTTGATGTATGATCATTTTATATGGATTTTTAGAATCATGTGTGTGGCTATATTGTATTTCAGTGGCAATCTCGGATAGCCGCTCTCGCTAACCCTAGACCGCCGTTTCCTGTTTCCGAGCAGATTAGGGTTTTCCTAGCGACCTGTATTCCATTCACTAGGTCCAAACTGTTAGCCGGCTGGCTGGGGAACCCAACAGCTTACCAAAACTTGCTTTTCACGTTGAAACAATCAGCTTCCCCCTTAATCTGTAATGAAACCTGAAAAGGTAAGACTGTCTGGAACTCGAATCCGGAACTTTGCCGTTCATGTGAATGCTCTTACGAGATACGACACAGCTTCTCCCGCATAGCTCCACTTCTTTTAGAACCTGACACCTACTGCCTCTTCAACATAAAGTTTCAATCTCTAATGCCGTTGCAAAACAGCGCATATTCAACTGTGGAATGAAATATTTATTCTGGAAACAAATCGTTGACTGTCGCTAAGCCTATTTCTGTTGTTGAGATGTTCAAATGTTTTTAAATCTAAGGGACCAAACTGCTGAGGTTATCGAAACATAGACTTACTATACTTACTATATAGGTACTTAAACTACCTTGTGCTAAGGACAATATACACACCCATGCCTGAGGGAGGGCTGTAATCTCCCACTGGAAGCAGCCGTAAACATTTTTCTGTGACAAAATTTTTTCCTGTAAGGTGTGCTTAGGGCACCAGGATATAGACGGGAAGCGCATCTATCATTTTTGATCCTTGGCGTGGACGCGAGACGGAAACATAGGTATTGATAATAAACTGTCATCACGAGAAATACACACCAATGACGATCTAAAAACTATGCGAAGTACATTAAATCGTTTGTAATAACGCACGATTTCAACACATTGGCAGGTTAGATTAGATTGGATGGTACTTGAATACGACACTAATAAAACAATATTAATTACCTTTAAATGTGCACACTGTTTGTACTAATTACATGGGCTCATGCGGCTTGTATTTGTAAACCATGTTCGAACTACTGCGTTGTTAAAATGCACAAACTTCTGTGAGCCTACGTCATAACTATGTTGTAGTTTACTGGCAAAGTGTCTTATCTCCTTATTTGACCCTTCTTATTCGCCTATTGGAGGCAATCGGTTTTAATGATTTAATTAGATTGCCGTAATTGAAACCCTTGTTAAACATCTACCTTGTTTCGTATTAACTTAGTAAAAATACTAAGACAGCTAATTTGAAAAAATAGAGGGAATGGTTGGAAAAGATTGAATTTGACAGCAATACCAACTACTTTCAGTAATTCATACCTCTCTTGCTCAAATACCTTTTATTGCATCCTGGTTTATCATGGTAAAGTACTTTAAAAGCTTGTGCAATGAAATAGCAATTTATATAAAATTTTAACAGTATTCTGATAAAACTTATCACATCACATTCGAAAACGTAGAGTTATTTGCAAAGCTATGGAAATGCATCTGGCATCCAATAAAATTAAGTTGTCCAACGCGAAAAAATTGCTCCGGATACACGATATATATATATATATATATATATATATATATATATATATATATATATATATATATCGATTTTTCAAACTGTATTAAATAATTTATTATGAGCGGATTAATTTTTAATCAGAATCTTTGTTTGCTTCTTGATATATTAAAAGTGAAGAAGACGATATTTCAAAGCAATAACAGCAAAAAAACTCGGCGCCGCGGCGGAGCGACCGAGCGGAGGCCGTTCCCCGTCGGGGGTTCGAATCCCCCCTTGGGCATGGATGTTTGTGCTGTCTGTAATATAAGTTATTCCATAAGTAGTTTGTAAGTTTAGGGACTGATGACCCCCGAATTAAGTCCCATAAGCTTAAAAAACATTTGTATATATATATATATATATATATATATATATATATATATATATATATATATTTTATTTATTTTTTTTTTTTTTTTTGAAGAACTTGGCATTTGTGAAGCTCATGCTGTCCCTGCTTGAAACAAAAATGGCGGTGGACGCTGTTGCTACAGCAGAAGCTCATGCGCATACCCGACTACATAGAAGTGCCCTAGGCGTGCAGGAGAACTGATGTGACGTTAGGAAAGTAGGAGAGAGCTGCCGAAGAATTAAAGTCGTCAGGAGTCGTGTCATGGCTACACAAGATTCAAATGTTTGTAAATCTACAGGACCAAACTGCGTGGTCATCAGTCCGTAGCTTACAAATTACTTAAACCTAGGTAAACTAACCTAAGGACGACACACACACCCATGCCCTAGGGAGGACTCGTACCTCCACGGCGAGCTACCCCGCGCTCCGCAGCGAGACGCTTTAGACCGCTCGGCTACTCCACCGCGGCACACAGAACTTCGATCTGCCAAAAGCTTCCAAAGTTCTTCCGAACCAGGGTCTTATTATTTCTCAAGGCGTAAGTATCAGATCTGAATATTAGGATATATCATCGAAATGTACCAGACGCTCAAACCAACTGCACCACTTTTTATTCTTTTGCTATGAACAGCTAGGATCTGATCACAAGCTGAAGGACGTCTTTTCTGCATTGTCTACGTATAATGGCAGATCCTTTAACGGGCAGGGACGCCACAGTGGAAACGGCAAGCTGGCCGGTGGTCATTTGACGCCAGTGGTGGTGGGAGGTCACTAATCCAGCCGAACAGAGTCGGGGCTCACAAGTAGCAGGCTTTGTCAGGCAGTGAGTTAGTGGCGCGACAACTGTTCTGGGTTGTACCTGAATTATTTCTACTGTTGCGCCAGCAGCGGATTACATGAATATCCGGATTACGACACGTATTTATCAGGTCAGACGTCGTCCGCCTACCGTTCGTTATTAATTGCCGGGCTTTAGCGCGTCGCCGCTGACCATCGCGCGCAGCTTGCAGTGATTCACCGGGTGGGAAAGCCTTGCCGCCGTTCTCCAGGCCAGGCTGTTCGCACGATGCTGCGACTGCACAGGCGCTCATTGAACCCATACGCCACCAATACAACCCTTTTCATTTCCACTTGTTCCTTATAGAAGTGCAGTGTTCTGGCTGTCTCACGTGGGAGCCTATTGTTAGTGGTTTGACTCATAATGAGCAGGAGCAGTCTGCCACAGCAAATGCCACCTGCACTCGGAACTTGGACACCACAGACCATAGATAATATAGACTGCGCTTGATGTCATTACACTGAAGCCAGCCGGCCGCGGTGGCCGAGGGCACTGAGGCGCTTCAGTCACGGTCTGCACGGCCACTAAGGTCGGGGGTTCGAATCCCCCCTCGGGCATCGATATTTGTGCCGTCCTTAGTCTTAGCTAGTTCATAAGTAGTTTGTAAGTTTGTAAGCTATACAAACATTTGTAAACACTGAAGCCAAAACCTGACTCGGGGCAGGAAACCGTTTTCATTATTACGAGTAATGCGAAATATAGCTGACAGTTGCAGTTCTTACTCTTTATAGTGGAAATTAAGCGTATACTTGAACAATAAAATCTATTAGCCTATTCTTATTACAAATAAAAAAAAACAATAAAAATGGAATAAAAAATCCTTAAAATATTGATTGTCAAGTGTAGACAAATTTACTAAACTGACACGTTCCACATCATTACGAAATGTAAATATGATCTGTGGAACAAGTATTAATCTAATCTTTAGTAGTAAAACTGGCGTTAGCTCTCCGCAATTGCAAGAATTAATGCGATAGCTACAGTTCTTACATCTGCCTAGATGAAACGTGTTGACATTCTTTTTACAAGCAACAGAACTACAGATTTTAAGCGAAAGATTGTTGGCGTTGTACTGTGAGTTTTTTAGTTTGCATTTTGCACAGGAGTAGAAGATCTAATATTACTTTGAAAGGAGCACCAGCTTCCTTACGATTCCTCAACAATACATATGAAATGTTTCGTTGTCTTTTATAAGAAATGAAATCTGTTTGCATCCATAATGTCCGATTTTAACAAAATACAACCGTTTATATTTTAAGACTTTTGCCGCAGACCGTGATGCCAAAAGGTAAAACAACCAAAGTATTGGCTGTTTAAATTAAACAATATGGTAGCGAGGGAACATCATCAATGCACTCGGCATGAAGTGACTATATAGATATAGTGAATAGTTGGTATCACTGTTAAGCTTTCAAATGTTCAAATGTTTGTAAATCTATCGGACCAAACTGCGTGGTCATCAGCCCGTAGCTTACAAACTACTTAAACTAAGGTAAACTACCTAAGGACAACACACACATCCATGCCCCAGGGAGAACTCGAACCTCCGACGGCGAGCAACCGCGCGCTCCGCAGCTAGGCGCTTTAGACCGCTCGGCTACTCCACCGCGGCTGTTAAGCTTTGTATGACGTTATTGAAAGCAGATTATCACCAGAAATGACTTACTTGCTGACATACAAACTGGCTGAAGAGCAGCTTTAAGTATCTTCCCATCGAAAATCACATTCATAAATTGCAAAAAGTAAAAGATTCATAGCGTAACACAAACACCGAGGATATGTAAATTTGTTGCTCTTAAAAATAACTGACAATACGGACTTTCACATGGGCACATGTAAACACGACATTCACTGCATTAATATTATTAATAAGATGAAATTACGTTACCATTACTACTAGATGTGTAATAGGAATACGTGAAGTCGTTGTATTGTTGAAATCAACGCTTGATTTCACCTGTAAATGAGAAAAACTGTTGCTCATAATGAGGAAAACTCAGTCACGGACGTGGGGCACTTTTAGATGTTGGTTTCAAACCACAACACAGCAGAGATAGGGATACGCGCAGTCTATGTTATCTTTGGTCCATATTGGACACACAGACCCACACGTACAGGCTCACACGCTTCTATGTCCAATGGCTTCACCCATAACACAGCAAAGTAGAATCTATTTTCCACTCATCTCACCGATAAGTTTAGTATGTGCACAGAGGCTTTTGTGGCAGATCAGAGCAGTGTAACAGTAACGTCACATCAATACAAATTCCGCCGTCAATACAACGAGCTTCAGGAACATGCCGCAGTGGAGTGGTCGAGCGTTCCAAGGCGCCTAGCCGCGGAGCGTGCCGCCGCTCGTCGTCAGAGATTCGAGTCCTTCCTCGGGCGTGGGTGTATTTGTTGTCCTTAGCGTAAGTTAGTTTCAGTAGTTTGTAAGCCTAGCGACTGATGACCAGAATAACTAAGTCCCACAGATTTACAAACATTTGAACATTTTCAGTTAAGTAATGAAGGGCGAATCTATCCACACCACGAATGTGTTGAACACCAGGTTTAATTAACATGAGACAAACAGTTATAATTTTAATCGGAATCAGTGACCGTATTTGATAACCAATTTGGTCGGCTCTCATTAGATTTCTAGAGTCAATCCGCACCAAGTGGTCCAGTAAAGGCTTCTTGATTATCCCAGGAAAAATAAAGAAAAAAATGGTATGCTTGATAAGTAAACTTCCTAATTTTATTGATCTCAAAAACATTTTTAAATTTTTTTAGTGTAAAACATTTACAAACGAAGGTAAGTTTTGTTTCAAGTCACAAGAGCTTCAATGCATTTGCTACAAATCACGATTTTTCATTTATTCGGAAATTTAGCTCTGTTCCTACGAGGGAGATATTACAGGCAAATAATGAAAAAAAAAAAAAAATGATTTTTTTAAAAATGTATTAGTATTTCTTAAGGTAAGCATTTCAACGCTGGTACTGTAAATAACAAAGCTGACAAAATACTCTTCCTTTGAAAAAATACTGTGCAATTTTGTTTAATTTACGACTAGTAATTTTGTGATATTAAGAATACATTAAGTATTACATTTATCCAGATAACAATGGCTTTAATTTGTAGGCCAGAGTTTGATGAATTACTTGGTTTTTATTTGATACACCTACGACATAACCTAACTGAATAATTATAAAATACAAACACACGTCAATTTCGGAGAAATTTGTTAAATGTAAACCTATGCCGTGGTATTATGGACTTGTTATTTAAACCCAACCTTTCGTTCCCATCTGCGAAGGACTTCTCAGTGGGGATCGTGGGTCTATCGAACTTCCGGATACACACTCTGGCTCGTTACTGACTGCAGCCGAATTCCATTTTCGTGTGCTCGCGCGTAGACGCGGCCAACGGGAAATACAGGCCTGAGCGCGCACATCATGCGACGTAAGCAAGGTAGTTCCGAGCCGGCGCGATCGCTAGCTCAGTGGCTGCCCGCTATGGCGCAGTGGGCAGTGCCCCAGCGGCCGGCCAATCGGCTAGCTATCCCGCCGGCTCGGAACTACCTTGCTTACGTAGCATGAAGTGCGCGCTCAGGCCTGTATTTCTCGCTGGCCACGGCGCGTAGAGGTGTGACGTCAGATGTCTTGGACAGGCGCGCGTAATTCGCGCATTGACGATTGCCGTTATCCGTTGTTAATACCGTCCCATGTTACATTTCTTCTTCAACGCCGGAATCTTGATTTCGTTCAGTCTTACGTCCTCCTCCATCCAATTGAAATTATTGGGATGTTTTAAAATTTCTATAGTCTCTCTGTACAGACTTTCGTGATATCCGTTTGTGGCTGCCAAAACCTTAGCTTTATCAAATTGATTAAGCTGGTCTCCTGGCTGAAAAACATGTTCATCAACAGCTGATCTGTTGATCTCTCCCCTTCCGCAGTTACCATTGTGCTTTTATAGTCGTTTTTTTACTGTTATTTGTGTGGTACCCACGTATACGTCTCCACAGCTGCACGGATTCCTGTAAATTCCTGCTTTCTCCAGCGGTATGCGATCATTATTTGCCGATTTTAGGTGATCCTGTATCTTCCGAGCAGGTTTCCATATTGCGACAGCATTCCATTTTGTCAACATTTTATCGATACGGTCGGTGACGTCCTTAATAAAAGGCAGGAAGACTTTAAATTTCACAGGAACATTTTCATCATTCTGAATTCTACAAGGCAGTCTCAAAGCTCTGCTTATCTCTGTGGACAAATGGCCATTCTTGAGTAAAGCATTGGTCAGGTGTTTTAATTCCACGTCTAGTACTTCCGGTTAGCAGATGTTGTTCAAATGTTTGTTAAGCATAAGGAACTTAAATGCGGGGTCATCAGTCCCTAAACTTACAAACTACCTATGAACTACCTTACACTAAAGACGACACAAACATCCATGCCCGAGGGGGGATTCGAACCCCCGAGGGTAGCGGCCGTGCAGTCTGTGACTGGCGCGCCGCAAACCGCTCGGCCACTGCGGCCGGTTGGTTAGCAGATGTTCCTTTTTCTGTTTATTATGCCCTGTTTTTGTTGTGGGTGGTGGTTTGAATCCCGGTGCAGGTAACAGTCCATGTGAGTTGACTTCCGATAAATTGTATGTCCCAAGATGCCATTCCCCATTTTGAAAACTGACACGTAAAGAAAATGTAGTTTTCTGTCTTCCTCATTCCCCATGGTAAACTGAATCCTAGGATTAATCCGGTTGAGGTGTTAAAAGGAACGATCTAGTTCCTCTATGCCACGACGCCACACAACAAACATATCATCTACATAGCTGAACCAAATTAGATGGTTTTTGTTTGTAGAAATTTACTATAACAGGGCTTAAGGGGCTTCCCATAGCTACAAGATCTATCTGTTCATAGAAATCACAGATCTGCAGTGTTAGGACGAAAAATGTGATACAGCTGTTGCAGCACCTCATTGACTGGATTCATAGTAAACAGGGAACGCTCATCAAAACTAACATGTCCTCTAGCTTGCTTATACAATTTTCTACATGGAAAAATGGCTCATTTACGCTACTATAAATCATACATTCCCAAATTGCAGTCCGCGGGCCACAGATGGTTGCAAGAGCTAAAATATGACTTGAAAACATCATTAGTATTGTTGGAAGTGGATAATATGGGACCATTTCATATATATTCATTTGTATCCTAGTATCGTATATCATTATTGAACTTCAAAATACCAGAAGCTGTAAGAGCTCATTGGAATCCACTGCCTAGGGGAACTTTGTTGTAAAAAGTCAAATTCGTACAATGACATACCGGAAATTGCCATTCGTCATCTTATGATTTTCTCCGTGACTTCTTCAGGTGAACAATGGATTGCTGCTTAAAAGCAAATCCAGGACTCGACTGAAAGAAAGTGATGATTTGCTTGTAGCACTGAGCAACACTATTAGGCCTAGGATTACCAAACTTGTAAGTAAGATGAAAGCTCTAAAACCATATTACTGCAAATCGAATTTAATTTTCTATTATAATAGCACAGTGAATAAACATTACTTTCGAGTTTATCGAATATGTTATATATTTATTAAAGTTTCGAATCAAATGTTCAAATGTTTGTAAATCTATCGGACCAAACTGCATGGTCATCAGTCCGTAGCTTACACACTACTTAAACTAAGGCAAACTAACCTAAGTACAACACACGCACCCATGCCCTAGGGAGGACTCGAACCTCCGACTACCGCGGTGGAGTAGCCTAGCGGTATGCCGGGAGCCGTGGCTCAGCGCGGTCTAAGGCACCTGACTGCGGAGCGCGTGGTTGCTCGCCGTCGGAGGTTCGAGTCCTCCCTAGGGCATGGGTGTGTGTGTTTGTCTTTAGGTTAGTTTACCTTAGTTTAAGTAGTTTGTAAGCTACGGACTGATGAGCACGCAGTTTGGGTCGATAGATCTACAAACATTTGAACATTTTGAACCTCCTACGCGAGCAACCCCGCGCTCCGCTGCGAGGCGCCTTAGGCCAATTAGTTTATTTTTTTTGATTGACTCAGTTTTTTCTTTAACCTTGTAGTCCTTGATCACAATAAAGAAATCGAGGTGGTGCTCGAAATACGATAACTGAAACTTATTTTCATGTATTTCAAAATAAGTGTTTCTATTGTGCAGGTAACCCCCCAGGGGGCCCACAGCTCTTTTGTGGGTACGTGTGTGGCGCGCACGGGTCCCCGAGCCATTGCAGCCTTTTTTCCTGATTTCCCCAGGCTGCATTACCCCTCCTAGTTCCCCCTCCTTCCCATCCCAATTGCTCCTTCCCACCCTCTCCAACCCCATCTCTCGGTGTTACTCTAGATGACGGCTTGGCTATCTCATGGTACCTATTGTCCTGAAATTTTGGTTTTGTCTGCTGTGTACACCGGTTTTTGATCCAGTTTGGTCCCCCCTCGGGGTTTTGACCTTCCATAAGAAAATTGTCCGGTAACGTGTGAGCCAATTGGGGAAGAACTCACGACCTAGCCCCTACGGCGCGGGTCCTATCCTTTTCTTTCCACTTCCTTTCCTCGCTGTAGCCCCCATCCCCCGCTAGGTCCCCAGCACGTGTAGCCAGTCCGTGTGTGTGGGGGGGGGCTGTTATGTACCCTTTGGCTGAGCCCCCTGACACCACAGGGATCACACTACTGGTGTCTGAGCTGTGACCTCTCCATGCAAGCCAAGGAGTTGATGCTTGTCCTCGGGGGTATCAGAACTCCCGGCAATGGCCATCGTGCCAGGTGGCCTTTGCTGAGGCTGGTTGGCGCCCGTGGAGAGAACCCCTGTTTCGGAGTGGGTGACACCAGGGCGGACGTCTAGCACTATGAAAAGAGTTAGACTCGAAAATGGTCGTGCATCGGCTGTCTCTCAAGACAGGAAGAGATCTTTTAATGCTGCTACTGCGGATACGAGGATGTTTCCATCCCTCGCTTCCCCCTTGGGAGGAAGGCCAGGCTCGCCGGTTAGGAGCAAAATCCTTTCCTCGCTACCTGGTTTGCACAAGGACTGATGGAGGAACTTTTGCTACCACTAAACCGCTGTTCTTTGTTGAGACCATAGAGGACAAGTTTGGTGAAGTGGAATCTATGAGTAAACTTAGATCTGGCTCATTGCTCATTAAAACAGTCTCGGCAGCCCAGTCTGAAGCTTTGCTCACCAGCACCACCCTTGGCGACATTCCAGTTACAATACTCCCACACAAATCCTTGAATATGGTACAGGGTGTGATATTCCACTGGGACCTCCTCCTTCAAACTGATGAGGAGCTTAGGGCCTATCTCGAGCGGCGTGGTGTACATTTTGTTCGCCGCGTTCAGAGGGGATCTAAAGACAACCGCGTCGATACTGGGGCCTTCATCTTGGCCTTCGAGGGGGACACACTCCCAGGGAAGGTCAAGATAATGATATATCGATGTCAAGTGAAGCCCTACATTCCACCTCCCATGCGATTTTGTCGATGTATGAGGTTTGGTCATATGTCCTCTCGCTGTACAGCAGTCCCAGTATGCGGTGATTGTGGACGCCCACTACATGAGGGGAGCCCTTGTGTTCCTCCGCCGATGTGCGTCAACTGTCATCAACACCACTCTTCACGGTCGCCAGATTGCCCTATGTTCAAGAAAGGAAAGAAAATACAAGAGTACAAATCCCTGGAGCGTTTGACGTACCCTGAGGCCCGCAGTCATCAACACCACTCTTCACGGTCGCCAGATTGCCCTATGTTCAAGAAAGGAAAGAAAATACAAGAGTACAAATCCCTGGAGCGTTTGACGTACCCTGAGGCCCGCAGTAAATATGAATGTCTGCATCCCGTGCAGATGTCGACGACCCTAGCTACGACGTTATCTTCTAGCCTTTCACCCTCCCCTTTCCACTCCCATCTCCCCCCTACACCCCATTCCCACCCCTCCCTCACATCTCCCTCTCCTGTAGCTCCTGTAGCCCTCCCTTTGTGTCCCACACCTTCCCAGCCGGAAAAGTGCACCCCTTCTCCGTCGCCTGCCGGTGACAGTGCCCCATCTTAGGGCCTTCCGTCCCGGCGTTCCCCAAATCGGAGATCTTCGACCTCCAGTCGGCCATCGGACTCCCAGTCAGTTAGTTCAAAGGTCGCCCGATCTTCGTCAGTACCAGACTTAACTGACAAAAGTCCTCTCTCTTGGGCGGATCCTCCCCGTCCCACGAAAGAGAAAGAGAAACAGAAAGAGAAAGAGAAAGAGAGAGAGAAAGAGGAGAAGAAGAAACCAAAGTTACAAGATAAAGCCCCTCCGGTACCACCAGAGGTGCCGACTGTGCTTTCGCAACTCGCTCATCCCAATGAGCCTGAGGCTGATCAGCTATTTATGGATGTTGTCCCTTCTTCTTTGGTGACAGACGCTGACAGAGCAGCGTGACAGACGTTACCCCATTCGCTTCCCGCCTAGATCCTCGTGATGTGATCATCCAATGGAACTGTAATGGCTACTGCCGTCACCTCTTGGAGATTAAACAGCTAATCTCGCTTTCTTCTGCGGCCTGTGTCGTCCTGCAAGAATCGAGGTTTATGAATGCACATTCACCGACCCTCCGTGGGTTCCGTGCTTTTTGTCGGAACCGGGTTGGTCCCCTCCAGGCGTCTGGTGGAGTTTGTACTTTGGTCCACACAGATATTGTCAGTACCTGGATTCCTCTCCAAACTCCATTGGAAGCAGTTGCTGTCCGGGTTCACTTGGACACTCCATTAACCATTTGCAACCTCTACCTTCCTCCTGATAGGCCACCTACACTCGCGTCCCTAGTTGCCCTCCTTCAGCAACTTCCCCCTCCTTACCTCATCCTTGGGGACTTCAATGCCCACCATGGTTTGTGGGGCAGTGCTTATATGTCTAGCCGGGGCCGCCTCATAGACCAGTTTCTTGCTGACCACAATCTGAGCCTTCTCAACGATGGTTCCCCAACTCATTTTAGTGCCGCTCACGGCACCTTTTCTGCCATTGACGTCTCTCTCACTTCTCCTTCTCTCCTTCCTTTATTTCACTGGTCGGCGTATGACGACCTCTGCGATAGCGACAACTTTCCGTTGATCCTTTCGCTTCCATCACACCTACCACGAGCCAGGGTACCCCGCTGGGTTTTCGTCGTGCTAATTGGCCGCTATATACATCACAGGTTGTTTTTCCATCTTCCCCCCGGGCTGTATAGATGATATTATAAGCCAAATGACCAACATGATTACCCAAGCTGCCAACGCCGCTGTTCCCCGGTCGACAGGCCCTCCTACTCGCCGGCCGGTCCCTTGGTGGAATGCAACAGTTGCCGCAGCCATTCGCGAGCGCCGTAGGGCCTTGCAACATCTTAAACGCCACCCATCCCTCGCTGGTCTCATAAATTTCAAACGTCTGCGTGCCAGAGCTCGTTACTTAATCAAACAAAGTAAGCGGACATGCTGGGAGCATTTTGTCTCCTCGCTGGGCTTTTCTGTCCCTCTGACAAGAGTGTGTGCTATGCTCCGATCTATCCAAGGTAGCTGGCGGCCGTCTTCCATCCCTGGTCTTGCCCTGCCTGATGGGGTCTGCAAAGAGCCATCTGTTGTTGCAGAACATTTTGCAACTCACTTCGCCAATGTATCAGCGACAACTTCATATGTGGCGACCTTTCTCCTTAAGAAACACCAGGCCAAAACCTTCAAATTAGGCTTTACTTCTCACCAGGTGGAACCATATAACGAACCTTTTACTGACTGGGAGCTGTCGCTGGCCCTCTCCTCTTCTCGTGATTCAGCACCTGGCCCTGACGATATCCATAATCAATTGCTGAAACACCTCAACCCCTCACAACGACAATTTCTCCTAAAAGTTTTTAACCTATTTGGCCTCAAGGGGTCTTCCCCTCCCAGTGGAGGGAGAGTATTGTGGTCCCTGGCCTCAAGCCTGGCAAGTACCCGTCGGAACTGGACAGTATCGACCAATAAGCCTGACAAGTGTCCCCTGTAAATTACTTGAAAGGATGGTAGCCCGCAGATTACGCTGGGTTCTTGACTCCCGGGGACTTCTCTCACCTTACCAGTGTGGGTTCCGGGAGGGACGATCCTCTATTGACCATTTACTTCGACTGGAGACTGCGATCAGACAGGCCTTCTCTAAACGTCGTCATCTGGTAGCAGTCTTCTTCGATCTTCATAGGGCGTACGACACTGCTTGGCGTCATCATATTTTACGTTCTCTTCATGACTGGGGCCTCAGAGGCTCCTTACCAATTTTTATCCGTCAGTTTTTATCCCACCGCCTGTTCCGTGTCAGAGTTGGCTCTTCCTTTAGCTCCCCTCGAATACAGGAGAACGGCGTCCCCCAGGGCTCAGTGTTGAGTGTTATACTTTTTCTAATCGCCATCAATGGGTTGGTGAGCTCTGTTGGGTCGCTGGTAACCCCGGCATTGTATGTCGACGACTTTTGCATATGGTACAGCTCCTACTCAGTAGCCTCTACTGAACGTCAGCTCCAGAGCGCCATTCGGCGGGCTTCAACGTGGGCTACGTCCCATGGTTTCCAGTTTTCCTCGTCAAAAACGAGGGTGATGCATTTTTGTCGTCGTACTACAGTTCACCCTGATCCAGAACTGTTCCTGGATAATCAGCGCCTGGAAGTTGTAGCACAGCATCGTTTTCTGGGTCTTCTCTTTGACAAAAAATTGACTTGGGTGCCCCATATTCGCCACCTAAAGATTAGTTGTATGAGGAATCTTAATGCCCTACGTTTCCTTGCTCATTCATCTTGGGGTGCAGACCTAACAACTATCCTTCGTATCTATCGGGCTCTAATCTTGTCCCGATTGGACTATGGGTGTGAAGTTTATGGCTTGGCAGCTCCTTCTGCCCTGAAATTATTAGACCCGTTTCACCATTATGGTGTGCGCTTGGCTACAGGTGCGTTTCCGACTAGCCCGGTCGACAGTCTCCTTGTTGAGGCGGGAATCTGCCCTCTTCAGGTCAGGCGGCATCAGCTTCTGGCGTCTTATGCCATCGCCGTCCGGCAAAATCCTACTCATCGCGCTTACCAGGTTCTTTTTGCATATGAAGGGCTTCGACCCCCTGATATCCGGCCGCAGGCGGGATTCCCCGTCGGACTGCGGCTTGCCTCTCTTTGCCGGGATTTCCATTTCCCTTCCCTAGATTGCGCCCCCCATTTTACTGCACGCACACCTCCGTGGATGGTGCCACGGCCACTAATTCGGGCGGATCTCTTCCAGGGCCCAAAAGCTTTAATTTCCCCCATGGTCTTTCGGCGTTTGGTGCGCCCAGTACTAGAAGAGTTTCAGGGAGCCTCTATCTTCTACACTGATGGCTCGAAAACTGCGGGCCACTCCGGATATGCTTCTACATCTCCTGTTGGGGCGGAATGCCATTCTCTGCCAGAGGCATGCAGTGTTTTCACGGCAGAGCTGATAGCGATTTATGGAGCCCTCTGTTTTATTAAACAGACGGCCGTGGAACGTGGTTTAATCTGTGATGACTCCATGAGCAGTCTGAAGGCCATTGATCGATGTTTCCCCTCCCATCCTTTAGTTATTTCCATCCATGATCTCCTTGCTGACCTTCATCGTGCTGCCTGCTCCGTTACCTTTCTCTGGGTGCCAAGCCATGTTGGTATTACAGGGAATGAAGAGGCTGACCGGTTGGCTAGATCGGCAATCATTCGCATGCCCACCTCCCTTTCTAATTCCGGGTGAGGATCTGCGGGTGCAGATCAGATCTTTGCTTCACTCCTCATGGGATAGCAGTTGGAAAGCTACTGCCCCTTCCAATAAACTCCGCACCATCAAAGATACGACTGCAGCTTGGAGTTCATCTTTACGCCCTTCCCGGAGAGAATCAATTGTCCTCTGTCGCCTCCATCTTTGACACTGCAGGCTGACTCATGGATTTCTTGTACGAAATGACAATCCACCACATTGTGATTGTGGAGCTGTACAATCCGTGTCTCATATTCTGACTGAATGTCATCTCCATTTGACACTTCGTGGCGACTATGGCCTACCGCCTTCGTTGCCTCTAGTTTTAGCGGATGACCGACGGATTGTTGATCGCGTCCTTGCCTTCCTCCGTGAAAGTAGATTTTATTGTCAGCTATAGGACTCGCTTGGTCGGGGTGAGTGGGATTGTGATTCTTGGCTGTTTGTGGGGTTTAGAGCCTTATCCCCACCACTCCCCCACTCTTTCACATTTTAACGTAGTTTTATTTCTCCCTGCTCTGGAGCTGTGATACGTTGACCACTGTGCCATTAGTAACTTGTGGTTTAGGGTAGTGGTCGCTTCCGGAGCTGTGGGAGCGGACACTGTAGCATTTGCTGCCCTGGGTTGGTCTTAGTCTTGTTGGTGAGACGATTTTAATTCCTAGTGTAATGGTCTTTTGGCTTTCCCCTATTTTTCTTTGGGTTCCGTGGCGTGTACAATTTGAGGTTGAAGGGACTGATGACCTCGTTGTTTGGTCCCTAATGTCTACCACCACCACCACCATTGTGCAGGTAAGTCACTGCCACGTAATTAAAGATAATCTAGTTTATGAATAAATTAGTTTCTGATGAAGTATGAAAATCTCCCGTGCAGATAATTTATTTTATAGCCTTTACATTTCTGTACAAGTAAGAGAATCCAGGTAAATTGAAATTTTTGACTACATATCTGTAATATCTGGATATGCATTGCATAGTACATACGACTCTTTTAAGTTTTTTAAAAAATGGAATCCTCCTGTCTATTTCGATTTCAGAAATACTTTTACGAAAATTTCCGTGGGGGAGGGAAGATGGCGGACTGAAGGAATGTGTGACGCACGCCAAAATCTAAGCTAAATTTTAATACAAAATTCTGCTTTCGACGTCGTTGCCACTATTGTAGTTTTGGAATATTTGATACACATGTTTTAAATTTAACTCAGTTAATAAGAAATATTGTGGTTTTATAATATTACCTGTACGTCAGCTACAGCGGTGGATGTGGACAACAGCAAAAAATAAACAATTCTTTCCCAGTCTGTATGTAACTACGACTATAAAGCCTCGTTTACACTGGGTTCAGGGGAACCAAACACAAGCGAACGCGCATTCACAAACAATTCTACTGTGTTCAGTACTATTCGCTTGTACCTGTCAACATGCGTTAACACTGGAGGAAATGCAAGACAATACGAGAGAACGAGCATAGCGTGTCAATCGTACGAACGGTGCGTTATTGTTTTCTTTTTTTTCCCGGACTAATACTCGTCATTCAAGTTTTACTCGATAACAGAACAAGTTACACTCTAGATGCAAAAACTTTATATTCAGATAGGGCTAAATTGCAGGCGAGCATGTTGGTTTAGAAAAAAAAAAAAAATGTTATGGCGTTGGAAAAGAAGAGTGTATGTATCTGAATTTATACATCAGCATGGAAGGATTAGTAAGGGTATTATTATCACTGGACTGCATTTCTAAATTTGCTTTGGCATCATTCCAAAACTCTGTACGAAGTTCACTTGACGCTTTTGTCTAGTTTCTCATTAAAGCGGAGGAAGAAGCTGAAAAGTAGAAGCAACTCACAAGCGGCTTCCAAAGAAATAGTGTCCTTACGAAATATCGCCACAGGTGTGCTACTGGATTCGTTACTCCTGTCAGAGAGGACACATTCTAAGACTTCGCACTGATACACGGTAAGCCAACAAGTACTGAATGCAAACATGCGTACGGCTTTGTTTCTGTGATCATGTGTTGTATACACCTTCAAGAATATGACAAAATTTTCCTCGGCTGGGGCGAGGATTTCATTGTGTTCTCTTTTCATTTCCCAGGTGTGTTTATTGTTTTCTATTTTGAACTTAGGGGAAAAACAACTTTTCCTTCTTATTTCACTGGCTTACACATGAAGGCCGGAATCGCTCTCCAGGCATCCGCCACACCCAAACCATTCCGTCAAACTTTCACAGGGTATATACAGGGTGTAACAAAAAGGTACGGCCAAACTTTCAGGAAAAATTCCTCACTCACAAAGAAAGAAAATATGTTATGTGAACATGTGTACGGAAACGCTTACTTTCCATGTTAGAGCTCATTCTATTACTTCTCTTCAAATCACATTAATCATGGAATGGAAACAAAAAAAAGTTCAAATGTTTGTTAAGCTTATGGGACTTAACTACGGGGTCATTAGTCCCTAAACTTACAAACTACTTATGAACTACTTACGAACTAGGACGGCACAAATATCCATGCCCGAGGGGGGATTCGAACCCCCGACCGTAGTGGCCGTGCAGACCGTGACTGGAGCGCCTCAGTCTCTTCGGCCATCGCGGCCGGCGAATGGAAACACACAGCAACAGAACGTACCAGCTTGACTTCAAACACTTTGTTACAGGAAATGTTCAAAATGTCCTCCGTTGGCGAGGATACATGCATCCACCCTCCGTCGCATAGAATCCCTGATGCGCTGATGCAGCCCTGAAGAATGGCGTATTGTATCACAGCCATCCATAATACGATCTCTACATTTGGTACCGGGGTTACGTAGACAAGAACTTTCAAATGCCCCCATAAATGAAAGTCAAGAGGGTTGAGGTCAGGAGAGCGTGGAGGCCATGGAATTGGTACGGCTCTACCAATACATCGGTCACCGAATCTATTGTTGAGAAGCGTACGAACACGTCGACTGAAATATGCAGGAGCTCCATCGTGCATGAACCACATGTTGTGTCGTACTTGTCAAGGCACATGTTCTAGCAGCACAGGTAGGGTATCCCGTATGAAATCATGGCCGGCCGCGGTGGCCGAGAGGACTGAGGTACTTCAGTCACGGTCTGCACGGGCACTACGGTCGGGGGTTCGAATCCCCCCTCGGGCATGGATATTTGTGTCGTCCTTAGTATTAGCTAGTTCATAAGTAGTTTGTAACTTTAGGGACTGATGACCCCGTAGTTAAGTCCCATAAGCTATACAAACATTTGAACATATGATGAAATCTTGATAACGTGCTCCAGTGAGCGTAGGTGGAAGAACATGTGGCCCAATCAAGACATCACCAACAATTCCTGCCCAAACGTTCACAGAAAAATCTGTGTTGATGACGTGATTGCACAATTGCATGCGGATTCTCGTCAGCCCACACATGTTGATTGTGAAAATTTACAATTTGATCACGTTGGAATGAAATTTACATTTAAAGAGAAATACTAAAATGAGCTCTAACATGTAAATTAAGCGTTTCCGGAAACATGTCCACATAACATATTTTCTTTCTTTGTGTGTGAGAAATGTTTCCTGAAAGTTTGGCCGTACCTTTTTGTAACACCCTGTATAGTATGGTACGTCGCTCCAAACATTCGTTCCCAGTCATCCATTTTCACCAATAAAGGCATCGCTTAGGTTTGGCTACAGAAATACGAGGTATGTCCACAAAGTAAGTTCAGTTTGGTTATATAAAACAACCGTGTACAGATACAGTAAAATATTTATTGTACAAAAATCTACAACTGATAAACTGCTTTTCTACATAGCTTCCGAAATTTTGTAGGGACCTGTCATAGCGTGGCACAAGTTTTTCTATGCCTTCTTCATAGAATGTTACCATCTGTGTGTTGTACCATGTGGTAACATGTTATTTTAGATCATCATCATCGTTTAAGTGTTGATCACCAAGTACAGATATTAGGTGCAAGAAACAATGAAAGTCGCTAGCAGCGAGTTCCGGGTTGTACGTAGGATGATCAAACACGTTCTAGTGAAATTCCCGTTACAGTTGTTTGGTGACATTCGCCGTGGGGTCGACCATTATCGTGCAAAAAAACACTACCTCTTGACAGAAATCCTCTTCTCACACCTAGAATCTGCCCTTGGTGGTCAACTCTTCAAAGATGATAACGAACTGCAAGAACATGTTACCACATGGTTGAATACATAGGCGCAACCTTCTATGAAGAAGGAGTACAAAAACTAGTGCCAAGCTACGACAAGTGCCTACAAATTTCGGAAGTTATGAAGAAAAGTAGTTTAACAGTTGTAGATTTTTATACAATAAATATTTTTGTCTGTATCTGTGCGCGTTTGTTTTATATAACCAAAAGGACTTACTTTGCGGACATACGTACCTCGCATGTGGTCAATGAAGAGCTGCTAGACGGTTGGTAGCCATCATCTTCAACACCACACGCATGGTCGCTGTACTAACTGGCCTGTTGGAAGCACTTTGTAAGAAACCTTCGGGTGATTTCCTCCTGTTTTACAACAATCCTCAGCAAAGTCCAATTGTTCCTGTCCGTCATTACCCGATGCCGACTCGGTCTTAACTGTTCCTTCCACGTTTTCACTTCACAACATCAAAAAACAGTCGATGTGTGGTGAAAATATCTTATTGGGTTTGTCATACAGGTGACATCTACTGACTATCGCAGACCCGAAGTATATGGTGTCCACTGACCGACCCATTCTGCTGTTACTACGTCTCTGCTAGCTATAAATTCTTCCCGCTTCTCGTGGTACGGGGTTTTGCAGATATATACACTCCTGGCCATTAACATTGCTACACCACGTAGATGACGTGCTACAGTCGCGAAATTTAACAGACAGGAAGAAGATGCTGTGATATGCAAACGATTAGCTCTTCAGAGCATTCACACAAGGTAGGCGCCGGTGGCAGAGGCCCGGGGCGGTCCGCTCCCCTCCTCCCCCCTTCCCACCTCTTAATCCACCACTGTAAATAGGGGCAAAAAATTCAAATGTCTGTAAATCTATCGGACCAAACTGCATTGTCATCAGTCCGTAGCTTACAAACTACTTAAACCTAGGTAAACTAAGCTAAGGACAAAACAAACAGCCATGCCCCAGGAAGGACTCGAAACTCCACGGCGAGGAACAGCGCGCTCCGCGCGTTAGACCGCTCGGCTACTCCACCGCGGCAAATAGGGGCATTATTGCAAACATTTTCTTCGTCCTGGACATCGTTAGATTGCTTGCAACAGATGGGGACTATGTCCCAAGATGGTGTTTTAGTAATACGGATAATATGTTAGGGATAAAACAGCGTGTTCGTAGGAAATTGATTTCGATGTAGCCACTTATTACGACTGACACATTAGTTTTGGATTTCGAAGTTAATTCGTTGACTGCGATGTCTTTGGAATCACTCTGTCAGATAAAGATACACTATTAGTGACGAACAAAATTTTGTGTCGCACCGGGGCTAGAACCCCGATATCACGCTTAACGCAGGCTGCTTTATCCACTCGGCTATTCGTAACCACTACGTAGTTACAAATAACATCAGTGTAAGCAAAGGGGATTATGGGATCTATAATATATTTTTCATTTTGATTAGCATCACATATACATTAGTACTTGTCTACTTTCACTGAAATTTGATGTGCTGTTCCATGTTGACAGGAAGAATTGTAACGCTTTTCCTTCTTCTCTTTGTTTCTGCCTCGCGTAATTTATCGTCTTTCTCACGTCCCAAGCTGGACCTTCGAGTGCGACGCCAATTCTCTTCCAGTGATAGTTCTTTAAACTTCGACACTTGTGCAGTGCAGATCTTGGATATGTATATTCTTCTACAATAAAAATTACATGCTCTTCACTTCTTTTCGCATCTCTTACGAACTCATGCAATCAACAAAAGTAATTAGCAAATATAACAGCAGAAAAATACTGTCTGCGCTGCTATCGTTGAAGTGTAAAATATACGAACTTCCTGCACGGTTCGCTGAAGACGAACAACCAGAAATCGTGAACCGAAAACGAGCGAAAGCTGTCCTCTCACGCTAGCCTACCGTTTCCTCAGAGAGCATTCTCCTTCGCTGACATAAGTTCACATTATAGTCAAACAGTCGCACGTCTACCTACATCCCGCAATAACCACACTTCAAGAAAGAAAATGGAAAAACAGTGACTTGTAAGCTACTAGCAGTATATTTTATATAAAAAAAAAGCTTTAGAATTGTGGAAAACATACCAAAGTACTGCAATTATATGGTAACAATCCAATAAACCAATAAACCACATACATTGCCTCAACCATACAGATAACCGTACCGTAAGTCCAACGACAGCAGAAGGATGTGTGTGGAGAGACCAAATAAACGTGTTGTTCCTGCAGAGGGGCTTCAGCATTTCAAGTGTTGTATGAGCTTGAGTCAGGATGATTGGCTGAGCTGGTTGAATTATCATCTAACGTGCCTTTGCCACGCAGTTACTGCGAGCATCTGAAACTGAGGGGAAACAGCAGTCGTTACTTTCTAGGGTAAAACATTAAGGAAGTAAAATACTTCCCCATTCGGATCTCCAGGCGGGGACAACTGAGTAGGAGGTCGTCATCAAGAAAAACAAAACAGGCATTCTACGGATCGGAGCCTGGAATGTTTTGTCTTTTTAATCGAGTAAGTGAGGTAGAAAATATGAAAAGCGAAATGGATAGATTTAAGTTAAATATAGCGGGGATTGGTAAAGTTCGGTGGTATGATGAATAGGATTACTGGTCAGGTGAGCATTGGGTTATAGATACAAAAACAGTAGGGGAAATTCAGAAGTAGCTCTGTAAACGCATTATCTTAACAGAGGTAGACACGAAGTCAACACAGTCCACAATAGCACAAATTTATATGCCAGCTAGCACCGCCGATGAGGAGGAGATTGAAAAAATGTATGAGAGGATAAAATATATTTTCAGACAGTTAAGAGAGATGAAAACTTGATTATTATGGGGGACTCGAACTCAGTAGTAGGAAGGGGAAGAGAATGGAACCTGGAAAGGGAAGAGAAGGGGCTAGGTGAATGTGGACTGGGGAAAACGTATGGATGTGATGGGATACTGGAACTCGGAAAAGGAAGAGAAGGAAAAATACTCGGTGAAAAGGTATGAAAAGGAAGGTCGCCGTTAGAATATTGCATAGAGCACAATTTAAGCACCACAAACACTAGAGCTCAAGTGTTTCACACTGTTACATGAAGAAATAAGTATGTGTAAAAGTGATGTACTTTATTTAGTACGCCAGGGCTGAAAGGGTTAATGAAAAGACCACCTTTTCCTCACAATTGTGGTTGCATCTTTAGTCGTACCATATATAACTACTCAAAAGAATTAGGGGATCAGGTGAGATATCAAATACAATGTACATACGGTAACGCATTTTATTCGGATATTGGTTACAGTTGTATTTCTGTACGGTAAAGTACGATATTTTGCTGTCTCAACTCTTTACTTGAGGTTTACATTGCCTTACTTAGGGTGAGGTACCATGGGGCTACAACAATAGTTAAAAAGTCATTAGCGTTGCCCTCTAATATGGTGTGTGATCAACTGGGACGGTCAGTACAGACATCGATCGGGCTTAAGTCCGGTTAACAAGCTGGCCACTCCATTAGTTCATTTCCCTCTGTTTCGAGCATATTGACCACCAGAATGAAACTTCCACTCTGCAGTGGAGTGTGCGCTGATATGAAACTTCCTGGCAGATTAAAATTGTGTGCCGGAACTGGGACTCGAATCTGGGACCTTTGCCTTTCGCGGGCAAGCGCACTACCGACTGTGCTATCCCGACACGGCTCACGCTGCCGCCTCACAACTTTACTTCCGCCAGTACCTCGCCTCCTACTTTCCAAACTTCACAGAAGCTCTCCTGCGAACCATGCAAGACTAGCACTCCTGGAAGAAAGGATATGGTGGAGACATGGCTTAGCCACAGCTTAAGGGATGTTTCCAGAATGAAACTTTCACTCTGCAGCGGAGTGTGCGCTGATATGAAACTTCCTGGCAGATTAAAATTGTGTGCCGGAACCGGGACTCGAACCTGGGACCTTTGCCTTTCGCGGGCAAGCGCACTACCGACTGTGCTATCCCTACACGACTCACGATGCCACCTCATATTGTCCACCAGTCCAGCTCTTTGGAGGAGAGCGTTATTTTCCACAAGAATGAACCAATCTCCTATGGCACCGACATTATTTGACAGGTCGTCCAAATGTGCTCACATGTCTCGTACACTGTAACCGGAAAACTTTAATGAGATCTGTCTCTTTTCCTATAGTCCACTCGGACCAGATATTTTATAAATTTAAATGGTCCATCTTATTACAAAATTTGAGTCAAATCTGTGAGACTCATCCTGCGACCTCCCTTGGTAAGACTGAGGAATATTGGCCTTTAGAATCATCGGCATTTTATTCCTAAACTTAAAAACATAATCCCTGGCACAAATGCTACACAAACAGGCTGGAGAATAAAAATAATAATGGTACTGCACAGCGTCGTCTGCTATAGACCCAAAATTGCGGCTCCGTAAGAAACATTTTGTGTCTAGACCTCTCTTCTATAGGCCTTGCCGTAAGTGTTCGTGTTAGACTATGCATTGATAGTGCTTCTACTGTTGTCTCTTTCTACGCTAGGGGCACGATTGTCATTCCAAGTACCAGACATAAACATTTACATGTAGGTTAGACTGTGATATGAATGTGTAAATATGAATTAAACTCGCTGAGGATTCTGAAAGCTTGGTACTCATCGTGTTGAATCATATTACGTAGAACATAGAAACCAATATAAGCTTTTTCTAAAATATGGTCAAGTTGAAAAGTCAAAGAGTAAATAGCTTTTCCAAAGAGTAAATATTGTTCCATATTTCGTGTTATATTCTTCACATCAATAGATATCTTGATCCGATCGCTACCAAACTCATAGTATCACCCGATGGGCTAATATTAAGATTTCCTGAAGATTTCATCAAACTTGTGTCCAGTCATCTTGGAGTCAATAGGGAACGGGCGTACAAACACACATACACACACATATCGTGTTTTATAACTATAGTCCAATATTCTCCTTTTAATTGTTATCGAATAAAAAATTCGCATTATGAACGTTAAATCGTGCAAATTAGTGTTTGTGATATCTATTTCCAATAAATTTTTGCTAGGACGGAATCCATCTGGATTGTTTTCTTTTCAAATTTTTGCGCCTGGTTCTCTGTCTCAAGGATTATGTTGACATTCGGCCTGTTATATAGGGTATTAGTTCACCTGAGACGATTACGAAGCGATTTGGTTCTGAGAAACATGTGCGTGAGGACCATCAGTTTCAACCAGCATTTACGTTGCAACCAAGAGAAATACCACGAAACCATTGCTCAGAAGAGAGGGTTTGTAACTATTTTTATTTATTTCTGATATAAAATCAAAAGATTGTGTTTGCCTATGAGCACGTGAGAAACGAAACAAGTTGGGCAAATCATCTCTAATAAGAGACAACACAGAGCGATGTCCAAGAACAATATAAAAAAGTTGTGACTCTACTCGTAACGGGAAAAAAAAACTTCCTTTCCCCGTAACGACGGATCAGACGTCTGCAACGAAGCCAATTCTTGACATCAAAGCGTTTACCCCCTCCCTCCGCCGAACAGTATAATTTCTGACCTACCTAAGGAAGGTGCGTTATCAGGCCCATAATCTGGTTCCGCAGCTTAAGCGCCGGAACCTCGCATAGATTAAAAACGCATTAGCGCGACGAGCAGCTATGGCGGGCAGATTAGCGTGGCAGTCTTTAATTGCGCCGAGCTGGCGAATGTTGGCTGAATTAGTGATAGCATTAAATTAAGTTAGCTAATTAGGGGGAGGGGCGGGCCACCGCTGACAACTTGTGCCTAGCAGATTAATTGACAAGCTTTTCCTTCCAAATTCTGGATTGCGCTGTTGAGGAGGATAAGTAACCCACCAACTCTGTAAGACTTCTCCGCCACTTCTTTCTGCGCCCTTGTAACCTAGGGAGCCGCAGTCGAACTACGACTTTCCTCATCAAAGTATTAAAATCAGGTTTAGATTAGATTAGATTAGTACTTGTTCCATAGATCATGAATACGACACTTCGTAATGATGTGGAACGTGTCAGGTTAATGAAACGTGTATTTACAAATTATTACATTGTAATATTTTTAATTTTTAATTTTCTTTTAAATTTTTTAATTTTTTTATATATTTTTTCGGATTTATTAATTTATATCTAAAATTCATCTTTAGTGTAGAAGGATTTGCCATTCAGAAATTCTTTTAATTTATTTTTAAATTCTACTTGGCTGTCTGCCAGGCTTTTGATGCTGTTTGGTAGGTGACCAAAGACTTTTGTGGCAGCATAATTCACCCCTTGATTGATTGATTTTCTCAGGGAAGCCAAAACAGTTTTGGTCCAATCCGCCACTGCCCGCACCGAAACTAAGTTTGTTGTGAGGTATCGCTCCCTGTATATCTAGTAAAGCCAACCAATGCCCTTGAACAGTGCAAGGAGTCCGTTTACCAGTTCTTTATTAGACACAATTTTTTCGGGTCTGGTTGTCCCAAATGTTCTGTGCCTTTTACTCTCCAATGGAATGCATTCGAAGATTAGATGTGATGCAGTTTCATCACCGTCATCACAGATCCTACATTTAGGGTCCTCTTCTGTTTTTCCCATTGTATGTAGGTGTTTTTTGAAATTCCCATGGCCTGTCAGCAATCCAACCATGAGTCTAATCTCTCTCCTGTTCAGGCCCAGGATTGCAGAGCTTCTTTTAAAACATGGCTTTGGCATCATTACCTTGCCATGTTTTAATTCACCCCTTTCTGTGCCAAAGCTAAATTTAACCTTGAATGGTGAATATCATTCTTTCTCCTAGTGTTGTAGTTATGTACACTGCTATTGCTTTTGAATTCGGCGGGATTGGTAATAACAAATTTCATAAATATATATATATATATATATATATACTGTGAAGCTACTGTGAAGATGCCTAGCTCTTTAAATAAGTGTCTGCAGGATGATCTTGAATGGGCGCCAGCAATTATTCTGATTACACGCTTTTGTGCAATGAATACTTTTTACTAAATGAGTCCTTGTACGAAACGTTTGAATAGAGTCAGTGTAATATTCACTATGTCCGTCTTGAGAGTTGCATTTAAGTTTTAGTATCCTTGATGTGTTATTAAAACATACAGGCCGTGCCAGGAAGAATAGTCAGTATTTTGGGATTTGACAAGAACGATCATTAGGAACAAAAACTTCATATGCGTATGTGCCTTACTTTTTACTTTTTAACCGACTTCAAGAAAGGTGGTGGTTCTCAATTCGACTATATTTATTATGTCTGTTGCTTCAGAACCTTCGACTGTGTGAACCGATTTTGATGATTCTTTTTTATTTTTATTTATTTATTTTTTATTTATTCATTTAAAAGCTGGTGCTTCCCGTGTGGTCCCATTTCAATTTGGTCCACTTCTGACAATGCCATACATAAGAAAACCATATAAGTCTTAAATACTGTACTAATAAGTCAACATCACGCCAACCGATTTAGATGATTCTCTTTTTATTGGAAAGGATATACTTCCAAGGGTAGTTTGATGAGAGTTTAGTTAGGTTCTGATTATGGGATCAATGACAAAGTAACTTAACTCTTCAATTCTTAGAAGCAAACTAACGATACTCGGCCGAATTTTTATAGGCTATATAAGTCACCTACCGTAACGTTGTTATGGTGAAGTAATTCCCTGTTCAAAACTTTTTTCATGTAAAGCAACATTTTCGAAAGTTTATTTTTGCGCTCTTCGCAAGTCTTTTTTGAAATTGTCCACGACGTAGATATCCTGTTGATATAGGCGTTTCTCCTCGACTTCGTTTGTTTCATTTAAACGGCGCTGTCTCATGAGCAGCACGTTTAGTAGGTATACCCATATTCAGAAAAATTAGTAAGTGTACTTCGAATTCACTAAAAATAAAACACAAAAATTTTAACAAAACCAACCGACTTTAAAAAAGAAACTATTCCAGAAAAAATTCACTAAAAAGTAAAATAAAAAAATGCTTATTCTTTTACAACTTAATGATCAACTTACTTTTTCTACTCATCAATATGTAGGTACAATCCATGTGTGAAGGTAGGTAGGTAGGGGTAAGTCCTGGTACGATGACGGCATTAAGGTACATTAATATTTTTCTGGCCCTTATATTGAAATCAAATACTTTATTTAAGGTAAAATCATTGCTTCTTGTACCCCCTTTAGATTCAAGCCCTTGAACGTTTCCGAAAACTGAAGTTTTTCTAGAAAGGCCTGTTTTTGTCAGTGATAGTACCATTCATAAAATTACCCTACAAGGAGAGTAAGATGACTTTGCGGTATGGGTAAAATGACGAAATGAACATTTTATTAACAAAACAAAGACATTTTATTGAAAGTTACCTATTTATCACAAGTCGCAAACATAGCATTTCTCCTTTGCTTCCCTGTAATTTACGCCCATGCACTGAGCATGAGCCACTCTTGGTATCGGGAACATTGATACCATAATTCAGTCTTTCCAACTTCAGCACAAAGGATACAGTCTCTTTCATCGACGTAATTGGAATCACTGTCGGCATACTTGATTGCAATGGATGAGTTCGAAGATGAGTAGTAGAAGTTCATGCTAGGATCGTCTCTTTGTTTCGTTCCAGAACTTCCGACGAACGCTAGTTTACTTTTAGGACCTTTGTCACTTTTCTTTTTGCCTCTGCACTCGCATTCTCTTTTAATTTATTTGTCTTTCTTAATTTCTCTGTTTTGTTTCTTCTTCTCTTTGTCTCTTTCTTCCAGAGCTCTTTTCACGGATGTGCTTGTTATGTGTAGACATTGCAACTTATCTTTTCGTTTTCTTGGACCTCCTTTAGGTGCAACTTCACGTAACGAACGTAAAGCAGAGGTAGATCTGGAGTTAAAGTTGGATGAGGGCACTGGTAATACACAAAGTTCGGCATGGGATAATTGCTCTTTAACAGAAGTAGATGAAGGGTTAGATTAAGGCCCTGGTAGAGATTCTATTTGGGGTAACGGAGGTAAAATAGAGGAAGTTGCAGAGTTAGAAGAAAGCCCCAGTAGTGCATCAAATTCTGTAGGTGGGTTTGCTGATATCTCAAGTAGAGCATCTATCTGGGGTGTAATTTCATTGATTTTGTTGTCTGTTGTTAGTTATGGTCCGAAGTCTTCATCACTATATATCTGTGAATTTAATGACTCGATTCCTGAGTCCATAAAAACCTCGATGACGAACTCGCCATCTTAGCCTCTGCATAATTCGTCATCTTAACCGCAGTCGACATTTTAGATACAAACTTTAACGTGGACAAAATCTCACAGAATAAATTCATTAAACCATTGTTAAACCATCAGAAAACCCATAAGCCTTAAGAGGAATCAACTATTATTCATTAAAATAAAAGTATTACTTACATGAAACTTATTTAAACTGAAGGAAAATTTTTTACGAAAACAGCGTCCACTTCCAAGGCTCTGTTGTCACCAAAACAAAATGACGAAGCGGTTTTAGTTAAACAGGCATGCCTGCAGAGCACACTAAGGAAGCAGTACCATAGCACCAAATGTTGCGTTAACGGAGAAATTCAAAATTCGTCTCTCAGACTCCTCGTTAACTTACCCGACTCTTCCCTACCTTCCCTAGGTATGTGTTGAGTTAGATTTAAAGTAGATAGGTAGGGAAGAACTCTAAAACATATTTTGATCCTTGTTTGTTATTCATAGGCATGTGTTGAGTAGGATTTAAAGTTGATAGGTCCCTACCTATCTTCTTGCGTGGTAAACACATAGTTCGTACCTACATATTGATTAGTAGATAAAGTAAGTTGATTATTAACTTGCAGAAGAATATGCAATTTTTTTTTTACTTTTTAGTGCATATTAATTACTTTTGGAATAGATGCTTTTTACGTCGGTTTTTTGTTAATATTTTGTATCTTAAGGGAGCAACCTGTAAGGTAATCGGTTCCTAGATTTACCAACTACTTAAATTAAGGACAACACACGCACCCATGGCCGAAGTAGAACTCACTTCGGCCAGGAGCATCCGCTCTATCCCTAACATCTGGCCGCGTTGCTTGTCTGACTGCCTTTGTGGGTTTCCTAATGAGGACAGCAATGGATATCTCCCTAATCATTTTTCGTTTTCCCCAGTGGCGAAGCCTTAGGGATTGCACGGCCGCTCCTGTAGGAGGTTCAAGACCTCCCTCGGGCATGTATGTTTGTATTGTCCTTAGCAGAAGTTAGTTTAAGTAGGAAGTAAGGGTAGGTTCCGATGACAATAAGTTGAAATTTGAAGTTTTTGGCGAGGATAAAGAATATAAAACCAGCAAAATTGCAATACAGCCAAATATACTAAATAAAACAACCAGAGAGACACGCTACAATGCTGTAATCAGAGACACAAAAATAAAAATAAAATAAATTAAAAATCACTAACGTTACTTGATCTATATATTTTAATATAAAAGAGCATCAACACTGTGAAAGGCCAAAAACCAATTAACAATATAAAAACCCATAAGGAGATACCGATAGAGAGATCCAAGAAAATCACGCTAATTAACGAACTGACACATCGAAACAGTCACTTAGGCTGTACAGCTCAGCTTGAAAGGATAAAATCAAAATTTGCGGAAACTGGTAAATTAAGTACCGAAATGTAATTTTCCGTTTTTAGATCAAATTAAAACGTCAATACCAATAAAGAAAGTCAAAACGGATAACAGTAGAAAAAAGCACAACAGCGACACGTTAGCAAAAAGCGGGATAAAGTAGAGCGTTCGATACTATCTATCGACCTTTGACCAACGATAACATAGCAAACCCCAAGATGCTACAAACATGTTTTGGCACGTAAATATTAACACAGATACAGATTTACACAAAGTTTTAATAATAATTTTTTCATTTCATTAGATTAGATTAGTACTAGTTCCATAAATCATGAATACGTCATTTGTATAGGGATGTGGAACGTGTGACTATAATAAAAGTTATCTTTACATGGTATTTGAAGACAAACATTTTATTTTTTATTCTTCTTTTCGTAAAATTATTAACATCCGAGGGTCGGAACTAAAATAGTGACATCGTTGCTGTGGAGACGTTATGCAATGGAATCTACTATTGTCGCTGACAGCACACGTTGCTGACATACCTACCTTACCGCCAAGCATATGGACTAGCTCGTCCCGCGTTACCGAAACGCGCATCATCGGGGGAAAACAGCCACTTGTGAGCGACGTATCTAACGTAACGGTGTCACTGGATGAGACATGGGCCACATCGTGCGGGCCAAAACTGAAACGTCCCATAGAATTACAAACAACACAACTACAAGTTTGTAATCTTCTCGGGTTTTCAGCCGGATACTAAAGTCAACTTGACACAATATTTCAGCGGCGCAACTGCCCGCCATCCTCTGGTGAGCGTTTTAAGTACCCAATTCCTCTGTGAAGGGTGGTGACAGCTGTCTGCGTGTAAATACAGATCAGTGTGCATTGTCTTCCGATACACACCATGACCCAGGGTGTACATGGAGAATTTCGAGGAGGAAGCCCAGGCATCATCTGAATGAAAACCTACTTGCTTTTTCCGTTACGTGGACGACACTTTCGTCATCTGGCCACATGGTATGGATAAAATCCTTGACTTCCTTACACATCTGAACTTCATACACCCCAACATCAAATTCACTATGGAGACTGAAACGGAGGGTAAAATGGCGTTTCTTGACGTCTTGGTCAAGAGAAGAGCTGATGGCACCCTGGATCATGGTGTCTATCGGAAGACAACACACACTGATCTGTATTTACACGCAGACAGCTGTCACCACCCTTCACAGAGGAATGGGATACTTAAAACTCTAGTGCATAGGACGCGCACTGTCTCCGATGCAGAGAGTCTACCCCAGGAATTGGAACATCTGAGAACTGCATTCCGAAAAAATGGGTACTCAGAGTGGCAGATTCAGCGGGCTCTCCGCCAACCACTACAGCACAACTTGTGGAAACGGATGAAAACACGAAGTAAGAAGTAGGCACTGCGTTCGTTCCATATACCGGCGCACTCTCGGGGATGTTCGTCCTCATTTTGAAGAAACACCAGGTTGGAACTGTCTTTTGTCCGCCGAATAAAACTCGTGCACTGATGGGGAGCGCCGAAGATGATCTCGGTTTGAGGAAGGCCGACGTGTACCAGATTCCATGTCGGTGTGACAAGTCATATATTGAACAGACGATGCGTACCGTCGAGGATCGATGCCTTGAACACCAGAGGCACACACGATTGATGTATCCGAGAAAGTCGGCAGTCGCTGAACATTGTTTGTCGGAGAATCACGCGATGGAGTATGAACGCACTAGGATTCTGGTACAGACGTCGAGATACTGGGACTGCGTCGTTAGAGAGGCCATTGAAATTCGCACTAGTGACGACCTCATAAACTGTGACTGTGACTATAATCTTAGCAAAGCTTGAGAACCAGCGATTGGGTTAATTAAGAGTAAATCTAGCAAACGTAACGTAGTGACGACCACGGCGGACAGAGCCCTCACATTGACGTCATCTCAGACGCCGTCGCAATCGGTTCCACTGCGCGACCTCGGCGCAGGGCGCGGACCACGGAGGGGGCGCTCCGCGGGCGGAGGGTATTCAGTCCGTCAGTTCACCTGATGATGGCAACATGTATGATCGCCGAAATATTGTGCCCGTTGGACACTATAGATCGGCAGTACACCCGTGGATATTTTGAATATCAGTAATATGTTTTTCTTATCTGATGTCACGCAGAAGTAGCCGCGTGGTCTAAGGCATTATGCTAAGGGCCGGGCGTCACTTCTCCAGGAGGTTCGAGTCCTTCCTCGGGCAAGGGTGTTATGTTGTTCTCAGCGATAGTTATTTTAAGTAGTTTGAAGCCTAAGGATTGATGACTATTGGTTCAATAGGATTACAAACATTTGAACATTTTTTCTTATCTGATAAAATGGGCATGCTGCAAATTCTGACTGTTCCGAAAATTGGGATAGAAATGTTGAACTACCAATATAGGTCATGCTATGTCATTTTACAAATAATAGTACAACTAATCCCCTATAATTGACTTCTTTGATTACATGTCTTCATTATTCATATTTATAGAATTGTGATAAACGATTGAACTACCTTAGTAATACAGAAATGATTAATACGGGTAATTTAACTAAAACTGACAAAATTATTCAATACAGTGCGCCGCTAAAATCGACAAATTTAGATTTCCTTTTATATGTAGTTCAAACGAAATGATTTAAAACTATGTTGAAGTGGCTTCATTAAAAAGTACACCGACATTACAATAACTTAACCCTGTTAACCTTTTTTACGAAATGTAAGTTCCTCAATATTTACGAGGTTACTGTAATATTTTTAAGATCCAGCTCATTTTGTTTATAATTTTGGCGAAAATCAGACAAACGTATCATCTGATTCTGAATGTTGTACATTAAATGGTATTCCCGCATCGAAAATGAAATAAAAAAATAACTTAAAAACAATTAAATTAAATAAAAACAGGTTCCATAATGGAACCCCATATACTACGCACCGTAATCGTGTACGAAACGTACTGTGCTGCGCTTACAACTACTAAAATTCCTTACTACTTGACTTATAAGAATATTCTGTTTTTTGTTTTGTTTTTGTTTATCAAAGCTGTCATGTTCATACTTTGAAAGTTAGCTAGGACACCAATATATTCTAAAACTATGTTGTTTTTACCAACCGAATAACTAAGGAGGAGATGCATTAATTCGCCAGTAATGGCTGCAGCAGCTAAACGTCTCTAACGATAGAGGAAGTCGATACACGGTATCTGTCGTTTTCGATACAGCGTAAATACGTCAAATGCCGTATGATGCCGTACGTCTGATCGATCCAGTGTGCAATAAGCCTTACCCCACAAAGTGATCTGAAGACGACCATCGCTCTCACTCGTTAGAGCATTCTGCACATGCGCGAATCTGGCAGCTGTAAAGCGCCAGAGATGTAATTATTTTCGGGTAGCTGATTGATCTCTATACTACCTGGATGTTGAACTTCAGCTATCTGAGCGTGGCAGACATAGTTGTTCATATTTCGACGCTTGCCAAATTCAATTATAGCCGGTATGAAGTATTACAAGAAAACAAGAAGAAAATATGTTTCAATTAGACTTCCATATTAGCCCATTACACTGCGTATCGACATAAATTTCAAATCAAGAAATAAACAAGTATTTCTTTGTCACATAATAACAGTCGGAAATTCGTATGCCAAATTTAGACGTGGCGAACAATGCTAAAACTTGTGGAAAACATCTGAATGTGCAAGCACGCTGTAGTTCTATACTCAGATACCAGAGTTATACATCGAGTTTATATGGAGATCACTGGGGTACCTTCTGGCTGCTTGCTGTCACTGCTAAACAGCTGCACTCCAAGTAACCAAACGCGAGAGACGGTGCTGCTTATACGCGAGTTCGGCGTTGCGCATGCGCTTCAAGCTCCCTGGCGGCTGCACAGTCTAACACTTAAAGTCACGACACTCCCACGGATTTTTGTTATAATAGCGCTCCAAGCGGAAGGCAAGCTACATTTCTGAATACGATATTGGGTGAGTGCGAATATTATCGTACATCTTGATTTGAACGCACTTTTTACATTATGGAACGTATGTAGATCCATAAAGTAGGTAATAACTTAGAAATAGCTTCACATCTGTCTTTCTTAAGTTTACTAAGATTCCTGACAAGGTACGAAACGGTACATTACAGGACAGTTTATTTACACTTATCTTGTGACCTACAGGCTTTTACTGAAAAATCTAATTTTCTATAAAATGTAAAAAATGGCAAGGAAACACCAGAAGACCTGTCCTTTGGCAGAAATACGTCGCTTTTCTACTCAGGAACGTTGAGATTCCTACAATACAATTCCATTACAATCAGTGAGGGTAGAACGTAGGAAACGTATATAGTGCAATAACTGCAGTATTTAATGAACCAAACAAGCCCCCACTATCGCGTAAGCGACCGACTGCGAACAGTGGACAAATTGAAGAGTGCCTCGGCGACCATTGTGGTGGCAAACTTCCGCGCGAACTTTAAATGTACGTAAGATTCTTTTGGTTAAAGAGAGTATTCGTTTAAGTCGCGAAAACTATGTGTAATTGAAATATATAACTACAAAACAGCTTCAGACTCCTTGAATATACAGCAACTATCGGTTGTTTGTAAATTTATTACACATACGGTGTAGAAATTGACCAACAGCGTTTCCTTTTCCTAACGATACCGAATTATAACATGTAGTTTTTTATCGTTCTAAGTGCAGCATATGAAGGGAATTTATCGCCAGACACGATTTTTTGGCACTTTCTCAGTATATTCTACGATTGTGAAACTTTTGTACTAACATTAATTTCGGAAGAGTTTCACAATTTACGTCGTTGCTTTAGTGCTGTATTCTCCAATATTTAGATATTTCATAGCATCAAAAAATCAAACAGGCTGCCTGAAACAGCTAATGTTAAAAATCGATTGTGAAAGTGAAATATGCCATCAGATACGTTGTGAATATAGCAACCAGCCACTACCAAACTCTTAAGAGCACGAAGTACGCCTTAACTTTTTCTTAACTAAGACATCTAACATTAGCATTAGGGTATCTAGCAAGAAAATTTAGCATTTTTAATGCTGTAAGCCAAATACCTTACAGCAGAGTAAACTGTTCAAAAGTCAGCAAAATCGTCACAGGGTTGAACTTCACAATGCGCATCCACTGTCGCTATGTGTCATTCATATGTGGAACTATACACAGTTCTGCAAACCCCTTGCAGTCATTATACCGATATCTAAAGCAGATTACCTTTACATTCTGCGTTACATGTTGCTAATATTAATTTCATAAATAAAAATTCGAACTGGAGTGAGGCAACTGATCTCATGAACCCAATAGTTATTTTACGCAATCATAAAATGAAACTTTTTGAACTTCCTGTCCACCAGTACTATCTAAAGTAGCTCGTTTTTAAGATCTACCAGTATTGTAAAAGTCTGTTATTTATTTCATTCAATCCTATATTGCCGGCCGCGGTGGCCGAGGGGACTGAGGCGCTCCAGTCACTGTCTGCACGGCCACTGCGGTCGGGAGTTCGAATCCTCCCCTCGGGCATGGATATTTGTGCCGTACTTAGTATTAGCTAGTTCATAAGTAGTTTGTAAGTTTAGGGACTGATGACCCCGTAGTTAAGTCCCATAAGCTATACAAACATTTGAACATTTTTTGAGTCCTATATTGTCTTGACTAACTATCTGTTAAGCAAGAGTAACTATCTCTGAACACAAATAGTAGGGCTACTTGTATTCCTGAAAAATATAAATGGGAATACAGTATTCGATATTTTTATTCCTTTCTTAAATTCATTTATGTATTTAAACGCTGAGCAGCTCTTCACCATCGTGCTTCATGTACACTGCAATAGTCAAACAATACAGACGTGGCTATCAATTATGTATATATCCCGCAGTAGCTTTTTAATACACGATTTACCTGCTAACATCACTCGTATTTATCTGACGCTTGCCACTACCATGATGGCCGGGCGAAGATTTAAACTATCCCCGCCGGCCGCGGTGGCCGAGGAGACTGAGGCGCTTCACTCACGGTCTGCACGGCCACTACGGTCGAGGGTTCGAATCCCCCCTCGGGCATGGATATTTGTGCCGTCTTTAGTATAAGGTAGTTGATAAGTAGTTTGTAAGTTTAGGGACTGATGACCCCGTAGTTAAGTCCCATAAGCTTAACAAACATTTCAACATTTGAAACTATCCCCCGACAGCAGCGCCGTCAGAGAGTCTAGTTATTTTTACAAGGACTTTGGAACCAAATCAGCCACTACAGCTGTAGCTGAAGAAAAAAGTCACAAACATGACAATAAAACGACAACAACAATCCAATTGTTTTCCAACAAAGAGGAACCGAATTTCACAGTTGTTGCTTCAGCTGAACCTCAAACGGCAAGAATCTTCAAAACATTGGCTTTTTAAGTAAAGTAATTACACTTAAAAGAATATGCGCGTATAAGACAGACGTGTGAGGTGTAAAAATGTGCGAATCATTAGAGTCCACCCAAGCGTCATAGTACGTCGGATGACTGAAACAATAAAAGGAATTTCACATGCGCCGAAGAGTTGTAAGTCACAGATATAACTTTTCCTAAGAATAGAAATTTTTTTCAGCGTTACTAACAACGTAACTTACAATATGGAGGTCGAAATGTTTTAAATATTTTAATCGTTTTGTTTTAAGCATTGCTAATGACCACATAGTGGCCGAAATCTAGATCTGTGAATAAATTACTACTTACGACTGATTGCTGAAAAAAATTCTATAGTTCAAATAAACAGACGTTAAGCACAAGTTCCACCATGGAATCAAGCCTGATTTCCTAAGAGTATTTATTGATCAATATTTGGTAGATTATTGCTCACCACACTCACCAACTTCCACCAAACACTACCAAATTCCCTCACTAAAAGCAAGAGACCAAGGGATGTCTTTCACCACAACCACTGGTGAGTTGCAATGGGTGGATACGGAGAAAAGACTGTCAGCACATAAACATACAAGCCTTTTATGTGTATACGTATGTATATTTACTCCAGTTGTTGAGTAAAGCTAATAGTCAAAGGCGAATATGTTCTACTTAGAAATATTTCTCGAAAGTGAAATAAAAAAAGTAGTTATTAATAAAATAATGATTTATTAAGTTGATTGAAACAAACAATGGTTTCGTTTATGAAGTTTCTTCTGTTTTTGACGATTTGGTTATGCGAAATAGCACAGCTTAAAATAATACGAGTGAAATGACCCACAGTAATATAAATACTCTTTCTCATCAAAAACATTTTCGTGTAAGTGCGTATGCAGGAACATAAGAATACAGTTTAAATTGCTTGGAATGAAACTTTTGCCTTTTTGTCGTCTTTTACGTTCTTGCTTTCCGAAGACGTTATTCTGTCAGTTACGAACGTGTCCACGATCTCCGGCTATGAGACTTCGTTGGAACTTAAATGCAGATCTACTTACGTGCGAAAAAAAAAATCTTATTGGTTGTCTGCAAGTGTTTAATGATTGGAAGATATCAGTCCCCCCCCCACCCCTCCCCACTGAAATTATCCAAACAGTGACGTCAAATGCTCTATCACTTAGAGACGTGCCCAGAAACAGCACTAGATAGGATAGTTGATACACAGTCTAGCGTTATAACAGTCTCAGCATTTCGCCTCGTTTCAATTACTAACGGCGATAGTAGTATTCAAAGCAGTGAAGTATCTACACATCTGTGTACGATATCGGATTAGTGCGAATAATATCGTTTATATTGAATTGTCAATTTTTTACAACAGTGAGCAATGTTATGTCAAACTAAACGGCAATAACTAAAAAAGCCATTTTCTTACCGTTCTTTAGTTTCCTATGCACACTGTATGATAGGAAACAATACATTACAGGACAGTTTATGAACGATTCTTTCGTAACGAACAGATAATTACCGATTATTACTTACGTCAATGGCGGTCTAGTGTGCTGATGTTGGCAACGACTGTTGCATCCTGTTTGAAACCCAATGACATAGAGTGAAGGGAATAATCATATTTGTTGACTACGAAGTAAATAATTAATGCTGTTCCTGCTTTATGGTTGACAAATTTTTGTATGTAGCTTTATCCGGTTGGTAAAGCAAGCATTTGTAAAGCAAGCATTTCGTTGCCAACATTAACACACTAGGCTGCCGCTGCCGTAAGTAAAATTCAAGCCAATAAGGTAAAATCTTACTTATGTCAGTGGCGGCATAGTGTGATGATGTTGGTAACGACCGTTGTATCCTTTTTAAAAACATCAGACGCCCGAGATGTTAAAGACAGACGTCGTATATCTACCCAACAGCGCGAAGTTACAGTTCGCTTCACTTCGGGTCAAATCACTGGATGTGAAACATGGGACGCTTATATGGAAAGCAATACCTAATGTATTTAACATAAAAAAAATGTTTCACAACACCTGTACCTGGAAGAAAAAAAGACACAAATGCGCTATTAAAGCTTCATAAGCAATAAAACAGTTTATCAGCACAGAAGAAACCAATCTCGCACTCTACATTTGATCCACAAACAAATGATAAGGATCTTGAACAGTATTGGCTCAAGTAATAACATTTACAACAATTTGGGTTAAGCCTACCACGTAACAGTTGTCGTTAAAGTAATAGGAGTTTTAGAAATCATACAAATATTTGAATGATGTTTAAATCTAATTTTAAATTATTGGAAGCAGAGTTACGTCTCAATGATGCATGTGTCATGCTTTTAACAGGGTAACTAACAGAAAAACTGTCTTTACGACTTGTATTCGCTTTCTCACCGCTTGGAGAGCTAGGTCACATCTGTCAAACGGTAACAGTTCTTACAACGGGTGTCGCGACTAAATGTATTAGGCTATGAACGCACCCAATCAAAAGTGGCGGTAAGAGACTGAATGAGAATGCATCTTTCATACCATTAATGAAAATGGAGTGTAATTTAAATGCCGTAATTATATTGAGGCGAGGCGTATATTTTAATATAATGTATAATATTGTTTATTTTCAGAAAAGTAAATCTAGAACCGGTCACTACATGGGTGTGAGTTGTTTGAAGTCAAAGCTACATGAAAGTAAATGTTAAGAGATCAATATTATTGACGAATGAATTGCGCTCAATTTTCATTAATAACAAGACCTGTCATATGCATGAAGTGACTGTTTATTAACGTACTTTTTTGGAGATATTTCATAACGATTATTTAGGCGATGGAAGTCGTATTCATAATTTATATTGCTTTATTAAAATAAAACTGTTGTTGAATTCCTGATGCTTGATCCAAATTAGATTACAATATATTTCATAAGAAACACTAAACAGTTCTTCAGGATTTCCGAATATGTTACTACATAGGTACGTACTAGCACAACTTTAATATATGCATAAATGAAACATGCTATACCTGCTCTAAGGATGTCAGGACCACAAATTTAATGTATGCATAAATGAAACATGCTATACCTGCTCCAAGGTTGACACGTTCTTGTATGTACCCTTTCTTGTCCGGTCAGTAAAAGTAACTGGCCTTGTAAAAGGAAGATTTAGAATAACTTGAGCACCGTTTCATACAGATCATAAAATAAATAAAACATGCTATACTTGCTCTATGGTTGACTGCTGTGGTGTATACGTAGATATTCTGTAGTGTTGTCAACATTTGCAGTGCGTGTGGGCAACAGACTCTACAGTTTAGCTGTGACAGTTGGACCAATGACATTTACATTGAAATTCCTCAAAAAACATTAAGATATTTTGCATGAATGTATCACTCGCAATTTCCAAGAATGCTTGCAATCGAAATGGCTCGGATTGAAACGCTATATATCGAATGCGAAACACTAAATCTATTACGCGGCTATTTACGCCCGTTTTGTTGACCTTGAGTGACGGTGAAGTTTTTCGATTCTCTATGATTTAAAAGACTTCATACTCAAAACTGCGAAAGGAAAAGTCAAACTGTCATCCATTTAGAGACTAGTTGTGGAAGTACTATTCTAAAGACATTCTGCAGCGATTTATTATGCAATGAAAGTCTTATCTATACTTGTCATGTATTTATACAGATAAAATTGTCGATCTTTTGTCCTCGATCATCTCAGAAATATATACTGCATGGATACCTAACGCGTATTCCACATAACATTACAATGTATGTAATCAGAAACATTCATCAAATTTTTACGAAAATGTCACGTAGATACGTACTACCACAGCTTCAAATTTCGTCAGTGACAGTTAGATCAATGTAATTTACACTGAAATTCGTCAAAAACATTGAGCTATTTTCTATGAATGTGTCACGATTCTCCTGCTTTATACCACCACTCGTCAAAACAAACATTCGTATTTTGGGTAATTTGGAAGGACCGTTGTATATCGCTTCGGACTGCCTGCTATCGATAATGACAGACTATCGATAGTTGCGTAGAGTCTATTTGTATCGAACATGCGAGCATCAGAATACTAACGTAGTTTGTTTAGTTGCAAGCGTAGGCGAAATCAGTTGCCTTTATGATATACGAGAAAATTGTTAGCCTAGACCACGATAATAGCTTCCTGAACCGGAGATTCACGTACTAAAAAAGTAAAAGAAAGAAAAAAAATGTTTAACCTAAACCTAGCCTTCTTAAGGCTACGTTACAGTTCAGTTTTTTTAAGTGAAATAGCGTAGACCACGATAATAGCTTTATGAACCGAAGATTTCATACAAATCATAAAATAAACATGCTATACCTGCTCTATGGTTGATAGGTTCTTGTATGTACCCTTGTACGCTCAGAAAAAGTAATTGTCCTCGTAAAAGGAAGATTTTGAATCACTTGACCACTGTTTCGTACAGATCATAAAATGAATAAAACATGCTATACCAGCTCTATGGTTGACAGGTTCTTTTATGTACCCTTGTCCGGTCAGTAAAAGTAATCTCTTAACCATACAGTACCAACAGCATTAATTATTTAATTAGTTTATATACGTCGAATAATTATTTAATTAGTTTATATACGTCGAATGAATATCTGTTTTTATTTGTCAAACATTTGTTTTTTACGACACAGCGACGTTCGTGAGTTCGATATACGACACTGCGATACTCGCGTCTTCGATACATATCGATAGTAGGCCGTCCGAAGCGATATACAACGGTCCTTCCAAATTACCGTATTTTGTCATCTCGTGTATCAATGAATGCGTAATCGATTTAGAGTTGCACGTTCGATGTATATCGTTTCAAGCCAAGCTATTTCGATTACAAGCATTCTTGGAAATTACCGTGTCACTATTCTCCACTAAAATATTTATGTCAACGTAGATTTACGGTAGCATTCGTCAAAAACATTGACTATTTTTTATGACTATGTCAAGAATTTCGTGTAATATAATTTACATGGACAACGCAAAGTTGTTTCCAAAACGAAATTGAAGACACATTCTCAATGGCCCTCTCAATGACACTTCTGACTGGATGCCTTCGGTTCCCATCATTCACCGCGTCGCTACCGATATCTGCACATGGACGAGAAGTTAGTGTCACGGAAACTAGGATTTACATTTCATAGTTTGTTCATAACACGTGCTACCACGGCGGGTAAAAGTGCAGTTTATGCGGCAGCGGCTAGCCGTCGCGCTCACTAGGTTAGGAACGGCAGAGCAGCCAATCAGGAGTCGCGATGCCGCGGCCAATAAGAAAGGTCGTTACAATTGTACTATGTAAACAAATGGAAGCTGTTTATGCAAAAGTTTTTGACGATCTACAAGTTACAGTTGCTAACAGTATGGATGTCAGTTAATCACTGTTACGAACATATCATAAAAAAAAAAAAAAAATAAATAAAACATGCTATACCTGCTCTATGGTTGACTGGTTCTTGTATGTACCCTTGTCCGGTCAGTATAAGGAATTGCGATAATTTTCAAGAATGCTTGCAATCGAGGTAGCTCGGACTGAAATGACATATATATCGAGCGTACAACTGTAAATCGCTTGAGTGTTTCTGAACCGGAGCTTCGGGCGCTACGCGCCCTCACATCTCACATACTACTAAAAAAAAAAAAAAAAAAAAAAAAAAAAAAAAAAAAAAAAAAAAAAATAAAAAAAAAATTCTCGTTTAACTTATACCTAACCACAGTTTAACATATACAGTCGCGACACTCACTGCTGTGAAAGGTGTTACCAACTGACAGTTGCAACGACACTAGCGCTCGTAGCGGTGGGCAAGCCGCCGAGGGAGTGATGTTCGTTTATAATTATTTTTCTACGTAATTAACGAAACAGTTACTATACTTTTTGCGTTACAAGCATCAAAAACATCAAAAGACACGCACAATACGGAAATTAATGTAAAAAATGCCTTATTTAACTGATTCAGTGATATAAAGAACATCTTCGTCATGAACAAATACTTACGAGTATTTTTATATTTGCAGCTTATTCCACTGAAAGTAAGTAGAATATAAATATAGGAGAAACATATATTTCTATTATGGTCTGTTCTTACAATGTGAGAAGCCGTTTTTTACGCGTATGAATTCGACGTAGAGTCTAATTTTTTGCACATTTTTACACTTCACTCTTCTTTCTTATCACTCATATTCTTTTAGCTTAAAAATACATTTTTTATTATTCTTGCCGTTTGTGGTTCAGGTGTAGCAACAATTGTGGAAATGGGTTCTTCTCTGTTGGAATAAAGAGTGATTCCTTCGTCGTTGTATTGCAACGTTTGTGACGTTTTCCTTCAGCACCAGCAGTTGTAGCTGATTTGGTACTTTAAATATTGGGTTATTGCGTTCTATATGTTTCCTACGTTGCACCCTCATTGATTGTACTGGAACTGTAATGAGTAAACGTAAATGTTCTTCAGTAGAAGAGCGACGCCTTTCTGCTATTTTTTAAATTTTTAATAGAAAATGAAATTATTCAGAAAAAGCCTATAGATTACAAGATAATTGTAAATAAACTGCCCTGTAATGTACCGTTTTGTACCTTGTTACGGAGTTTAGGGTATCTAAGAATGGCACGTGGAGCTATTATTACGTTAGTACCCACTTTTATGGCACTACATGCGTTCTCTAACGTAAAAAAATAAATTAAAATTAATGTAAGCGAAGCTATCAGTACGCACCCAATATCGTATTCAGAAATGCAGCTTTCCGACCGCTTGGAGCGCTGCTGTCGCAGTGTATAACAAAAATCTGTAGGAGTGTCGTGACTGTGTTAGACTGTGACCTAACTTAACTTTCACTTAAATTGATCACCGTTTCGTACTGGTCATAAAATAAGTAAAACATGCTATACCTACTCTATGGTTGACTGCTGTAGTGTATTAATAATAGGTCACTTATGTCCGTAATACGACAATTATCTGAAAATCTCTTACACATGGAAAATCAATTACAATCACACAAACGCCGCACCAATATCCTCGAATAAACTTCGAAGTTGACGCCAAATTTACTCGTCATGAAACATAGAATCTTATTGGCTGGCATAACTCGACTCCTGATTGGCTGCTCTACCGTCCCTAACCTAGCGAGCCCTACGGCTAGCCTCTGGCGCATAAAATGCACATTAACCACCACGGCGTTCGTTTCTCACTGGCCATTTCCTTCTGTCTAGATTATTAGGTAATTTGGTAGAATCCGTGTACATCGAAGGAAACGGCATTCCGATCGATATATATCCAACGTTCGACTCTCGCTTCAGCACCAATGACGGAAAACTGACATGGCGGTACAGCTGATTTATATAGCTAATTGTAATGTAATTTTTGACGTGATGATTGTATGAAATTTTGGCTTATCTGACGACTGGGATATCACCAGTTAGAATTGACCCGTGGCATTGGCATGTTGTTGTGTACATGCGTATTTCTAGGGGGCGTGAGTAATTATGTTTTGGCTGAGTTGTAGACGATGGTAAGTCATGGATGCTGCATTCTGTTGTAATATGTAATTTACGAGGATAACTACAGATTATTTATTATCTACAATACGTAAGTATTTAGATATTATCGCCTATAAGTGTTTTCTGAGATTGTGATTACATCTTGGGTTAAAGCTGACTGGTGGTACCCCTGTCTTCAGTTATGCCGATATTTCGGTCATTTCCAATAATGCTTGCATTCGAAGACCCTCATCCTGAAATGATATATATCTAAAGTACAACTGTAAATGGATTGAGTGTTTCTTAATCGGAGATTCGGGCGCTACGCGCCCTCATGTTCTAAGAAATCAAATGTTCAAATGTTTGTTAAGCTCAAGGGACTGAATTACGGGGTTATCAGTCCCTAAACTTACAAACTACTTATGAACTACCTACAACTAAAGACGGCACAAATATCCATGCCCGAGGGGGGATTCAAACCCCCGACCGTATTGGCCGTGCAGACCGTGACTGAAGCGCCTCAGTCTCCTCGGCCACCGCGGTCGGCCATGGTCTAAGAAAAAAAACTTCTTGTTTAACCTATACCTAAGCTAACTTTTACTTTAAAAGAAAGTAATCTTTAGCGTAGCCTTAAGAAGGTTACGTATAGGTCAAACAAGAATTCTATCTTAGTATGTGAGGGCGCGTAGCGCCCGAATCTGCGTTTCACAAACAGTAAATCGTTTACAGTTGCAGTTCGATATATACCATTCTTGGAAATTACCGTTATTTCTTCCGATATTTCAAATGACAACCAGATGAGTCGGAAAAGTACAAGAAAATGTCACAAATTCAACGCAATCAAAATACAATTTAAATTAACTGCTTCGCATTTGTCATATCGAATGTAGAGCAAGAATCGAACTTTGGATATATATCGATCGGAATGTCGTTTCCGTCGTTGTACACGGATTATACCAAATTACCGATTATTAATAAGGTTAAACATTCATTTCAATTTATTGGACTGTATATTTCAGAATTAGCTTATATAAGATACCTCAGCCAGCGGCTCCTTGAATCTGACTCGGTGACACGGAAGACGTTTCTGCATGACCTGCCAGTGGCCTAAAAGTTTCATCACCGATACAAAGACGTACACCGCGCTAACCATAAGCACAGTATCGCACACAATTGTTTCCAGTAGTAGGTTCCTCTCGTTCCTCTCGTTCCTGGCGGGACAGTTGCAAGAGAGCACGCGTTGCACCATGGCGCTTACGAAGAGGCAGTAGGGTTTCCAGAGGCCGTAGGAGACGGCGACGGTGAAGGGGATGGCGGCCAGGTAGCCCAGCTGGCACTGCAGGGAGCGCGACAGGTAGCAGTCCTTGAGCTCCAGGTGGACGAAGTAGGTGCACACCGCGACCACCACGAGCGCGCTCGACACCGCCCTGGCCAGCGTCGTCTGCCCGGCCACCTCGCAGCCGTACGAGCTGTGGTAGATGTCCAGGCTCCAGATGACGCACAGCAGCCACCGGTAGTCGAACTCGTGCGTCGGCGCGGCCAACACGCGCACCACCCACCGGCCGCGGATCGCCTTCCTCGCCGTCAACATCAACTCGCTCGGCCGTGGACTTCGTCCAGCCATTTGTCGAGCTTCGGAGAGCTTCGAACGTACGCGCGCTTCTCCGCTCACTGAAATTTAGTCGTGAATTTAGAGGGGCACTCGATAAACGAGCCGAGCGTTACCGTGAATTTACATCAGAATAACAGATGCGATGGAGGCCAGAAACTAGCTACATTGGGTGGGACCATGGTACTATGGAGTTAAAAACATGTGGAACATATGCAACCGAAGAGTAAATCACAACAGTCAAAGATTTAATTCAGAGCAGCAATTTGCCTCGAATCCAGAGATAATTGCTTCTATCATAGAGCCATTGGTATCTATGATAGACCAGAGATAATATAGAATTGTGGTTGATTCCGCCTTATGTAAGACACTTTTTGTTTTGTTTAAATAGCCAAACTAGTTTCGGCAATTATTGTGCCATCTTCCGTGGGTTTCCGTTGTTTATTTTATTGTGTCATTCGCAGGATATTTGTGTGCGGATCGCCTTCCTCGCCGTTAACATCAACTCGCTCGGCCGTCGACTTCGTCCAGCCATTTGTCGAGCTTCGGAGAGCTTCGAACGTACGCGCGCTTCTCCGCTCACTGAAATCTAGTCGTGAATTTAGAGGGATACTCGGTAAACGAGCCGAGCATTACCGTGAATTTACATCAGAATAACAGATGCGATGGAGGCCAGAAACTAGCTACATGGGGTGGGACCATGGTACTATGGAGTTAAAAACATGTGGAACATATGCAACCGAAGAGTAAATCACAACAGTCAAAGATTTAATTCAGAGCAGCAATTTGCCTCGAATCCAGAGATCATTGCTTCTATCATAGAGCCATTGATATCTACATAGACCATAGATATTATACACTGCGCGTAACGTCTTTACACTGGCTTCGTTCGAAGAGTTGCTTTCTGTCTACCGCGCATGCGCAGTACGAAAGTTCGCGTTTGAAGAGCGCCTGGCCCCGAAGTGGGGCGCCAGCTGCCAGCTGTGCGAAGAGTTGCTTGCAAGCAGAGCCAAGTAAGTAGCCAGATGCTGCCCGATGAAATTTTTCTGGCAGCCAGATTTGCGCATGCGCGTGGCTCTCTTTTACTTGTAGTGGGGATACACGACGCTCCCTTGTTCAAAATGGAAGTTATCTTAGAAGTGCACACATATCTACTGTGTGTTTCTGCTGTAATTGTACGGTCTTATTTATTCTTATAATATCACCTGTAGAAGGTGACAGAATTCAAAATTACATTTGTTCCAACTGTAGAGAGATTCACATTTCGTATCCAGTGACGTCGATTTCTACGCAGTGTTGTTGCGCCGAAATAAAAGGCAGAAATCAGAATTTATTTCGTTTTTGTGCGTTTTTTTTTTCTTTTTTTTTTGTGCCACGTTTCTTAGATATGGAATTTGTCTAACATTTGTGCTTATCCCGGTCTAATGCATTTGTTGACCTCGTTGAGCATTTATCACGGCGAGACAGTATAAATTGTACAAATTGAACGTTGTTCTCTCAAAGATAGGACTTATTATTATTAGTGATGTTTTGTATGCCCTTAACAGTCATCTACATTTCTTCTCGCATTACATTGCGGTGAATGCTTTTACACATTTTTTTTCTCCAAATAAGCCACCCTACCGCCCAGCAATTGCTGTTTCCATTTAGATCGCTCTCTGTGGTTCTTGCAAAACTCTATTAACAGCCAATGTAGAGTTTGTACACCAGAACATTTCTTGTGTGCGTAACACGAATGGTTCCTGTATGGGAGAAACAGCTCTATAATAACCACAATACACGAATTTGGAAGCATCTGGACCTGACAAGAAAACACAAAGTGAGAACTCAGGACAGTATTAAACAATAAGTTGTTTCTTCTTACAAAAAGTCATTATATGGCGAAAATATTTAAAGAAAATATAATCCGAGAAAAAGCACCAACAACTTTCCTTTGTAAGTAGGCGGCCTATACTGTGCCATATTGGATATATTTTTCTGTAAGTGTATCTTTCATTTAAGTGTCTTGCTAAACATATTTCGTATAATTTTGTAAAAGATAAGTGGTGAATAAACAATTAAAATTTGATGTAAATAAAAATCGCGCCGTTGTTCTTCCTGCCGTCTTTTCGCGCTCCCCTTGCGAAGGTGGCAAGAAGGCTAAATAAAACGCGATTAGGTATTCGAAGAGTCTAAACACCAAGCACGGACATAGAGCACTGTATAGTACAAGCAGAACAATCCGCCATTTTGAATCCCACGTTGAAGGCCGCATTTAAAGACTACAGAATACTTATGCTATTTAAAACGCTCTTAACACTTCTAAATATACGTCCCTAATGCAGAAAATAATTCAGCATAGTAAATTTATTTGCTTACATTTGACTTTTAAGAGGCAAGCAAATTAGTGATCAGTTGGATATTTACAGATATGATACAGTGACTTACATTCCAAATTAAGGCATATGTTCCCGTTCTAAATATTTACCACATATGTTACAATTATTGTATTTTCTGGTTTATAAATGGTACGTCTACATACGTTTACGGTTACTATGAGTTGCAATCGAAAACAGTTACAAAATAGTGTTAAACTGCGATTCTGTACTTCCCGTATTTCTCCTTCTAATGTCTCGCATGTTTTACACGCGCCATATTTCAGAAAAGATTTTACGTCAAAAATATGTTTAATAACTTAGAACGTCTGCTCTCGTTAGTTAACGACTAAATAAATTCTCTCTGGTAGCATGCACTTTGAAATAAAGTGAATTTTGCATGCAAAGTTTTGAATTTAATGCCTATCATATACGACTCCTTTCCTTTGCGAAGTTTATATATATATATATATATATATATATATATATATATATATATATATATATATATATATATATATATCAGACATCCTGTTCACAGCTTGGCTTAGGCCTACATATTATCGTGTTGAGAGTCACATTTAAACAATGAACTAATATAATGTAATTTAAAAACAACTAGGTGGGTAAAGTCAGTTGCACTCAGGCATCACTTAAAATACAATTAACAGCCCTTAGAATAACTTCTTAGTTGGTCTAAATAAAATCATGAAAAGGAGCTTACTTTTAACACACCGTGTGTCGTGTTATGTTAACAATACGTCGCAAAATTAAACTATTGCTTACAACGGTTACTTATATTTTCATTACTACCTCCTTTTGAGCATAACTATTTCTAATACAAATTTTTAAAAAAAAATTTCTTAACGTCAAACAGTTGCTCGATTTTGGCGCTCATACTTGGCGTCTGGAATTTACAAGCCACCTTTTATGCCGATCTATGTTTGAAGGAAACCGATAAAACGTATTAGCAAGCATGTCTTCTATTATTCGAGCAGTTTGGAGCAGCTCAACCAACCATTTCACACTGTGAAACAATGAAACCACAAAATATTCGCTGATTCACTTCGCTTCGCCACAGCAATCATACAACACTGTCATCGGATTGGGATTCAATATGGCGGATTGTTCAGCTCTGTATATCTAGTGCTTTACACGGACACATGACGTCACCATTGGCGCGCATGCGTAGTAGCGCCTGTTTGCTGTTGCTGGCTCTCCAAGTAGCTTTCTGGCAACACTTCGAACGAACCTACTGAAACCAACATCTGAGTCACGTGACTCGGGGCAACAAACCGTTTTCGTCGTTACAAGAAATGTGAAGTGAAGCTGGCGGATGTACTTTTTCTCATTTATGACTGAAATGAGGCGTTGATTTTATCAACAAAACGTCTAATCATGTCCTAAAACGCTTTTAACAGATCAGTTAACGTTGTTTCCCCGTAATTCCTAATTTTAATGCCATGGTTATTGTTTTTACATGTGCCTAGGTAAAACGTATAAACTACTTGCTCTTATTAAGTGAATAGTTGTTTTTGTTACTCTGTGAGTTACTTAGCAGCAGCTATGGTGGTAAAAGACGAAAAATCAGTTTTACAAACAGCATCAGTTTTCTTATGTTTTCTCAACAATACGTGTTAAAGTTATGTTACGCCTTTATAGGAACTAAAAACGGTCTATATCCATAGTATCAGATTTTTTACACAATACAAACGTTTGTATTTTACGACTTCTGCATATACAGCGATGTTAATACGTAAACCTTGAAAAGTACTCACTATATCAATTAGAATAATTGATGTGCAAACAAAACTAAGACTAATTTTATAGCTACACTGAAAGTTGTGTACTCAAATATAGCTGTGTACAACGCTATCAAAAGCAGGTCTGCACTAGAAATGACTTACTTGATGAAATATAAATTTAAACAAGACTAACTGGAATTGTCCTCCCCTCGATAATTACATTCATCAGTTACAAAAATTATAATGCTGCACAAATCTGCTATCTGTAATTCTATTTACAGTAAAAAAAACTGAATAAGAGTCAACTCGTCACACATAAATCGCATTAATATTAGTATAATTGTCCAAAAACTGCATAACCTTTAGTACTACATGTGTAATAAGCGTAAAAAGGTCGTTTTATTGTTAAAATCAATACTTGATTTAAGTTGAAAATTAGAAAAACTGTTGCTCATATTGACGAAAACTCAGTCACGTGACTAGGGGCAATGTTAGACGTTGGTTTCAAACAACAACACGGCAGAGATAGGGTTACGCGCAGTTTATGTTATCTTTGGTCTATGGATATCTATAATCAGTGATCTCTATACAAACTGGATGTATAACTCTGGTGTCTGAACATTGAATTGCAGCGTGCCTGCACATTCATATGTTTTGCACACGATTTCGCATTGTCCGCCATGTTTAAATTTGGCAAACGAGTTTCTATCAGTTATTACGTGACAAAGAATCGCTTGCTTACCTCTTGACTTGGAATTTAATTCAATTTTCGATGTTGTAGGCTGATATGGGAACGGAATCGAAACATATTTTCTTCTCTTTTTCTTTAAATGCTTCTTAGCAGCCATGTTTGAATTTGGCAAGAAACTAAATATGAATATCTATGACTGGCACGCTAAGAAAACTGAAGTTCAGCATCCAGAGAGTATAGAGATCAATGTCTATAATATACCAGAGATAACATAGATTGCACTGGTCCATAGACATACATTACTAGATTGCCGCCATCTTGCCTCACCTAACGTCAAAAAGTTTCTGTACGGTACTACTACGATCTTCTGACACGATATAACGTTGTAACCTTTACTAGTTGGTTTGAACGTGATTCGCATTTGAGTTACCACTTCCGCATTTTCGAATCGTATTATGAGAAGAATATGTTATGTACGGTTAAACATTAACGTTATCTAGGCAAAAACTTTCTACCATTTTGTTGTGTTTCCAACATAATCATGAGAGTTCGGCAAGATGATAGTTAAAATTTTACCGTTATGTACATTAAAGCAAAAGTAGTTATCTGAAAAACACTAACAAGAATAAAGCCATGTGTTATCCACGACAAATAATACATTTATAACGGTCATACTATTAAAATAAAAAACGAAGTTGATCGAAACTGGAAACAGATTAATAAAAACAGGAAACGTGACTCATTAGTGTGTGCGTCAAAGCAGACTATAGACTACTACTACTGAAAGAAAATCCGAAGTTGAATGAAATTGATAACAGATTAATAATAACAGCAAATCAATGCAACTCATTACTGTATATGTTGAAGCTTAAAAAATTTCAGCCATATACAAAACACGAATTTCTTACATGTCAAAGCTCTAACAACAGAATAGTCACGTCCGTTCATCCGTATTTTTACGACTGTTTTCTGTGATAACTCAAACGACTGCTCGTACATTATAGTATAGCAATATGGCGGCGCGACTTCACTGACACCAATGATACGGTATACGGCATTGCCAGACTAGTAATGTTATGTCTGTGAGATACGCTAACACTTAAAAAGTGAAGCTATCAAACTGGGCACTCCGGCATTTGTTTGTGCGCAAAACATTGGGCATAGTGTGTGTTTATAGGAGATCTAGTTGTTGAAATATGTAAGTAAATGCTGCAGTGTGACTGCCAATTAAATTGCTTTACGTAAAGAAGCCAATATTCACACAGGGTTTTAACCGAGAAATCTTTGTTTTGGGTACAAAAGTATGGTTCCTCTGGCTTCGACCAATGGTTGTTTTCAGCATAGGTTACGCCACCTCCCTTTATTCTAACCTCCTTGGCGTGTCGTTATTTTACTGAAACCAACATCTAAGTTATGTGACTCGGGGCCGGAAGCTGTTTCCGTCATTACGAACTATGTGAAAGCACAGTCTAACATATAAGGTTACGACACTTACACTGATTTTTGTTATATGCCGCGACTGCAGCGCTCCAAGCGGTGGCGACGTACATTTCTGAATACGATAGCGGATAAGTGTGGAAAGTATCGTTGAAATTGACTTTAACTACTTTTTTTACAACAGGGAAGATATGTAGCGCCATAAAAATTGATAATAACTACAAAATAACTTATATCTTTGTTCAAAAAATATTAGAGCCCAGATCGCTGATGATTAATTTCATTTTGAACGACTGGTTTCGCTGGTCTCTGACAGCATCGTCTGGTCCAAAAATCTTTTTACAAGTCCGTCATCTTGTAAAGTCAATCAGTTGCTACATAACAGAATTGAGAGTATGCTACCAGAGTCTAACATAAGAGTCACGAAACTCCCAGTGAATTTCTGCAACTTTGCGACTGCGGCTGGGTCGTAATAACACACCGCGAAACGATAGAGTAATGCATGTGGGTTGAGAGAGAAGCAGTACATTCAAAATACCTTCGTATTTCGGAGCTTTTGTGGCGCTATATATTGAAGCAACTAATAATTTGGAAATCTCTCATTTGCAAAGAATGCTCAGGAGTAAGGAATAATGTAAAAGAGTAACAAGTGTTCATTTACGGTGATTAGTTATACTTTTAGGCGTAGAAGTAAATCTTTAACAATTCATTCACGTTCAAACTTCTTCTCTTAATCGTAATCGCAAGTACTTGACAACTATTTCATAATGTTACTGCTGTATAAAAGTAATGTCTGAATGCTTCCAACAGCAGTTAATCAACTATTTCAGTAGAGCCGCTCAGTTTCGTACCTCAGTTTCACAAACATCATAGGCCAGGCCTACTAGTTTGAGAAAGTGAATTGTATATACAAATAAATACTATGTCCATATGTGAACTGTTAATATTAGCACGTTACATTCTTGTCTTGAAGATATTCAGTTTGGTACTTGCCATATATATTAGGTACACGAAAGGAACAGAAGCAATGACAAAATGAAAAGAGCATTTATGATGCGATGTAGAATCTAGTATCTTACAATGTAAAATTCGTATGTAGTTTTGAAAATATCACTAATGTCAAAAATCCGATAAAACAAAACTCGTGTCATCTGACAGTAAGCACCGAGCTCGTCAACGTAATCATAATCAGTCGTTTTATACTTGAGCACGTCATGTTGTAATCATTTCTGCTTTCAAAAAATTAACGATTCAGCTACTGTGAACTGTATGAATTACACTGCACTGACAATTTGTTATTATAGACTGCCATTGACAGAAGCAGTGATATTACTTTGATGATATTTTTTTTTGTTAGAAAGTTCACAACAACGTCCAGTAACAGCATTAAAAACAACATGTCAGTTAGTATCATGACCATTAGTCTGTTACTTCTTACTGGCCGCTTGCAGCACTAGTGTGGCTTCAACTACAATTTTTCCCTACAGAGTTTCGCGACTGTGTATGATAGACTGTGATGCTACTGTCACTCACAGTGATAAGTACATTTTATTATAATGACATAGTGCACCTATGCACTCTGCATTTTGTTATGTAGCAACTGGTTGACTTTACAAGATGACAGCCTTGTAAAAAGTTTTTTGGACAGATGATGCTGGCACAGAACAGCGAAACCGGACGTCCAAAATAAAATTAATCATCAGCGATCTGGGCTTTAATATTTTTTGAACATATCATAGTTGGATCGCCTCCTGTAATATAAACAAACTCAACATTTGTCTTCATTAGCTTTCCCAAGAACCATTGGAAGGTATGAAACGGTACTCTGTAGGACAGTTTATTTAAGATTATATTGAAATATACGACTTTTAGTTTCTATTAAGAACAAAAAAGGCTAATAAACAACAGAAGAGCCAACGTGCTGCAGAAAGATGCTTATTTTCTACTAAGAAACGTCAAAGTTTTTTCATTACAATTCCAGTCAAATCAGTAAGTGCTGCACGTAAAAAACTTACATGGAATGCAATACCTACACTGTTTAATGTACCAGATCAGCCACTACAGTTGTAAGCGAAGGACAATCCTCACAAACATGACAATAAAACGTCGAAAGACAAAAGTAATTACACTAAAAAGCTTAGGCATTTAAACAAAGACGAGTGAAGTGGAAATATGTTCGAATCATTAGACTCAAATTAAGTGCCTCTCATATAAGAACAGAACACAACAGGAACTAATGTTTCTCCTCTATGTTCTCATAGTTTCAGCAGAGTAGGCAGCAAAAGGTACACAAACTCGTAAGTATTTCCTCAAGAATGAGTTGTTGTTTATATTACTGAATCAGAGAAGTTAGTCTGGTTTTACATTTATTTCATGATCATTTACGTATCTCGATATTTTACTGATGCTTGTAACGCATGAATTACAGAAGCTATTTGGGGTAATTTACCAGGACTCGTGTACATCGCACGGAACGGCAGCACTATCGATATATACGGCTACCTCGACTCTCGCTCAACAAATGTTGTACTGTACTATACTACCTTTCTCAACCGGAGATTCGAAGTAGCCGTATATATCGATAGTGCTGCCGTCCCGTGCGAAGTACACGAGTCCTGGTAAATTACCACAGTATTTAACAGCAACAAAATAAAGCAGCATTTTGGTTCAAAAATGTTCAAATGTCTGTAAATCTATCGGACCAAACTGCGTGGTCATCAGTCCGTAGCTTACAAACTATTTAAACCTAGGTAAACTAACCTACGGACAAACACACACACCCATGCCTCAGGGAGGACTCGAACCTTCACGGCGAGCAACCGCGCGCTCCGCAGCGAGACGCTTTAGACTGCTCGGCTACTCCACCGCGGCAGCATTTTGGTATTACTTAGAATAACAATATGTCCTTAAAAGATATAAACAATGCTGCAGGCCCAAATGAAATGAAAGCATTTGATAATATTCTCATATTGTAATACCTTTTCCTGCCTTATTTCAAACCAGAGCATCGGGAAGAGTAACATTCAATTAAGTGTATTATGTGTTTACAACTGTTTTCTTTTTTTGTGTGGTTTTAGGGCGCACAACTGAACGGCTAAGGTCATTAGCGCCCAGACAAGAACAGAGATTCGTTAGATCTCAAAACAATTGCTTAGAATATCAAGAGAAGGCTAAAAACGAAAGATAAAATACAATTAAAAGGGTTAAATATCCTTTCATAAATTGGCCAAGTTGATAAAACGCAAAACTCGAGCAGCTGCCCGTGTGTCATCAGCTAAAATTTCCTCCAGAGTAGACGGAATGTGAAGGGCTACACGGAGATGATTAAAATTAACACAAGACAGTAAAACATGGCGCACCATCAGCAATTCACCGCAGGAGCACAGCGGTGCAGGATCGGCGGTTAGCAAATGGCGGTGGCTGAAACGGCAGTGACCGATCCGCAACCGGCCCAGGATGACTTCCTCTCGCCGAGAGGGGCGTGAGGAGGTCCTCCAAGTGGTCGGGATCGGTTTTACAGTTCTCAATTTATTGTCGTACAGTGAGAACCACGCACTGTGCCAGGACTACACAATACTCCGGCGAAGAGCCCGTTGAACATCGTCCGATGGGACGCAAAAGGTAGCCATGCGAGGCAAAAGAGCTGCTGCCTTTGCTGCTATATCAGCGGTCTCATTCCCGGGCACACCCACGTGGCCAGGGACACACAGAAAAGAAACGTGACAGCTGTCATCTGCTACAACTGGAGGGACCGTTGGATCCGATACACGAGAGGATGGGTCGAGAAAGGGTCCTTAAGACTGTAGGGCACTAAGGGAGTCCGAACAGATGACATAAAAAGGTTGGCGGCGGCGGAAGGTATACAAAACAGCCTGGTGGAGGGCAAAAACCTCAGCCGTGAAAATCGAGCACCGGTCAGGGAGCTTGTATTGGAAACGGTTAACGAAGGCAGAACCGACACCGTCAGTGCTCTTGGAACCATCAGTGTAAATAAATATGGCATTATCGAACCGCGAACGGAGTTCGACAAGCCTCGAGCGGTATACCAAATCCGGAGTGCTCTCCTTGGGGAGCGAACTAAGTTCAAGGTGAGTATGAATTTGGGCCTGATGCCATGATGGCAATGGGCTGCCGCTCAACCGAAAGATGGAAGGAAGGGTAAAATTGAGCCGCTGAAGCAGGCGGCGAAACCGAACTCCAGGTGGAAGCAAGGCTATCGCAGACAACTGATATTGGCGATCGAGTGAGTCATCAAAAAATAATCCGTAAGATGGATGATTGGGCATCGACCGCAGGCGGCATGCGTACCGACACAAGAGTATGTCACGCCGAGTGGTCAAGGGTAATACAGCAGCCTCGGCATACAGACTTTCAACAGGGCTGGTATGAAATGCAACGGCCGCCAGGCGTAATCCCCGATGGTGAATAGAGTTGAGACGGCGGAGAATCGACGGCCGTGCAGAAGAGTATACAAGGCTTCCGTAGTCGAGCTTCTACTGAACAATGGCCTGGTAAAGGTGAAGCAGGACGGTACGATCCGCTCCCCATGACGTGCCACTGAGGACACGAAGAACATTAAGGGATCGAGCACAACGGGCAGCCAGGTAGGACACGTGTGTGGACCAGCAAAGTTTACGATCCAACAGTAGCCCCAAGATTTTTGTTGTCTCCACGAAAGGGAGAGCAACGGGGCCGAGACGTAGCGATGGTGGAAGAAATTCCTTGTATCTCCAGAAGTTTATACACACCGTTATCTCAGTGGAGAATCTGAAGCCGTTCGCGATGCTCCAGGAATATAGACAACGCTCCAAGAGACACGTCCGCTGGGCGCTGCAATAAATTGCGAAATCGTCTACAAAAAGGGATCCGGAAACGTCGGCTTAAAGGCAATCTACGATCGGATTGATTGCAATGGCAAAGAGAGCCACACTCAAGGCGGAGCCCTGCGGTACCCCATTCTCCTGGCGAAAGGTATCTGACAAAACAGAGCCCACCCGTACCCGGAACTTGCGATCCGACAAAAACGCCTGAATAAAAAGAGGCAGGCGGCCCCGAAGGCCCCATGTGTGCAATGTGCGGAGAATGCCCGCTCTTCAACAGGTATCGTATGCCTTCTCCAAGTCGAAGAACACTGCTACTGAGAAAGTTATTCATAATGAAGGTCGACAACGTAACGAGGTGATCAGCAGCAGAGCGGTGCCGACGAAAACCGCATTGGACATTTGTTAGGAGGCGGCGAGATTCGAGGAGCCAGAGCAACCGAGCGTTAACCATGCGTTCCATCACCTTACAGACGCAGCTCGTCGGAGAAATGGGGCGATAACTGGAAGGAATATGTTTGTCCTTCCCTGGTTTGGGGATGGGGACAACAATGGCTTCACGCCAACTTGTGGGAACATGACCTTCAGTCCATATGCGATTATAGGTACTAAGAAGGAAACACTTGCCCGCAGGAGAGAGGTTCTTCAGCATCTCAATATGGATGCAGTCGGGGCGGGAGCAGAAGATCGGGACAGGGCGAGAGCACGGTCTAGCTCCTGCATGGTGAAGAAGACATTATAATTTTCACGATTAAAAAAGTGGAAAGAAGGCGGCCGTGCCTTCTCTGCCTGTTTGCGAGGGAGGAAGGCAGGGTGGTAATGGGCAGAGCTCGAAACCTCCGCAAAGGAACGGCCCAGTGCGTTGGAAACATCAACGGGGTCCACAAGGACTGCGTTCTCGACGGTCAGGCCAGAGATCGGGGAGTTGACCTTGATGCCGGATAAACGGCGTAGGCCACCACAAACAACCGTGGAGGGAGTAAAACGGTTAAAATAACTAGTAAAAGTAGTCCAGCAAGCTTTTTTGCTGTCGTTGATAACACGACGACATTGCGCTCGCAGTCGTTTATAATTTATACAATTCTCCAATGTCGGGTGGCGGTGGAAGGTGCGTAAAGCACGTCGCCGGGCTCTAAGAGCGTCGCGGCAGGATGCAGTCCACCAAGGGACCGGGACACGACGTGGAGAAGAGGATGTACGAGGTATGGACTGTTCGGCAGCCGTGAGAATAACCTCTGTAAGGTATTCGACCTGACTGCCACAGCTGGAAAAATTCTGATCGTGGAAGAATAAAGCCCCCAGTCGGCTTCAGAAATGTTCCAACTGGTGGGACGAGGAGATGGGGAATGATGCAGGAAGTGGATGACACAAGGAAAATGGTCACTCGAGTACGTGTCAGAAAGTGCATACCACTCAAACCGACCGGCAAGCTGAGGAGTGCATATAGCGAGGTCTATATGGGAATAAGTATGTGTTGTGTCTGAAAGGAAGGTCTGTGCACCGGTGTTGACGCAGACAAGATTGAGGTGTTGGAGAAGATCCACCAAAACGGAGCCTCTCGGACAAGGTGCCGGAGAGCCCCATAGGGGGTGGTGGGCATTAAAGTCGCCTACCAACACGAAAGATGAAGGGAGCTGGCCAACGAGGTGTAGCACATCTGCCCTAGTAAGGGCGGATGACGATGGCGAATAGATGTTACAGAGGGTAAAGTAAAACGTGGATAGAGTGATGCGGACGGCAACTGCATGTAGGTGAGTATGCAGTGTAATGGGATTGTGATAGACGTCGTCCCGAATGAGCATCAGAACCCCTCCATGGGCTGGGGTACCTTCCAGAGGTGGCAGGTCGAAAAGCACAGAGGTGTAGTGGGGTAAGTCTGCACGATCACTTGGACGTAACTTAGTTTCTTGGAGACAAACTAGAAGCGGGCAGTACAATCGAAGGAGTAGTTTTAATTCCTCCCGATTGGAACGAAAGCCACGAATATTCCATTGAAGGAGCGCCATGATAAAAAAAAAATAAGAGAAGAAGGGAAGATAAAAAGGAACAAGCAGGTGGGGTCACCTCGACGGCCGCTGAGTACCGGACTTCGAGGGAGCACTACTGTCGCCATCTAGAGGCAGAGAGTCATGTTCTATAGGTTCAAACGATTCATCTGCCACCTTCCCGACTTTATCAGGAGGGGTAGCTTCCGCCGCTGGTAAAATGCCGATTGCCCGGCTAACAGTAGTGCGTCCGGGCGAGACAGAAGATGATCAGGGCCGACTACTGTTGGACGGCGTGACGGATGGGTCACGCCTCGGCGGGGAAGGAGAGTAACTCTTTTTCTTGTTGGCTCTTCTGCAAGAGTGACGGTGAGAAGAGGCAGTTGACGGTTGGGAAGCCTGAGAACGCAGAAAATCTTCACGGACGGGTTCCTTTTTCAAAGTCCGGGCATCTTGTTTAGGTGCCCGCGGTTTAGTAGAGGTTGACGGAGACTGAACTTTAGAAGCAGCAGGAGGAAGCGGGGACGTGGAACGGGCAATCTTCGGGCTGGCGGATCGCACAACTGTGTCAGCGAAAGTGAAGTCACAGGTCTGGGTACCTGAATACTTAGTAGGTCGAGTGGAAGTGAGGACCTTACTGTATGTGCCCGCTGGGAGGACAGTGGGCTTTCGACTCGCCAACGAATTTCGAGCGGCAGATGTTGATACCTTTTCCGTAACCCGAATTTGCTGATGACCTTTTCATCCTTATATAAAAGGCACTCCCGAGAGGAAGCCGCATGGTCACCGTTGCAATTGAGGCAGTGAGGGGACGGAGGTGGGCAATCCCCCTCATGGACGTCCCTACCACAAGTGACACATTTCGCTGCATTAGGGCATGATTGACGGGTATGGTTGTATCTGTGGCATTGGAAACAGCGCGTTGGATTTGGTATATAAGGGCGGACGGAGATAACTTCGTACCCTGCTTTGACCTTCGACGGGAGTTCAACTCTGTCGAATGTCAGGAACACAGTACGAGTTGGTGTCAGCTGGTTATCTACCTTTTTCAACACCCTATGCACGACTGTTACACCCTGATCGGACATATAGGTTTGTATGTCTTCGTCAGACAACCCGTAAAGGGATCTCGTGAAGACTACCCCCCGTGACGAGTTGAGTGAGCGATGCGTTTCTACCTTGACAAGAAACGTTTGTAGCAATGTAGTCCGGATTAGTTTTTTGGCTTGGAATGCACTGTCCGCTTCCAGCAACAAAGTTCCATTGCGCTGACGCGAACAGGTTTTAACAGGGCCAGCAACTGCATCAACACCTTTCTGAATGACGAAAGCATTTACAGACGTGAAATCTTTACCGTCGATTTGAGAGACAACAAGGAATTTCGGAAGATTAGGCAGAGTTTTTTTTTTTTTTTTTTTTTTTTTTTTTGCTGAGGCGGATCTATCTTTCGATTATGGGTCAAAGTCACAGAAGAAGAGAAGGAAGTCATTGCGGAAGTGTCCCCAATGATTACCGGCGTCTCCGATGGCGCGCTCCTTCCTAGTGGGGGCCCTCTCTGAGGGCTTACCCGCCTTAGGTGATTGTTCACACCTCCCGAGAACTGACAGAGGGACCAATCGGCATGTTCGGAAGGTACCAGCTCGGGTAATCACCCCTCCCTGGGCCTGGCCTTTAGCAGGGGGTACGTACGTGCCCTACTTGTCTACCCGGGACGGGGAATTACGCATTACCCCGTCACCTGCTACGCATGATAATGCGTGTGTCGGCCTTCAGATATGCACAGGAAGGAAAGAAGAAGATAGGAAGTGAAGAGAAAGAAGGAAAGAAGTGTCTCAAACGCCGAAGCGGAGACTAATGAGGAGGAGGAGAAGGCTAGGAGAGTACAGCTAGGAGAGAAAGACAGAAGCAAAGGTCTGGAAAGGAAGAATCCAAGGAATAAGAGAAACCATGACAAGAAACCACCTTAACTTGCAAGGGACGCCCGTCTCCGGACGAAGGCATAAGCCGGGAGGGAAAGTGAAGCAGCCTGGGGCAGAAGAAAGGCTGCTTCGGCTCGGGGCCCCGTGCGCGCCACACACGTACCCATAAAAGAGCTGTGGGCCCCCTGGGGGGGTTTCATTTGTGATACACAGTACAAAAACAATAAAAATAAGAAATCTATTGTATTCTCTCTTTCATTCGTCAGGAATATCTTTCAGACATAAGAAATTGATTGTAATTTCTGTTTCATATAGCAGTTCCTACGATTAATTTGGCACAGAATAGATTATTTAACCACGGAGAACCTATCAATGGCCGAAGAATTATACTGCCCAACAGTTCTCCGTCCCGAAGTTGCTTTGTCGGGATTTCTACCTCGCCTCGCTGTCCCTCACGACTCGTCCTCTACCATTGGCCGCTGTGAGCCAGCAGACAGCTCACTGCTGTTTCGCGAGCGCGAGTCAGCTCGCTCGAGCAGATCGCTCTATATAATGCTAGGCAAAGCTATACACTACCACGTGACTGTTCGCAAAACAATGGTTTAGCTGTAGAGATGTTGGTGGCAAGGAGGTTAAGGAGGTTAGAATAAAGGGAGCTGAAATTATCTATGCTGAGAACAGGATTAGTTGAAGCCAGAAGGGCCATGCTTTTGTGTAGAAACAAAGATTTCTCACTTAAACCCTGTGTGAATATTGCCTTCTTTACGTAATGTCACTATATTGACAGTCAAATGTGAGTATTTACTTAAATTTGATATACATTTCAACGACTAGAACTACTATATTCGCGTATTACGAGAAATGTTTTGGGTACAAACGAATGCCAGAGTTCCCAGTTTGCTAGCTTCACTTTTTCAGGGTTTGGTGCCATGAAAACGATGTCATGCCCAATCTATCAATATCTATGATCGAAGGCAAGAAACTTAATGTTGACATCTATGGCTGGCATGCTCAGACAGCATGTCACAGCAGTGATCTCTATACAAACCGGATGTATAACTCTGATCTCTAACCATAGAACTACAGCGTGCCTGTAAATCCATCTGCTTTGCACATAATTTGGAACTGACCGCCACGTTCCAATTTGGCAAGCGAATTTCCATCAGTTTGTACGTGACAATAATGGCTTTCTTACTTCTTGTTTGAACTCCGTGTCAATATACGACGCAATTGAATGGTATGGCAAAGGGATCGAAATGAATTTTTATTCCTTGTTCGAGTAACATTTTATGGCAGCCATGTTTGGATTTGGCAAGAAATTAAATATGAATATCTTTGGCTGACATGCTCAGATAGCTGAAGTTCAACATCTAAGCAGTATAGAGATCAGTGGGTCACTATGTCTGTGATCCAGGTAGTATATAGATCACAGATCATGGATAACACAGTCCAACGGTCTTTATGATTTACAGCTGAAATAAACCATTTATTTTAAGAATAAAACTACTTCTCGTATTCCTGTTACAGATGTTGTATAAACGTGACGCAATTTTTCCAATACTAATATTAACGCCATGATTGTCGTTTTTGCATGTGCCCAGGTGAGACGTATTGACACTTCTTTTTAGAAGAAACAGAATTAGAGATCCTCTGCGTTGCACTATGAGTCTTTTACTTTTTGAACTGATTAATGTTATTATCGATCTGAAGACTATTCCAACTGTTATTGACTGCGTTTATGTGTCACGAAGTAAGTCTTTTCTGGTGCATATTTGCTCGTAATAGCGTTATGCATAGCCTAAGATGATAAGGACTGTTCATTACATCCATAAAACCATTTCTAATTCTATTAGTTTCAATGTACGAGGCAAAATTCATAAAAAAACCGCTTGTGTTGTATTAAAATCGCACATAATGGATAAAAACAGAATAAAGTTATTCTATGTAAATAACCAAATAGGGAAATTTACCAGGACTCGTGTACATATCACGGGACGGCAGCACTATCGATATATACGGCTACTTCGACTCTCACTCCGTTGTCGATTTTGTGAGAAGCGCGAGGCGACAGATTTGAATTGTGATTTCGAATTGAGAAGAGTCGTGTTATTACTTTCTTGTTCGTCTGTGTCACTCCGTTGTTTTTAAAGTGTGCTTCAATGTCGTTGGCGTGGAAACTGTTGATCCCTCGTCTGAGTGATCCAGTGAAATCTTTCGAATTCTGCCGTGGATACGGATTACTGCCCGACGATACACGAAGGAAATGTGTAGACTGCGGGAACGACGAGTGCGTCACATTGGTGAAAAGAGCAGACAACATCGATTTCCCGTGGCAATTTATGTGCAGAAAATGCAGGAAGAAAAAAAAAACTTCTTCTTTAACCTATACCTAACCTCCTTAAGGCTACGCTACTGATCACTTTTTAAAAGTCAAAGTTAGGTTAGGTATAGGTTAAACAAGAGGTTTTTTTTTCGGTTCAGAAAGGTAGTATAGTACAGTACAACATTTATTCCTGCCATCTTAGTTTATCGACAGCGGAGCGAGAATCGAAGTAGCCGTATATATCGATAGTGCGCCGTTCCGTGCGATGTACACGAGACCTGGTAAACTACCAATACTGTTTATTATTATAGCAATAGGCCTATTTCGGCACTGTGGCCATCATCAGGCTATCTGCGGACAAATATTTAAGGTTAAAATGAGTAAAAAAAAAAAAAAAAAAAGATATTTACAATTTTGATACATTTTTCGTGACATATTATTCCAGACTTACGTCCATATGGCATCGTGGAGGTATAATATATTATAATACTGCATATAATAGCAGTATAAATGCCGTTTAGATGGTATATATATTATTTTATGCTTATCAGGTATTAATTCATTACTGCTATTCTGTCAGTTTGACATATCCTCCAGCGAAGCTCTATCGTTACAGTTTGTTTATTACTGCATATAGTGGGATCTTTGGTAGTGTGGTGTGATCTTTATTATGTCATGATATTACGATGTATATCTTTGTTTTAACTCGATTCTAAAATTTTAATAAAATTGTCTAGATAATGTTTGTGTTTAAGTTCGGTTTGTTCATTTAAAATTTCGTCAGGACTTTCCTTCAAATGTGTATAAATTTCTATCTCTTCGAGGATGTTCATATGATAACCTTTTGGTGTGATGCGTAATATTTTCATTGCGTCTGTAATTCGATCGTTTCCGTGATTTTCCGTTTTCAAATAGTTGTTAAAGAACACTGAAAGATTTTTGTCTGAATTTCTTTTATATTCTGTGTATCGAATTTCGAAATTTCTGCCAGTTTGTCCTATTTAAAATTTCTGACAATCCGTACAATTATTTTTATATATGCCTGGTAATAGGTATACTGGTATTCTTGTCTTAGTGGAATGGATTAAGGTTTTTATGTTATGTGCAGTTCTGTAGGCAAATCTGACTGTAGTCTTTTTTAGTAATGCGTTCAGCTCATCAGACGGTCGTCCTATATAAGTGTGTGGTATGTATATAATTTTTTGTTTTAAGGACGTTGGGAAGGGTGTAAGACAGGGTTGTAGCCTTTCTGCAATGTTGTTCAATTTGTACATTGAGCAAGCTATAAATGAAAGCAAGGGGAAATTTGGAGAAGGAATTAATGTCCAGGGTGAAGAAATAGAAACATTGCGTTTTGCCGACGACATTGTAATTCTGTCAGAGATAGCAAAGGACCTGGAGGAGCAATTGAATGGAATGGACAGTGTGTAGAAAGGAACATATAAGATGAACATTAACAAGAGGCAAAAAAAGGTAAAGGAATGTAGCCTAAGAAAATCAGGTGATGCTGAAGGAATTAGATTAGGTAAAGAAACAATAAAGGACTTGGGCAGTAAAATAACAAATGATGGTCGCAGTACAGAGGATATAAAATGCAGAATGGCAATGGGAAGAAAAGAGAAATTTGTTAACATCGAACACTAAGTTAAGCATAATGAAGACCTTTCTGAAGGCATTTGTGCGGAGTGTTGCTTTGTATGGGAGTGAAACATGGGCGATAAACAGTGCGCACAGGAAGAGGATAGAGGCTTTTGAAATGTGGTGTTACAGAAGAATGCTGAAGATTAGGTGGGTGGATCGCGTAACTAATGAGGAGGTACTGAACAGAATTGGGAAGAAAAGGAATTTCTGGCATATCTTGACTAAAAGAAGGGATCGATTAGTAGGACACATTCTTAGACATCAAGGAATTGTGAAATTAGCGTTGGAGGGAAGTGTGTGGGGGGAAAATCGCAGAGGGAGACCAACAGATGAATATAGTAAGCAAATTCAAATGGATGTAGGTTGCCGTTCTTATGAGGAGATGAAGAGTAAAATAAACCTCAGGATAGATTAGGTTGGAGAGCTACATCAAACCAGTCTCCGGACTGAAGACCACAATAACAACAACAATCACTTCGCAATCACACCATAATATAATGACATGAGAATACATATAATGATCTGACAATTACACATCGACTTATAAAAATAATTTATATTCCACTATGTAACCAAACCATATCATGTAGGAATGAAATACCTCACATTTGCATAAAGTATTTTAAATATTACTTCACATTGGCATGCGATTGCCAAGTAATTATATTTATTATAGAAATTAAGATGTATAATTGTGATATAATCACTGCAGATGTTGGTAGTTAACTAATTAGATAAATTATTTTGACAAGATGTTGAATAGGTGCTTCCATGACACTGACTAAAATAACCGAGATCTCAGGCTTTTTTATGGTGGAAGGAATTCGTCACGAGACTCGCATTTTTGTACATTTTATGTTTTTGATGGGATATTGTACCAACTGTAAAGTTCTGCACACTGCACATGCGCAAAAACAAACAACCGTAGTGACGCCTACGAATGTCGGAAGTCAATAAGTTAATCTATTTTGACAAAGCTGGTTCCATCTATAAAAATGCTTTCGGATCTTCTTAAAGGTTATTCCCTTTTTTTTTTTTTTTTTTTTTTTTTTTTTGTTACTTGATAAGGTTGCACCAGGGCCTAGTATATTTTGGACTTCTACAAAAGTTCTGCTACAAAAAAGAAGAAATTTCTTGAAGGAAACATGAAGAATGTGGACATGGTCAATAATTTCGATGTTGTTTACTACTATTGAAACATTTTATGCTGTTTTCAGGTATATATTTTCACGAGCAAATAATTTTTTATGTTTTGAAATGATTGGACGACACTTTTCCTATTATTTCAGTTCTCAAGAGTGTAGACTATATACGACATGGCCTTTCACAACAACCTCCACTATTTATTTTCCTTTGGCCATTAATAAACTCTATTATCATCGCTTCCTCACTTCACCGTTTAGAAGGAAAACTGCACAGCAGACAGCTCTATAATTTTTCGTGCTAACGTATGAAGGAAGCCGACCACTCTACGCAGATGAGACTCAGTTCGAGAATCACACGCCAGGGGCGTTGCAGTAGACCCACTCGCCTCTATCAATCAATTGAGACACAAAAGTCGACCGTGCAAAGGCTTGTTTCACACTGGGACACTTGTGACGATCACCGGTGACTGTCACTGATAGAGATACATTCGTCTGAATTGGAGCATTCACACCGGGACACTGAACTGAGTCACCGAGTCACGGTGACCCTTCAGCGACTCACCCTCGCCGCATGTGACAGATACCGACACCGTTCGCTGCAGTCGCCGCCGCACATGCATTAGCTTGTATTGGAGTGTTCACACTGGGACACCGACCACAGACACAGCAGTGCAGAGCTGCCAACAGACAGGCTACACTGCAGGACAGTCCAGGTTGCCCGATCAGTCACCAGCTGTGTGCTCGACAACGGCCTCCGAGTACAGTGACCAATCATTAATATACTTTTCAGCAGCACATACAGAGAAACAATGAGCTTAAAACTATAAGTGAAAGTTTTACAATGTTTTGAAATTATAACTTATACGAATTAAAATCTGTGAAATATGTTTTCAATAAAATAAAATAATAGTGCAGTACTTACCTTAATGTAAGAGCAAGTTTTTCCTCTGCTGGGATAGCCTTCCTTAGTATAGTGTTCTTTCCTGTGATTGCTTCTTTCACATTTTCTAGTAGTTGATGAAATGAAGTTTTTTGACATTCGAGAATACTGAAAAACTCAGATTGTCTCAGATCGTCATAAAGGGTTTAATACAATCCTTTCTCCGGTCGATCACGTAGCAGTGTATGTACGTGTAATGAACGTTTTGTCTTCATTCTCCTCCTCCTCCTCCTCATTAGAGGTATTAACAACACTTCCTCGCTTGAGTCCATTTCACCAACTGATCAGTCGGAAACAGCAGCAGTGTGGGACAACAATGACCCAGGAGTGTTAGCAACAGTCACCAGTGACAGTCACAAGTGACCCAGTGTCAAACGAGCCTAAAGTGACTTAAATTTCCGAGCGTGCTGTACTCTGTGTATGTACAGAACAAAATTGCAGTGTTGGAAGTTAAACTCTCTCAGTCGGACTACAGAAATGCTCTTGTCTCTTGTTACACTTTATTCTGCTGTTTCCTTTGTTTTCTCACCGAGCTAAAAAGGTTGCACCACGGACTACTGTTGTTTGTAACAGTATCACAGTCTAACATACCATTCACGACACTCGAGCGAATTGTTTTTACCCACCGCGACAGCAGCGCACCAAGCAGCCGGCAGGGGCCCTACTGAGCTCGCGGCATGTCGTGCGCTGTGCGTCGCGTTACTGGTAGCTTATATTCGCTTTCGTGATGCTTTCCGGAACGGGAAACGCTTGTAGCGCAATAAAATATAGCAACAACCAGAAAAAATATCTCATTTGTCTGTTTTCAAATTTCCTAAAGATACTGAGAGGTATGTAACAATCATTCTGGTGAAAAGTTTCCGTTATGATTCACCTGAAAATTGCATGTAATATGCTACAAAACTCTGAAACAGTATATTTTACTAAATAAATGTAAGTTCAGAAAGTAAGATGAAAACTATATAGGGAGGTATGCAAATGCACAATATTAACACGAAACTCAAATCTGTGCGCCAGTGGTCATACTCTTCCTTTTTTGGGAAATATGCACGTAAACCTAAGGACACTTCGTAAAATTTCAACTATAAAAACGTTTTCAACCTATTTTAACAATTAGTTGGAAGCATCTCGTCCGTAACAGAACGGGCAAGGCCGTTCTCCCTCGGGGGTTCGAATCCCCCTCGGGCATGGATGTTTGTGTCGTCTTTAGTACAAGGTGGTTCATAAGTAGTTTGTAAGTTTTGAGACTGATGGCCCCGCAGTTAAGTCCCTTAGACTTTACAAACAAACGAAGACGAAAGTCGTAGTTTTGCTAAGAGTTGTTCTAAAATACGCGATTACTTTGAAGCTACACGGCTACGTTTCTTAGTTGTACATTACTCCCTTTTCAATGGAGAAAGCTGGAAAAATATTTGGAGGCACATGTTTCTGCGTGAGTAGGTTATAACATTCATCATTTTATCCATCTGTTTTATTTCCACTACCGTTCTACTCCCATGAACCACAGACATTGCCGAGGTGGGGTGGCTTGCGTGCCTCAACGATACAGATAGCCGTACCGTAGGTGCAACCACAGCGGAGGGGTATCTGTGGAGAGGCCAGACAAACGTGTGGTTCCTGAAGAGGGGCAGCAGCCTTTTCAGTAGTTACAGGGGCAACAGTCTGGATGATTGACTGAGCTGGCCTTGTAACATCAGCCAATGTGGCTTTGCCACACAGCTACTGCGAACGGCTGAAAGCAAGGGGAAACTACAGCCGTTACCTTTCCCGAGGACATGCAGCTCTACTGTATGAACATATGATGATGGCATCCTCTCGGGTAAAATATTCCGGAGGTAAAATAGTCCCCCATTCGGATCTCCGCCTGGGGACTACTCAGGAGGATGTGATCATCAGGAAAGACAATACTGGCATTCTACGGGTCGGAGCGTGGAATGTTAGATCCCTTAATCGAGTAGGAAAATTAGAAAATTTAAAAAGGGAAATGGATAGGTTGAAGTTAGATATAGTGGGGATTAGTGAAGTTCGGTGGCAGGATGAACAGGATTTCTGGTCAGGTGAGTACAGGATTATAAATACAAAATCAATTGGGGGTATCACAGGAGTAGGATTGATAATGAATAAGAAAATAAGAATGCGGGTAAACTACTATGACCAGCACAGTGATCGCATTATCATTGTCAAGATAGATACGAAGCCAACACCGACAACAGTAGTACAGGTTTATATGCCAACTAGCTCTGCCGATGATGAGGAAATCGAAGAAATATATGAGGAGCTAAAGGAAATTATTCAGACAATTAAGGGAGAGGAAAACTTAATTGTTATGGGAGACTGGAATTCGGTAGTAGGGCAAAGAAGGGAAGGGAGGATAGTAGGTGAATATGGTCTGGGCAAAAGGAATGAAAGAGGAAGTCGCCTGATAGAATTTTGCACAGAACATAATTTAGTTATAACAAACACCTGGTTCAAGAATCACAAAAGAAGGTTGTATACGTGGAAGTGACCAGGAGACACCGGGAGATACCAGATAGATTTTATAATGGTAAGACATAGATTTCGGAACCAGGTTTTACAGTGTAAAGACATACCCAGGGAAGCTGTAAAGGAAAGCAAGGAGAAATTTTGTGAAGGAATTAAAGTTCAGGGGGAAACATTAAAAACATTACGTTTTGCTGACGACATAGTAATTCTATCAGATACAGCAAAGGACCTGGAAGAGCAATTGAACGGAATGGACAGTGTGCTGAAAGGTGCATATAAGATGAACATTAACAAGAGCAAAACAAGGGTAATGGAGTGCAGTGTAAGAAAATCAGGTGATGCTGAAGGAATTCGATTGGGAAACGAAGCAATAAAGGAGGTAGATGAGTTTTGTTACTTGGGCAGTAAAATAACAAATGATGGTCGCAGTACAGAGGATATAAAATGCAGAATGGCTATGGTTAGAAAAGCGTTCTTGAAAAAGAGAAATTTGTTAACATCGAATATTGATTTAAGCCTAAGGAAGTCCTTTCTGAAGGCATTTGTATGGAGTGTTGCCTTGTATGGGAGTGAGACATGGACGATAAACAGTGCGGACAGGAAGAGAATTGAGGCTTTTGAAATATGGTGCTACAGAAGATTGCTGAAGATTAGGTGGGTGGATCGCGTAACTAATGAGGAGGTACTGAACAGAATTGTGGAGAAAAGGAATTTCTGGCATACCTTGACTAAAAGAATGGATAGATTGGTAGGGCACATTCTTAGACATCAAGGAATTGTGAATTTAGCGATGGAGGGAAGTGTCTGGGGAAAAAATAGCAGGGGAAGACCAAGAGATGGATACAGTAAGCAGATTCAGACAGATGTAGGTTGTCGCTCTTATGTGGAGATGAAGAGGCTTGCTCAGGATAGGGTACTGTGGAGAGCTGCATCAAACCAGTCTCCGGACTGAAGACCACAACAACAACACCGTTTATTTATGCGTCATCCGTTTCTTCTGACATTAGACTATAACCTTTGTGTCCAAAGTAAAACATTCGTATCGTGAATTACGTACAAAAGTGTGCGAGAATAAAGTGTTATTGATATGATATATATGACGTTAACTGGCGGCTCCCTTGCTTACCGCCTGGAGTGCTAGTGTCGTCTTAGCTGTAAGGAGGTAACAGATTTTACACCAGTGAGTGTCCCGACTGGTATGTTACACTTTGGTGTGTAACCATATTTCAAGCCGAAAATTGGTTAACAATATAAATTAAGAGTATTGATCGGTATTATATTTATAATTAGGTGTCGTTTATTTTAGCGAGCGAAATTTATGGACCCAGATCAGAGCAACAAGTTGGTGCCAACGAGGTTAAAATAAGGGGAAAAGTCCTTAACGCCAGAGAAGTGAAGCCATTGTAACCATATTAAGATGCCCAAGACATTTTTGGTGGCAAGTGTGTATTCATTGCATTCTGAGTTGAAAGTGGTACTTATCTACAAAGAAAACAAACTTTACATCCACTACCTATCGATATGCAAGAACCACGAAATGATCATCAGCTGTTTTACAAAGAATTAATTTTTTTCTGTTAAATACTCAGTATTTTTTCTGGTGTTTTTCCCCCCAGAGACTTTTCAATTTTACGATATATAGATCCCCTTGAAATTTTAAAGACCTGGTGAGACAGAATTTTAGTATGAATATTTAATGACGTGGAAGCTGTAGAAAGAATTTTCGTGTGTTCAACATAAAAAATCTTCCCTTCAGTTTGTCACTGTTGAGAAACAGTTTTTCTATATTTCATCTGAACTACTACAGCAGGTAATTACAGTTCTTGTAAAGCATTTGGGTATCATCCCGATATGTAAGACATACTTATCGAAAGAGGTTTTGCATTAAGAAATCACAGTTCAGCTATCTGGAAGGTCTGCATTTTCCCACAGAAGTACACTATATCAAATATACACTCAGAAAAGAGTCATTTAAGTGTTTGAAATTTAACAGGACAAGAAACACATAGTGCTTAAACCTAAAAACATATTTCCTTGGCTCCGCAAGATGGCGGACTAGATTCACTCTACAGCTAAGCTTTGCATAATAGCGCCTTCTCCCCTTACTTTAACCTCCTGGGTTGGTGCAGTTTGTTGCAGAACCTAGAGCACCTGTTATTTTATAGGCTTAAGAAAACTTACTTTTTTTATTTACACTTCTTATGTTTATTCACCAGTGGCAGATTATAAAACATAAGTAGTATTAATCTCTACTGCAGAGATCGGGATTTGATGGTATCAAATAGCTTCTAAATAATATCTTCCTTTTGTTAAAAAAATTATAAACTGCGATTGAAGATGATTTCTAATCACGATTATAACAGATATTTTTCCGCCCTGATTCTAAAGCACGTAATATGTTGTTACATTCTTCAGTACTGACGCAGCTCTAGAAACTGCGTTCTTATGCTTTCATCTCTTTCTCTTACTGCCGTGGGAGTAGTTAACCGAGCTCTGTTGCTGACTCTAGAAAAATACTGTATTAGCCACTCGCCGTAGTGGTTTGATAGCCTTTCAGCTTTTTAAAACGTTTGCCAGCAGCGTGTGGTCTGGAATGTAGTGTAGCTCCTACCTCCGCTAAGCAGGGTGTTAAACGCGCAAGTGACGACTTCTCGCTGAGGCCACTAATTTGAATATGAATGCCGTTTTATAAAAGATAAGCGTCAAAAAGGCTAGGACAGAAAATTTATGAATTCCACCACAGTTCAGAATATTCATCAGACTGCGGGACAAAGAGCGCTAATCTGAATATGCATGTTTCTGGCATAATATTTGGCAATGTTTTAGCACTGAACTACATTATTTGCATATCAATTGCGGCAACATGTGAATTACGCTATCTGTTTAATAGTAATGAACACGTGAGATATCATAACGATGTAACAGTGTATGTTGAACGTGTCAAGAATGCGTAGTACATGCCACAGAACCGCGCCAGTTTTATCTTAACCGAACGCTGTTTGAGCTTGCGCTCTGCAGCGAATGTTGTTAATAAAAATGGAGAATGATAACCGGAATACTAAAATATGGCTGGAAATATATCCGAGACTATATGGACTGAGTTATGGCTCAATCCCTGCATGAAAACTGTCATTGCGAACATACTGAAGCGCTACGCTTGCTTCATTAGCCCCCTATGTATTTCTTTTTATCTATCATATGCATATTTTCCTGATTTTTATTCCTATATCACAAGTAATCATTGTACAAAATATCGCTCATATATTGCGCTGCTGGACTTGAACCAATGACTTATTTTTGTATTTGTCAAGTTGTAATGCTTAAGTTTTTATTACAAAAATTAAATTAAACATTGTTTTTTTGGTACATAAAAAAGTATATTGCACTACTGATTTGTAAATGTTAATGCCCATCGTATGTTTTATCATATGTGAAATAAAACAATATAAAAATTAAAAAAACATAATGTTTTTGTCACTGATTCATGCTACTACCACTAAAACACATACATTGACTTAATTTCAACAAAATCAAAAACAGAAAATAGTTGCGGGCAATAATGAGTTAATCTCCGAAAGTTCCTGAACTCGTAGATACCTATTTCTTTAATAAACGATTTATAATCTCTCTCTCGCTCTCCCTACATACATATTTTTATATACGCCATATATGAATTTATATAAATTTTATAAAGCGAAACGATTATATATATATATATATAAAAAATCGTTTCGCTTTATAAAATTTTTATATATATATATATATATATATATATATATATATATATATATATATATATATAATCGTTTCGCTTTATAAAATTTATATAAATTCATATATAGTGTATATAAAAATATGTACTGTATATAAAGACATTGAGTATTCTAGGGCAACCATGTGTCATAATTTTAAAGTATTCGATTCGAAACTTTGCTATCAGGAACGTCTAAATTTTCCTTTTAAGTACAAATGTAAATATTCGATTTTTCTAAACCTCATGCCTCCAAAAATTCTTTACCGATTGCACTGAAATTTTTAACACAATTCTGAATTCGATATCACGTATTTTTAAAGTAAGCACTGCAACATGGGATATGGAAATATATATGTAATAAAAGAGGGACGTTTTAATATGTAAATATTCGTTTGTGCAAAACCATTAATCTCCAGAAGTGTTTGGCCTATTTTTTGTCATTTCGATACAATGATTATAATACAGGAAGGTTTTTGAGATACCTGTTTATGTAATATATGAAGCACAAACATATATCTAATTTACTACGAATTTTTGTAACAACGTTTTCCAATCATGAAGTTCATATAATGTCATATATAACATATACATTAAAAATTAGGCACCTAAAAACACAAACACATACGTATTGCATTGCACAACGTTCTGTCAAAATTTCAAAGCATTTGGTCCAGAACTTTAGCATATACAAGATTTTAAACGTAGCATGGAACAAGACTAGCAAGTTAGGCAGCGGTGTAAGACGAGGCAGAGGGGGAGTAAGAGAATGAAGGAAGGAATATTAGGGGTTTAACGTTCCTTAGACAGAGGGGTCATTGGAGCTTACGCTCGGGTTATTTGGGTAAGGATGGTGAAGGAAATCGGCTGAGCCATTTCAAAGGAACCATTCCGGCATTTTCCTGGAGTGATTTAGGCAAAAAACGGAAAAACTAGATCTGGATGGCCGGATGTGGATTTGAATCGCCGTCCCCTCGAATGCGAGTCCAGTGTGTTACCATTGCGCCACCTCGCTCGGTAACTGAACGGGAGGCGGGGGAGGTGGGCAAGGAGAGGGAGGAGGCAGAGATGCACAGAAAGAGGGGCGAGGGGCAGCAGATGGACAAGGAGGAAGGAGAGCTAATCAGCCAGTCAGCTGTGTCACAGTAGTGGCCAGCCAGTCAGCTAGCGAGCGCGGCCTACTCGGTGTGACGTGACACTGACTGTTGTGAGGCTTTGGGTCTAGACGCTGTTGGCTCAGTGGACCAGGAATATGGAAGTTATTTAATAAGTTGCCTGATTCGCTGTGGTTGGTAGTGCAAAGCAATGTTTAGTACTGGACAAGTAGTAGATTTGTTGTAGTCAGCGTTTCGGTTACATAACGAATCAACAGCGTATTTAAAATGTTCAAATGTTTGTAATTCTATGGGACTTAACTGCTTGGTTGTGAGTCCTAAGTTAGCTTATAAACTACTTAAACTGAGTTAAAATAACCTAAGGACAACACACACATCCTTGCCCGAGGGAGGATTCGAACCTGCGATATAAGAGGCCTCGCGATCCGCATCGTGGCGCTGCAGACCGTTCGGCTACTCCCACGCGGCAACTGCGTATTATGTTCTCAATTAAGCCTCAGGTATTTGTCTAGTTAAATTATTTTCCAGCGTTGAAAACGTTCATTTACGATGACCTCTTTCCCATTCCGATTGTTTCTAACTATGGGTCATTGTATTCAGTTTCATTTTTGTTAGCCAATGTGAAAATGTGCTTTACTTACAGCCAGATGGGGAACTTGGTGCGGGACTGTCTCGTACGTTGTGAGAGTTGGGAGCAGAGCAGGAAAGGGCGGAGAGGTGGCTGAGCCGACGCCATAGGCGTAGAGGTCACTGTAGAGTAGAGTAATCTACACTGCTCAAAACAGGTAAGGGATCACGTGAGATACCATACACAATATACACATGGTAACGTATTTTACTCAGATATGGGTTGGAATTATAATCTGTGTGTGATACAGTACGATATTTTGCTGTCTCAGCTCTTTACTTGCGGTTTAAATAGCATTTACTCAGAGCGAGGCGCCATGGGGCTACCATAATAGTGAAAAAGTCATTCTCGTTGCCCTATAATATGGCGTGTGATCATATCAGTTGCACTGATGCTTGGCGTGGACAGTATGATGTTATCAATCAGCTCTTGACTGATATTTGGCCATTCTTCCATGAGTGAAATATCCAGCTCTGCAACCGTTGTGGGAGATGCTGGTCTGACTGAAATGCGCCTACTAAGTGCTACCCAGATATGCTCAATCGGGTTTAAGTCCGGTGAACAAGCTGGCCACTCGATTCGTAGAATTCCCCCAGCTTCAAAGATGTCCACCAGTGCAGCTCAGTGCATACGAACACCAGCGTAAGCACGACATAACGTCGAAGGATCTGGTCTCTATAACTCTGAGCAGTGAAGCGCCATTGTGAACGTCACAGAGGTCCGTAATGTCCGCTAATACTGACTGGTTCCACACCATTAATTCACCACCGTGATATGATGTTTTCTGCACAAAAGCAGGACTGTTCCGAGTTCCACGTTCTGTCGAGATGAGGGAACGACCATTATCCACCTGAACGCGAAATCTTAAATCATCTCTGAACAGAATCCGGCGCTGTTTAATTAAGACTCCAGTCCTGACGTTCCTCCGCCCAGTTTCTGCGGGCTAAGCGGTGTCATAGTTTTAATGGGACACACACCATAGGCCTCAGTGAGTACAGGCCATATTTCTGGAAATGATGATAAAATATTTGTAGAACTTATGGGACTTAAGTACGGGGTCATCAGGCCCTAAGTTTACAAACTACTTATGAACTAGCTAAGGCTAAGGACGGCACAAATATCCATGCCCGAGGGGGGATTCGAACCCCCGACCGTAGCGGCCGTGCAGACTGACTCGCTCGCCGCACACGGCTCGGCCACCGCTTCCGGCGTTGCATTATACTACCTGCTCAATACACTATCTGAACCCAATTGTTTATGTAATTTTTTTTTGCTGAAGAAATAAAAACAAGTCAACCCCAATAACCTTTCTGTTATAACCACTAATGCCGTAATATCGTTGTCTGCATTCCGTAGAACAGTGTATGTTATAAAACAATGTGGTAACGTGAAGGTCCTTGCACGGACTGATCTTCGTGTACGTGTTGGCAGCATTTTTGTTCACCACGGATAGCGGGAGCGGCGTTGCAATGATTGTATTCGTACGAGACGTACAGTGCCACACCTAGGCCGTATTGCTTGGGGCGCTGTTGGGTACAACAACAATATATCAGGGCGTGTGGCCAGGCCACTGTTGCAAGTTTCTCTTACGTGAGTGGGAGCGGCACATTTAATTACATCTGTGTAATCTATAATTATGGCCAGAAACGAAGTTTTTACAGTAACAGAGCTCGGATTTTTACTTTGTTTTGTATTTATATTGCCTCGTTTTCTTGTTGTATATAACTCCGAAAGTATGTACGTTTCTGACACGGTTAAATAAAAAATGGGACAAGTTGCCAGGCTGACCCTGTGCCTTGTAGGAAACGGCACACATGCTGAGCTGACGAAGTGCTTCGGGACACACGAATGAGCATGTCCTCTGAATATAACCTGCTATCCGTAGTCTTTCAAAGTATTCTGTCATTTATGAACATGAGTGTAATACTTGCCATATCGTGTTTAACTTGAGATTACAGATTTTAATGAGGAGATTATCATTACTTTTTGATTTTTTAAAACAGATCAGTGGTTATGGGAAATGATGAAAATTAATTTTTTGTTGCCCCTGTAGGTGTCATATAGGCCAACTGAAAAAAATGTCCAGGGCACGGTAAAACGGAATTTATGCTGTACTATATTCAAGACTATGAAAATACAGACGCAAGAACATTTGAGAACCCTGCAGGAATGAAAAATGTTGAATGATAAATTAATGTGGGTGATCGGATTTGACCTACTCCCCACTACAAACAGTTCATGTCGCAGGAATCCTTAAATCATATTCATGAATTTTGTAGGGGTCCCAATTTCTCCTTAAAGAGACAATTCGATCGCCGTAATCGCCTTAATCGGCGTCGGCGACTTTTCATTGTTATACCATATAGGATCGTGGATAGTAAATGTCATTCCGACGAATGGCTATTCACCAGTGACGTCGTCAGCCTTGTCGACGTCATTTTACGTTATTGAAATTACGAAAATCTTCTCTTGAAGAGAGAAACATTTACATACCTCAATAAGTTGAATTTCTGAATATCCAGAATGAAAATTTCACTCTACAGTGGAGTGTACGCAGTCTTGACAGATTTTCATTCTGGAAACTGCCCTTAGGCTGTGGGTACGCCATGTATCCACCATATTTTTTCTTCCAGAAGTGCTATTCCTGCAATGTTCGCAAGAGAACTTCTGTGAAGTTTGGAAAGTAGGAGGCGAGGTACTGGCAGAAGTTGTGAGGACGGGCTGTGAAGCGTGCCGGAATAACTCAGTCGGTAGTGCGCTTGCCTGCGAAAGGCAAAGGTCCCAGGTTCGAGTCCCGGTTCCAGCACACACTTTTAATCTGCCAGGAAGTTTCTGAATATCCGTCTCATTCCTGTTGCTATTCGAGTCAGTCGTCTCTTTCGCAGATCAAAATAATGTAGCAGCAGATCGGGAAACAGCAGAAAAAACTCGCTAATTCTCTTCTGTAGTTCGTAGAAAGGGATGTAGTTGAGTTGGGTGTAGATGTGGGTAACTTAATCATTGTTACGAGCGGAGATACGCTGATGCTGATTAAGGTTTCTGCTCCATGAAGGCATTCAGTAATGCTTAAGTTTTCTGAATTTAGAAAGTAATTTTTACTATACATATTTAGTGTTAATTGTATGCAGCTACCTTTTTTGATAGCGGGAGAAGAGATATTCCTCGTTAATTACTAACGTGGGCTCTTTTTATGCAATTGATGAATTATAGCAGTTTTACAGTCCTCAGGTATTTTATCAGTTTGCCAGGTATGTCCTGTTAATTGACTGACCTCTAATAGTGTTAAGGCGAGCTGATTTGAGTAATTCTGCAGTTATACCGGCTTCTCCGAAAGCTTTATTGTTTTTAAGTTTTTTAATTTGTTATTTCGATTTTGTCAGGTTCTTCAGAGTTAGTATTGTTGTTATTAATCTGCTGTGGTTGGAATTTATTCGCTGGTTTTGCGCAGTTTAATAATTTTTCAAAATAATTAGTAAGTATCTTACAATTTTCGTGATTGTTAAGAGCCAAAGTGCCATTTTTATTTATGAAGCAAGATCTTTGATGTTGGTAAGCTGTTAATTTTTTTTTTGAATGTTTTATGAAAGTTTCTTGTATTGTTCTTTTAGAAGTCGTTTTCTATTTCTAAAAGTTGACCATTTTCGGAATTTCATTTAGTCTATCGGATTAATTTAGATGTTTCGTTTCTTACAATTAGAAAGGTGATGTAAGCATTTCGTTTTTATTTTTTACTATTACAACTTATTAATGCCTCATGGCTAGACTTAACTGCTGTTTCACAATCCGCGAGCCACCAAAAGCGTTTTTATTTCTTTTTTACCGGAATTAAATTTTGTGCTGTTGTGATGAACTTTTATTTTAGGCTTTGTTAATTATTGGACTGTTTTTTGTCAAGTTCGCTTGTTAGAGTTGGGGCAGTGTCAAATTTTGGGCTAAAATGTTTTGTTTTGAAGAGTTTTTGAGGTAGATGCTTTACTTTTCTTCGCGTTAAATAATGGGTAGAATCAATAATAGCTTCTTTCCTTACTTAGATGTTTAAAATTTCTTTGCAGTTATGTTATTAAATAGCTACCTGATCGATTTGAATTCCCCAAGAAATGTATTGGGTCCCGGCAAGTTTTTTTTGTTTAGAAGAGTTCTTTTTAGAATGTGTTGACATGATTTTTAGGCTAAAATTTTTGTACGTTTAGAGAAGTCTTTGGCCATTTTGGTTTGTCCATTTATGCGCAGGAAATCCACCCAGCGTTTTCTTACATTTTTTCTCTGTGCCTAATTGGCCATTAAAATAATTCCATAAAATTTTTGCATCGTTTGAGGGAATTTTTGATATGATGCTTTCTAACGGTCTCCACGATTTATTAACTTCTCGTGTGTTTTACGGTTCTCTTCATTGACTGACATATGCGCATTAGATAAAGTTTATGCATTTTTTGCATCACATTGAATAAGATATTTGAGTGGTCAATACGGAAGCGTATAATATAGTGGGATGGGTTTTAAGATACGGTAAGATGGCTTAGAGGAGTATATATAGAATTATGCCAATATGTTAGTTTTTTATTTATTACATTGTCCATTTGGGGTGACAGCATGAGATTATTTTGAGATTTGATGTATTATAATGTAAGGACATAGAGATCCACTGAATTCTGACAATTATATTACTGCTTACATAAGCAACAAGATCAAAAGGACATGGTATGGTCAGATACTTGATGTTTTTTGCTTCCGAGTAATGTGCTGTGCTATGATGTTTGGTTCTGGAGATGGTAATGCCAAGGAAGAGACAGAGAGAGCCCCTCTGCACCCCTACAGTTTTCTGCACCTAGAGAATCTTCAAAGAATAATTGACAGTCATTCAAATTGTTAGTCTTTTCCATCGAGTCAACATATTCAGCTTACTTTCTTCTCGTCTTGGTGTTGACAGTTATACCTGTCTTGTTACACACGTGGTTTAATTCACGACTGAAATATTAATTGTAAATGGGAGAGGATAAAACTGAGATGAAGACCTAGAAGGGCGAAAAATCCCTTACATTGATCTTATATATTGCAAGCATACTGCAAAGAACATACCAACGGTCATTGACCTTCGACTTCACGGCACGCAGAACCGGGAAAACTGTTATGAATGCGGTTGGGACGGCATCCAAGCCAGAATTTGATTTCTAGAAAATCAAGACAACTATAGCTTTGTAATCTAGCCCACATACTGTTTTAATTGTAGATCAAAAATGATTTGATGTCTTTAGGGCCTGCAGCGTCATGTAACTCTTGTAATGAATTCAAAGTATTCAACATCTATATTTGCAAATGTATATTTTGTTCGATATATTGAATTTTATAAATAACCGGTGGTAGGATTTTATAAATAGGCCTATGTTGTTACATTTGTCAGCTTGTCTTGAGATCCAAATTATATCGATGGTTTTTTGTCATTCTCGTGTTCTTTTTGCTTAAGCTCCTTCATTTTATTGGATTAGCATCCACTTTTACTTCGAATTAAATGTTACTTTATTTATCTTCGAAGTGTGATCTATTATTTTATTTTGACGGCTTTTTTGACAGAGAAACCAGCAATATTATAATAAAGTTACATGCAATTTGTTTAACCTCCTTGGTTTATCAGTAATTTTGGTAATCTTTGCTATTGTAATCGTTGCATCGTTGGTAGTACGTGTGATCTTTGAATGCTTCGTAAATTTTATTCGTTTTCTTAGTAGATAATTTCAATAAAGTTTTCTATGCAATTTTGTGTTTTAGGTCTACATGCTCAGTTAGTATTTTGGTAAAATTTTCCTTCACGTTCCGGCGGCCTCGCATGATTTTATTGGCAACATCAGCAACACGGTAGAAAATCTGGTTAAAGTCAGGTGTCCGATACCACCCATCGGCTTTGAACAATGACGTCATACGTTATCCAGTGACATTGATGATACTTTTCATAGAATAGAAATAAAACGTCCGGCGGTTTTGCCGTGATGTTCAACGTGTTAAAAGAGTGCAAATTAGCCGCTAAAAATTAAGTTTTGGGGTATATTATGATGAGTATTTTTTATTATTTATTCAAGAAACTATATTGTTTGAACGTACATACTTTTCCGTGACTGTCAGTTCAATGCATTAGTAGTAAGAGGGCCGACTTAACGCATAGTTTTAACGGAGAAAAAGCATTCCAAATCTGACAGGCTTCAACGGACGTATGTGCTCGGCATAGATAATGCCATTTCCCCTTTATTATAACCTCCTTGATTACTAACTTTTGTGGGATTCACCGTCATTAAACTGAAGCGCGCGCCGTGCAAGTTGTTCTTAGGATGAAACGTGTTTAACAGCTTTGTTACTCTTTGGTTTATATAATGTCCGTTACTGTTTATCTGAGATGTGCTTCTTGATTCGATTAATAAAGTTTGGTCAGTTATAATTTGAGTATCCAGTCTTTAATTACGCAGAATATCATAGTCTTTAAGGCTATATATTGGTGACCCCGCAAACTACAAATACTCTCGAAATAAATACATTTACAGTAATACAGAGAGACGTTATATCGTCGAGTAAATGGAAAAAGCGGACGCTCACAAAGGAGAAATTAGAAGACCTTCACGGAGAGCTGCAGAGACAAATTGAGAAGTTAAAATCTGAGATGGAGACCCAAGAGAAACTAGACTGTACTCCGCAAACAGAAGTTAGCTGCAGTTCTGCAATAACAAACAAGCCGCAAGTTAAAGTTCGTACGCCACAGTTTCTACTAGATAAGCTGGAATTTTTGATTTGCTATGCTCGAGCTTGCGTCTGAACAGAATGGGATTAACGATAAACGCACGAAATTTGCAGTGGCAGTAAATGCGTTAGACGCCAGAGCGGCGGCTGCGGGTGAGGACGTCATACTTAAACCTCCGACGGCACGACAATATACGTGTTTAAAAAAAGTTGTTAATTGACAGAATGTGCAAACCAGTAGAGCAACGTATTAACCAGGTACTGAGGTTCGAGCAGAGAGGAGACAGAACGTCGTCTGAATATTGGCGACACCTAAGAAGCTTGGATAGTGAGGATGAGTTACAAGATAAGACGCTGTATCATTTATGGCTCGCGCAGCTGCCTGCAGCAGCAAAAGCAGCGGTAGTGACTCGTGGCGCTCCAGTCACGGTCGGGCACGGCCACTACGGTCGGGGGTTCGAATCCCCCCTCGGGCATGGATATTTGTGCCGTCCTTAGTCTTAGCTAGTTCATAAGTGGTTTGTAAGCTTAGGGACTGATGACCCCGTAATTAAGTCCCATAAGTTCTACAAACATTTGAACATTTTTTTTGAATGACTCGTGAAAAAGACGATGTGCAGGTATTTTTAAAAATAGCTGACAATGTTTGTACAACATTGGATGGAACACATACTACAAACGTGACAATGGTTACAGACGATTGTGGATAGCAAGAAGTTGCAGCAGTACAGAAACGACAGAACGTTGATATTACAAAACAGTTGCACGAGCTGACCGGACAAGTTTAAGCACTACGGAGGCAAGTGGCAAATTTGCTGTCGATGGACGTAACAAAACATAGTACAAATGACCAACAAGGACAGGTTTGTTGGTATCATGGGCGGTTCGGCGACAGAGCAACGAGGTGCACACAACCGTGCGCTTACCCAAACGGCAGCAGCGGCCAGCGGTAGGCGCGGCGGGCTGCCACACCCAACATGAGCGCCTGCAAGGGGGAGGTGAGCACGACGAGGGACACGGCACGGTGAGTAACTTGTCCTGTTTACCCACTCCATCCCTCAGGTTGTATGTCAGAGATTTGAAGTCAGGCCGTTACTACCTAATCGATTCAGGGTCAGCAAATGACTATAGAAACGCAACCGCAGTGCAGCACACACATCTCACAGCTGCGAATAAATCCCCTATAGCGATATTCGGAAATTGCGAGATAGAAGTTACCGACACCAGCAAGGTATTCTAGGGCAGGTCGAAGGATTAAATACAAGTACCCACATGTTCCAGGGGCTCCGCGGGTGGGTGGGGGGGGGGGGCGGCAGTGTGGGAGACACCGTCATTAAACTGAAGCGCGCACAGTGCAAGTTGTTCTTTGGATGAAACGTGTTTAACAGCTTTGTTACTCTTTAATATTCATAGAATACACGACATCAACTGCGATTGGGTAAAGCTGAAAATGTCTACCCAGCCGGGATTCGAACCCGGGTCTCCTGCTTTCTAGGCAGTTGCGCTGACCCCTACACCACTGGGGACACAGTGATCACCGCACCTGCAAGGACTACCCATGCACGCCTCTCGTCAGATACAAATTCCCAGCTTCGCTCTGCCCATAGTACTCAAACTCGTAATTTAACTAATTCCCGTAAGATTAAGGGCTTCAAACTTACCCACCCCTCCCCACTAACGATAGGATCATTGCCCGTCACCGGCATATTATATATATACATGTGGCGTCTGTTCCGAAAGAACAGACGTCACTTCTGATCCTGCAGCTGTTATTATTTAATATTCATAGAATATATGACATCAACTGCGATTGGGCAAAGCTGAAAATGTGTACCCAGGTGACGGGCAACTGCCTAGAAAGCAGGAGACCCGGGTTCGAATCCCGGCTGGGTACACATTTTCAGCTTTGCCCAATCGCAGTTGATGTCATATATTCTATGAATATTAAATAATAACAGCTGCAGGATCAGAAGTGACGTCTGTTCTTTCGGAACACGCCACATGTATATATTGTTACTCTTTGGTTTATATAATGTCCGTTACTGTTTATCTCAGATGTGCTTCTTGATTCGATTAATAAAGTTTGGTGTGTTATAGTTTGAGTATCCAGTCTTTAATTACGCAGAATATCATAGTCTTTAAGGCTATACTTTGTTTTGTTGAAATATACGCATGTATATACGATACAATAAATGAAATTACGTAACATTATGTACTTTAAAGAACAACAGAGAATATTTCATAACGAGTAAAATTTGCAGAGAAATTATGGAAATGTGGCATGAGAAGAACTATCTCAGCGGTATAAAAAGTATTTAAGTAACATAACGGGACTACCGCGAGAAAAAATTGGGGGTTTTGGACGGGGACATACTAAATTAAAACATAAAATTGTTGAAAACTTGAAGTCTAATAATTAACAGGCGTTATAATTAATATTAATATTCATACACCTTTACGGGACTGCAGCGAGAAATAGGGATTCTGGGTGGGGACATACTAAATTGAAACAAAATAAATCGCTGAAACATATTTCAGATATAGTTGGTATAGCTATCTAGACTTAACCTTCATAGGTCAAGTCTAATTACCGATACCAGCCCTTCATATTTTGTGGTTCACCGGTATTTATTAGGTATCGCTATCTAGACTTGTCCTATATAGTTGAAATATAGTTACCGATATCACATCATTGTAAATTTTGGTTCACATGTATTTATTCGGTATCGCTATGTAGACTTGACCTGTATAGATCAAGTCTAGTTACCGATACCGGCCTTTCGTATTTTTAGTTCACATATAGTTAGGGGTATTGGTATATATCTGAAAAAATGCGAAGAGCTGGTATTGGTAACTAGACTTGAACTATATAGGTGAAGTCTAGTTACCGATACCAGTCCTTTGTAGCTTTAGATCACATATATTTATTGGGTATCGCTATCTAGACTTGACCTTTATAGGTTAAGTCTATTTAGCGATACTAGACTTTCGTATTTTTAGTTCACATGTATTTATTGGGTATCGCTTTCTAGACTTGACTTATATAGGTAAAATCTAGTTTGCGATACCAGCTGTTAGAAGTTTTGTTTCAAATACAGTTCGTTGGCATCGGTATCTAGACTTATTCTGTATAGATCAGGTCTAGTTACCGATACTAAATCTCATTTTTGTTTCACTTATATATGTGGTTTTAAATAAACTCATGGGATTCAAACATGCTTATTTTATCCTATTTACAACGATGCCTGATGAATGCGTAGTTAAAAAAAATTCCGGGATTAAAACAGATCCCTGTTTTATGCCGCTCACAATGATATCCAGATCGGTTAAATTTTACTTACCATCCTGGTGGCAAGCGGATGGAGCAGCTGCCACACAGCACAGGTACAGCAGGTTAAGCCGAGCATCTGATCTGTCCAAATCAACGGAAATCTGGAAAAGGCCAATGCTTTGTACTCGTATCTAATGAGGGCTGTTATCCGAGCATTCTTAAGGGTATACGGGGCACGTCTGTGATTTCCACATCCCAGTGGTTCAGAATAAAATAAAATCATCTATAAAATTGTTTACTTTTGTTAATCTCAGTAATACCAAAATGCTGCTTTACCTATTAGATAAGTAAAGCAGCATGTTGGTATTACTTAGATTAACAATATGCCCTTAAAAGACATACACAATGCTGCAGCCCCAAATGAAATGAAAATTGTTTACCGTCAACATTTAAAAAATCTATTATTTCGCAGTAATTACGCACATGTAATGACTATAAAATAATTTCACTATCACAAAAATTACAAATGTTTACGACTACTAAAAATACAGAAAACTCAAGCTTAAAATAATCAACTTTTGAATGCGTCATGTAATTTCAACAAACTGTTTTAAATGATAGCTTATTTCTATGACAATCATCTTGAAAGCATCAGAGTTGTATTTATTTTATATTGACTGATTTTAACTGTTATAAAATGATAATGGAGATATAAACAAATCATCATATTATCCACAGTAACACTGAAAATGCAAGTAGCATGATTTACCTTTCGTATATTTAATATATTGTGTCGATTTGTTATACAATTTGCCAGTAATTTAGGTAAATATTGTGTGGCATGAGCGGTCAAGCTCATGAAACCTGGTTTGTCTATTTATTTATTTCAAACTTTATGTAATATTAATAGTCCTTTTTTGTTTTTAAATATTCTCTATAGTTCCATTCTCTAATAGCTCACGGGGAAAAGGAACACCTAAATCTTTCTGTTTTCGATCTGATTTCTATTATTTTATTATAATGATCATGTCTCCCTATGTAGATAGGTCCTAACAATACAGTATAAGTTCGCACACTGAAGAGAAAATTGGTGAGAGAAATTTCGCAAATATATCTCGGCGCAACAAATAACGCCTTTCTTTTAATGGTTTCAACCCCAACTCTTGCATCACTTCCGTGACACACTCTGTCCTATATCGCGATATTACAAAACAAGCTACTCTTCTCTGAATTTTCTCTAAACTGTCTGTCAGTTCCACCTAGTGTGGATCCCACAATGCGCAGCTCCACCTAAGTCGATTGGAGCTGACGAAATCTGATGATTCGTTTTATGGCGTGTTTTTTCTTTAAAACTGTACAAAAATATAGTGCAAATATCATGGAAATTATGTAGTTGATCTGCTAAGAGGTACTTTTCTAATAGGTCTTTCAAGGAGAAAGTTAAAGACTTAAACCTCCTTCAAGTTTTAAGTTGAAATTCTCCATTGAAATTCGAAGAATATTTCGTGTGAGAATGCTCGTACGAAAATGTAAAACGCTATGTGAGAGTTACAAGCAGAGTATGTACAATTTAGAGCAAAATCTGTCAAATGAGTGTTCAGTGCTTAAGCTCACAGTTTTCCAGTATGTTTGCTAGTGTTGGAGTCTCAACGTCGCCAAATTACGTAACTTAAACTATTTATTAAAGATTTGAAATCCATTTAAAAGTTTTGTTTATACACATCAATCTAATGTAAACAATTTAGCTGCAATCATCGTCAAGCCGAAAGGCAAAAGGGGGTGACTTTGAAAGTACAGGAAGAGTGATATACATAGGATACATGAATTCTTAAAATCAGAAAAGTAAAAGTAAGTAAATAAGTAAATCAAACTTTTTATTAAGCATTAGGTAAAGAAATATCTCAACAATGTGACGACATAGTGAAATACAACATTTTTATTTTGTAATATTTTATCACACTGGTAAAACTTCGCACGAGCCACTACTGCCACTTGTATGTACCTTTTTGTGCCCTGTGTGCCATTAATATATTTTTAAAAAGCTCTTAGGAAGATAAGCCTTAGGCTGTTTGCTTGAAAATTTATTGAAGAATACGCACTATTTTAACTCAGTTACCAATGGTGTAAAATGTTTATATATTTTCAATGAACAGCAGGGAATTAAATACATAAGTTTCCAGAGGGCAGTGAATTACAAACAATGGGGAAGGTTGACTATTTGTGCCTGACCTTGATTAGACCACGGATCTTCTGCTCAGCAGCCAGATGCACTGGATACTATAGTATCCGGACATAGTTGTCACCACAACTGTACAGACTATGATAGGACACCAAATGCCCAACGTATCCATATACCACTGACATAATGCCTCTCATTACTTGTGGCGCTTCGCCGATTTCTGTAAGGGCTTCGAGCATGGTGTTTATTTACACTTTCAAAAATGTAATGTAATATTTGTAAAGCTTATGGGACTTAACTGCGGCGTCATCAGTCCCTAAACTTACAAACTGCTTATGAACTAACTTACACTAAAGACAACACAAACATCCAAGCCTGAGGGAGGATTCGAACCTCCGACGCTGGAGGGCGAGCATTCCGCAACTTGGCGCTCCAGACCGCTCGGGTACTCCTGCGCGGCACACTTTCAGTAGTTTTGTGGAGTGTGCAGTTTTTATAAATATGCATGAAGCTGGAACACTTACTAATTTTTCGGTTGGTGTGTGATTTGAGCGATCTGCAAAGTGCACACGTTTGTTGAAACTAATTGAACTACGTCTAAATTGAGATAGCGAAAAATCTCACGCAATCAGTGGACCGAGCGGTCTGGAGGTCTACGTAGCGGATCGTACGGCCTCCTGTGTCGGAGGTTCGAATCCTCTCTCGGGTATGGGAGTTTGTCTTGTCTTTAGTATAAGGTAGTTTGTAAGTAGTTTGTAAGTTTAGGGACTGATAACCCCGGAGATAAGTCCCATGAGCTTAACATACATTTGAACTTCTTTTTTGTGCAATCAGTGATATGAGGATAAGGGTTCGTTGTCTTGATTATTAATGGAAATTTCACAGGCTACAATAAAGTGTTGTAATCGTACAGATAATTAGATTTGTAATTGTATTGTTTAAGTACTAATTACATTAAGGTAAGACATCTAGCACGGTTTTGTGATTGCACAGGTAGTAATTTTGGTCACCGTCCAGTCACTGGTTTGATGCAGTTTTCTAGTGCAGGGTATCCTGTACAGGCCTCTTCATCCCCGAATGAGGACGGAAATGCACATCCAGCTTACTGTATTCGTCTCTTGTTTTTCCTTTGCTGTTCTTGCACTCCATGTCCACCGCCCCCCCCCCCCTCAACCCCCACGCCACCTACTTCCTCCAATACTAAATTGACGATTACTTGATGTCCCAGAATATGTGCTACAAACGTATCTCTTATATTAGTTAAAATATACCAAAATATCTATTCTCCTCTGTTTAGTAGAACTACCAATACCAGTTACGCAATATACCCAAGTAATCTTTAGCATTCGTCTGTAATACCACATTTGAAAATCATAAATCCTCTTCTTTTCTGAAGAATTTATCATCCATGTTTTCTTCCCATACAAGGCTACACTCCAGGCAAAAGCCTTCACACACACGACCGCACGCACGCACGCACGCACACACTCACACACACACACACACACACACACACACACACACACGCACGCACGCAGTAACAAAGTACATATTTAGAAACACAAACGCAGTCGAGTTGCCGCGGTGGAGTAGCCGAGCGGTCTAACGCGTCTCGCTGAGGAGCGCGCGGTTGCTCGCCGTGGAGGTTCGAGTCCTCCGTGGGGCATGGGTGTGTGTGTTTGTCCGTAGGTTAGTTTACCTAGATTTAAGTAGTTTGTAAGCTACGGACTGATGACCACGCAGTTTGGTCCGATAGATTTACAGACATTTGAACATTTTGAATTTGAGCAGTCGAGTTGAATAAAACAGGAATACTAACAGTGCTAGCAGACGATCCATTATAAATCGAAGAAAAAACAAGAGAGAAACGCATCTCTCAACAGCCAAACAAGACAGAAATAGTGAGTTGTTGGCGTTTTTGAACGTAGATTAATACAAAATATGTAGTGAGAGTATAAATACGAAATCAAAAGAAAAAAATTAGGAGGAAAACATAGAAAAAGGGAATATCTTAATAGCTATATTTAGAATAATATGAAGCCACACAATGAAAACTTTTCATGGTCTTCCATTTCTTTAATTTAATTAAGGATAAAAAAAAGAATAGAAACACTTTCACACAAATACACAACTGGAAAATGAGAAAGAACACCATGAATTCGTTGACCCAGCAGAGGGAGATTTTATTGACACATTCAGAAGATGTATACAATACACGATTACAGAGCCATATACACCTGAATACAGTGACCAGAGAGTGCACAATGGCGACGCTAGTACCGTGTACACCCTTCTTTTGCAGCAATTCTCATATGGAAACGATCGTAGGGGTGCCGAATGTAGTTTTGCAGAATGGTCTGCAATGCAGTTTCCACCTGGTGTCTCAGTTGGGTCAGATTTCGCACCGGTAGTGCAAACCGCCCAACATGACGTTTCATGCGGTCCCAAACGTGATCAATGGAGGAGAGATCTGGAGATCGTGCTGGCCAGGGTAACTGAGGTAGAGCTCATTGGGTAGTATGGATAAAATGCAGAAAATTGCAATGTTGGTGCATGAACGGTACCGAAACGGGTTGAATGATGGTTTCATTGTACCGTGAACTGTTCAGTGTTCCCTGTACTATCAGTAGAGGAGAACGATTAGTGAAGTATGTGGCTCCCCACACCACGATGCCGGATGTCGATCCCGTGTGCCTCTGTCGTGTACATTCCCAATTCTACAGCTTCCCTGCGCGACACCACTCTCGCATACGACCATCATTGGCACCGAGGCAGAAGCAACTCCCATCACTGAAGGCGACACTTCCCTATTCGTCCTTCGATAAGCGCCTATCGCGACACCATTGGAGGCGGGCTGAACGATGTTGGTGCGTACGTGGAAGACGCCAAAACGGCACGCTGATCGTGTATCATTGTGCGGGGACCCATGTCCTCTGACCTCCTTTTGTGATCGTCGAGGGAATATTGAACAATACACGGTGCACTGAAACCATCATTCAACCCGTCTTACTAACTTTCATTCGCCAACAAGGCGGTATGCTTTTCGAACAGGACAATGCACGTGGATATGTATCCCGTACAACAGAACGTGCTCTTGAAGCTGCACGGATCTATCCTCCATTGAGCATGTTTGGGACCGGATTAAACATCATCTTGCTCGCTCTGCAAGACTAAACTGAGATACCAGGAGGGAAAGTGCAAGGCAGGCCATTCCACATGACTACCTTCGGCACCGCTATGATAAGGGGCCCTCACACGGACACTCTTAACCGCGCGATTTACGGCGCGCCACGCAGATCCACGCGCAAGAACTCCGTGTGAACGCAGCGTCATTCAAGAGACAGGCGTGCGGTTATGCAACACCACCTAGAAGGCAAGGCCTCATAACTGGCCGTGCCGACGACACACTTACAGGCCGCGACCGCCAGCTCACTGACTGGCCGATGGGGCACGCCCACCGCCGAGAAGCGGGCGGACATTCAGATGGCGGCCGCGGCCTGTTAGTGTGACGTAGGCACGGCCAGTGGTGAGGCCTTGCCTTCTAGGTGGTTAAAGCGGCGTTCAGACGCGCTCCGTTCCAGCCTGCCAGCGCCTTCACACGTACACGCTTGGCGCCTCACGCTTCTTGTCTGCTGCTCTAGAGCAGAGTTGCTCTTAGCTGTCTACAGTGCGCGACGCGATTATCATACATTCTTATAGTCTTACGCATACTGTTGTTGGTAGGACGATCATGGAAGATTCCCGCTGCTGGACCAAAGACTTTTTGGCAGAATTTATAACAATGAATAAAAAGCAACAGTGCTCGTGGAAAGTAAGATGCAAGGACTATATAAATAACAATTTAAATGCAAAAGATTACGACAAATCAGTTGCGTTTTGCAAACCAGTTTTTCCTTAAGCGTGTTTTTTGCTTAGAAAGGAAACGTAGTGGCAGTTCACTGGATGAAACGTATGTGCCTTCCTTATGGTACTACGACTTGCTTTTATTTAATGTGGATCAGGAACTGCCAAGTGCGAGTTTTTGATGTGTGGGTGTGGATGAAATTGTGTCGGACTGTGAAGATGATAATGGAACTGATAAGGAATATAACGATGAGGTCAACGTGGATGCAATTTGATGGTGGTAGTCAACACAGTGGACAACTACTGAAAAAATGAGTAGTTATATATTTACATACTGTAATCTAAGTAGAGTGATTTTCCAACATCATAACTTCCAGAAAAATATGACAATAATATGACATCGTTTACTAAACACATTTTTTGTGTAATGCAACACAAGTTACGCTACAAATTATGTGTTACAAACTTCTCGATTGTCTTTAACGCTAATTATTGGATTTTTTGACACGGCAGACTGCTAGCTAGGCTCCTCGACTCCTTCTTTTCGCCTATCACCTTCATATAGCGTCCAGTGCTGTAGCAGAAATATAGCCTTTGTTTCGTCTACTTAAAAAATCGCGCAGCGCACACATGGCCCAAGTAACATAATTTATCTTTTCGCTCTTCGTGATGATTGGCATATGCAGCATTCTAAATCGCGAGATAATTATACCAAAAACATTTTCCACCACATTTCTAGAACGTGATAATGTGTAGTGATCTATTTCATGTTCAGAATAAGGTTTTTCAAAATTTTCTTTCAATGAGTAAGCTTCATCGCCTAAGAAAACGAAGTTTAAATTCTTTCTAGTTTCGTCGATACTTGTTGGATTTAACTGCATATTATTTAAAGCACGAAAGAATTGTGTGTAGTCAAGAATTCCTCCATCAGACTCTTCGTTTTTTACATACAACAAAAATGAATTCGTAATGTGCATTTACCAAATAGAGTAAAACGACGCTGTAGGAATTCTTGTAACTGAAATAATAGGCTCCAGAGTGAGTACAATATATCAGTACAGTATATCAAGTATTTCGCTGTCTATTCGTAAATAATTTCTGGGAAATTGTCGCGCAGATCTTTAATTAAAGTAGTATGACTGGACGGCACCGGTACTCCCTTAACCCAAATATCACGTTTCTTTTATTTATGTTTATAGCTGAAATTCCTATTGCTGCAGTAGAGATAACAACAGGCGTTCGATCCGCTTGTCGCGCGAAACATGGCTGCGACCAACTTACTCGTTGCGCGCGCCATGCAAGATTTCAGAACTGACGAAACTCCCCTAGCCCCGCTTGCGCGCTTTCCTGCAGAACGGTTTCGCCGTTTACACGCAGACTGCTGGGCGTGGCGCTCCTGAACGCAGACTTGCTCGCGGTCAAGAACGTGCCTCTAATTTTTGGATGCCTGAGTGTCACAGATCTCTCGCGTTCAGGCGCGCGCGCAGGTGCGCCGCGCTCAGTCGTGCGGTCAAAAGCCGGCCGCGGTCGCCGAGGGGACTGCGGCGCGTCAGTCACGGTCTGCACGGCCACTACGGTCGGGGGTTCGAATCCCCCCCTCGGGCCTGGATATTTGTGCCGTATTTAGTATTAGATAGTTCATAAGTAGTTTGTAAGTTTAGGGACTGATGACCCCGTACTTAAGTCCCATAAGCTGTACAAACATTTGAACATTTTTTGCGGTCAAAACTGTAAGTGTTGGGGCCCCTACAGTCTCCATGGGAGAGTTGCAGCTTGCATTGCTGCAAAAGGAGGGTAAACACGGTACTAACGCTGACATTGCAAACGCTCTGGTGACTGTATTCAAGTGTGTGTCGCTCAGTCTATGTGATCGTGTGTTGTATACATCCTCAAAATCATGTCAATAACATTTCCATCTGCTGGTTCGACGAATTGATGTTGTACTTTTATCATTTTCCAGGAGTATATTCAGTTACGAACGTACCGCATACTCGAGTAGCTACTCTAAACAGCTGTGGGAACTCTTCTCGAGAGACATTCTTGTAAAATATTTCAATTTTTTTTTTTGCTCTCACTAATATTTTCTAACCACTAACTCCAAGCAGGCTTCGATACCGGTAATGCTTTTCCAATGATGCGAAGTGAACAGGCCCATCTTCGCGCTCTCGCGGCAGGAACCGATCAACGTTAGCTGCAGGAGGAACTATGCTGCCAGTGCCTATAGGCAAGCAGTGTGAGCACCCGCGGGCGTCCGCGTTCCCCTTGCCGCATTAGGCCAGCCCTGTCGTAGATTCTGCGCTCAGGCAGCAAACAGGCGAGCGTCAAACTTCGGCCCAACTACATCTAGAGGGCATTGCATAGATAACAATCGCGCGGAGCGAGCACTAGAGAATATCGGCGAGGTTTCCAGATTTCGAGAGGATAAACGGAGATTAGAGGCTACATCACTTAGTGACGCTACGCTTCGAAACTCTGTTGGAGAACAGAGACTCGGACGAGGCGGCCCGCAATTTGCAAATGTAACAAACACAAGTGCCGTCGCGTCTGGACAGGTCCGTCCGTAGCCTGAGGCGGTCTGGTTCACAGCCGGATTAAGACACGTCCTGAGATTCGCTTTGCAGTTCGCCCTCTGTACTCGCTACAGTGCGGTTGCTTTACGTTGGATACAGCGTAGACTAAGTCTCTGTATAGTGTCCTCTGCGTTGTCCAGCGTTACGTAGATAATTTAGGTCACGTGAAATTCAGGCTACATTGAGTTCCTCTACAACTGACCATTATTTATTCAATAGCTTAATATCAACAATATATTTTCGTTGTGGGAGGGCTGTACATGTTACAGTAAGCACGGAGTGTTGTATTGCGAACTGTTGTTTTGTACAGTAATATGAGCCTTGTTAGTCGCGGTATTATTTTAGAAAGAACAGACGTCATAAAATACCTGTTTTGATACATTTTTCACAGCGGTTCTTTGCATTAATATTTGTTCGTGTCACGATAAAAGTACTCATAATTCACAGTGGAAATATGCCCTAGAGTCTCCATTTCCTTTGTGCAGAATGAAACACGAGGATACGTCTTCGAATCACGTCCGGTCACAAATTTTCAACTTTTACCTTTGATTTGTTTCTATACCCACTGGTAGCTGGCGTCATAAATTCATTTGCGTGTTCATTGATACGTGCTGCAGGATTACAGATGTCCGAAAGAACAGACTTCACGTATACGGAATGAAAGCGTTTGGAACTGCGAGAGGAGAGATACTGAGGGGCTGTGTCCATTAAGGCTGCATGATCGTCTAATCTTGGGAGTGGTTGAATTTCAGCATCAAACAAATGGAAACTTTTTTATTAGGTATGGACCTTGTAAGACAGCAACATATTTGATGAACTCAGCTGTAATTAATTCTCCATTAGGTATTCATTATCGTTACACCGCGATTCTTTCAATGTATCTATGAACTTTTCCAAAGAGTCCGATATACGAGGGCTGGAACTTAAATAGTGGCAACTATTTATTCACAAGCGATACAAACTGTCCTCCAGAGTAGTCACCAGCATTGTGTAGAACCCGTTGCCAGCGATGTGGAAGGCGTAGTATACCATTTGCAGAGCCTGTTCTGTTAATGGTGCGAATGGAGCGGTCTACTGCCTGTCGAATCTCTGGAACAGTTCTGAAGCGAACGTCAAGAACTGGTTCCTTCATCTTCGGAATCAAATCAAAATCACTAGGACTTAAGTCCGGGGAGTATGGTCCCAACCACCGAACAGAGCACCCACAACTTGCGCTGTATGCGCCCGCACATTGTCGTGCAAAATGATGGGTGAATTGCACAGAAAGTGTTGTCGCTTCTTTCGCAAAGCTGGTCGCAGGCGATGCTCCAAAAACGAACAGTAATACTGACGTTAGGATTTCAGACTGCTCACACACAAGAGACTGTGTTTCCCTCGATCGAGCGCGCGCCAGTGACGTGGGACGGGCGAGTCCATTTGGTCGGAGGTAAGGTAGGTATGACAACAACGTGTGCTATCAGTAACAATAGTAGATTCCATTGCATAGTGTATTTACAGCAGTGTTGACACTATTTAATTTCCAACCCTCGTTCAACCTCTAGCGATAAAGTTCGTTGAATATTCCTCTAACATTAACGTAGATGAACTATAAACTACAATTACCGTACTGTCCTTCGAAATAGTCACCTCCCATAACTATGCACCGCTTAGCTCTGCGATACATATCGTCGAAACTGTGTGCGAAGTCTTCCTTTGGGTGGTGTCACGTATCCTTGGTTGGCAGAAATGTCGTCAAAGCGACATAGAGTCAAGAGAATAGGAAAAAGTCTCGAGGAATGAGATCCGGCGGGTATGGCAGATGTTCATGGCGCACCCCCTTTTTTAATTTTAAAATTTTTTTTAAATTTTTTTATTTGCCAGGAACTGTTAAACAATATTGGCTGTGTGTGGGCGAAGGTTGTAATACAACTTATAACAAATAATCCACTAGCAAATATTAAGAACCCGACACCATCAAATTCAATTGAAACGTTCGATACCAGTAACTTGAAACACCAAATATTCGTTTTTAGCTTGTGAAACATGTAGTACAATTACATAACCTTCTTTGTTTTCGGGGAGCGTCACGAAGGATTAAGACAACATATTCACATATATGTGTTGACGACCGCGGTGGCCGAGGGGACTGAGGCGCTCCAGTCACGGTCTGCACGGTAACTACGGTCGGGGGTTCGAATCGCCCCTCGGGCACGGATATTTGTGCCGTCCTTAATATTAGTTAGTTCATAAGTAGTTTGTAAGTTTAGGGAATGATGACCCCGAAGTTAAGTCCCATAAGCTATACAAACATTTGAACATTTTTGAATATATGTGTTAGTACATTACTTACGGTATATTAACACTTTGTATCTATGAAAATCTTACGTTAATAGCTTGGAAAAGGTAATATATCCATGTAAACTGGTCATCTTGCATATGTTGTGATGTGGTCTGTTATGTAAAAGATTTTGAAGCCTATTAGTTCACTGGTTACGTGATATACACTAACACCCATTTCGTCACTCACTTGAAACAAATTGATCATATTTTAAAGTATTCAGAAAGCACCTCAGAATCCAAAATAGATGTTGTCATGAATTATTAAAACCTTTTAAGTTGCCATTTCCCATTCTTTGTTTATTTATAAATATAATTGTCATTGTCATTCTGTTTGAATGGTGCTGAAGGTCATATCTGTTAATTTCACGTCAAAATTAAATATTTGTTTATATTTTTTAGTACGTAAGTCAAAGATAAAATTTACGATTTTACTGTTTCTATAAAACCAAATTGCACTTAGCATCTTGGTCAGCTCATGTCTGGACAAGGTGCTAGGAACATGTATTGTTTGCAAACATAGTGTCCAAAGAACTTGAGGTCGCAAAGACTATGTACTTGAGAGTGTAAGAGCCAAGATGGCGGAATAATATAAAGTGTATTGTGTTTTGTGAGTTTATTTTTGAAAGTGTATAGAGTCATAATTCGTGGCTATTACTGGACTTGATTTGTCTGCATCAAATCTGGACCTCTGACTTTGTGGGAATCTTAATCAAAGACAACGAGAGCAACTGAACTTAAAATTTTTCATCGATATACTACGGAGAAATTGCGCATTCCGCTACCGTATGTACTCAATGTGCCATCTTTGTCGTATTATGACACACACGAGCAAAGAATTCGTCGATCTCAAATGTTATTGGTAGCTGGGATACTACAAACTTCAACATCTACCATAGTCGCCCGATTTCAGTCCTTCAGACTTCCACCTATTCGTTTGACTCAAACCCGTTTTGAAAGATTTTACGAATTCCTGACATCCAGCGAAGCGTAACGAAATTTTTGATCTCCGTTGCGAAGGAAGGCATTGTGCAAAAATTTCCAGGACACGTATCGCAGAAATCAGCGGTGCATAGTTTTGGGAGATGAGTTTCGAAGGACAGTGAAGTAACTGTAGTTAATGTTACAAGACTATTTATTGCCAGAGGTTGTAGGCCTACAGTGGGTTACTTTCTTATAATTTGTATGTAAGTGATAATCAACGATAGTTCCGGAAACAGCGATTCAGTTTGATGGGTGGTGTCTCCATATGAAGATCTTATTAATTTCTTGCAACGTTCACGTACTTTTTTGACATCACTAAAAGCACTCGGTAAATATGTGTAAAAGGAAAGGTAAACGGTTGAGTTTTAGTGTGCCGTTGTTGACGAGGTCATCCGGGGCAGGACGCAGGCCAACAATGGGGAAATTTTCTACAGTCACCTGTTTGATGTGGCTAGCTGCAGATTCCTCTTCCTTGCAAACCTCGCACTTGCAGCCTGCGTTCTAAATTACTTGATAACTGTATTCCTCGTTCGTCGACAAAACTAACGGGGCATTAGGACATGCACTATATCGCAAACCTACGCATACAAATCTTTATTTACATAACTGCAGCAGCCATCATCCTTCACAAACCAAAAGGGTCCTAGAAACATTGGTGCTTAGCGCATACTGTATATCTGAGGATGAAAACTTGCAAAAAGTGTTCACACACATCAAGAGCATCTTTAAACCGAATGGATATTCCCAGCAGCAAATTCTCAGAGCATTCGATGTAAATCCGAGAATGCAAATACGAGACCTGGAAGAAGAAGAAAGCAATACCTTTAGAAATAGAGTGCTCTTGCCTTGCGTGGATTGTTCTTTCCTCATAGATAAGACGCAGTCTCGAAAAAAAAAAAAATCAATGTAAATAATCTTCCGGTCTGTGAAGGATGATTTGTTGCTTCGAAAGTCTGGTAAGTAGCAGATTCCGAGCGGAAATTTTGAAAATCTAGATATAGCACAGACAACACGCACTTTTCACGAGAGACGTGTTGAACACCGACGATATATTCGCGTACTAAAGCCAGACAAGTCAGCTGTGGCAGAACATTATTTAGACACTAGTCACTCGATGAATTACAATACTGTTAAGATTTTAACGCCTTTGTATTCATTTTGGGATTAAGTTTTCAAGGAATCGGTAGATATTAGATTAGCTGACAATTTAATAAACAGATATAAAGGGTTTAATTTGGACAAGTGAACCCTGCACTCGGTGTAGTTAACTTGAAGAGAAGTCGTCAATTATTGTCACCGCAGAACATATATCGATAAGAGAATCGAATACCTGATTCCTTTCGGCGCGGGTACGCGCGTACTAAGCGTACCTCTTTGTCGCCGACCAGCATCTTTGAGCCACGTGCGAAGTATCGCCGTCGAACAAATTAGGGTAGCAGAGAGAGCGAGACTATTGAGCTCTTTGAGTTTTTCTTACTAAAGTGCCTGAACCAGTTTGTCAAGAACACTGCAGTTAACAGATTGTTACAGGAGGCTGCCTCTACTATTTTTAAACTAAGGATCCGCTTTACTTGTGTAAAGTTGGATAGTGTTTCAGAAGATCTGCACCGTTTGTATTTGAAGATAGCACCTGTTTTATCTCGTGACTCGTGGATTTGGGTTGATGGTATGCAAGAACCAAGTCTGACTGTTCATGATGGGCCTATAGCAAGACAAATGACAAAGTACAGTCAATTAGACCTGCCTCCTCAGGAAACTTCCGTTGTTCTACGCTCTATTATAAATTTCAGGGAAAGAATCTAGACGAAACTATAGTCTCTGTCTTAAGTAAAGGCCCAAAATTTGCCCCTACTCCAAAGACCTTGTTGATACCATGATTCATCAGTGCCGTTGAAGAAACCGTCTGACCGCTATCTCAGGATTCAACTAAAGAAATGAAACGTGAGAGCTGCCGAGCTATTATGGCATATTGTCTGCAAATAAGTGATATTTGTAAGGAAGAGATGTTATCCATATGAAAACTCAGTGAGGACATTGTGTCGTCCTAGAATGAAATTTTCACTCTGCAGCGGACATGAAACTTCCTGGCCGATTAAAACTGTGTGCGGGAACCGGGATTCGAACCTGAGACCTTTTCCTTTCGCGAGCAAGTAAAGTTGTGAGGACGGTCCCTGAAGCGTGCCGGGATAGCTCAAACGGTAGAGCCCTTGCCCGCAAGCGAAGGTCCCAGGTTCTAACCCCGGTTCCGGCTCACAATTTTAATTTGCCAGGAAGTTTCACTGTCGACCTACATATTGACATAGGCATTGCCACCGTTCCACTGCCTCAGGAATTTTGTAATGAAAAGATCCATCTCTTAGTAAGTTATGGTGCGTACCTGAAGATCAACAAAGATTCAAGAAGTTAGGAGACAAGAGGGACTGCTCTGTTACTGAATGTTTCAGCGCCAGAAAAGGAAATTATGAGGTTTAAAGTGCGAAATTTTATGGGCTTCTCAAAGTTCATAAACTGAATAAGGACGAGCGTCTAGAGATTCCACCAATGCAGCCTCTAACAAGCACTGTTGATTCACCAACGTGTATAGCTTCATTATTAAAAGCATTAATGGGCAAATGTAGTCTCCACATTCGTAATTTTATAGATTTTATTCAGAGATTTAACAACCTCAGGCTTAATAATACTAATGTGTAGTGAGTGTTGACGTGGTATAATTATTCAGCAAAGCACAAGCACATAATTCTCTGTCTCTTATTGTCCAACATTTTGACCAAGAAATCACAGTCTTATTTGAGCATTTACTGTGGTCGTCTTATTTTCAGTTAAATGGTGAATTTTATGAACAGACTGACGGAGTTACCATGGGAAGCCCTCTCTCACCCCTGATGGCTAACAAAGTTATGGAAGACTTCATCTACATCTACATCTACATGGGATACTCTGCAAATCACATTTAAGTGCCTGGCAGAGGGTTCATCGAACCACAATTATACTATTTATCTCCCATTCCATTCTCGAATAGCGCGCGGGAAGAAAGAACACCTGAATCTCTCTGTTCGAGCTCTGATTTCTCGTATATTATTCTGATGATCATTTCTACCTATGTAAGTGGGAGTCAACAATATATTTTCGCATTCGGAGGAGAATATTGGTGATTGGAGTTTCGCAAGTAGCCCACGCCGCAGCGCTAAGCGCCGTTGTTGTAGTGATTCCCATCCCAGATCCTGTATCATTTCAGTAACGCTGTCTCCCCTATATCGTGACAATACGAAACCAGCTGCCCTTCTTTGGACTCTTTCGATGTCCTCCGTCAAACCCACCTGATAAGGATCCCACACTGCGCTGCAATACTCCAAAAATGGACGGACAAGCGCAGTGTATGCAGTTTCTTTAGTAGTTCTGTTGCATCTTTTAAGGGTTCTGCCAATAAAACGTAGTCTCTGGTTCGCCTTTCCCACGATATTTTCTACGTGTTCTTTCCAGTTTAGGTCTGAAGTAATAGTAATTCCTAGGTATTTTGTGGAGTTTACGGCCTTCACGTTTGATTGATTTATGTTGTAAACAAAGTTTAACGGATTTCTTTTCGTACTCATGTGGACGACTTCACACTTCTCATTATTTAGAGCCAATTGCCAATTTTTACACCATACTGATATCTTATTCAGATCGTTCTGCAGTTGGTTTTGATCTTCAGTTGATTTTACTAGACGGTAAATGACGGCATCATCTGCAAACAACCTAAGAGAGCTACTTAGATTTTCCCCTAAATCGTTTATGTAAATTAGGAATAGCAGAGGACCAATAACACTACCCTGTGGAACGCCCGATATCACCTCTGTTTTAGTGGATGCTGCGAGCGTGAAGGTCGGGGTGAGAGTTTAAAATAGAGAAAGATTAATTTCTAAAACTCACAACCACCAGCTGCGAACCAAATTCCTGAACATGCAAAAACACTGGAACTGTTATTGCGACTGATTCACTCGTTTTCTAGGGGATGATATCACACGTTCGCAGCTTTCCTTCCCTGCATATGATTAACAAAACAAATTCATAATAAATTCAAGTTCATGAGAGAAAAGGGTGTACCAACTACTGTTTTTGAAAACACGTGAAAGTTCACTTGATGTTGTTTATTTCCCAATATTTGAACCCTTTGGCTGTCGCGTCTGTACGTCGGTAAATGTACCAAATAAAGTTATAGCTCGTGAGCCCCCAGACAAAATGAATATTTGTCGCGAATTGATTTCACACCACGTGGCTGTCTCAAACACCGTTTATGTTCATGCCTATGCGACGACACGTGTTACATTAACAAATCACAGTCACTTTAATTCAATGCGATGCACACCTTGTTGCACCGGCTAAATATTCACAAACACACAGTAGCACTCGATTTAACTTGGTGCAGTCTACGACGAGCAACCACACGTGGCGATTGCCACACACAAAACTCAAGTCACCACCTCGAGACCCACATGCCGACTGAGCAGAGCGACCCCGCCAGGCCAGCTACACCACGTGCTCTCTGGAGTCCTTACTTCCTGCCCTCGCGTGCGCGCGCACCAAAACTCAACTGCCGGGGTTTTTTCCCCTACGTCATCAACTTCCCCATGTAAGCTGTTGTAACCGATTTGCCAACGTACAGCGCTCAGCCAATACATTTCTAAAACTTCACTTAAAATCAAAATAATTACTCTACACATTAAACACATATTTTCTTACGTTTTTATATTAATATAAACATCCTTTGTACTGTTTATCATAATTGTGCAATTTCTTATACCACAGATAACTGATTTAACTGAATATTTCAAGGTAAAATACAAAAGATTGATTGAAAATAAAATGAAAAATAGTTAATATATTATTTTTATAAACAAACATTGCCATGCTAGTTGTGCAACTGTCTTGTCTTCGTTGGTAATTTATTACTTTTCATTGTCAATTAAACATATTACGTTAGATGTGACTATATCAGCTAATGTATTGTTTATTTATCAACAGGCTATTTTGTAATGAGGGCCTTAAAGGTTCCTAACTGCATCGTATCACTTCAAATGCCAGTAGTATTACAATATTTGTGCACTGCACTGTGCCTGGCACTTGCCATTGTCCCTCTCTCCCCTCACCGGAAACGAACTGTAAAATCCTAAGTTGGAACAAGCCACCAACATCGGCCTGCTCGCTGGCCTCCTGTCAGCTACAAGCACACAGCAAATCTCAACGTGGAGAATTTCTACCTATGGCCTAACTATAAATGTTGTCACCCAACTGTGTACATATATTGCTACCATAATATATTGCAAGATTAAAATCGTGTAACATTTAGTGCATTGGCATGGTCAATGTTTGCAGTGAACTTCATACTGTTTAATTATCAAATGCTATTAATTACCAGTATTTCTATTGGGCGGTAATCTCACAATACCCCCACTTGTGGCATCCAAACCATGTGCAGGATGGCGCAAGTAGCACCAAAATTAATACATTCAAATGAGCAAAATTTTTAAATTACAAAATTATTGAATCGGATTGGCTCAAACACTATGCCAATTATGACCTCAACTAATGCATCAAATAAATAAATAAATAAATAAAAAATAAACAGGGCAGTGAGATAATTTCCCAATATTTGTACCATTAAGACCACTTATAGTGTGTGCATATTTTTAAGAAAAGGATCCTTATAACTAATTACATCCATGAATTTTAAGTGTGCCTGTTGTTTATATACAGAATTGGCACCAAATTTATAATATTATTAAACTTTAGTCTTTAGAGAGCCTTGACCTACATGGAAAAACTAGAATTGTCACTATAAAAACTTTTGACGGTGTACACTCCACTTGTTTGAAGGAAATCTCTCACCACTTTGACACTGAGAACCCGAGAGTCATCGTTGCAGCAACTCTGGTCCATGGTGTACGGTCCTATGTCTCCGTCATTTCAACCAACATGCTGTTGCAGCTTAGATTCATGGCACTGGATTAAGCGTTCTTGTTCACACACGTCATATGCACCCTACATGGAACAGGAAGAGCAGAAGGCACTCATGAGTCAACATAGACAAAAGTTTGTCTGGACACCAGGATTCGGTTGGATTTGTATCCCACCCCCCTGCCATCCAGACTTGGTGCAATTGAAACTAAGCATTGAGACATGTACAGTAACATGTAAATCAACAGAATTAAGAACTGAAAGTGGCTGTTGTTAGTCATTATCAGATTAACCCAAACCACCATGCCTGCACTCTCATCAGCCATAGCTTCAGATGAAACAGACAAGAGAATATGTGGCCTACTTGGAGTATTACTCCATCAAATAAAAAAAAACCTGCCTATGTCAAATATATCTTAAGGCTCAAATAATACTACCAAAAGAATGTTATCATAGAGAATTTTCTCTTCTATCATAATGACACCTACAAACATAAATACAAATCCTACCCCCTCGCACCAAAAGAAATTATTTCTACTGGTGTGAGGTTAAATTTGCATCTCCGTCATCAGCCTCATGTGCTTTCCACAAGTACTCCCCACAATAAAATATCTAAGGTTAAAGTCTAATCTCAAAATTAGTTTATCACAAAACTTCTAAATTTTTTTAATAAAATATCACCAAACACTATTGATACTCAGGCTAGACAGAAAAATAGTTCTCATCAACTGTTGTTGCAGAAATTGTTCAGTCAACAGTTGAGCACCATTAAAGAAACCAAAATGTGTTATCAGAATCAGTTTAATATAACAATACAGAGAGCATTCCCTATTAGACACATTACCTACCAAACACTCAAAGAGACAGACATTAAAGAGCAAACACTTTCTTTCATTGAAACATTTCTCAATCCAACCCACCTTTAGCCAAAACAGCCACAACAAACATACATTCCTCATTTCTGACCCATATGGTCAGTCACACCCACATATTCAACACTGTCAGCTGACATTTTCATCACAATTTATCTAAGCCACAGACCCCACTGCCTGCATCAATGTCCACCACTTTCTCATTCTCCGAGTCACCCCACAACTCACGTCACATATCCAGCCCTGCTCACATATACACACACATAAACAGTACCCTCCCACTTCCTCTATCCTTTGGTGTTGGCATACATACATACTTATTTACCTCATGTACCACTGTTGAACTGCAAATCTGATACAAGCACATGTTTTAACACAAACAACAAAAGAAAAACATTTACAAAGATTACTTGTAAACTTGACCCCAATGCTTAAATCTAAACACACAAGTAGATACTAACACAGACCACAGAATAAATATACACAAATTATTAACCTACTATCTACAATGCATTGAATCTATACTTCATGACAGTTACTTGTGTAAACATGCCATTAAATCTTTATCACTTATAAAATTTTTGAATTTCACCCTCTTCATGCATCCCTCCAGACTTAATTCTAGCACTTTATCCTTATAGTCTAGTTGTGCCCCATATTTGCACAAAAAATCATTTCCCAACACTAAATTTATGCAAAGTCCCTTTATGACAAGTAAACCTTGACTAAACAATTCATCCTCAATCATCAAGTCTAACACTACTTCCTTATTCACTGGATGGCTATAACTGCCAGTAGCATTCTTTATCCGTACCCCAGTGACTGGAAACTCTACTGTCCCTGTACTCTTGATTTGAATGTAGAAATTCTCTGAGATACCACTAATTGTACTTCCAGTATCAATCAATGCAGTTTCACAGACCCCTTCTACCTTAACATTTATAACGGGCTGTACATTTTCAATGACATCTTCCTTAAGTTCATTTTCTGCCAACAAATCCTCCTCAATTTCTTGCATACAGTTCCTAACCATAGTATTTACTTCCCCTACATAACAATATGGTTGTATGTCCTCATCATTTCCAAATATTTCACTGCATACTTTCCCAAATTCTGAGTTTATTGCACTCAACTCCCCAAGTTTCCTTGCATACCCATATTTTTCTTCTACCCATGATACTGGCTCCACTGATTTTAAATGTCTAAGGAGTTGGACCCAATCATCTAGACCATATTCACTTACTTCTTTATCAATCCACCCTGCTCCTACCTCATCACAATCAATTTCCTTACAATTTTCATTGTTGTATACTACAAAAGTTTGTACACTCTCCTTATCATTATCTATTTCCTCCTGTAATACACAAAATCCCTCATCTACTTCATTTTGGTCTACAGCGCACATGCCTAATCCCCTTAATTCATTGTATTCATTGTCCCCACTCACTAAGTCTTTTACCAGGCTATAGTAAGTTTGATCCCTATTACATTGCTTCCCAAGTTGGTCCAAATACTCATATTTGTGTAATAGCCAATCATCTGGTGCCCACTTCCTAATTAACTTTATCTTCTCAATAATACCTCTGTCCTGTCCCAACACATCATCAGTTACAGGTGGGTGTACATCAGTATTGACAATTTCACCTACTTCAGAAACATTCACATTTCTCTCGTTATTGATACTAGACCCAGTGCCATTTAATGTTTTTACTGGATCACATTTAAATTTTTGAAATTCAGAACTCCATTCATTCTCATTCACACACTCAACACCATCTATGCTGGCTCCAGTACCATCAATATTTACATTCATACTTTCACATTCAGTCAACACTTGTGCCTCTGACCTATCCAAAACTAAGGCTAACCCAACACTGTTATTATCTTCTTTAATGTTATTATCAAATAAATTTTGTACATCATATTCCCCTATACTGTCCTCATTCCTATCCATTCTCCTCCTGTTTGCCTCTCTTTTGTCATTTTGCATAAACCAATCCCCAAAAATTTCCTCACTACCTATAACAGCATCCATCTGACACATACTTTCCTCTCTTTTCTCCCTTTCCTTGTTTACTCTATTTATGTTTTCTTCCCTCTTTTCTTTATCCTTGCCCTTGTGAACTCCTACTTCCTCTTTCCTATCATCATCTCTGTCCATGTGACATAGTTTTTCCTCCCTTCTCTCCCCATATCTATTCCTACTGTAATTGTTACCTCTCCAATTTTCATTTAAATTCCTCTCTCTATCGTGGTTTCCCTGGTTGTGACCCACATTTCTACTGCCTCTGTTTTCATTGTGGCTCACATGCTGTGTTCCCCTGAGCTGTCGTTCCATAACTAAACCCTGGTCTATCTTTTCTACAAATTCAATGAAATTCTCAGCTGAATCTGTGGGATGGTGAATTAACTGCCAATGCAAATCTGCAGGTAACCTCCTACACAAAGTGGAAATTACTGCTAAAAGACTCAACGGTGTATCTAAATGACTAGTTTCTCAAGTTCCTCCTGACAAAATTCCTTCATGCTCTGTTTCCCTTTCACATAGTTTGGCCCGTTCAAGAATTCATTTTGTATCTTAGCTTGCTTGGCCTCCCCCCAATACTTATTTAAAAACAATTTTTCAAACGCCTCAAAACTAACAAATTTATCAGCACACTGATTTGCCCAAGATTGAGCAGAACAGTCAAGCATTCTCTTTGATAACTTCACTTTACACTGGTCTGACATACCAGGCACAAATTGGTCCTTGCATGCAGCCAAAAAATCTACTGGATGATAATTACCCACTCCTGAAAACTTTTTGCCATTAGGTGTCTGCACCATGGACCAATTAGTGTTTCCTGATGCAGTACCCAATTCTAGATTATTTATTCTAGTGTTCACCTTCTCAATCTCAGTATTGTTTACTGTCACTACTTGTTCTATCTTTTTCCTAAAGTTACATTCTGTATTCTCTAATTTTCCTGACAACAAAGTTTTTGTTTCCTCAATACCTGCCACCATCCTCTTGTCAACCTCAGCCAACGCTTGCATAGTGCCCTCATTCCTGTGATCACATATTTGTTTCACAGCATCTAACTTGCCTCCTACCTCAGTCTCAATAGCACCAATTCTGGCATGTATCTCCTTTTCCCTAATTTCAAACCGTTCTGTTAGACTTCCTATCTTTTTGTCTATGTCTGTGATTATTTCTGTCTTTAATCCAAGCATTGAATTTTGTAGTGCCCCAATGTCTGCCTTAAAGTCTGCTTTCAATTCTGATTTTACAGTTTCTATTTCTGATTTTACAGTTCCTATTTCTGATTTTAAATTTGAGTTTGAATTTTGTATTTCTGATTTTAAATTTGAGTTTGAATTTTCTATTTTTGATTCTAAATTTGAGTTAAAACTCGCTAACATGGCTGCTAACATCTCCGGTGTCAACAACATTCCCCCAGTATTTACCCTCTCTGGACTTTCTGGTATGCTACTTTCTGAATCTACGTCGCTTGGCGACTTTTTGAACACCTCCTCCATAATTTAGTACCACAAGAAAGCTTGATTAACACACAAGAATTTATAGCGCCAGCTGCTTTACTTATCTTTTAATCCAGAAGTTGCTGCAACGAGCTGCGACGTCCCCAACGCTCGCTGCCGTCTGTTGTAGAAGCTGTGGCTGGAATATGTCCTCACTGCATTCCTTATCCTTTGTAGAATCGAAGCTGCTGGGCCCCGACGCTCCGTTGGCGACTTGCGAAGTCCCCACGATCACTGCCGTCCGTTGCAGAAGGTGAAATTGGAGTGCGTTGAACCCACGCGCCACCGCTCACTGCTGCCGGTCCGATGCGCCGTCGATCGCCGGTTACGGATGCCCGCGCCCGAATTCTGCGTCACTAACCGTCGTTAACCGCGCGACGCGATTGCGTACCTGCTTGCAACTGTTCGTAACTGTTCACTGTCCTATACACACCCTAATCTCTCCGTCCGATCAACTCCAACGTGAACTTATCCCGCTCTCTGCTGCCAGCCGCCACACACACTTGAAATTGTCCGTCACGTCCGCGCACTTGTTTGCAACTGTTCGTAACTGTTCACTGTCCTATACACACCCTAATCTCTCCGTCCGAGCAAGTCCAACGTGAACTTATCCCGGACGAGCCCCCAAATGCGAGCGTGAAGGTCGGGGTGAGAGTTTAAAATAGAGAAAGATTAATTTCTAAAACTCACAACCACCAGCTGCGAACCAAATTGCTGAACATGCAAAAACACTGGAACTGTTATTGCGACTGATTCACTCGTTTTCTAGGGGATGATATCACACGTTCGCAGCTTTCCTTCCCTGCATATGATTAACAAAACAAATTCATAATAAATTCAAGTTCATGAGAGAAAAGGGTGTACTAACTACTGTTTTTGAAAACACGTGAAAGTTCACTTGATGTTGTTTATTTCCCAATATTTGAACCCTTTGGCTGTCGCGTCTGTACGTCGGTAAATGTACCAAATAAAGTTATAGCTCGTGAGCCCCCAGACAAAATGAATATTTGTCGCGAATTGATTTCACACCACGTGGCTGTCTCAAACACCGTTTATGTTCATGCCTATGCGACGACACGTGTTACATTAACAAATCACAGTCACTTTAATTCAATGCGATGCACACCTTGTTGCACCGGCTAAATATTCACAAACACACAGTAGCACTCGATTTAACTTGGTGCAGTCTACGACGAGCAACCACACGTGGCGATTGCCACACACAAAACTCAAGTCACCACCTCGAGACCCACATGCCGACTGAGCAGAGCGACCCCGCCAGGCCAGCTACACCACGTGCTCTCTGGAGTCCTCACTTCCTGCCCTCGCGCGCGCGCGCGCCAAAACTCAATTGCCGGGGTTTTTTCCCCTACGTCATCAACTTCCCCATGTAAGCTGTTGTAACCGATTTGCCAATGTACAGCGCTCAGCCAATACATTTCTAAAACTTCACTTAAAATCAAAATAATTACTCTACACATTAAACAAATATTTTCTTACGTTTTTATATTAATATAAACATCCTTTGTACTGTTTATCATAATTGTGCAATTTCTTATACCACAGATAACTGATTTAACTGAATATTTCAAGGTAAAATACAAAAGATTGATTGAAAATAAAATGAAAAATAGTTAATATATTATTTTTATAAACAAACATTGCCATGCTAGTTGTGTAACTGTCTTGTCTTCGTTGGTAATTTATTACTTTTCATTGTCAATTAAACATATTACGTTAGATGTGACTATATCAGCTAATGTATTGTTTATTTATCAACAGGCTATTTTGTAATGAGGGCCTTAAAGGTTCCTAACTGCATCGTATTACTTCAAATGCCAGTAGTATTACAATATTTGTGCACTGCACTGTGCCTGGCACTTGCCATTGTCCCTCTCTCCCCTCACCGGAAACGAACTGTAAAATCCTAAGTTGGAACAAGCCACCAACATCGGCCTGCTCGCTGGCCTCCTGTCAGCTACAAGCACACAGCAAATCTCAACGTGGAGAATTTCTACCTATGGCCTAACTATAAATGTTGTCACCCAACTGTGTACATATATTGCTACCATAATATATTGCAAGATTAAAATCGTGTAACATTTAGTGCATTGGCATGGTCAATGTTTGCAGTGAACTTCATACTGTTTAATTATCAAATGCTATTAAATACCAGTATTTCTATTGGGCGGTAATCTCACAATGCCTTACCATCGATTACTACAAATTGTGTCCTCTCTGACATGAAATCCCCTATTCATTCGCAAATTTGGGGCGATATACCATAACCACGCAATTTGATTAAAAGCCGTTTGTGAGGTACGGTGTCAAAAGCTTTCTGGAAATCAAGAAATACGGAATAGATTTGCGAACCTTTTTCAATAGCACCCATCACTTCGTGTGAATAAAGAGCTAGTCGTGTTTCGCATGAACGATATTTTCTAAATCCGTGTTGATCTTGGCTCAATAGATCGTTCTGTTCGAGATTCTAGGAAAAAGTACTGCACTCCGCAAGTTTTAATCAATCTTCTGGAGATACGTTTGGAGTATGACCTCACGGGAAGGATGAGTTATACCGATTTCTTAACCATTTAAATTCCACCAAGTCTTAGTATCTAATTTACTATGGAAACATAAAAGGTAGAAGAGGATGACTGCCTTCCTTTATTGGATGGCCTCATTCGTCGAAGGCAGGAAGGTTTGGAGTTTAACGTCCCGTCGACAGCGTGGTCATTAGAGATGGAGCTTATGCTCGGAATGTTTGGGTAAGAAGGTGGAAGGAAATCGGCCGTGGCCTTTCAAAGGAACCATTCCGGAATTTGCTTGGAGTGATTTAGGGAAATCACGGAAAACCTAAATCTGAATGACCCGAGGCTGATTTGAAGCACCGACCTTTGGAATGGGAATCCAATTGTTACCATAGCGCCGCCTCGCTCGGATCATTCGTCGAAAACTGATGGCACATTAGGAAAGGCACTATAATCCAAACCGACAGATACAACTCTGAATTTTCAAAACAACAGCTGCCGTCACCCTTCATAACCCGTAGGGGTTCCTAAAACATTGGTGCACGGAGCACATTGTATATCTGACGATGAGAACTTGCAAAAAAGAGCTCACACACGTCAAAAGCGTATTTAAAGCAAATTGCTAATCCCAGAAACAAATTCGCAGAGCCTTTGATATGAATACGTAGCATGGAAGAAGAAGACGTTAGTAATACCTTCAGAAGTAAAGAACTATTGCCTTATGTGAGTGTTCTTTCCTCAAAGTTAAGCCGCATTCTCGGAAAACATCAAATGAAGTTGATCTTCCGGTCACCTATGAAATTTTCAGCCTTACTCGGATAAAGGATTATTCCATGCGGAAATTGTGAAAATTAATATATAAGGACAGACAACACGCTCTGTCCACGGGAGACGTGTTGAATACCGACGAGATACACGTACTTACAGCCAGTCACGTCAACCGTGACAGAACATACTTAAGACGGAGCTTATTCGACGAATTACATTTATGTAAAGATATTAACGTCTGTCTCTTCATATTTTGAGTCCATTTTCAAGGAAGAAGCAGAAATTAGATTAGCTGGTAACTTAGAAAATAGAGATAAATGCTTTGATTTGAACAAGGGCTTGGAATCCTGCGCTTGATGTAATAAAACTGCAGAGACGTTGTCAAGCTGTTCCCACCGCAGAACATATATCGATAGGAGAATCGAATACCTGGTTCCTTACGGGACGGTGGTGGGGGGTTGCTAAGAGTAACTCTTGGCCGCCGACCAGCACCTGTGACTTGCTCGCGCTTGCACGTGGTGTGTGTTCGTGTAATGCGCAGCCTCTGACGGAAAACTAGGTTTCTGAGTAAAAATGTTCGTCAACCCCCCAGGCCCGTAATAAACTATATCATTGATTCTAAAGGCAAAGTATTTAATTTTCTTTTCTCTTTGCGCAGCCATTCATGTCTGGTGAAAGTTGCAGCAGCGGAAACGAATCATAACTGAACAAAAGGACGTTACGACTACAAGTAATTGATGTATGGTTTTGCTATCATGAACAATAAATCTCAATGTACAATTCGTGGCGACGTGTTGTTTTACCTGCGACTATGAAACCATCAAAGATGATGCATCACTTCTCAATATTTCAGGATGGGTTATTAACTTTGGATTTCTTCGAAAGAATACCGTTAACCAGCAGCAAACTACTATGATACAATAAGAAAATGGTATTAGAAATAATACTACATTGAAAACACGTTACTAGCTGCAAACCACTGTGACGCAGTAGTAAAAACATATTGTTATGTTTTGACTAAAAATAATATTAACATAGTGATTATTTGTTTTTCTGACATAACATTTGAACATCTGACAAAGTCATACAAGAAGAATGAGACCATTGTAAATAACTGTAACAGTACTGCACAAACACTGTTAAGTCGCTTAATTAACAAGTCGTCATGAGGTGGAAAAATGGCTTCATTGTTTCGCGTTCTCGTCGGCCCATTATGAGAAATCAAAAGTGCCATAGGTATATCTTGAACCTGTGGCAGTTTTGATGTCTGATTAAGGACCACCCGAAACGTGTCATAACAAAGCCAATTTTCCACCTACGACTTTCACAAAACCCTGTCTCTTCCGTGTGGTACTTGTGCCGTAGTATCTGAACGTCACGAAACGTAGGTGTGCCATCGAGCTTGCTGCTATTGCATTCTCCTGCGATCGAGACCTCCTGAGAAGACTTGGCTACTCGCATGTTGAAAAACACTGCTCTAGTGATGCATTTGTATTTAGTGGTATCACTAACTGCGACACTGCACTAGCTTCCCGTTCGGACAGCTGTTAGCTGACGTTTCCTTATATTTTTATCTTCTTCTTTATATATAAATCAGACAGTCCGAATGTTTGTGTGCACGTATTTTATACAAATCTACAGTTTTCTTCCAGTCTTTATGAAATTTTGCACACGTTAGCTTCAATCCGTGAGGACGGTCGCTGCAAGTGTCAGGATCACATACAACACATTGGTCACGATATATGACGTCATAAACAATGAGATGCGCGAAAAACTGCTGCATCAAACAACAGTGTTCCCAATTCCCATTTCCTCCTAAACCACTGGATCGATTTCAACCAAATTTGGTGCACATATTCCTTACCGTGCGGTAACAATTCTGTCGGAGTAAGAACCACATACGACACATCGTTCAGGAGATACAACGTCATAAGTAATATAGTTTTAAGAAACTGCCACATCAGACTTTATTCACTCACAATATGAGAATGACAGTACTTAACGAGTTGCAAACAACTTTAAATATAATTTCAAACCTTTATTGAACTCTTTCTCGCTGACAACCGTAGCAAAATGATGAAAGGAAGAGAGTTTCTCGCTTACTACTTTTCCGCTGTTCATGGAGTAAAACTACGGCATTCCTATGAACTTACAATTTATAATATCTACACTACAAATTGTAGCCACAGGAAATTTTAGAGACGGTATACATACATATAGCTGAATGTACCTTCGAGATTATATCACAGTACGACACGTAGTTCATAAGATATGAGCACATAAACAGTAACGTTAATAGAAAACCGCCATACCACGCACCAAGTCTTAATCTATTAAGATAATTGAATACCTAGTTCCTTACGGAGCGTTGAGAGGGGGGGGGGAGAGGGCCGTGTTAAGAGTAACTATTGGCCGCCTGCCAGCATCTGTGACTCGGACGCGCATACACGTGACGTATGTTTGTAATGCGCAGACTCGAACGGGAAACTAGGAAGTGGTAATGACAACTGTCTGTATTCTCACTAACACGTCGGAATTCTCTAGTGCTACAGTTGTATTTAGCTGCACTCTACACTAGCTTCCCATTAGGACAACTGTTAACTAACGTTTCCTTATATTTTTGTCTTCTTTATATATAAAGCAGAGTGTCCGTGTGTTTGTATGTACGTATTGCATAGAAATTTACAATTTTGTTTCAATATTAATGAAATTTTGCACACGACAGCTTCAATCTATGCGAACGGTCGCCGTAAGTGTATGAATCACGTACAACTCATAGGTCACGAGGCATGACATCATAAACAATGAGATGCTGCTAATTTTCTCCTAAACCACTGGATCGATTTCGACCAAATTTACTAGACATGTTCCTTACCGTGATATAGCAATATACACATGGTCCAGGTGATGTGACGTCATAAACAATAGGAATCGCATAAAACTGCCACATCGTGTGATGAGACTTTATTCAGACACTGTATTAGAATTAGAGTACTTTACGGCTTGAAACACACATTAAACGTAATTTCAAACCTTTATTACAGTTTTTCTCGCTAACATTCACAGCAAAATGATGAAAGGAAAAAAGTTTTAAATGTTCAAATGTTTGTTAAGCTTATGGGACTTAACTACGGGGTCATCAGTCCCTAAACTTACAAACTACTTATGAACTACTTACGAACTAGGACGGTACAAATATCCATGCCCGAGGAGGGATTCGAACTCCCGACCGTAGTGGCCGTGTTGACCGTGACTGGAGCGCCTCAGTCACCTCGGCCACCGCGGCCGGCGGAAAAAAAGTTTATCGCTTTCTACTTTTCTGCTGTTCATGGACTGAACTACGGCATTCAGTATGACGTTACAATTTATAATTTCTACACTGAAAATTTTACATATAACTGAATGTGCCTTTGAAATTGTATCACAGCACGAAACGTTGTTCACGAGGTATGAGGACATAAACAGTAACGTTCATTGAAAACCGCCCCATCACTTACCAGGTTTTAATCTATTACTTCTAACTGTATTCGAACAGATTTTACCGACATGCAACACTTAGACAAATGAATGTATATCTAAAAATTATACAATTTTCCAACATGTCATTTAATAAATATGAGATAGTATATAGTGCGATGCGTAAAAACTTTCATATCGTGCTCCACGTTTTAATACATTTATGTATTTACTGCTAAAACACTCTTTTATTCCAGTCAGCTGGCAAGTCAGCCTTATTTTTTGAAAACTCTCCCATAAATATGAAATGTTATTAAGTGAGCGAAGAAGTACTGACTCAGAGCTTGAATAAATAAATAAATACCCGGGCAACGCTGGGTTTTCAGCTAGTAGTATATATCATGTTCAGCTAGTAGTATATATCAGTGGTTCCCAAACTGTTGGTCAGGACCCACTGGTGGGTCGCATTGTCATTCAGGTGGGTCGCCAGGCTAGCTCAACATACGTTATGGACTTAAAGTGAAAAAGTGTTTTATAAGGCTTAATATTTTCATGATTTTTCCATCCCTTAAAGAAAAATCAGCAATTAAGCTCTATTGCTTCCTTATTTAAAATGATTATGGTTATGGACCAAAGTTTTAAATTTTTGTGGATTAATATTTTCACGTTACTCCAATCTGAACTTTTTCTAGTAATATTATTTAATATTGGTTCTTATTGTGGTATTTGATTGCCAAGTATTGGCAATGAATTGGTATGGTAAGAAATCCGTTTTTAGAGTACAGCCTTAAAAAGCTAAAACTCATAACCACCGAGTAAGACTTCCTGATGGAACAAACATGTTTTTCTTCTTTGAACAGACTCAAGTCTAATCTAATTTTAACTCAAACTATCTTTGTAGGAATTAATGTGCACCACAAGTAATTTATCATGCGTTTTTTCTTATTCTTTATATAAAAAAAAGAACAAATGCGCAAAGACTGATTTACGCTTAAAACCAACATGCTTCGGTTAAGAAATGGAAAGTAACATTAATACCAAGATTTAACACTCTCACACACTGAGCTTGCATTTAATTTGTATACAATTCTAACTGAACAAAAGTTTGGTCTTTTAAATTCATAAAATGATATATACTGAGTCGCGAAAAATTTTCCAGAAGCATTGTGGGTCCCACTAGCGAGAAGACTGGGAACCACAGGTATATATAGAAGACGAAAAAGAAGAGATAGAAAACATGAAACTGTTCAAGGCATGAAATGTACATGGTGGGATGTGCAGCTGTTAGCTGTTTGGACACGGTTCTAAATATTATGTCTGCAACTGCGCTTCTGATTACCAGGTAGGAAAATAGAAAATTGACAGTGGAAGCAACAAGAGCGTGAAATAAGTCATGAAACTGGGAGACGGTGAGTGTTAATTCGCCTTTTAATCTTACATTTCCGTGGACTGGAGGGTACGCCACGCCTCAGGAAGTGGGCGGTGTGACGTCACTAGGCGATGTCGGATGACGCAGGGCACCCGGGCTCTGCAGACCGGCTCGCATCCTTTGCTGGCACCTTTATTAAGGCGGCTCACTCCGCCTAATTAAACCCTTCGAATTAATTAAAAGACGGCTAATTTAACATAATGGCGTAGCCACAACAGTTACCGAGGCCGGTGGAAAGGGTCAAGTGGCCTGGTTGGAGGAAGAGGTGGTATAATCCGAGTTAGAGGAGAGGGTGTTCTCGTCGTTACCGAAAAAATACTGGGACACGAGCAAGCAGCATTAAAAGAGAGGAGGCTGCTTGCAGCGAGGGCTAGCTCCTGCGCTTCTTACAAATTTTAAAGCGCAAGCGTGACACCAGCACGAATTAATCTTTAACAGTTGAAGCAAGGTAGACTCCTTCAGATTTTGCTGTCTCTAATCCTGATGAAAAATGAACGGGAAAGTAAATAATAAAAAAATAAAAAAATAAAAAAAATGAGAACACAAATTAATCGAGATACTGATTCAATCAAGTCACCATTTAACCTGCTTTGCGTCCTGTGGGTATGTGGAATAAAATGCGAGCTAGAAAAATGTTTTCTAAGAAAATCATTATGTATTGTAGAGCCAATTGCCAATTTGTTTTTGCATAAACATACAGATGCCACATACAATTGTCTTTAGAAAGTCAATCGGCCGCGGTGGCCGAGCTACTGCGGCGCGCCAGTCACGGTCTGCACGGCCACTACGGTCGGGGGTTCGAATCCCCCCTCGGGCATGGATGTTTCTGCCGTCCTTAGTATTACTTAGTTCATAAGTGGTTTGTAAGTTTAGGGACTGATGACCCCGTAGTTAAGTCCCATAAGCTCAACAAACATCTGAACATCTCAGAAAGGCAATCGTTTTCTGTGTTCTGTCCATCTACTACGCAACCGCAATCTCTGTCCAGCTCTTTTTTTCCCTTCTAACTTCTCCTCCTTTTATCCAATCCCTGTTTCTCTACATCTCCTTTTCCCTCCTTACTCTGTCCATCTCTCTGTCGATTTGTTCTCTTGTCTTATCTATTTAAAGCCAAGAAATAAAAAAATCAAGGACTCTCTGCAAATTTTATCGAAACAGCGCAAAAGACCACAAAATAACGACATAAATAAAAGACACTGCCGCGCGAGGATGGCCGCGCGGACTCAGGCGCCTTGTCACAAATTGCGCAGCCGTTCCCGCTGAGTTTCGAGTCTTCCCTCGGGCATGGATGTGTGTATGTGTTGTCCTTAGCATAAAAGAGTTTGAAATTAATTGGAATTTTGGTTCCTTATGAAAAAAAATGCCATGGTGGAGTGGCCGAGCGCTCTAAGGCGCCTTTCTGCGGTGCGCGCGTTTGCTCGCCGTCGAAGGATCGAGACCTCCCTCGTGCAGGGGTGTATGTGTTGTCCTTGCGAAGGTAGTTTAAAGTATTTTGTAAGATTAAGGACTGATAACCGCAACATATAAGTCCCCTAGATTTACAAACATATGAACATGTGAAAAAAAGGGAAAAAAAGGACGACAACAGCATTATTAACAATGTTCAGATGTTTGTAAATCAAGGGACTTAACTACTTTGGTTTTCATTCCTTAAGCTAACAAACTACTTAAACTAACTTACGCTAAGGAGAACTAACACACACACACATACGCACACCCCTATGCCCGAGGGAGGACTCCGGAAACAGCAATTACACACTTTGTTACTAAGATGCTTTTACTTACACAGCCAATAATTTGACTTATCTATCATTTGTGACACTACAGTTGTTTGGTGAATGTATGCTACTGAAAATGAGCTATTTAAATTTTAACGTCCGTAGTAAGCGACCTGACAAAACGTGACATTTTGTACATAGCATTTGATCGGTAGGGAGAAGTTGCCCACTTCAATTTTCGATGTAATAATGACGACGATTTTAGTACCTGACAGAGCTATAGATATGAAAACATCTACTTCATTTGGACACTCTTTAAGTTTAGGTTCACAAACATTTTTTGGCTTGTGCGCTTCTGTGGTAAAGCACCTTCCGAGTTTATGTTTCATTGGCATCTTTGTATAAATAATATGAAAAATCGACCAGTTTCCGTGTTCACGTATTAATACAATGATCATCCTATAAAATCTTTTATTTTTATTTTACAGAAATGTACCTGCATCTAACATTAACTACACGTGTGAGATACGACCATACGAGTTTAATAGAATATCTAGGAAAACAAGGGTTGACAAAAATTTAATACAGTTGTTTTCAACTAGAAAGTAGCTTGACAAATATAAGATAAACATTACGAAACAAGGCAACATTTTCTAGCCTTGATGCCACTAGTAAATCTGGACGCATCACAAGGAAAATTCATTCTTAAGAGATTTGAGTAAATACGTTGGATTGCATAGTTAATTTAGTCACGAATGTTTTCCTTCTCTGTATTAATAAGTTTTAAATTTAATGTAATTAGATTTTCCGTTGGAAACCGCAACTGGAATACAGAAATAAATATATGCCCGAAAAAAGCAGCAGAAAGAATTCAGCGAACGCGCATGCGCTCAAAGCTTAAGAAACAGCCTCTCGCAAATCAACAAGGTTTAAAAATTAGTGAACTAATCATCGGGACTAAATTAAAAAACTGAAGGACTCTTAGCGCGCGCCTTGAATGAAATGAAACAGTTTTAAACACAGCACAGGCGTTTAAACAATCTTGATATGAAGAGCAAGCCTTTTAATAAATAATTCATTAACATATGTTGGAAATACTCCGTGCTTGTGATGTCAATAAACAAAACACGGTCGGTTCGCAGTGTTAATAACGCTTGAGCCCCACAGGTTGAGGAGATACTGCCGTGTAGTGAAGATGAACAGAATTCAACATCACTACAAAGCTGAACGAAGAGCAGTTCACAAAATTTTAAATAATTACACTACTGGCCATTAAAATTGCAACACCAAGAAGACATGCAGATGATAAATGGGTATTCATTGGGCAAATATATTATTCTAGAACAGACATATGATTGCATTTTCACGCAGTTTGGGTGCATATATCCTGAGAAATCAGATTCGCTTTAGATCACCCCCCCAGGGGTGGGGACTTTTAGTATGTTCACGTTCTAACTATCCCTAACAAAGTCCTGAAGTAAAAAGTTCTTGCATATTCCATGCACTCTACACCCCTCTTTTGCGCACTCATTGACTGGACTACCTCTGAAATACGCCCATTTATTGTTGTAGTAGGCCTACTTGCTGGCACACATTGACACTGTAGTGTCTGCATTTCGTTGATTCGAGTTGCGAATAATATTTCTCAAGTGTCCCCGTAACCAAAATCTAGGTTACTGATGTCTGGAGAACAAGCAGAACAAAGTGTGTGGCGTCCCCTACCAATCCAATTGTCCTGAAATGCCTGCGACAGACGTTCGTGAATATTGTGACTAATGTGTGCCGGTACACTATGACGCAGGAACCAAATCTGTAATAGATACTAAGCCACGGCGGAGTGGCCAAGCACATTGAGGCACTATGCACCGATGTGCGAGGCCGTTCCCCGTCGGATATTTCAATCCTCCTTCGGGTATGGATGTTTGTACTGTCTTTAGTGAAAGGCAGATTAAAAGAAGTTTTTAAGTTTAGGGACTGATGATCCTGCAGTTAAGTCCCATAAGCTTAACAAACATTTGAACTTTTGAATAGATACTAACATGGCACATCCTCCATCAAGGCAGGCAATACACTTTTTAGGAAGTCCCGATAATGAGCCCTACTTAACCATGGAGTTAGGAGGTAGCATATATGGCCCTATTAATCTATTGCCAATCACCCCTTCCCCTTCGTTGACTGAGGATCGACTCCAACCACACAACTTACTGCAGACTACCTAATGGTAGCTAAAGTACTGTGAGTAATCGCTGGTAGAACTTCGGGGTTATAAGGTAAGGCCGTGGCCCATAAAACTGAAAAGTTGCAAGTAAACAGCTTTTGGTGAGAGCGGTATTGTGTGGCTTTTAAAAGGTTTTTAAGCAGATCAGATGTTTGTAAATCTATCGGACCAAACTGCATGGTCATCAGTCCGTAGCTTACAAACTACTTAAACCTAGGTAAACTAACCTAAAGACAAAAACACACGCTCATGCCCCATGGAGGACTCGAACCTCCAAGGCGAGCAACTGCGCGCTCCGCAGCGAGACGCTTTAGACCGCTCGGCAAGGGTTTTAACGTTTGTTCTTCCCCAAGGAGGAAAGTGGCTTTTGGGATGAAGACCGCCTGAGATGAGGGAGTAGATCCATCCACTCACCTGCCTCCTTTCGTCGGTCAGCACCATGTAGGCGCATTTTCTAGCTTTAGAAAAACAAGTGTGTGACACTTCAGCCTTAATTAACTTGTCACACTTGATATATGATTTCGTAATTTGCATATCAAACTGTAATTATTATCGTTAAAATGCCCATACCCAATCGATTTTGTATCCAAATTGAGGTGTCGCACAAGTATGAAGTGCGCGCCACGTACTTTCGCCGCGCGCCGCCATGCACGCACGGCGCGGCGTTCTTACGACGTCAGCCACGAGCGCCCTCTGCTGCAACTCCGCTCGTGGCTACGACTGCTGCATCGTTCACTTGAGAATCAGATAGGCACCAGTTAAGACGGCTATCGGATAGACACTAGGAATCATCAGTAGGCAGGGCTCTAGATAATCTATGTATCAGCATTCTGCAGTCAAGAACTATGTAAAAGTTAAGTATTATTAAGTTTCTATGAAATATATATCTCGTTCTAATTTACTCTAGTGTTTCTAGTTTCTGCTGTCCCACTGGCTGGTCACCTCCGTACCTGCACACGCGTGCATCCTTTATTCCTGTGTCGGTCTCTTTCTACTCGGCCACCGACACCCAAGACAACCGGCGGAAACGAGACACAAAAGTGGCGACGAGGATGGGATACAAAAGTGGCGACAAGGATGGGATCCAAAGAAATGATTTGTCTTGACGCGTAGAATATGATTTTAAGGTCGGAATATGCAGGAAATGACAGTGAAGAAAACTTTTACATCGTGTAGGCGTCCCCTCCTTGTGATATCTACATAAATACTCTGCAACTCACATTGAAGTGCATGGCAGGGGTTCATTAAACTGCTGTTAATTTGCAGCCACTGTTGCATGGATGCGACTCAGCTCTTGTTGCTCTGACTAGCCTGAGGCGGCAAGTGCGGCCAGCCTTAAGGCGAGTAGTTTCCACAACATGAACAGCACATTGCGTTGCGGCAGTCGGGTATAGACATGCATTCTGGTACTGAAAAATCAACAGAACCGAATCTATTTGTGTAGGAATGTTTCGCAGTAATGTGTCGATACATTCGCTCAGCTTATCGCAGTCCCAGAATACAACCACTTTTGAATGGCTGAAGCTGTTCGAAGAGATTGCGGACTTGCAGGCAGTCTTCATTGACTACTTGATATTTCAACAGGGCACCTGACAATCATCAGGTGAGCCATCAACACTGACGAAAGCATATTCTGTTCTGGCCTATACAAAAATTACAGCAACAGACAGACGACAATGTTCGCAGCAACACCTTCGCAGAACTCGGCAGTGTTGGGCGCTGCCACCTGCCATGGCCTACGACGTCCTCCGCTCTTTTCGTCCGGAGCATATCTTGAAAATGTTGGAATTACATGCATTGCTCATCTGGTAGCTGTCGTCGGGTTTTATCATACTTTCGGCCACACACACTTCAACGAATTATCTTATGCTGTAGTCCCAAAAAAATGCCAAAATTAATGTCTTGTCATATTCCATAGATTGTCCGGCTGAGGTACAATGTCCCGACCTGCAGACTGAAAAAGGCGGGTGCAACTCTTTAGTGCATCGTTCTTCGACTGTAGGCGCTGTTTGTTCCATGTAACACTGGCAATAACAAATTATCCTTCACCGATCTCAACAGTTTCAAAACCCTCCAATCGAAAATTGCGAAGGAATGCTTTTTGAACAAAATTATTCCAACAAGAGAGCAAAAAGCTAGTGATTATGCTGGCGTGTCCTCCTCCGTATCGACATTACCGGTTTTAATTGAAAATGATGTAATAATTTGCTGGGTGGAATATTCATTGTTTCTGAATACTGTCTTTAAATGACCAATCTCCTTAGGCAAACCAGCTGCATCTGACACTATATGGATTTTGTGTGCAAGGGTTTAAAAGAAACATAGTTTGGTATGTATTATGCTGTTCAACGGGAGTACTTAGCTCGTCGGTGTGGCATGGGTGAGCCCTAGAATGAATAATGCAAACACTGTTGATAAAGCTCTTCTGATTATTGGACCGCATCTTCAATACATCAAATATTTCACCGACGTTTCGGCCACTATTGCAAGCAGCCATATTCTGGGTGTTACGTTTACTGCTGGATGAGGAAAAGCTAGTGTCTTAAATATTAAATGTTGCCAGTTATGATTGGAGGTTTCTACTCTCTTTCATTGGTGTTTACTTTATTTCTTCCTATTGGTGGAAACGGAAGTCCTTGATTCGTGTTTGCATTAATGTTTGCCATTGGTTGAAACTGGCGAATGAGAAGCGGTGGTAGCAGTGACGTAGCAGTGACGCCTAGCGCCGGCTAGAGCATGCTATCTGCTCTGTGTACGTGCGGCCGCTGTTGTCTCCGGGCGGGCTCTTATGGACTGCATTACAGCGCAAAGATATAATTTTTTAAATGGAACAATAGTTTTTTCTATCGTGCATTCGAATCGTTGAAACCAGCTGCGTCCAAATCAATTCAAACTACATTCCTATCACTTTTAGTTTGGGGGCTACAACCCTTCAAAGTTTCAGAGGCAGATACCAAACGCTGTACATAATACATGTCTGCGTGGTGGGTGATGGATGTTATGGCGGTGGGAAGTTGATTTACATGAGATGTTCAAATGTGTGTCCATGTTTCAAAACTCGGGCAGAGTTTCGGTTTAGAGTAGAAGGAATTGTGATGTATTCATATCATTGCTTTCACTGGATGCACGCACCTAACTTACAACAGACAATTTTTCTGCCGGTCGAAGATTCGGTAGCATCGTCGGAAACCGCGTTTCCGTACATGTCAGAATATCGTCTCACTATTCTGCTACCACAAATGAAACTAAATGAAAATACGGCGCAGTTCTTGCGGAACACATGGATCAAGCCGTGTGTTTATACAGGCAGTAGTTTACCTGTGTTCAATGAGTTGAATGTCATGTAAGATTACGCATGACTTCCGTGCAGGATGTGTCGCGCCTCGCCGTGCTCCTGAAGGTCAATCTGGTAGTAACTTTGTAGAGGCGCACGTGTTGGGCCGGCCGCGGTGGCCGAGGGGACTGAGGCGCTTCAGTCACGGTCTGCACGGCCACTACGGTCGGGAGTTCGAATCCCCCCTCGGACATGGATATTTGTGCCGTCCTTAGGATAAGCTAGTTTGTAAGTTTAGGGACTGATAACCCCGTAGTTACGTTCCATAAGCTTAACAAACATTTGAATATTTTTTTGCACGTGTTGGCTTGTTGGTGGAGAGCTGATCTAGAGGCTCGCTGTAAGCTGCCTTCCTCCGCCATGTCTGCGGCAGCAGCCGACGGCCTCTGCGGCAGGCAGTGGCATTGGCCTGCGATGGGGGAGGGGGGGGGGGCAGCAGCGGCCAGCCAACCGTACATCGTGATCGGCGTGTCACTGGCAGGAGGGAGAGAGCGCCGCAAGGCAGCGGTGCTCCAGAATGCAGCAGTTTTGTGTTCTGGGGTCGAAGTGTGGACTAGAGGCCGGGGAACAAGGGCGGGCAGCGTGCGCAGAGCTGGCTGTAATCTGTGTGTGTGTGCAGAATGAGGCGCTGTAGTGATTCATTTGTCACAGCCATCGACAGTCAGATGGCGCTAAGGAGGCGTGTGTGTCCACCTTGTGTTTTGATTCTGCAGGCAATCGCTGTTACGGACTATAAATGTGAACACTATTTGCAATGTAAACGAAGGCTTTCGCGGCCGATGTCATTGTTGATAAATCTCTTTTGGGTATTGGACCGCATCGTCAATATCTATATCTATAAATGTGAATGTCTGTTCGGTGTGCGTACCATAACACATAAAGAGCTGAAATTTTGTACAGTTGCTATTGTCTACCCGGGGAAGGCTTTAGGCATGATTTTGTGGCGATTGGATAGCTATATATATATATATATATATATATATATATATGCGCTTATCACGTCCGAACGACAAGATGCAGAGACTTAAATAGTTGTGCAGTTACTAATTTATACCTGAGGAAGGTGTTAGGCACGGTTTTATAGCGATCTGATAGATATCTAGTAATTTGAAGAAAGAACGCGAAATACGGAACAATAATTACTCTTTGAAAATTATATTTACTCTTTGAAAATGGTTTTATTGTTTGCGTTGTTGCTTGAGAGTTGATAATGATAAAAGGGTGGAGTATGTTGGGATGGAAAGTTGTCGGTGTATATAAAATTCTACGTGTGTGTGTTAATATTTCGCTCTGTAGCAAAAAGTACAGAAGGCAAACGAATGGTCTGTGTGTAATTGTTGTCCGAAGTCACCCGTTGTAAATCACAGCAGTTCCATGCCGATAGCTATAAGGGGGTGGAAAATATGGTGGTTGAAAGTCGTCAAATTACAAAAATATTCGGACTGAAGGCCAGCGATGACATTTGCGACTCTATAGCAAGGAGGTTATATACAGCGAAACGTGATGCCACAGACCATATCTTTTGTCTCTGCGTGATACATGTCTTCAGCTCTTTCTCTGTAAGGATAAGCACACGAATAAGGACATATAAGAATAAATAAATAAAGCAGTAAAAAAGAAATTTCTTTTAATACATCGCTTTAAAAAATCGATTTGACGTTTTGCGCATTACATCAAGTGATCGATCTGTGATATTATTACAACCATTATTGTTGAATTTCGTGATTGGATTCTTCGAAACGAGTGCATTTTTACCTGTGATTGGATCTATAAACACGCGTGCGGATGAGGGAAAGCTGATGTCTTAAATATTGAATGTTGCCAGTTATGATTGGTGGTTTCTGCTCTCTTTCATTGGTGTTTCCTTTATTTCTTCCTAAGCTAAGCGACCCGGAAATATGAACAGAGAGGACGGGTGACGACACACGTTCTTACGTGCCGAACAATGACTTCGGGAAACAGGCAGCTTGGTAATGCGCCGCAGTAACAGACGATGACCTGCAAGAAGTGAGGAGACGGAGGTGTTTGTTTTAGCTGCACTACACCACGATCCTCATGTCAGCTTACAAGCCGTTGCTGCAGTCGCTGGTGTCAGTCTCACATATGTGTGGCGTATAGTACACGGCCACAGGTTTCACCCGTACCGCCTGTCACTGACCCAGGTGCTGCATGGGAACGATTTCCGTGCAAGAGTGACATTCTGTGAGTGAGCCATGCGTAATTTCACGCTGAAGTCTTTACAAAGTGTTATGTCCTCTGATGAGTCCACGTTCACAAATTATGGTGCAGTGAATCGCCATAACATGCGCTGCTGGGCCGCAGACAATCCTCGGTGGGTGCGACCTGTCGACCGTCAACGTAGGTGGTCTATTAACGTGTGGTGTGGAATCCTTGGGGATGAAATCATCGGTCCACACTACTTCACAAGTACACTAACAGGTGAGTTATATCGCGGTTTTATAGCCGACAGTTTGCGTTGTCTCCTTGAACATGTGTTTCTACACACGAGAGTCTACATGTGGATGCAGCACGATCGTCACCCAGCCCATTCTGCTCGTGCTGTTGTGGAAGAACTAAACAACAGGTTTGCAGGAATATGGTTGGGGGCGCCATGGTCCTCATTCACGACCCGCAAGGTCGCCCGATTTAACACCAGGAGATTTCTTTTTGTGGGGATATCCAAAGGATCGTGTTTATGTCACTGAGCCCACATCCCCAGATGATCTAAAACGGCGCATCGAGGACGCATGTCGCTCCGTCAAACCGGCGGTGTTACATCTCGTCTGCAGATCCTTTCGACGGCGCATTGCATAATGCATTGAGGAACATGGACACACGTTTGAACATCTCATGTAAATCAACTTCCCACCGTCATAACATCCATCACCCACGACACAGCCATGTACAGCGTTTGCTATGTGACCCTGAAACTTTGAAGGGTTGTAGCTCCCAAACTAACAGTGATAGGAATGTAGTTTAAATTGATTTGGACGCAGCTGGTTTCGACGATTCCAATGCACGATAGAAAAAATTACTATTCCATTTAAAAATTATATCTTTGTGCTATAACTCTTTGGAAATGATACAATAAACTATGTTCATAGCTCCGCAAAAAGTGTAACATTTCTTGTGTTGACCTACCGCATTAAAATTTTCCGTCAGCTATTATTTTATAAGTTACAGAAGCAAACACACTTAGTGAAACACCCTGTATAAACGAGGTATATGTACAAAGTAAGTCCATATGGTTATATAAAACAAACTTGTGCAGATACAGAAAAAATATTTATTGTACAAAAATCTACATAGCTTCCGAAATTTTATAGGCATTTGACCGTGGCACAAATTTTTGTATGACCTTCATAGAAGGTTGCCGCCTGTGTATTTAACTATGTAGTAACGTATTCTTTCAGCTTGTCATCATCGTTTTGATTTGCGAAACTTCCGTAGCAAGGGCACTAAGTGTAAACTTAGGGTTGTGCTTAATCTTCTCTTCAGTTATTTGAAACACTTCATCAGTAACCACGTGTACTTGATCACGTTTTTCAATGAACAGTCTGACCCATCTTCTAACCATTGAATCACTTACAGAATGTTGTCCGTAAACTTTACAGATTTGCCGATGAGTATCTTTGGTTTAACTCCCTTTGCATTTAGAAAACGAATCACAGATCTGATTGCACACGTGGCGGCATTTTCAATTACGGCTGACATTATAAAAACAGCGCTACAAAACACATGTCGCCAACAGCGATCTGAAAATGGCGTACATGTCTTCTCTTTGAGTCAGAGTAACTGCCACGCATGCTCGGAACTGCGATTGTAGCGCTGCCACGGTTAGAAATAGAATCGGAACTTGCTTTGTGGACGAACGTATACTGTATCTGCGCTTTCGGACGCCGAATTAACGATATTAACTGCGAAATGGGTAAAGCTGAAAATGTGTATCCAACCGGAACCCGAACCAGCGTTTCATGCTTTCTAGGCAGTTGCGGTGAATGTCCAAATGTTTGTAGAGCGTATGGGACTTAACTACGGGGTCATCAGTCCCTAAACTTACAAACTACTTATGAACTAGCTAACAATAAGGACGGCACAAATATCCATGTCCGACGGGGGTTTCGAACCTCCGACCTTAGTGGCCGTGTAGACCGTGACTGGAGCGCCTCAGTCCCCTCGGCCACCGCGGCCGGCGGTTGCGCTGACCCTTTGACTCTTACACCACTGGAGACAGAGCGACCGTCACAACTGCACGAACTACTGGGGCACGCTCCCCTTCAGATACAAATTCATAACTTTTCGCCGGCCGCGGTAGCCGAGAGGACTGAGGTGCTCCAGTCACGGTTCAAAATGTTCAAATGTTTGTAGTACTTATGGGAATTAACTACGGGGTCATCAGTCCCTAAGCTTACAAACTACTTATGAACTACCTAAGACTAAGGACGGCACAAATATCCATGCCCGAGGGGGGATTCGAACCCCCGACCGTAGTGGCCGTGCAGACCGTGACTGGAGCGCCTCAGTCCCCTCGGCCACCGCGGCCGGCCCAGTCACGGTCTACACGGCCACTACGGTCGGGGGTTCGAATCCCCCCTCGGGCATGGATATTTGTGTCGTCCTTAGTATTAGCTAGTTTGTAAGTAGTTTGTAAGCTTAGGGACTGATGACCCCGTAGTTAAGTCCCATAAGCTCTACAAACATTTGAACATAACTTTTCCCAGCCCACTATTACTTAAATTCCTTGTTTTGCAACCTGAGTCCCGTAAGAGTAAGGACATGTCAGAAAGAACAGATACCACACACACACACACACACACACACACACACACACACACACATATATATATATACTTTTGCAATTAGCCGATGATTTGCAGTGATTCTTATTTTTCAGTGCACAGACACTCCTAGGCCCTTACGGCAATCAGGTTGTAAAACCACGAGTTTGAGTAATGTGGGCAGGGAAAAATTGAGAATTTCTATTTGACCGGAGGCATTCTCAAGTAATTCGTACCGTTTTGGAGCGCGCTGCACCCACAGTGGTGTAGGGGTCGGCGCAACTGCCTAGCAAGCAGGAACCCCTGGTTCAGGTCCCTACTGGGAACACATTTTCAACCTTAAACATCCGCAATTAATGTCGCAAATTCAGAGAATATAAAGAGCGATTAAATTGAGAATTGCTGCGTTTGCTCTTTCGGTCATGTCCGAAAGAACAGGTGTCGCTGTGTGATTATGCAGGCCTGTTCTAAATACGGGTTTAGTTGGGGTATTTTTGCCGTGGCCAGGACTTGGACCCGGGTCTCGTGCTCACTAAGCACTTGTGCCAATCCTTGCACCACCCAGGACACGAGCATCACTCAGCTGCACGTACCACTACAGCACGTTCGATCTAAATAACCATATGTCCTCCCACATTCACCATTGTATTCCATGGCTTGCAGCTAACCCTGTATTTCCGACAGGAGTCCGCTCCTAGTGTGCATCCACACTGAAGGAAACACCGAACCCCGACAAAGCGGATTACAATTACAATGATAACAAAAGGTGTACGGAGCCCGTGCGCCTACGTGGTGCAGGGGTTAGCACAATTTACTAGTGAGCAGGAGACCCGGGTTTGAGTCCTGTCACAAATTTTTATACATTAACTTTCTTTGAATGCAACACCTACTAGCTCCTGAGACAAAAATACACCCATTTAAAAGTGAGTCAGAATTTGAGAAATTATACTGTAAAAATTAATAACTATTTTTTATGACGTGAACTGAAGCCTTGATAGGAATTCTTTTGGACCTGCTATGACTTTTCGACTGAAATATAAAAAGTACAACTGTAAATGATGTAGCCGAGCCGCGGCGGATTATCCGTGCACTCTGGAGCGCCGTGCTGCGGTGCGCGCGGCCGATCGCCGTAGGGGGTTCGAGTTGCCCTCGGGCATGGGTGTTAGTTTACCTTAGTGTAAGCTACTGACTAATGACCAAGCAGTTGACTCCGATAGTCACAAGTTTAAAATGACGTAGCTACTTGCATACACCCACGCAGCTTAACCTGCAGGCAGTTGGTGTCTGGCGCCCTCTTAATTTAAAAACTTCAATACATTGTTCATTTTTAAAATAAGACAGATTAATTAAATGTATAAGAAGGCGTTCACAATAAAACAAGGTGAAGTGGCGTTTAAAAAATAAAAACCACATAGATTCAGCAGTATTTCCCAAAAACACTTGTGTTGACAACTTTCAGCGCCCTCAGGCGAGTCTCTATTACAACGTATATTAAAACATCAAAATTTGCCTACGTTAACCATTAACCGTAATTATCAGGTTTCCTTTTGAAACTGAACGCCAACAATTGAAGGATTTGGTGCAAGGAGGCAGCTCCACTTTCTCCAGTTTGTGGGAAAAAAGAAAAAAATCACACAAAATGCATGTACTCAGGTACGTCGAATAGAATTTTGGAGATGCTTCCGTTTTGCTGCAAAGTGAATGAAAAAAAAAAAAAATGTTTGTAGGACCATTTTCTTCAAAATTAACCATATTTCAGTTTGAAAACATTTATTAATAAAGAAAGTACAACATTATAATACATTAATTCTTCAGTCTTCTAGCTCCCCTTCAGTCTCCTCAGGATCGTTTGAAGCATCTGACGTCAACTGGTCGTAAAACCACATTTCGTTTTCCCCAATATACTATCTGGCCAGCTCTTTAACATCTTCTAACTTTTGGCCTTTAAGCGGGAGGAGACAATCAAAAGCTTTATGAAAGTGGTCGCTTGTTATGAGACTTAAAGGTCCTTGGTTGCAAAATCGTGGGTTATCGAAGACATTCATCCCTACGGTCGCACTGCATTGAATAATCCCTTTAGCGATTTATGGCTGTTCATAGAGGAATATTTTGTACTTAGTGATTAAATAGTTTCCTCTTTTCTTGTTCGATAATATTACGTAAGTGTTGTTTACAAAAAATTTCTTCAACGTGTCATAAAAGTTGAAAATAAACCGTGAAATCAAATGACGATGAGGTCAAAAAACAGATCGTAAACCAGATAAAAAATATCCCTCACAGAGAACACGCGATGTTTAAACCGGTCTGCTGAACAATACGTAACACAACCTCCTTCATTCTATTGTTTGGGGGAAGAAGGAGACAGCTCCCGGAGCTGCCTCTGTTTTCATGCAAACTCGGAGTACAGGCAGCTTCATTAGTTGGATTTCTCTGAAACTAGTGGGTGGAGCTGCCTCTTTCTTGCACCAAACGAAGGAGATATGTTTTTTTATTTTTTATTTATTTATTTTTTCGTATTAGAATGTTCAACTCAATATAGCCAAAAAGTGGAGTTGCCTCCTTCTTGCGTCAAATCCCTCAGATTTCATAGAATACTATTGTGAGATAGAACGCAGTACACGCCATCTGGCGTTGTTTACTAATAATATTTTGCTGGCTGACTTTGTTTATCCAATACAGTTCGTCCAAACACAAAAATACAGATAATGCAGGTTGGTGTTAAAAAAAGTCATCTAAAAATTAATGAGCAGCAAGGAAGGTAGTGAAGTTTTTTACTACAAATTTCCGGGCTATTATGCCGTGGTCTCGTGGATTTATTCTGGAAACCCAACGTTTCGTCCCCGATTGCAGGGGACATTCTCAAGGGGGATCGTGGCACTTTTGAATGTCCGATGCAGACCCTGTCTCGCTACTAACTGAAACCAAACTCCATATACATGTGCGCGCAATTCGTCGTAGCCGATTGCCGCCGTCCGTTAATATTGTTCCATGGTGGAAGACACATTTCATCTTCAAAACCGGAATCCAGACGCCCTCCTACATCCTATTGAAATTATTTGGGAGTTTCACAATTTCTATAGCCTCTCTGTACAGTCTTTCGTGGTATCCATTTGTGGCTGCTAAAACCTGAGTCTTATCAAATTGAATAAGGTGGTCCCCTGGTTGAAAAACATGTTCAACGACAGCTGATCTGTCAATCTCTCCCCTTCTACAGTTCCCCATGCGCTCATCGAGTCGTTTTTTGACTATTCTTTTTGTTGAGGTTTGATTCCATTTCCTGGATGGTGCTCGACGACCACACAATGATGAACACACCAGATGTATTTCGCAGCATTGGCCGTTAACGTTTTATTAAAAAAAAAAAAAAAAAACCACACAGATCTATTTCAAACTTTGACATTGCAATTTTATGTTTGCCGTTGCAGTGACATTCAGGGCATTCATAATGCTTGTTTGAAGGACACTGAAGATGGTCACTAGGTGATTGAAATCGATCTGAGTTTTTTTTTAAATAAAACATTAACGGCCAATGCTGCGAAATACATCTGGTGTGTTCTTTTTGTGGTACCCACGTATACGTCTCCACAGCTACATGGAATCCTATAAATTCCCCCTTGAGAATGTCCTCCACAGTCGGGGACGAAACGTTGGGTTTCCAGAATAAATCCAAAGACCACGACATAATAGCCCGGAAAGTTTTAGTGATTTTGACCATTCCGGCCGTGAAAGTTTACATTTTACAGTGAAGATTTTTCAAAAATGTTCAAATGTCTGTAAATCTATCGGACCAAACTGCGTGGTCATCAGTACGTAGCTTACAAACTACTTAAACCTAGGTAAACTAACCTACGGACAAACACACACACCCATGCCCTAGGGAGGACTCGAACCTCCACGGAAAGCAACCACGCGCTCCGCAATGAGGTGCTTTAAGGGTATATTACACGGAGCGTAATTGGTCCCTAGTCGCTGGCGTCTGTTGTCGCTCGGCGTATGGGCGAGTAGCGAATGAATACACTGACGAAATGACACGCAGCGACTTCAGACGCTAGCGTCTTCGTAAAAACAATTGAAACATTAGGTGATACCAAACAGTTGTTTCCCAAGGTGCGACATGGTCGCGAATTTATATCAGTAATTCATTTTGTAATTACTTTTAATATCTTTATTTACGTCGATCACAAAATTTCTCGTCGTTTTGACGACCGGTTTCGGTCAGTGATGACCATTTTCAAGTCTACAGGAAATCGGAAACAGGACAAATTTAGTAATAGACTACGGTACCTTATAGAACATAATTAAGGCATTACAGTCATCAATATAAAAAACGTGTTAAAATATTATACATCATACCTGTTGTTACATTCCTTAATGAAGATACACTTATGCTGTGATGATGCCATATGGCTATATTACATATATTGATGACTGTAATCCATTATTTATGTTTTATAAGGTAGTCTAATAATACTAGATCTATCTCCTGTTTCTGATTTGTTGTAGACTTGAAAATTGTCAGCCTGACCGAAACCGGGCGTCAAAACGACGAGAAATTTGTGATCATTGACGTAAAAAAGATATTAAAAGTTCTGTGTCCCACCAAACAAAATATGACGTGGAATTGTAATCAAATTCCTGAAAATTTATCGAAGTTTTCCAGTATTATGGGACATTAAAAATAACGATTATTTAAATTTTATTCTTGGCGAGATCGCCATCCCCATGAAGGCATTCTGTTTCCTTATTTTATCCTCTATTATTTACAGTAATCTATCAAAATTTTCTTATGTGATCCTCGTTACATATCTGTAGGCGGACGGACCTTCACACAATAATTCACCCAAAAGATTTGCAGAAGAACCATATTTATCCTTCCTCGCGATCCACCTTGTAATCCATTTCCTTTTATTCTTTTCTACTTTTCCGTTTTGCTTTTGGTTCATTAATTGTTCTTTTAAAACTGTTACGAGAAACATAACGCCAGCATTTACAGTTTCCTTCGACATTTTGACTCGACTGGTGACTACTTTAGACGCTCCCGTATATGACACGGGGCGACCAAAAACGCCAGCGACCAAAAAAGCCAGCGACCAGCGTCTAAAGTAGCCCACCCTTCAACTTTAGACACTCGCGTTTCGGAGCAGCGACTTTGTTCGCTGTCCCTGTTTACACGGAACGAATTTAGCAGCTGCGTCCAAATACGCCAGCGACAAGCGACCAAATTCGCTCCGTGTAATATACCCTTTAGACCGCTCGGGTACTTCACCGCGGCAATGTTTTTTGGGGTGTTCCACAATTTTATAGCCTCTCTGTACAGTCATTCGTGGTATCCATTTGTGACTGCTAAAACCTGAGTCTTATCAGATTGAATAAGGTGGTCCCCTGGTTGAAAAACATGTCCAACAACAGCTGATCTGTCAATCTCTCTAATTCTACAATTCCCCATGTGCTCATCGAGCCTTTTTTTGACTGTTCTTTTGTTGAGGTTGATTCTGTTTCCTGGATGGTGCTCAACGACCACACAATGATGAACACTCCATATGTATTTCGCAGCATTGGCCGTTAATGTTTTATTATAAAGAAATAAAATTTAAAAAATCAGATCTATTTCAAACTTTGCCACTGCAATTTTATGTTTGCCGTTGCAATTACATGCAGGGCATTCATAATGCTTGTTTGAAGGACACTGAAGATGGTCACTAGGTGATTGAAATCTATCTGTGGTTTTTAAAAATAAAACATTAACGGCCAATGCTGCGAACTACATCTCGTGTGTTGTTTTTGTGGTACCCACGTATACGTCTCCACAGCTACACGGAATCATATAAATTCCCCCTTGAGAATGTCCTTCACAGTCGGAGACGAAACGTTGGGTTTCCAGAATAAATCCACAAGACCACGGCATAATAGCCCGGAAATTTTTAGTTATTTTCGCCATTCCGGCCGTCAAAGTTTACATTTTACAGTGAAGATTTTTTCAGAAATGTTCAAATGTCTGTAAATGCATCGGACCAAACTGAGTGGTCATCTGTCCGTAGCTTACAAACTACTTAAACCTAGGTAAACTAAGCTACGGACAAACACACACAGCCGGCCGCGGTGGCCCAAGGGACTGAGGCGCTCCAGTCAGGGTCTGCACGGCCACTACGGTCGGGGGTTGGAATCCCACCTCGGGCATGGATATTTGTGCCGTCATTAGGATAAGCTAGTTGATAAGTAGTTTGTAAGTATAGGGACTGATGACCCCGCAGTTAAGTCCCATAAGCTATACAAACATTTGAACATTTCAACAAACACACACACACACACCCATGCCCCAGGGAGGACTCGAACCTCCACGGCGAGCAACCACGCGCTCCGCAGCGAGGTGCTATAGACCACTCGGCTACTCCACCGCGGAATTTTTTTTTCCCATGTGATCAGTTTATAATGAAGACGTTCTCAACGAGACGTTAAACCCTGATCTTCCTTTCTTTTGAAAGGGCCGTGGCCCATAGCTAAAGACCGCTGGTGTGTGTCCAGCTAAGGTGATGATTGGCGACCACATCTCAAATGATTCGTCCATAAAACTGGAAAAGGAAGATATAATTACGTAGGCTTCCGCGGCCAGAGTCAGATGACATAAAAGTTTTCTGGGTATGGTACCGCGTCATGATGTAAGGCTATTACTTAAATAACCGACGTTTCGGCCAACGTTACAGTGGCCTTCATCTGGGTATATGATGGTATATACCCAGATGAAGGCCACTGTAGCGTTGGCCGAAACTTCGATTATTAAAGTCATGAGGCGGTACCATACCCAAAAACTTTTATGTCATCTGGAAAAGGAAGCTTCAACAATTTCACTGTTCCAGAATGTAGTCTCGCAGACGAAGAGTGGACGAACAAACTGTCCTACGCGCCTGTGATAACTTGAAAGGGCTACCTTACAGGCGGCAGTACAATGCCTACTTTGCCCCAAATTGCCGTTATGCCGCGAGTCCCCTTGAGTTTCCGACAGTTTGTCGCGCAAGAGGCGAGGCGGGACGAGGGCAGAGGTTGCCCTTATAACGAGCAGGTGGCGGTCCGCCGAGTAACGAGGGGATCAATGCGTGCGTGCCGGCCGAAACAAAAGCCGGCCGGCTTTGTGGCGCCGCGCCGCTCCCAAATTAACATAAATGCCCGCACCTAATGAACTCCTGGTGCGACACTTCAGCCGCTCTCGCTTCGGCTTCTGCGTGCCCGCCGCCACGGAGCACCCCGCATTCCGCGTTTATTTTTTTATTACAAAGCTCGAGCACAGCTTAAGCGGAAATGGTAGTAATTACGGATGAAAAGATCCGCCGCTGCATACAGAAAAAAAGGAAAAGAACGAGACAGAGCCTCGACTTTCATAGCCGTTGGGACAAAGATACTATTCAGATTTCTTTGCAGTGGGTCTTTTAACAGTGAAATTAATTACGTGTTATTTAGAGCCCTCTCTAGAGCGTTGCCGGCGGTATTTCGCCGGAAGTAATACTGATTTCTGAATGCTTTTGCTGCGGTCTAAGCTAGTTATTGTGCAGTACTTTCGTAGCGCTACCTGTCGCAGTGACGAGGAAAGAGTTGTGCAGACGTAATTTTAATTATATCGCAGTAGTTCTGCGCTTTACACAAAATGCTTATGTCTGCGAAAACGAAAGTAAATTCAATAAAACACAGTGAAAAACACGAGTGCATAGATTACCAGGATGTAAATTTTTTTGTCATCATCATCATCATCATCATCATTATGATTATGCCTTTCAGCGTTCAGTCTGGAGCATTCCATCTCTAATAAAATTCCTCCAAGATCCCCTATTCAGTGCTAACATTGATGCCTCGTCTGATGTTAAGCCTTTTACTTCAAAATCATTTTTCACGTAATCTAAGTACTTTCTTCTTGCTCTACCTCGACTCCTCTTACCCTCCGCTGCTGAGCTCATGAGTCTCTTAAGTAACGTTGCTTCTCCCATGCGTGTAAGATGACCCCACCATCTCAGCCTGTTCGCTCTAACATCTATGGTGTTCATTCCCAGTATTTTCTTTGATTTCCTGATTATGGACACCCTCCTGTCATGCCACGTTTATATTTTCTGTCATAATGCTTAATATTTAATGCAAAATGCAGATCACAGAAATCAACAGAAACCATTTGCTGCATAAAGCCAAAATATAATTCCGACTGATGGATGGTTGCTTTCATTGACAGCTGACGGTGAAATTCCATTATGTATGATATACATATTCGATAGTACATGTTGTTTATCGCTCTTATGTTTCATGATTTCCTGAGTTGTATGTGGAGGCGAAACAGGTGAAAATATCATATAATTACTCATATACTTATTCATAGATGTGTAAGAGCATAGGATAAATGTATTAAAATGGTGCCATTTCTGCTTCTGTGTATTTCTAATTAAAAAAAAAAATGTAGAGTGAGGCACACACTGCGTCCTCTACCTATTTTTAATATTATACAAATGACGACTTCACTGCCGCCTGAAATACCATATATAATCATAATGAGTCGACTTCCAGTGACTGTAATTGATCCTTCTTACCACCTTACTACCTTCTTAATTATGAGCCTATTTCCAGGCCGAATATACCAGTCACCTGTACTTGACCCTATTTACCACTTTCTCAATACATGCTTAAAACTACACATAGCAGACCATACACCTCGTTCCTTGTACCATTCATAATGTTTTACATTGCCTATGCCTGTTGTTGCGCCGTCCTCTGCACAGCGTCAAATATTACCTTATAATAATCAGAGTAAACAGTATTGGAATAAATTAAATAAAAATTCCTCAATAATGTAGTCAGCTGTTTTCAATGTTATGTTTCGTTCTGAGAAGATCTGTGTCTGCCACCTAACTTTGCAAAGGTAACTCGTGCTATGCAGATGTTTACTGCTGAGTTACAATATTTACCATACTCCATTATTGCTACATACCCACATTAAGCAAAATTCAGTACGTATTAAGTCTGTAAATCTCATATTCCTGCTTACTCATGTCAAATCCTGTTTTTATTCACTCGTCTAAATTGGTGTTTTCATGCAATCTGGTATTTGGATAGAGAAGAAAGTAAAGACGATAGAAAAGAGTTCAGACGGAATAGTAAGAGGAAGAATTAACAGCGTGAAAGGAAAGGAAGTAAGCTGCTAGTTAACTAGGGTACCTGGTAGGCGTCAGTTACCTGGCAAAGCAAAGAGCGCTATTTCCCCCTGAGGTATATGTACCTATTTGTATATGAAGGCAGATGTTGATATTTTGAGACCAAAAGGCAACACTGAACTGACAACACCTTCTTCCATATGTAAAAGCAGTGTATTTGCAGCAATTTTCTTTTAGCTGTATTTGCCAGAAGCTAGCAGTCAAGTCCATGCTTGTTAATATCTTGATTCCATGAAACTTCTGAACAAGTTCCTCAATTATTTTGGACCTGACTTTAAATTTAAATCTTTCATGCGGCCTTCAGTGTGTATATTATTTTGTGTACTTTCAGACCAATATTGGTTGAGAAATGCAGTGACAAATTCCTGATGGGTTTTACAAATGTTTATAGCTGCTGTTCTCCACGGAATTCCATCACCTACAAATCTACACACAACGATTTTCATCTTTTGTTGTTCTGTCATGTTATTAGGAATAACACCATCGAACTGCCTGATGAAAGCAACAGGATGTACATTATCTGTCCTTGAAAAATTGTGAAATTTGTATGAATAAGGATCATTTGCAACATCAACTATGTTACTTATACCTTCCTTACGTCCCTGTTCCACCCACGCTTCAGATTTTCTCTCTTCATTTTCATTGGTGTTTGTACTTTCCACTAAATTACATGAATCTGGCAGCTCATTCAGTTTCTGCTCGATCTCTGTTAATTTACTGTGAAGTGCATTTGCATTACTTGTACATGATGTGCCTACCTGTGACACTTTATTGTCAATTAATGCTACATTTCTGTTAATTTTTTTCGATGTCTGATTGCTGTGACATATATCCATCTTTACATGTTATACTAACGCTAGCCTGTTCCTTTCTCAAACACTGTACCTTATTTGTAACAGTATACAGCGTGTCACTGTTAACCTGTACTCTTTCGTTAATTTTGCTTACTTCAGAGTCCATCCTGTGCACAACGTCATTTTTACAAATATCCCATTCCTTGATTCTCAAATCTAACTGTTTAACACACTTTTCTGTTTTTTCTTCATTAACAATTACCCTGTTTTCTAAGCCCTGGAATTTATTATTTACATTAGCCATTGGTGTACGTATTTCTTCTATCACACGGTCTAATCTTTCAATGTTTTGGTCAAGTTTTGCTACTAACTTATTTATGCTTTGCTTTTGTTCTTTTTTGTTTTGATCAAATTTTGCATTAATTTCATTCACCAACTTATTCATGCTCTGATTTTGTTCTATGTTTTGATCTAATTTAGCTAACATATCGCTAAGCATTGATATAATATTATTGTCAATACCAGTTTCCTTCCCTCCACTACTTTCTACTGGCAACGTATCAGCTGAAGCTGTGCTATGGCTTCTGTCACTTGATACCTCCATCTGCTTCTCTGTTATGCAGTCGCCAGACACATTTTCTCTAACAGCTGCATCCAGATTTACCACGTCAGTATGGTTAGGAGCGACAGATTGACAAACTTGTGTATCTCTCTGAACGTCACTTACAACATTTTCAACAGCACTTTGTTCTACATTATGTGTGCTATTGATCTGATTAACCTGCATATTCTGGATAATATTAGATTGCAATTCACTCATATTCGCTACAAAATATGGACTGATATTGTCACCCTGTATATGAGGTTGTTGACATGAATGATCATTACCTGTATTTTGAACACATTCTCCGTCCCTACTTCTGAGATAATACCTAGTCTTTACCTGATTTTCCATTTCTAATATACTTTTACGCTAGTTTTTAATTTCCAAATTTAATTAACAGACATACACAATTAATTATAATTTACAGGAGTTGGCACTTACTCCCGTTTTTCCTCGCGTCGCGTTGTGCAGTTGTTGCGACGTGAAGGCTGGTGGTTGTAGCTCCGCTAATAGACGGAGTCGTCGTCTGTCGCTGCTGACGATGTTTACGGCTGTTCCGTCGACGTGCCCGGTGAGGTGTTGCGACGCCGCCGTTCTGTAGCTCGTCGATTCTTGCAGTTACGTAATCCAATGGACCGCGAACTCAACACTTGCACTTGCTTTAATATAGTCATGGTATCGCTTTTTCACTCGCGTACTTAAAATGGCTAACTGTCACTTTATTTGTTAAATTCTTGATGTTTAACAGTTCGCGAAGCACTTCCACTTTTTATCGCCTCACTGTATCTGTTTATTTAGTTCCGAAATGTTTATCCCCACCAGGGATGCCATGTACAAGCTTCCTAGGGTTTTATTTGCGGACGGAGAAGTTAGTACCGCTTCCTCCCACAACTCCCCTAAAACCTCCACATCCTTGCGGATGCTGTTGCGTAGCAGTGTGCGTTTGTACCGCCCTACAGTACGTACAAGGTTCCGTAGTTGCTGTCCAAATCTTTATGGAAAGCATAGAGTTCTGACTAATCTGTTGTCTTCTATAGTTGTGTCCCCAGCGCAGAAGACAGCACACAGGTCGTAGGTTCTTCTACAGCATACAAGTGAGGCTAAAATAAGAACATAATAAGCGACTCGCGAGATTTTTAATTGTCAGGGATGCCATTTATTAAATAAATAATAAAAAAAGAGCAACTATTGTTAATATGATACGGCCTATGCTGCCCTTAGTTCATGTTGAGACCTTGACTGTTATCACATTTACGCAAATCTTTACTCATGACCCGCGCGGTCCGGCGCGTATAGCGGTCAGCTCGAGACCGAAACTGCGGCATGTTGCGAGAGGACACCTGACGCTCTATTTCGCGCCAAAACAGGGCCGTCGCGCGCCTTCTGTAAAATCGCTCTTCTCTTGTTACAATAAGAGAAGGCACCTTAAACTTTTTAAACTGTCAAAATGTAGCCTGTCCTTGAGAGGTATTTATTACAAATTCTCAGCTCTGAATAATTAATATTTGGTATATAATAAACGAAACTAATTTCAAAATAAATCACATGACGTGAAATGCAGCAGCCAATGCGAGGAGAGCACCAGTAACATAGGCGGGCTTTCCCACGGGAACCAGCACCTACTGTGCCATATGCTACTGCTCCCCACCCCACATTTCAACATATGCTGCACTTCTGTCGTTCTTCCGCGTTTAAGACGCGTACGATGCTAGCAAAGAAACGGCCAGCGGCCAGAAATATGAAGTGGTCATAGGCCAGGAATATCACAATTATACGGTCTGATTCATTCAGTGATGTGGACAATATACGATTGGTTTTAACCATTCAAGCATACTATTTCAGTGTTAAAATATACAAATAGATTAAATCTGAATGCAGCAGCGTGTAGAGTACATAAAATACCTCCTAAAACCATATCAAACTCAATTTTGCCCGGAAGTGTACAATACACATTCTAATTAGTTGCTCCTCATGTGAAACAATAGTAAATTGGAATATTATATTTACACAAGACTGACTGAGTTAGGCCTAGCAATATAAAGATGTCTGTTGCCCAATATTAGTCTCACAAGTAAAGCAAATAGAAAATTTGTGTCTTTTTTTGTACAATGTACGGTTTAAAACTGCGAGCTATTAGGCGGGTTAAATAGACGTAACACTTAACATTGGAGTGGAAAAGTTGGGAAGAAACACCAAACATATTAATCATTTTGATAGTCATAGGATTCAATTTTATTTCTAAAAGACAATCGTAATAAAAAGAAAAGATATTCTCTCTGTCCATCTCATCCTCCACTTTTCTCATTCTCTCTTGCCCGTGCCATGCGGAAGCTCCAGGAGAGCAGGTCGATAATTTGGCTGAAACTAGTGAAACACACATGTTGTTCAGGGCAGCCTAGCTGGCAGCGGCATAAAACACGTTCTTGATCTCTCTTCTGTTACGGGAGCTAGGAGGTTATAAACACCACAGTGCTGACCTGACCCTTAGGCAGTCGCTCTGAGCCAACACCACCTAGATGACAAGGTCTCACAACTGGCTGTGTCTATGTCACACTTAGGCAGTACCTGTCCCAAATTTGGTCGAAATTGATCCATTTGCTTCGGAGGAGATGTGGAACATATATACATACACCCTTAAATGCACATATGACAAAAATTTTAAAATTGGGTAACAGAACTGTATCTATACCAATCCAACATTGCGTCAAAATTTAAAAGCAGTCATTTAAGAACTTCTGTAGTTATACGAGGGTGAGTCAGTAAATAAGTAATAACCGATGTAGACGCGCCAGTACTGCGTTTACAAGCCTGAAAATTGCTTTACGTTTCAGCTGACTCCACCTGTAAATTTAAAAACTCGCTGGGGAAGGCTTTGAAAGCCTGATGCTTGGAATTTTTGTGCAAGATTTTGCACCCTGTAAGTGACTCTCTTGACTGGTAACTTAACTTGGTTCCTTAAACTGATGCAACCCACAAGACCGATGTGTAGAGAAATACCCCTACACAGCGCGCAGTACGGGCGTGTCTGCCTCAGTCTGCGACTTATTTACTGACGCACTCTCGCAATACTTGAACATACACTCTGCAAGCCTTCAGGTTTCACAGAGGTATAAGAGAGAAGGGCGACGGAGATGGATGGGGATGAGGCAGAGGTGTACAGAAGGAAGGGGAAGGGGTAGAAGATGGACAAAGAGAGACAGGGGAGAGGAGATTAATAGGAAGAGGGCGGAATAGGAGGTGAAGTGAGTGAAGATGCTAAGAAAGAGGGGGGAGGCAGATCGACTGGGAGGGAGTTGTGGAAAAAAGTGGGGGTGAGAAGATGGGGAAGGAGACTAGGAAGGTGGGAGAGGATATCGACATGAAGAGGTGCGAGGAAATAGACGGAAGAGGAGGTGGGCAGATAGCGGGAAATGGAGAAAGAGAGGGGGTCAGAGGTAAGGAGAGCAGGTAGTGTAACACGTATATCCAACACCAAAACGTAAGGCATTATGAAATTACACACATTAATAATGTATGTTCTCTGTTTTCTTTCTTTTACATTTCATCTGAAATAACTCACAGTGGTTCGACGTCGGATACAGCTAGTCTTCTTCTAACATACAAAGCACAGTGTCCGTATGTTTGTGTATACGTGTTGCATACAGATCTACAGTTTTGTTCCAATCTTTATCAAATTTTGTACACGTAAGCTTCAATTCATGAGGACGGTCGCCATAAGTGTAAGGATCACGTACAACACACAGTTCACGAGATATGACGTCGTAAACAATGAGATACGAGAAAAACTGGTGCATTACGTAAAAATGTTGCACATTTCCTCCTAAACCACTGGACCAATTTCAACGAAACTTGGTACACATCTTCCTTACCATAAGGTACCAATTCTGTAATGGTAAGAACTACATACGACACATTGTTCAGGAGATATAACGTCATAAACAGTAGGAGTTGTAAGAAACTGACACATAATGCGACAAGACTATGAGTACAGTATATGAGAACAAGATTACTTAACGACTTGAAATAAAATTTAAGCAATTTTTCAAACCTTTATCTAACTTTTTCCCGGTGACAACCATAGCAAAATTATGAATGAAAAAAGTTTCTCGCTTACTACTTTTCCGCTGTTCATGGACTAAAACTACGGCATTCTGTACGACGTTACAATTTATAATTTCTACACTACACATTGTAGCCAGGACGTTTTACAGACAGTATACACACATATAGTTGAATGTACCTTCTAAATTGTATCATAGTAACGTTCATGGAAAACCGCCCCATCACGCACCAAGTTTTAATCTATTACTTCTTTACTACTAATTGTATTCCCAAGAGATTTTGCACACATACACCACTTATACAAATGAATATATACCTGAAAAATTATACAACTGTATAACATATAATTCAATAACTATCCGATTGTACGAATGTAATATTACATTTGTATTTTGACTACTATATTTCTTTGTTTGGATACTGCATTTATAATTTTGTACATACGAAAGACAGCGTCATTTCTTATATGTTTTCTGATCAATATAAAATGAATGAAACTTTCACTCTGAAGCGGAGGGTGCGCTGATAAGAAAACTTCCTGGCAGATTAAGATTGTGTGCCGGAACCGGGACTCGAACCTGGGTCCCAGGTTCGAGTCTCGGTTCCGGCACACAATTTTAATCTGCCAGGAAGTTTAATATAACATGATTTTGGAAAAAAGGAGATGGGCAGAGAGAGAAGGGACAGGAGAAGTACTAACACAAGGCAGGAATAAATAAATAAATAAATACCCGGACAACGCCTGGTTTTCAGCTAGTTACTATTTCGCGAAATACGAGTTAGAAGATAGAAAAATATGTATGCAATCATGCTTCATGGTTGTTAGATTAATTTTAACGTGGTACTCTTTTCTTTGAATCGTAGTAAAGAACGTTGAACATAAAGCTACGGTTTTTGCTCTTTATTGTTTTATGAAAATGGTGGCAGCGTGTAACACGATTTGTTCTAATTTGATGGCCCCTGTATGTGAAAGTTGGTGAAATCGTTAGTTAGCAGACTCCTTAACCGTAATTTACAAATTACCCGTGATTTGCGTTTGGACGCAGCCTTCTGCAGTCGAACATCTCTCCTTTCGCGTGTTAGATCACAATGCATTCTCCAATACTGCTGTTGTTCCTTCGGTTACAGCACCATCTACAAAAATCTGGGCCAATTTCGTATTGTGCGCCCTCTGCCGAGACACTACGCATCTGTAGATGACCGGTCAGCGCTACGGACTCCTTCGGAGGACTTGGGTTCGATTCCCTGCACTCCCGAGGATTTTTGATTGTTGGGAAGACAAGAACCGGATGCACTCAGCGTCAAGAGAACAGCCGTGGAGTTACTTGACGAAGTACTGGCGGTTCGAAGTCAAGAATTCCGAAAACCTCGACACCGCATCCAATGACGCCATTGGCAGAGGATGATTCGGCTTTCGGTCTAGGCCATTTGGCCCTTGGGCCAAAACTCTAAACTTCACTTTGTTTACTACTGTGACACATCACAGAAAATATAGTTTCAGTGCACCATAAATAACTGGTATTTGCAATATTTGTTTACATGTTACGATGTTTATTCCATTCCGAACATCTTACGCAGAACATACACTTAATTACTGTTATAAATGAATAGTCTGCTATGGAAAATATCGTAATACTGAAGACGATTTATTGCGTGCTTATTTTGATTCAGACAGGTCCCTGTCTAGCCATATGAGTTTCTCTCCACATGATATTACGATGATTCCTTTTTATTGTATTATTTTTTTACTGTGTTGTAACTGTGGTATGTAATTGTAGAAAACCACTTGTGAGTCTTTATTCCTTGCAACTCGCGTACTGCTTCATTTTACCGTACTTTTGCAAAATCGCCTCAATTGTCAATAAAATACTTCTGGGTACGAGACCGCGTCTTCATTTTTATAAAATCTACCGACGTTTCGTCCACTGTTGCAGGCGGCCTTCATTAGGGTCTGTGTCTGACTGCTGAATGTGAGGCTGTGCTAACAGCGGTTTGAGAAAGAGGAAGAGGGATGTTTTTCTTTATTGGTGTTTATATTATTACACGCCATTGGTGTAAAAGGGCGTCAACGATCGGTGTTTTCATAACAAGGAGGTGATTGGAGGTTGCATTCTTTCCTCTTATTGGTGAAAATAGGAGTCATCGATTGGCTTGCTATTGGCAGGATAGACATGAGGAAACTGGTAGAAGTTGTGGCGTGCCGCTGTTTACCAGTCACCTGGCGCAGACGGTGGCGGGCCGGTGCTCTGTGTGTGCTCCATGCGGCCGCTGTGGTCTCCAGGGTGCCTGTGTGAGTCGCTCTGAGCCAACACCACCTAGATGACAAGGTTTCACAACTGGCTGTGTCTATGTCACACTTACAGGCCGCGGCCGCCAGCTCACTGGCTGGCCGCTGGGGCACGCCCAGTCAGATGGCAGATGGCACGGAAAAGACAGGCCGCGGCGGGCACGTCATATCACGTGATCAAGTGAGGCCTGTTCTGGCGCGATCGCTAGCCCACTGTCTCATAGCGGCCAGCCAATTCGCTAGCGATCGCGCCGGCACAGGCCTTACTTGATCAAGTGATATTACGTGCGCACCGCGGCCTGTCTTTTTTGTAGGCCTCGGGCCTGTAAGTGTGACGTAGGCCTTGTCTTCTAGGTGGTGGTGTATAGACACGGCCAGTTGTAAGGCCTTGTCTTCTAGGTGGTGGTGTGTAGACACGGCCAGTTGTAAGGCCTTGTCTTCTAGGTGGTGGTGTGTAGACACGGCCAGTTGTAAGGCATTGTCTTCTAGGTGGTGGTGTGTAGACACGGCCAGCTGTAAGGCATTGTCTTCTAGGTGGTGGTGTGTAGACACGGCCAGTTGTAAGGCCTTGTCTTCTAGGTGGTGGTGTGTAGACACGGCCAGTTGTAAGGCCTTGTCTTCTAGGTGGTGGTGTGTAGACACGGCCAGTTGTAAGGCCTTGTCTTCTAGGTGGTGGTGTGTAGACACGGCCAGTTGTAAGGCCTTGTCTTCTAGGTGGTGGTGTGTAGACACGGCCAGTTGTAAGGCCTTGTCTTCTAGGTGGTGGTGTGTAGACACGGCCAGTTGTAAGGCCTTGTCTTCTAGGTGGTGGTGTGTAGACACGGCCAGCTGTAAGGCATTGTCTTCTAGGTGTTGGTGTGTAGACACGGCCAGTTGTAAGGCCTTGTCTTCTAGGTGGTGGTGTGTAGACACGGCCAGTTGTAAGGCCTTGTCTTCTAGGTGGTGGTGTGTAGACACGGCCAGTTGTAAGGCCTTGTCTTCTAGGTGGTGGTGTGTAGACACGGCCAGTTGTAAGGCCTTGTCTTCTAGGTGGTGGTGTGTAGACACAGCCAGTTGTAAGGCCTTGTCTTCTAGGTGGTGGTGTGTAGACACGGCCAGCTGTAAGGCCTTGTCTTCTAGGTGGTGGTGTGTAGACACGGCCAGCTGTAAGGCCTTGTCTTCTAGGTGGTGGTGTGTAGACACGGCCAGTTGTAAGGCATTGTCTTCTAGGTGGTGGTGTGTAGACACGGCCAGCTGTAAGGCATTGTCTTCTAGGTGGTGGTGTGTAGACACGGCCAGTTGTAAGGCCTTGTCTTCTAGGTGGTGGTGTGTAGACACGGCCAGTTGTAAGGCCTTGTCTTCTAGGTGGTGGTGTGTAGACACGGCCAGTTGTAAGGCCTTGTCTTCTAGGTGGTGGTGTGTAGACACGGCCAGTTGTAAGGCCTTGTCTTCTAGGTGGTGGTGTGTAGACACGGCCAGTTGTAAGGCCTTGTCTTCTAGGTGGTGGTGTGTAGACACGGCCAGTTGTAAGGCCTTGTCTTCTAGGTGGTGGTGTGTAGACACGGCCAGTTGTAAGGCCTTGTCTTCTAGGTGGTGGTGTGTAGACACGGCCAGTTGTAAGGCCTTGTCTTCTAGGTGGTGGTGTGTAGACACGGCCAGTTGTAAGGCCTTGTCTTCTAGGTGGTGGTGTGTAGACACGGCCAGTTGTAAGGCCTTGTCTTCTAGGTGGTGGTGTGTAGACACGGCCAGTTGTAAGGCCTTGTCTTCTAGGTGGTGGTGTGTAGACACGGCCAGCTGTAAGGCCTTGTCTTCTAGGTGGTGGTGTGTAGACACGGCCAGCTGTAAGGCCTTGTCTTCTAGGTGGTGGTGTGTAGACACGGCCAGTTGTAAGGCCTTGTCTTCTAGGTGGTGGTGTGTAGACACGGCCAGTTGTAAGGCCTTGTCTTCTAGGTGGTGGTGTGTAGACACGGCCAGTTGTAAGGCCTTGTCTTCTAGGTGGTGGTGTGTAGACACCTCCAGTTGTAAGGCCTTGTCTTCTAGGTGGTGGTGTGTAGACACGGCCAGTTGTAAGGCCTTGTCTTCTAGGTGGTGGTGTGTAGACACGGCCAGTTGTAAGGCCTTGTCTTCTAGGTGGTGGTGTGTAGACACGGCCAGTTGTAAGGCCTTGTCTTCTAGGTGGTGGTGTGTAGACACGGCCAGTTGTAAGGCCTTGTCTTCTAGGTGGTGGTGTGTAGACACGGCCAGCTGTAAGGCCTTGTCTTCTAGGTGGTGGTGTGTAGACACGGCCAGTTGTAAGGCCTTGTCTTCTAGGTGGTGGTGTGTAGACACGGCCAGTTGTAAGGCCTTGTCTTCTAGGTGGTGGTGTGTAGACACGGCCAGTTGTAAGGCCTTGTCTTCTAGGTGGTGGTGTGTAGACACGGCCAGTTGTAAGGCCTTGTCTTCTAGGTGGTGGTGTGTAGACACGGCCAGTTGTAAGGCCTTGTCTTCTAGGTGGTGGTGTGTAGACACGGCCAGTTGTAAGGCCTTGTCTTCTAGGTGGTGTTGTCTGCACGCGCTCCTGTCTCGTAGTGTTGCCGGAAGTCTGTATCCATTTCCCTGTTCATATTAGCGGGGCGGTTGGCTATCTCTTTAGCCTCTCTCACTGAGTCTGTTTCGCCAGCACTCGGGCCTTACAAAAAGATAACTGTTTTTCGCACTGAGTGAAGTTCTCTGAAACTGTTGACTTTGTCTTCTGTCCAAGCTGGATACACCTTTGATATTCAGAAAGCCTCATACTGATTGCTCGTTCGGTTTCCAGCCCATACTTACAACTTATTTCATAGACGCCGGCATTATTCAGTTTGTCAACTGTGTCCTTTGTTGAACCTATGCCATCCTTAAAACTTGTTGGTGCTGCGGAAGACTGTCTCGATGCCTTTCCGACGAAGAATTTTGCAAACGCCTTGTACATAAGGTAATAGGGCAATGTTTCGTGCTTCCTCCTGCTCCTCTCTATTGCTTTGATTCTTTCTGGACATAGTTTTGTTTACCGCACCCATCTCATAACTATTGACAGCAAAGGTGGATCTGAAGTGTCGGAGTTTCGCCTGTGAGCCCTCCTTGTTAAAGTGTAAAGGGCGGATTCCCTTTGTGATTGAGTTTACCGTCAGACGTTCGCTAGACTTCGATGACTGCTTCTATTATGAACTGCATTTTGCTGTGCTGCCGATTGAGAAGTTTGTGGAAGTTCTGTAACTCCTCTTCCACATGTGGGCAGATGACGAAGGTGTCATCAATCGTAGCCAGCATACTGGGCCTAATGGTGCTGACTAGAGGGCCAATTATTCAAATGATTGCTTGCTGCAATCGGCGAAAGTTGGGAGCCCATAGCTGCACCACAGAATTCTCCTTTCCACTTGAAGTAGGTGGTCTTCAGGGAGTGGCGTACTAGGTAGCAGGTGTCAGGTGCCAAGCGTTCTTCTAATATGTCCATTGCGTCTGACACTGGTACGTCAGTGAATAACGACGTTACATCAAAGCTAACCATCAGATCCTAATTGATACACACTTCTCTTTTTAAAGTGTCACGAAATGGGTCGAACCTTAACATATGAATCTGTGTGGCTCACGAGATGTCGGAGCTTTGGTACCTGTTATTTTGCCAGTTTGTAAGCGGGTGAATTAATATTGGCTACTATAGGCATCAAAGGAAAATCCTCTTTATGGACCTGCGGTACCCCATGCATGCTCGGTGCTTGTGGAACTTATGGGTTGAGCCTTCTGGCTGTGTCGAAGTTCATCCTGGTTTGATTCAGCAGCGCCTGCATTGATCTAGTTATTTTAGCCGTCGGATCACCCTTACGTTTCTCGTAGATGGGTCTCCAGGAAGATTTTCCATTCCTTTGTTGTAATCTCGTGTGGCCAAGATGGCTGTATCACTACTAGGTCAGGATTCTTCTTCAGCTCGACTATGGCATGACGTTCCTCCCTGCTAATGTTTTGTTTTGGTGGCTTCGCATGAGACATGAATCGTATCATTTCTTGTTGCGTCTTCTCTCTCAGCTTGTGGTACGTGACGCGACAAAGTCTGAATCTCTGCCAATGACGCGTAATAATGTAAACATCAATGAACAACACCCGTGTACCTCTTCTTCAAACTGCTGTTATATAAGTCACAAGCTGTCTCATATTCAGCAGTCAGACACAGACACTGATGAAGGCCGCCCCCAATAGTGGCCGAAACATCGGTAGATTTTATAAAATTGACGACCCGGTCTCATACCAGAAGAATTTTATTGACAGTTGAAGTATTAGTAAATTTAAAAAAAAAAAATGTTTGTTAAGCTTATAGGATTTAACTGCGGGGTCGTCAGTCTCCAAACTTGTAAACTACTTATAAACTAACTTATACTAAAGACAGCGCAAACATCCATGCCCAAGTAGGGATTCAAACTCCCGACGGGGAACGGCTTCGCGCATCGGAGCACAACGCCTCAATGCGCTTGGCTACTCCGCCGCAGCAATATTGGTAAATTAATCGCGGTTATTGACCTTAAATCATTACTCTGCATTCCGATCCTAATTCTACTGTTTGTTCCTCCAAGGAGATTTGCGCCTTAAGCCTATGTTTTGCTCTGCTCGTTACTCAGTCTCATACCGCTACTGTTACAGATAAGCAAGCGAACGTAAACACTTAAGAGACATCTTCAACCCCCTCCCACAAATACACACACACACACACACACACACACACACACACACACACACACACACACACACAAAATAATCGGCATGAGAAGCAATGCTGTTGCTTAAGTATGGAATGGAAGTCAAGCAAACGTTTTCATTTTAGCATCTCTGTTGTCCTTCGAGAGTTACGGTACGTGGGTCGTTCAGGGGCATTACTGATGTGGAAGCGTTTGAGAAAGTTGTATTAGTAACAACATAACAAGCTACAGACTTTCTGCCTGCTTAAACGATAATCTTTCTTCTATCTACGAAGCTTAATCGAAAAAGTTGGAATGACTTTTCTGTGTCCGCTTCTTGTAGAATATTGCATTAATTTAGAGTTTGAAAGTTCGTAATGAGTATGCTAATTTGAGATACATATAATTCGTTTGGGTACATTGCCTTTCTAGGTCGGCGGTGAACGAATAATTGCGTCAGAGGAGTTCGTCACTGAAGTTACGATGAATATCGACTTACAGAGTGTGTGAGCCTATGTGTGTTTATTTGTCTGACTGATCTGTTTAATGGAATTCCGTCTGTTAGACTTCGGAGTGCGTCTGTCAGCTCCACACCATTTCCTTTAATTCTTCAAGACAGTACGCAAAAGTTTTCATGCATCCGATTAAAGACAGTTCGATTTGGTGGGTCTGTAACCAACTGTCCAGCCACCAAAAGTGAAGAACATGAAGTAACAACGTAGGCATTCGAAAATTAAGCCCGATAGTGATTGTTCTGTCAGGGAAGTTGAAATCTCGCCTTCCTTATAGGCTGCACTTTCGCCAGGGAGCCTCCTCTAATCCCTTTCCTGAGCACCACCAAATTTTTATGTTTATACATAATTTCTTTGCCACTAACATGTCCATTATAAAACTTGTACATTTAGAATGATGCGAGTATACGTATTCTTGTTGTTGTTGTCTTCAGTCCGGTGACTGGTTTGATGCAGCTCTCCACCCTACTCTATCCTCAACAAGCCTCTTCATCTCCCCATAAGAACGGAATCCTACATCCATTTGAATCTGCTTACTGTATTCATGTCTTACTCTCCCTCTGCGATTTTTACCCCATACACACCCCTCCAATGCTAAATTAACGATTCCTTGATGTCTAAGAATGTGTCCTACCAATCAATCCTTTCTTTTAGTCAAGGTATGCCAGAAGTTCCTTTCCTCCCGAATTCTTTTCAGTACCTCCTCATTAGTTCCGCGATCCACCCACCTAATATTCAGCATTCTTCTGTAACACCACATTTCAAAAGCCTCTATCCTCTTTCTGTCTGCACTGTTTATCGTCCATGTTTTACTCCCATACAAGGCAACACTCCACACAAATGCCTTCAGAAAGGACTTTCTTACGCTTAAATTAATATTCGATGTTAACAAATTGGTCTTTTTCAAAAACGCTTTCTTCCCATTGTCATTCTGCATTTTATAGCCTCTGTACTGCGACCATTGTGTGTTATTTTACTGCCCAAGTAACAAAATGCATCTACCTCCTTTATTGTTTCGTCACCTAATCTAATTCCTTCAGAATCACCTGATTTTCTTAGACTGCACTCCATTACCCTTGTTTTGCTCTTGTTAATCTTTTATGCACTTTTCAACACACTGTCCATTCCGTTCAACTGCTCTTCCAGGTCCTTTGCTGTATCTGACAAAATTACAATGGCATCAACAAAACGCAATGTTTTTATTTCTTCACCACCACTCCAAATTTCTCCTTGCTTTCCTTTATAGCTTGCTCAATGTACAAATTGAATAACATTGGAGAAAGGTTACAACCCTGTCTTCCTCCCTTCCCAACCTCTGCATCCCTTTGATGCCCTTCAACTCTGATAACTGCTGTCTGGTTTTTGTACAAGTTGTAAATAACCCTCCGCTCCCTATACTCTTGCTGATTTCAGAATTTGAAAGAGTCTATTCCAATCGACACTGTCAAGACCCCTTTTCCAAATCTACAGAAGTCAGAAATGTAGGTTTGCTTTTACTTAATATATCTTCTAAGAAAATCCATAAAGTGAGGATTGCCTCCTTTTTCCTACATTTCTCCTGAATTCAAACATCTTCCCCGAGATCGGCTTCTACAAGCTTTTCCATTCTTCTGTAATTAATTCGTGTTAAAATTTTGAAACCATGACTTATTAAAGAGATACTTCTGTAATTTTCACGTCTGTCTGCGCCAGCTCTCTTCGGAATGGCGATTTCCCCTGTCTCAGACATCTTACGCACCAGGTGAAATAGTCTTGCCATGCTTGGCTCTCCCAAGACTTCAGTAGTTCTGAGGAAATGTCGTCCACTCCGCGGGCCTTGTTTCGAATGAGGTCTGTCAAATTCTTCTCTCAGTATAGTATCTCCAATTTCATCTTTATCCACATTCTCTTCCCTTCCTGCACTATTGTCTCTAAGTTCATTTCTAATGTAGAGTCCCTCTATATACTCTTTCCAGCTTTCAATTTTCCCTTCTTTGCTGAGAACAGGTTTTCCATCTGAGTTCTTTATATTCATAGAGCTGTGTTTCTTGTCTCTAAATGTCTCTTTTATTTTCCTGTAGGCGGTATCTATTTTTCCCTATTTAAGCATTCTTCTATTGACTTGCATTTGCCTTCTTGTCACTCTTGCTTAGCTATTTTGCACTTTCTGTCAATTTCATTTCTTAGTCGTCTGTACTCCATTTTGCCTGTTTCATTTACTGCATTTTATTTTATCCTTTCATCGATTAAATTTAGTATTTCCTGTGATATCCAAGGATGTTTGGAGGTCTTGCCTTTCTACCTATTTTGTACTCTTCTCAATGCTACCCATTCCTCTTCTACTGTTTTATTTCCTCCCGTTTCTGTTAATTGTTGCCTAAAGCTGCCTTTGAAATTCTCAAAATCTTCAGGTACCTTCAATTTATCTAGGTCCCATCACCTGATATTCCTACCTTTCTGCAGTTTCTTCTATTTCAATCTACAGTTCATAACCAATAAGTTATGGTCAGAGTTTATATCTGACCCTGGACATGTCGTAAAGTTTAAAACCTGGTTCCGAAATCTATGTCTTACCATTACAAAATCTATCTGGTACCTTCCGGTGTCACCAAGTCTCTTCCAGGTATACATACTTCTGTATGATTTTTAAACCAAGTGTTTGTTATGATTAAATTATGTTCCGTGCAAAATTCTACCAGGCGGCTTCCACGTTTATTTCTTTTGCCCTGACCATATTCACCTACTATTTTTCCTTCCCTTTCTTTTCATGCCAGGCTGGTTTATTTTTTACAGTTAATGCTTTGAGAAACTAACTCTACACGCTCATGTTCCACATTTAAACTGTGGTGCTGCTCTTCATTTATGATTATTTGATGATAAATTTTATTTAAATCTGCATCAACGATTATGGCACCATTCAGTAATAAGTGATAAATATTCCTAAATATTTATTATTATTATAATCCTGTTTCGTTGGTCAATATTATTAATTCAACAGGATTTATTTTTCAGATATTTATGTTAATAATTCGATAACCTGCCGGTCAGTTATTACACAGACTGCTCATTTTGTATGCAAATCCAATGGAATTAAAGGACTGGCGTGAAACCATGCTCAATGACACCGAAAGGCAAGCCAGCAAATAGCCCAGGTCGTGCATTTGTCGCACAGTCTTTGGTATTCAAGCGTTTCAACAATGAGACGCTGTTTCCAAAGTGAATAGTTCCTGCATTACCTGTTAGACGATGCAAAAGACACAGCGACGTTACGGTACTAAAGATATAAAGCAGGCATAAAAACGAGGGACTCTACAGTTTCATTCAACGTACAACAGCACGCAGTAACGTGCGTAGAAGTAAATATCTGAAAAAACTCGTGAACAAATTGCTATGATTGGTTGAAAACTATCATAGCCAAATAAGCCTGCTGTACTAAACCATGTCTCATGCCTTACGAAAAAATACAATAATAATTGTAATTAAAGATAGGTTATCTTATGCCTCCACTTTGTTAAACTGCACTATGCAATAGTCACTACCAGTTTGATAGTGACTTGTTTATTTTTAGAAAACCAGCCACCACTTACTCTTATTGTATCTTAAAGCACCATGATCTGCTCTACATGATTATCCTCTTTGGTATATTTCTAGCAAGTTGACTGTTTAACTCTCTTCAGTTCTCTGACTAGATGTACCAATTGTAACACTAGGTTAATATTACTGTTACCATTCACATTTATTTGCACATTAGTTCACGCATCTTAAAACTTATAATCCACATCCTTAACTAATTTGTTGTATGATAATCACTTCATCAAAATGTCCCCATTAATATTTGAATCCATATGCACAATACAATTTCTTTATATTGACAGATGCCCTGACAGTGACATTCTAAGCATCCTACTACTGTGTCAGCTGGTACTTCTGAAATATTCCGCCTATGGCGCCACTTATTATTGTACTTCTTAGACTACTGAATTTTAATCTGCTAAGCGACTGATTTATCAGTCACCTGCTCCTCTCTTTATGCTTTTCTTTTCAACTACTTTGAGTATTACTGTTTCCCCATAGCCTCTTTTTCCTTATTTATCGTTACTCTTTTACTATAAGCCTCATCCATAGATACTTTGTTAGCAGCTGATTGTTATTCATTCCATAATCTCTGCACTTCGCGTTCATTCTCCTACTAGCATGTACATTCATTAAGCAACAGTACAAAATTGTAAGTGTTAATCTTATCCCATTATATTAACTTATCTTTATTACAATCTATTTGGTTCGAAAGTGCTTCAAATTTCTGTAACCGACTTTTGTACGTTCTATAGCCTTTACTGTATACCAAAGCACTTGTTTTTCTGTATAGAGACCGAAACCGGTCGTCAAAGTTAAATATGAATAACCACAAGCAACTGGTTGCTGCATTTCATTAATTTATAATAATAATCAAGTACGAGGATTGGATAAAATGTAATGAGAACTAACATTTTTAACGACTTTATTGACAGATGATTTTGAACATGGCCTGTCTGCAGCAGCAACTGTATTAAGGTAATTTACTGTGTGAGAAAATTACTGACAGAAGTACTTAGAGTTCATGCATTTGCATGCTGAATTCCACCGCGCTGTGCTGGCGTGGCGCTCCTGCCGCAAGCAGTGGGGATATAGGAACACACACCGCATTAACACGACTCCCTGTGATTATCATCTCTTTGCTAGAATGCAGTAACTGCTGCGGGGGATTCGCTACAACAGCAGACATGACATTATCCGTGCCGTAGGGCGGTCGGTACGGGTCATTGACAGAAACAGACACGCAGATGGTATACGAAGCCTTCCGAACATTTGGCTAAAACTCATCAGTAACGCGGGAGACCGTAAGTTCCTCTGTCAATAAGGACACTTTAAAGAAAAATAATAATTAATTATAATCTCATTTTTCTCCAGGCATGGTAATTCCCTCATTCTTCTTCTTTTTCTTTGGCCATGTTCCCGATCATGCAGGGTCGGGTTTGTCAAATCCGTATTTGGCATATTAATATTTACGGGATGGCCGGATGCCCTTCCTGACGTCACCCCTACCCCCGGAAGGAATTGTGTACCCCCAAATGTCTGCGTTTAGTGTTATATGTGTGTGAAAGTGTATAGTGTTACGAAATTTTTGCGAATCGTGTAAAGAAGGGCAGCTCGTTTCGTATTGTCACGATACAGGGGAGACAGCGTTACGGAAATGATACAGGATCTGGGATGGGAATCGTTACAACAACGGCGCTTATCGCTGCGGCGTGGGCTACTTACGAAACTACAATCTATGAATAAAGAACAGTCTAGAGTGCAATAATTTATTTCATTCAACTAGTTTCAGTCTTATTTAGACCATCTTCAGGAATTTTGACTCCATCGATGTTGTGGAGCTGGCAGGTAACTGGGAGCCTTCGAGTGCGTCAAGGCTCCCAGTTACCTGCCAGCTCCACAACATCGATGGAGTCAAAATTCCTGAAAATGGTCTAAATAAGACTGAAACTAGTTGAATGAAATGAATTATTGCACTCTAGACTGTTCTTTATTCATAAATTTAAATAAGAGTGCTGTTGACTCAAACATAGTGAAACGAAAATGTTTCCAAAAATATGAAACTACAATCGCTAACATTCTCCTCCGAATGCGAAAATATATTGTTGACTCCCACTTACATAGGTAGAAATGATCATCAGAATAAAATACGAGAAATCAGAGCCCGTACGGAGAGATTCAGGTGTTCATTCTTCCCGCGCACTATTTGAGAATGGAATGGGAGATAAAAATAGTATAACGGTGGTTCGATGAACCCTCTGCCTGGCACTTAAATGCGATTTTCAGAGTATCCCATGTAGATGTAGAACTGAGGCGGGACTTGGGGACCAGCCCGGTATTCACCTAGGGGGATGTGGAAAACCACGTAAAAACCACATCCAGGCTGGCCGGCACTCCGACGCCCTTCGTTAATCCGCAGGGCGGATTAAAACCGGGCTGGTACGCCTCTCCATCTCTGAAAACCATGCGTTAGACCACACGGCTATCCGAGCGGGTCTGTAATTCCCTCGTTATTTACGTATATTTAGTGTCTCTGCGGTACCATAAAGTTACGAAGTATCTTCGACCATTTTCCCATAGGCACATCACTCAATAACTCGGGAAAAATACGCTTTTACACACTAGCATTTACTTCCTAAATAAAAGACACAATTTTCTAATTTTTATTTGTAGTTTTACTTTTCACACGAACCTCATTCCCATTACGAACTAAAATATATTCCACCAGTAGAAAATTATAAAACGTAACATTCACATGAGATAAAATTGAGTTTTGAAAATACTTTATTTTGACTGTGCTCAGATCGAATGTCTGTATGATAACATCGTACGTCACCACAGAAATACTCGGATATACAGACACAGGCAAGCAGTTTGGCAGCTTTTGTGTGAACAACAATTGAAGAACTGTAACGTATCTTGCCTCACTACCTCCCACATTGTGAGAAAACCGCCGTTATACTAAATAAACTTAACTAACTAATGAGTCTAACTTAACTAATGAGTCTTTTTTTAAGGATCGATGTTCGTTTGATATTTATGTATGAGATCTCAGCTAAGTTTTTAATTACATGCCGAATATCGTGACTCGACTAGCACCGCTTTTTGATCAAGTGTTACATTTGCACTTATAAGCCACACTCTTAAGTTTCGTTTCTCGATTTCTCTGAAAATACGCTATTTCGGACAAAATACAGAAAGATGAAAAACGTTGTTAATTTTGACTCAGTTTAGCCATGTTTTTCGTGGTTGGTTTTTCCAAAATCTGGGAAATAATAAGACTCCTTAATGAAACTTTCACTCTGCAGCGGAGTGTGCACTGATATGAAACTTCCTGGCAGATTAAAATTGTGTGCCGGAACCGGGACTCGAATCTGGGACCTTTGCCTCCTTTCTTCCAGGAGTGCTAGTCTTGCATGGTTCGCAGGAGAGCTTCTGTGAAGTTTGGCAAGCAGGAGGCGAGGTACTGGCGGAAGTAAAGTTGTGAGGTGGCATCTTGAGTCGTCTCGGGATAGCACAGTCGGTAGTGCACTACCCCCCCCCCCCCCCCCCCCCCCCCGAAAGGCAAAGGTCCCAGGTTCGAGTCCCGGTTCCGGTACACAATTTTAATCTGCCAGGAAGTTTCATAAGACTCCTTCATTTTTGTTGATACACAAACGCCCTGTCAAAAGTGAACTGGACTGACTGCCCGTTTTTGGTGTTCTCTTGTGATGATAAACGCCACGGTATAGTAGAATCAATCTCTGATCAAGACGGCTTGGTGTCGTAATACTGTGATGGTCGCGATGTGAGGCGCTATGGTCAAACGAATAACGATTTTTCTTACTGAGAAACTGTCACTTAGTTCCTCGTAATAAAAGATGCTGTCTTTGGCTGTACGTACTGGAAACAGCATCCAATGTCAGTCAGAAGATTTGAGAAATACGGTGACTTGGAGTTAAGACAGAAGTAAACACAATTCTTAAACTGTGATGCCTTTCATAAATAAGTCCTACATTTGAAGTAAACAGTGGCCACACGACATCGGCAATCAAGGCAGCAAGCCGAGCGGGTGTATCCGAGCGGTCTGGAGAGCCACGTTACGGATCGCGCGACCTCCCGCGTCGGAGGTTCGAATCCTCCCTCGGGCATGGATGTGTGTGTTGTCCTTAGGTTAGTTTTACTTAGTTTAAGTAGTTTGTAAGACTAGGGACTGATGACCAACATAGTTTGGTCCCACAGAATTAAAAAACGAAAAAATGGTCAAATGTTTATAGAGTCTATGGGACTTAACTACGGGCTCATCAGTTCCTAAGCTTACAAACTACTTATGAACTAGCTGCTACTAAGGACGGCACAAATATCCATGCCCGAGGGGGGATTCGAACCTCCGACCGTAGTGGCCGTGCAGACCGTGACTGGCGCTCCGCAGACGGCTCGGCCAGCGCGACCGGCAGAGTTAGAAACATTTGAATTTGATTCAAGGCAGGAAAGTGAGAATCATGCCAACTGCAAAGACGTAAACACACGACCAGATAAAGAAGATCGGGCCGGCCGCGGTGGCCGAGGAGACTGAGGCGCTCCAGTCACGGTCTGCGCGGCCACTACGGTCGGGGGTTCGAATCCCCCCCTCGGGCATGGATATTTGTGCCGTCTTTAGTATAAGGTAGTTGATACGTAGTTTGTAAGTTTAGGGACTGATGACCCCGTAGTTAAGTCCCATAAGCTTAACAAACATTTGAAAGAAGATCGGTACTGTTAGGTGTACGTTCTATATCGCATTTCACGTGTAATTTACTTTTATGTTATTGGTGTTATGTAATTATCTCCAAATATTCAGTGTTTACAATTGTTACACGTAACTGCTACTGAAAATATTCTTTAGTAATCTTGTCGAGTAATTTATTTTATCGGAATGGTAAATTATTTAAAATGTCATACATGTACATTTTTCCAGTTTTAAATTAAATTTTATTCGAGGTTTTGTCCCCAAATATGCAAGATATGCTGTAGCAATATTTTCAAATAACGTATTTGTTGAAACTGTTAATTTATTTAAAACTAATTGAAAACCTGGCTTTGCCTGCGTATTTATTCCAGTTTCTTGTTGGTCCACCTCCTCTGTGTCCATCTCTTTCTCTCTCTGTCCAACTCATCCTCCTTCTCGGTAGCGCTCTCTCTTCACCCCGCCCTCCGTCCTTATCACTGTCTTGCCTTTGTTCGACTCCATCTGCTCAGTTCGTCTGCTCCTCCCCTCTTCTTTTCCTTGCGCCTTTCCCCGCTTGTGCGGGGTCAACTTGGTTGACCATGGAAGCAGCTTGGTTATTGTTAAGGGGTGGCCAGATGCACCTCCTGTGTCATCCCTTCCTATGCCGTCCTATTTAAACTACTTGTAGGCTGTCTCTTTCGTGGTAAACAGTGAAACAGTGTAAAATTTATTGTAATGCACCCTCTGCCATGCACCACACGGTAAATTGCTGAATGTCAAGTGTACAGAATTTCATCAAGTTTAGAATAACAGTGCAGATGTTGGCGAATTCCGCACATTTTGTGCTATCATCACTGGGTGGTTTCTTTTGGTTCTGAAAAATTACAGTGTACTTAACAAATGTCTTTTTAGATACATGTAAAATATTTTTACAGGTTCAGTGACTATGATTTTCACTTGGATTATCAGACAAAATATAAGTATTTTAGTTTTGTGAAATTAGGCCTAGAAATACGAGTATCACACTTTTTTTTACATACCTTTACGTTAGGCTATGTATAAAATCACTGAGCAAGTAGCCTACTCATTACTTGTTGTTGTAATCATAGGTTTTTGCAAACTTGTCATCTGCAAAGCATAACAAAGAATTTAAATTCCTTGCTTTCTAATTTTTTGGGTTCGAGAAACACGTCATTCATGTTATTACTGATGATCATTTTTCTTTGTCTTTAGTTTCTGGTTGTTTCGTTTTCTTTGCAGTATGTTTGTTATTTACGTTTTGTTCGTGGTATACATTATGCCATTAGTAATATTTTCCACGTTTTGTTTGTGGTATACATTACGTCAGTAGAGAAAAAGAAAAAGATTCGTAAGTACTAACAAGAATGACGGTCATAGCTACAGAAGACTCTCAGCTAAACGTAACTGTTAATTGGGGAGCTAAAGTTAGGCAGGTTTATTAAATATAACCATTCCGTACTTCGACGAGTAGACAGTTGGAACAGCTACGGAAGATACCCGAAACAAATAAAGACTGAAAAATAATGACAAAACTCATTTGTAGCCGCGGCGAAACAGACGTGTGCACTGAGGCACCCTGCTGCGGTGCACGCGGCCGTTCGTAGTCGGAGGTTCGAATCTTCCCTTGGGGCCGGCCGCGGTGGCCGAGGGGACTGAGGCGCTCCAGTCACGGTCTGCACGGCCACTACGGTCGGGCGTTCGAATCCCCCCTCGGGCATGGATATTTGTGCCGTCCTAGTTCGTAAGTATTTCACAAGTAGTTTGTAAGTTTAGGGACTGATGACCCCGTAGTTAAGTCCCATGGACTATACAAACATTTTTTTTCTTCCCTTGGGCATGTGTCTATCTGTTGTCCTTATGTTAGTTTAACTTAAAGTAGTTTGTAAGCTAGGGACTAATAAACAAGCAGTTAAGTACCATAGATTTACAAACATTTGAACTCACTTGTAAATTATGCCAAGAAATTTCAAAGTGTAACGGAAAGTGAAGAACTAAGTCATAAAACAACCTTACTATCTACTACTTTGTAAGTTTCCTGCAAATATCAGTAATATATATGAGGAAAGTATGTGCTAACTTGCCGCGTTTTTTCTTTTATTTGTGAGAAACAAACGCTGCATTTCTAAATCGATAGGTATAATTTTCTCTCATTTGACGGAGAAATAATATAGTGCTAGGATATTACATTCATTTGAGTCAGATTTGATTACCCAGTTATTGTTTATTATATATTCAATTTCAACAGAAACTTCGTTAATGAATGACTTTAATTGACACTCAACTACTCCATGCCTCGACAGAATAGCCGTGCGCACTAAGGCGCCCAACTGGGTGCACGCGGCCGTTCGCCGTCGGGGATTAGAGTCCTCCTCTCTAGCATCGATGTTGTCCTTAGCATAAGTTAGTTTAAATTAGTGCAAGCGTAGGGACTAATGACCACTGTAGTTAAGTCCCTTAGAAAACGTGTAAATTTCAAAATGAGTAAGATTTTAGGTATTTCTGTCCAGCCCTTCCACTCTCATGTTAAATGTTCTAAGCACAGGTGTAGCCAGAATAAGATTTCTGAAAAAGTTTTCAATGAAAGAACACTGTAATAACGTGTGCTGGTGATAGAAGTGCAAATGGCGCTAATACAGCATATACTATATTAATTTTCATTGCAGAGGACGGGATATCATGGTATAGAAACAAAATTCGAAAAATTCTTAAGAATATCTTCTCCAAAATAAGGACAAGGCAAATTACATCTTGATGACAGGCAAAAAAGGATCGAAACACGGATGACAGTCAGAAGAGCAGAGCGTGAATCTTTCAATAACTTCTGTATTTAGAAATCAAAACAAGTCACGTTCGCAATACGTTTTTAAAATTTATTTGATCATAGTATGACCGGTTTCAATGTACTCTGAGATCATCATCAGACCGATTCGTCATAGATGCCGTGGCAATGAGCGTGTGGCGAAGTATTACCTAAATCAAAGTTTTTTCGGTATCTGAAAGCTGTCAATGGCAAAAAATAAGTGTACAGAAGATACTCTCTGATTAGGCGAGAACCTTGGTCGTTTACATAGGAATTTCAACAAATATTGCTGACTGGCATTGTAATTACTAATAGTGGCAAACCATCAGAAATCTCTGAAGCAGAGTGAAGCTCCGGGGCTCGATACGTTCTAAATGTTCAAATGTTTGTAAATCTATCGGACCAAACTGCGTGGTCATCAGTCCGTAGCTTACAAACTACTTAAACCTAGGTAAACTAACCTAAGGACAAACACACACACCCATGCCCCAGGGAGGACTCGAACCTCCGCAGCGAGCAAACGCGCGCTCCGCAGCGAGACGCTTTAGACCGCTCGGCTACTCCACCGTGGCTCGATACTTTCTACACAGAATCTCAGCCGGATTTAGTCCCTCTCTTTAACATACTTTATCGTGGGTGCCTTGAACAGGGATTGAAAACATACAAATCACACTCATCTGTAAGGAGAAGACATAGTAAGTGAAGACACCTGAGAAAAATTTAAATAAAGAGCGCATTATTCAGCAGTAATCACGATAACTGTTAATACGTTTCACTGTGAGACAAGACAGTCAATTTCTTAATGCTTGCAGTTACCGTAAATAAAGGATCACCAGTGTATCCCTTTCTCCAAAACGTACTGATAGCCATGAATTTCTTTCTAAAGGGCATTAAAAACATGGGAATCGCAAGGGGGGAAATCGGGATTGTATGAAGCATGTTTAACGGCTACCCAGTCCGGAAAAACGTAGGCGAGCTTTTGCCTCACAGACTGATACATGTTTTTGTTGGCTTCGTCAACATTTCGGGAGGGGTTTGGACCTCACAAACCACCCCCTTGGTTACGCCGATGGTTCTAAGTATTTATCCTGCCTTTTATCTCTCGTGTATGTGTTCCACTTTAAGCGTTAGACCCGTTTTTCTTAAAATTTTCTGGGTGGTGTGCTATAAAAGTTCTATGACACCTTTGCCGTATACTACTAACAAGGGAACCTCCCCATCGCAGCCCCCTCAGATTTAAAGTTTTCGCAGTGGATAGGCCGTGAAAAAATGAACACGAATCAATCGAGAAAACAGGAAGAAGTTGTGTGGAACTGCGAAAAAAATAAGCAAAATATGAAAACTGAACGGACCATGCGAAAGATAAGGCAACTCCACCACATTACGAGCACAGGAGCGCTGTGGTCCTGTGGGGAGCTGTGGAGTGAGAGGTACTTGAACGAAAATTTTAGTTTTCTTATTTTCTCAAAATTGTGATCTGTCCGTCCGTTCATTGACGTCTGTGTTCGGTGTAATCAGTTTAATCTGTGTGTTTTGCGACCGCACCGGAAAACCGTGCGATTAGCAGACGAAAGGAAGTGCCTGACCAATGGGAAACTAACACATTTCATCGCAATATGATAGGTCAGCCGATTCCTTCACAGGAAAACACGTCTGACGTATTCTATACGACACTGGAGACGGTATGTGCGTATGACAGGTATACTCTCTCGGCCGTGCACTGTAGTCGACTGACATCTTGTTTGTTTAGTCATAGCGTTCACGTAAGTACGGCGCAGTTACCTCGTATCGGACGGACAAACGAAGAGATAATAATATTCTGAATATGAACAAATTAAAATTTTTGCCTGTGGAATGGGTCGAACCAAGGACCTGACGCGTTGCAGCTCCTCACGCTAGCCGAGACCACGGCGCTCCAGTACCAACAACCTGCTCGACGTTGCTTATCTTTCGCATGGACTACTCAGTTTTTGTATTTTGTGTTTTGCTTATTTTTTTCATAGTTCCACGTAACTTTTTCCTGTTTTCTTGATTGATCCGTGTTCAGTTTTACACGGCCTATCCACTGCGCCAACTTATAACTAAATCTGAGGGGGGAGGTTTCCTTCTAAGAGGCGAAGTCTCATCCCAAACACAATTTCCCAGACCGGACGGTATCCTTGCCAGTGCTACAGTTACACGCTGGAAAGTTAATTCAGTTGGTATACGTCTACTTTTGTGCAAAGTATCATTCGTTAAATTGCTAGTCGCGAAAGTAAAGCTTTTCTCCTGTCGACAGCGGCGTGCTGTCTGCGTTTGCACGCGCTGTTATCAGTGCAGCGACGGTATTGCGAGCTGCCCAGCCCTGGCCTGGCTGCGCATCAGAGCCGTGCAGCGCGCCACTTTTACCCGCCCGAGCTCGCCTGCGTCCGGCCGCTGCGCTCTGCTGCCCGCACCGCGGGTAGTCGAGTCCCAATGCACCGCTGTACACAGCGAGCGAGCTGCGGTGCGCCGTCGAGTCCCGACACTCGCCGGGCGAGCGGGTACCCGCCGGGCCCGTGCAACAGCGCTACACAAGGCGCTGCGAGCGGGGGAATGCATACAGTTCTGAGCAAGGCGTTGTAATACTCACAGCGTAGGCTTCACGCACCTTTTATGTTACCTACATTGCCATTTATAAGTTATCGATCGTTATGACTGAAATAAATAGCGAACAGGACAGATCGTACCAACGTGCAAGGAGTAGACGATCCGAGGAAGAGAAAAAAGACGTTTCCAGGAAACTCGCGGAGAGAATCTACAAGCGTTTAAAGATATCTGGAGACAGCATTGTATGGGAGCGTTTTATGCTGATTGTAGGTAATGAAAATAAACCTGTGGGATTTGCAGAGTGTAATGGCTGCCGTAAATTATTGGCGTTCTGTGATGGCAGTACCACTACGCTGTTATGGCACCTGAATAGCTGCAAAGCTTATCTTAATACTGATTTGAACGGTTGTAGCAATATTCCAGGGTCAGAAAAATCTTTTGTGCTGGAGAAATGTGTAAGAATGTGTGCGATAGATTTGCGGCCCTTCAGCACAGTTGCGGCAGAAGGATTTCGAGACCTCGCACAGACTTTGATGGAGATAGGAGCACAGTACCCCACTGCAAGTGCCAAAGACGTTCTTCCTCATCCTTCAACAGTTTCTAGAAACGTAAAAAGAATAACATACGAATACCTGTTCGCAAACAACTGGCTTTTTAAAGATTTCCTGCTTACCTTGGCAGAATTTTAGCTAGATAATTAGTTGGACAACCTTGAACAAAATTAAATATCACATCATCGTAGGGCATATAATTTTTTGTCACATACATGAAATACATAGATTTACTAGCAACAAGGAACTGAAGAGATTTAAGGAATAATCTTGTTCTTTATGTTAGAGCCATCACATAGTTTAATATGAAGTTAAAGTGAAACACTGTGTAAGTAAATACTGAGCAAAGTATAAAACTACCTACAAATTTGCTGGAGCCGGCTAACGCGAAGCCAACGACTTTCAACATGTTTAATTTCCGGCGCGAGCCGATTCGGCTACCGTTTTGCTTCTGCACCACAAAATTGCACGATCTGCTTTTACCAGGTGCATTACTGCACACGTCAATTTTTTTTTCCTCGCAACTGATACTACACTGACAATTCAGTCAGTGAGGAAAAATCACAAGTGTTTCAAGATACATGAAAGACTGTCCAGCGACTGCGACCTTGAATGTCACCTCTCGAATAGTGGTGACTCCCTCGGGGTTTCAGCTACCACCAGCCAAAGGGAAAAGGAGGAATATGAAATAATAGAAAACCACAACAATGGTCCACACGCCTGTATCGAGTAACAGTAATTAGTTTACTTCCCTTGGAGTGATTAAGCGTAAGCTGAACCTCCTAACATTCTACCAGTTAATCGTTTCTAATGACCTCGATTGCAACTGAATTTTTATTCTTATTTATATTTATTTACTTACTTTTTCTTAGCAGCAAGGAAACATCAAGCAATTTAGCGAAATGTCCACAGAAACGCTGTTCGAACACGTGCTGAATGCGTATACTTGCTATCGCAGCACTAATGCTGCTCATTAACTCGCAATTACTCACGATTTGAGACCGCTCTATTACACTCACGTTAATGAGTGTTCTAAAATGCATCGGTTAGTAAGCTTCCCGCTATCTAACTTTTTCAATACATGGTTTGTTAATGAAAAGTTGAATGCTTTGTTAGAAAGCTAAGTTGCTGTATTATCAGATGTCCAAAAATCAGATTTAACCTCATAGTTTCTTCATAATCGAGTGAAAAGCATTATGAAACTGAAAATTCACGGGGAATGAAAAGCAGACATGTTATTTTTTCCAAGGAAAGTAAAGATTTTAAGGTAAAACTAAGTTAATAAGCCGATGTGGGATGGTCGTTTGTAACGTGAACAGTTTTTACAGTGTGAAAATCGGAACAGTGTATTTCCCGCTAAGAATGCAGCGGCTGGTGGGCGCGTGTCCCGGCTAGCAGCAGAGCGCCACGGGCGGCCGGGCGGACCAGGGCTCGCGCGGGTAGTCCGGGTACCCGCGCTGCCCGCCGCCGTCCGGTGGGGCTCGAGCCGGCAGGCCGGGCAGCGCGTGGCCAGGCCCGCCCGGGAGGCGCGGCTACGGGCCCGGGCGGGTAGCGCAGGCCCGCTGCACGCCTCTGCTGCGCATTACGCGCTAGTCGGGGTTTCCGGGCCATCACGTTTGATGCTGCTGCTCATTGGAACTGTTGACAGCGCGCGTCAGACACCCTGTCAGCGGCAGCATGCATAAACAGGGCAGGCCGCCACTTCCGCCAGGCCGTGTAATTGCCACCAAAACAACGCGCCCCGCCCTCTCACCAGAGCACGCCGGCAGCTGCGGTGGGTTTAACCAACTCACTGCCTACTGCGTCCCGTCCCACACTCAATCACTTTCTCTCACTGTGATGTTTACCCAAACTTAAAAATTCTGTTCCTAGTAGGTACTGGCAGCGCGTCCTATGTGTTCTATGGTTCAGTAAACTCCTGGAAAAAACTTGACCTAATGAAAAAGTCAATAAATAATTGATTGATTGATTTTTCCAGGGAAGCCAAAACAGTCTTGGTCCAACCCGCCACTGCCCGCACCGAAACTAAGTTTATTGTGCGGTATCGCCCCCTGTATATCTAGTAAAGCCAACCAATGCCCTTGAACAGTGCAAGGAGTCCCTTTACCAGTTGTTTATTAGACACAATTTCTTCGGGTCTGGTTGTCCCAAATGTTCTGTGCCTTTTACTCTCCAATGCAATGCATTTGAAGATTAGATGTGATGCAGTTTCATCACCGTCATCACAGATCCTACATTTAGGGCCCTCTTCTGTTATTCCCATTGTATGTAGGTGTTTTTTTGAAATTCCCATGGCCTGTCAGCAATCCAACCATGAGTCTAATGTCTCTCCTGTTCAGGCCCAGGATTGCAGAGCTTCTTTTAAAACATGGCTTTGGCATGTAAGGTCCGATGGGCCGTGGGAACATTTCAAATAATAATAATAATGTTTTTAAACTATTGTTACGCCGCAAACATTGTGACAGGGAATTGTGTTAAGATCTTGGTTTGCTGACTTTAGCAAGACGGAAGAAGGTCAGCAGCCGGTAGCAGAAAATACTCACCTGCTTTGCATGATGACGGCAGCCGCTGTGTCGGCAAGTTGGGAAGCCTACCGTCAGCGAACTGTGTATGAGTGAAATGGCTGTCAGACAGAGACGCACCAAGTAAACATTTCATAACTACACGTAACTCTGTCACAAGAGTGAATAAGACCGCGGATACGTCAGCGGTAAAGACACGTCGGGCGGACACTGCACTTTCAAAGGGAACACGTTCAAACCGTTCCATACGTCATAGCTTCAGCCAATGTAAAAATACTCCCACATTTAGAAGTAGCAGGCACTTGGTCGTCTGAATCGACAATGCCCAGGAGGTAGTCGTCAATTCACTGGCGTAATCGTTGTGCTCAGTCTTTATCACAGATAGCAGTATATACGGGTAGCTGCTAGAGGCAGCTAAGAGATGGAGTCTGGTCGAGGCCATACTTCACACTGAACATCATCTGGGAAGATGGTGATCCGCTGTGCTGTCGACTTCACACCTCTATGGTGGCTGCCTGAAGCCAGCGTAGTCTTCATTGGTTGGTTACAAAAGGCCAATGCTCCATTCGTCGAGTTAGCACTCTGGTGCTAATCCGGCCAGCCGGTGTCCCGAGTCGGGAACCAGCACGACGTCCGATTTCAGAGGGGTCCTTTCGTGGATCCACTGGCCGCTGCATAGCCTGGTGAAAGGATAGAGAACTTTGCATCGCTTCCCGGCATCGCAGAGCGGCGCGGGCACTGCCATTATACGAAACACCAAGGTTGCAGATCGAAGGCGACGCCACTTACTGCTCTAGCTCCTGTTGAGCTAGCGCCTTCATCAAACTTATGTATGTTAGGGAATAAAATGTGTCAACTATAGTTCTGTTTCACTAGCGACCCTTGACGCTCCACCAGGTTCCACGCCTCATGCTGACCTGACTCATGCTAGCTCGGCCCCAGCAATTTCTTCGTTTCGTTCTTCTACTAGGTCATTTTATATGCACATTCAAACTATTTTTATCGCGTGAGAAACGTTTTACGTCGCTGACACAGCACGTAAACGAGTCGTAGCTCGACCGCTTAAGCCGTCGGCACACGGAACGGGATAGCTAAAGCTGACGTTCCGCTGTTCGAGATTTCTCATGTCACTTTATCCCGTTGAGGGGCAATTTTCTCCCGTGAAACGCAAAATAAGTTCTGCGATATTTCGTTAAGGTGCCCTGTTAAGTCGGACCAGAAAGAAGCAAGAACACTGTCTACGTCGTATTCCGACCTTTCCTGCTTCACTTCGGTTTATTGTTTACTTCTAGCAACATGGCTACTGCGTGGACTAACAAATGTGTGTTTTAAATGAAGCCACGAAGGAAGAACAGTCCTTATATAATAAATAGAATAGAAATAGCAATATTGAAATACAGATGAAACATCGGAAAGAACATGCAATGATAACGTTTCATTGTATGTAAATAGCACTTCCTGACAATGTAGCACACAAAATCACCCTAAAAAGGCTCGGTTATTGAAGTTCTTGAATACGATGTAGCGTCAGGAGAGCTTTTTTTCGTAATAATGAAGTACAAAACTTAATAAATACGGCGCGAGAGACTAACTAAGCGAAAAAGTGAAGTTGTGTTTTGCAATTTCCTTTTGCTAAGCAATGAAACCGAAAGAATGGTGTCTGTTTAGAGAAATAAATGCTTGCAAAAAAAGTGCGACGAAAATCTTCATGTTTAATTTTATGCCAAAATTGCTATTTCTATTGTTTTTCTATTTAAAATTTCCCCGCCCAAAACCCCTTAATTCCCGCGGTAGCCCCGTTAAATTCTTATACTTACTTTTTTCTCTTGCTTACATTTATATTTGTATAGTTATTTATTTCATGTTGTTACCGACGCCACATTACATTCGCGTTGAAATATGAATGTCGGTTATCGTCTAGACGTTGTGCCTGACGTCATGGGTCAAAGCAGACGGATGGTATCGCAAGATCAAATACTGCCTATGAATGGTTCTCCTGGCATTATTTCGCCGCTGAATCCACTCCCGTACCCCTAATTTTCTGCGGGATTTTCTCCTCTCATCTTCGACAATAGCTAATAACGCCAAAACAGCTAATTCAGTAGGATCCATTTTAAACACACACTTCGCGCTCCAAATGAGCTGTAGCAGACGACGACTGCGCGCTGAAAACTGTCGCTAGAGAGCTCTGAAAGCCCGAATCACGTTAAGCAGCTTGTCCCGAGTACCGACCAAGCTGTAATGTTATTTGGAAAAATGTGGAGGAGAGCGGACTTTGCGCGTGCGTAACGTTAGGAGAGGGTGCTGCTTACAATGTCGCGTGATCCGCAAGTAGCTTGCCTCTTCATCCTAACAGATTCATTTTGTTACAGTTACTTAAAAGTGTAAACAATTATTTACTGTGTTTTAGTGTTCATGTGCATGTTCATATGTTCTTGGTGTTTATTCTAAAAGAAAAAGCGCAAACATGCCGAGATAAAACTTTCTGCAGATCTTTTAACGAAAATATATCTACAGGAATCTTATGTCAACGATATTAACCTGTAATTATGTGGGTCAGTTCTTTTTCCTTTCTTATAAAAGGAGTCACCTGCGCTTTTTTCCAATCATTAGGAACTTTGCGCTAAATTAAAGATTCGCGATAAATGCAAGCTAAGTAAGGGGCCAATGTCGCAGAATACTCTTTGTAAAACCGAACTGGTATTCTATCCGGACCAGCAGACTTTTTCGTATTTAACTCTCTCAACTGCTTCTCTACACCGGAAATACCTATTACTATGTCCTCCATTTCGGAATTAGTACGTTGATCAAATGATGGTACATTTGTGCGGTCCTCCTCCGTGAGAGATTTCTTAAATGTTAAATTTAGAACTTCAGCTTTCCGTTTGCTTTCTTCTATTACTGCTCGGGAATGATCAACGATTGACTGGATAGTGGGCATTGACGCGTTTATCGATTTTACATAGGACCATAATTTTTTCGGGTTTTCGAAAATATATTTTGTTAAGGTATGGCTGTGGTAATTATTGTATGCTTCGCGCATCGATCTTTCTGTAGACGCTCCAATCTCTACTAACTTTTGCCTGTCATCATTTGCGTGTTCTTTTATGAACCGAGAGTGCAACAGTCTTTGCTTTCTCAGTAGCTTTCTATTGTTATTATACAACGGTGGATCTTTTCATTCCTAATCGAATTTACAGGCACATCTTTCTCTAACCCTTTACGTACAATGCATTTAAATTTAGTCCACACTTCCTCTATATCCATTGTACCGGAACTAAACTATGTACATTCATTTAAGTGCGATCCTAACAATTGCTTATCGGCTCTTTCTAACAAAAACACGCTCCTAGCCTTCTTGATTGGTTTATGACCATGATCACTTATTCCTGTCTCTATACAGACATCGTTAATAAGGTCAGGCCTGTTCGTAGCTGTAAGGTCTAAAATATTTCCAATCGCGTGTGGGTTGCCGATTTAATTGCTCAAGACAGTTTTCGGAGAATGTGTCCAAACGTAGCTCGCAAGAGTGCTTGTCTGTACCGCCTGAAATGTAACTAGAGAGGTCCCAATCTATAATCTTAAGGTTGAAGTCTCCCCCGACAAATATTACGTGGCCCGGATACCTACGCTTGACTCGTCGGTAAAGGTATGTTTTCGAAACTTCGACAAAAGCCCGTACCGAGCTACAGAGCGCCTCTCTTGCAGAGTCTTGCACTGCAGTTTGTCGATCATCTCCGTAACGCTTTCACGATTACTAAATGATCCTGTAACGAAGTGCGCTGCTTTCCGTTGGATCTTCTTTACCTCCTCTATCAACCCCACCTGGTACGAATCCCGCACAGGTGAGCAGTATTCAAGCTGTGTACTGTAACCTACTTCCTTTGTTTTCGGAATGCGTTTTCTTAGGATTCTTCCAATGAATCTCAGTCTCGCATCTGCTTTACTGATGATTAATTTCATGCAGTCGTTCCACTCCTAATGCCTACTCCCACATCCATCCCTTAAAACGTTTTTAACTTTGTCCACTGTTCCTCAGCACTATCTGTACTTCTGTGTTGAGCCGTCAAGTACTATGAAATCTGCTTTTTGGCCTACTTTAGGTTACGGTAGTAACATTAAAAGTGGGCCTTTGCGATCGTCTTTTGACAGCTCGAAATTTAAATGAAAATAACGGGTTAACTATTCATCTGACACGAAAATTGAATAACCGAATTTGTAGAGGAGGAAATTCTCTACAAATTTGCTCTCTTATGTTTTTTTGATATCTCGTAGCTTTTCAAAGATACTTGCAAAAATTAAGGCGATTTTGGGATGTATGTCTGTCTGTCCGTAACGTGTTCCCTGTTTTTCAGACGAACCGTTCAACCGATCAGCCCCAATTTTTACAGACATGATTGTAGGCCGCTAGAGACGAGAACCTCCTTTTTTCATATTTTTCGGACAAGAAATACGGTAGTAATACAAAAAAAACCGTTTGTTATATAACTGTAATTGCAAACGAACCGCTCATCTGACACGAAAATTGAATAAGCTAATAGGTAGAGGAGAAAATTATCTACAACTTAGCTCTCTTACGTTTTTTTTCATATCTCGTATCGTTTGAGACATATTTGCAAAAATAACGGAGATTTGACACCCTCCATTGTATTAACGAAAACCAGCCATACGGATATGTCACGTGACATTTCTCGCCCAGAACTCTCTCTGGCATACGCCATATTTCGTTGCGCATTTGATGATTATCAATTGTAACTTACACGTTGTCATTTCAAAGCAATTGCACACTGAAGAATTAACAAAAACACATCGTTCTTTGTACGATAAATGATAGTCTAGTGTCTACAAATACCATATTAGCATCAGTTAACAACGGCAATCAATAGTATGAGATTAAAGAACTCATCTTTTGACTGATGGCTCAGCGCGCCCGGTCAGAGGGCTCAACGCCCTCTGTAACAAAAAAGCTAAGCCAAGAACCAATGATACAAGAACGAGCGAACATGATCAACGTCCGCAACGAATAGAATTACCCATAGAGCAAAAAAAAAAAAAAAAAAAGAAAAAAAAAATAGTATAGTAGGCAAGGCGTTTGGACTATGACGCTAAAGGTCGGTGGTTCGGAACCCGCCACTAACTAAATTTTCTTTCACTAAAAGGGTTTCAGACATTCTTATTAAGTAATTTTTTATTATTATTTTGGTCCAAAATGTTTGCAAAAACTTATAAAACTGCAAATCTAAAGTGGGCCGTGAAACACGTCAGTGTGATTTTTTTCACTTTTGTTGAACAGAAAAATCATCCTACAGTTTTTTCTTTTTTCATAAACGGGCCTGCAGCAGTGAGTGTATCGAAATATGACATTTTTAATAAGTATAATCACCTTTACTGATGCTTATTAGCTTTATTTAATTGTTCACTAAAGCTGTTTCGCCGTATTTGGCATTGTCAAGTGGTTTTCTATTTGTTGCTAATATACACACAGCATCTGTACCCCTATATGATTTTAATAGGTACTTTCTTAGAAAGTCGTTTTTTAAATAATTTTTAAAGTAATGACTTTCTTCATCAAAATAGCTGTCAAACAAGAAAGTCATTACTTTAAAAATTATTTAAAAAACGACTTTCTAAGAAAGTAGCTATTAAAATCATATAGGGGTACAGATGCTGTGTGTATATTAGCAACAAATAGAAAACCACTTGACAATGCCAAATACGGCGAAACAGCTGTAGTGGACAATTAAATAAAGCTAATGAGCAGCAGTAAAGGTGATTATACTTATTAAAAATGTCATATTAGTTTTTTTTCTATTTACGGCTAAAATCATCGATGCTGTAACAGCTTTATGATCGCCGATTCACTGTTCTGCGTCAAGTGAATCGAATAGTTTGGGTCTGTTTGTCACCAGAAGGTCTAATATCGCCACTAGTCGGTTCTCTGCTTAACTGCTTAAGGTATAGTACTAATATAATTTTCGACGTGGCAGTTTAGTTTCACCCCCTTCTTACGGGTGGCTCACTTGCTGACAGGAGATGAGGCAGTGTAGCTGGAAAATTAGTACGGAGTGTCTGTCAGATTTCCCCTGGCAGTTGAGCGCCGCCGCGAGGTGTGGGGGCGCTGTTGCGGGAAAGCCGCACCGCCGCTGGCCACGGCCCTGTGGTCCGGCAAACAGGAGGGCGTGGCGCGCGGCCGTGCGTGGGCGGGGGATGCTGGCGGCGGAGCTAGCGCGTGTGTGTGCGTGCGTGTGCGTGTGCTTGTGCGTGAGTGCGTGCGTGCGCAGGCCGCCGGGGCACACAGGAGGCAGGGGCGCGCCGCATGGCCAATGAGGGCGGCCGTGCGCTGCATCCCGCGGCCGTCTTGCCGCCGCAAACACCGCCACGCCTGCCAACACGCCACACGGCCGCCGCCACCTCCAGCCACTCCAAATACACTGACGGATACACACCGAACGGACAAAGAAACTGCTTCAAGCGTGCGTATACAAACGTATAATCTGAATAGCTCCCTTAGACTGTACGCGGATGATGCTGTCGTTTATCGGTCAGTGAAGTCAACAGAGGATCAAAAGCAACTGCAAAGCGATTTGGTGCGAAAATTGGCAATTGACACTAAATAAAGAAAAGTGTGAAGTAATACACATGACCACTAAAAGAAATCCGCTGAACTTCAATTACGCGATAAATCAGTCAAACCTTAAGGTCGTAAATTCTACCAAATACCTAGGAGTTACAATGACGAACAACTTTGACTGGAGAGAACACATAGAAAATATTGTGGGGAAGGCGAACCAAAGGTTACGTTTCATTGGCAGAACGCTTAGAAGATGCACCAGCTCCAGCAAAGAGACTGCCTACATCACACTTGTGCGTCCTCTCTTCGAGTACTGTTGCCCCTTGTGTGGCCCTCACCAGGTGGGACTGACGGAAGATATTGAGAAGGTTCAGAGAAGGGCAGCTCGTTTTGTTTTATCACGTTACGGGGGGGGGGGGGGGAAGCGTCACGGAAATGTTGAACGAATTGGGGTGGAAATCATTAAAAGAAAGACGTTATTCATTGCGGCGTGATCTGTTTGCGAAGTTTCAATCACCGACTTTTAGTTCTGAATGTGAAAATATTTTGTTAGCACCCACCTACTTTGGGAGACATGACCATCCCAATAAAATAAGAGAATCAGATCGAAAACGGAACGATTTAGGTGTTCTTTCTTCCCGTGCGCTATTAGAGAATGGAACGGTACAGAAAAGTTATGAAAGTGGTTAATGAACCCTCTGCCAGGCACGTAAATGTGATTTGCAGAGTATCTATGTAGATGTAGATGTAGATGTTGTGTCTCGTTTCCGTCGTAGGTGTCGGTGGCCGAGTAGGAAGACCGACACAGGAATAAAGGAAGCACGCTTGTGCAGGTACGAAGGTGAGCAGCCAGTGGGACAACAGAAACTAGAAACAATAGTTGAGCTAGAGGCCTGCCTAGTGCCTGTCCGATAGCCAAGTCTTCACTGGTGACTATCTGATTCCGAAGTGTTAACTGGTTCCTATCTCAGTCCCAAGTGAACGACGTCGTTCAGTGGTGGCCACGAGCGGAGGGCGCTCGTGACTGACGTCGTAAGAACGCCGCGCCGTACGTGCATGGCGGCGCGCGGCGAAAGTAGGTGGCGCGCACTTTGGACTTGTGCGACACCACACAAACACGCATATGTATGTAAACACTCAGATGTCGCCGCGGAGGGCAATGTCTGAATAAGAGACCGGTTTTTAAATCAACAAAAATGATAAGTCAGGCGCTCCGATCTGTAAAGGACAAACGCCCTCCTCTATCATCCAGTGGGGTGTACCAAATTCCGTGCTCTTGCGGAAAGGTGTATATTGGTACTACAAAAAGGAGTGTGAATACAAGATTAAAAGAACACAAAAGTCTTTGCCGACTAGCTGTAGTGGACAATTAAATAAAGCTAATGAGCAGCAGTAAAGGTAGAATTGAAAATTCAAATGTTTGTTAAGCTTATGGGACTTAACTACGGGGTCATCAGTCCCTAAACTTACAAACTACTTATGAACTACTTACGAACTAGGACGGCACAAATATCCATGCCCGAGGGGGGATTCGAACCCCCGACCGTAGTGGCCGTGCTGACCGTGACTGGAGCGCCTCAGTCACCTCGGCCACCGCGGCCGGCTTTTATCTACAACTACGGACTGTACGACTGTACAGAGAAGCAATTGAAATATACAAACATGGGGATAATTTTAATAGAAAGGAAGAAGCAATGAAACTTTATGACATATGGACTGCGGCTCTTCAGAATAGGTAGTTACGCTTTTATCTTTGACCATCGACTATGGAAAGTTATGTTTTATCTTTGACAAGGCTTATCTCTGCTGCGCAAGTGAACACTTGACCACGCCCCCTTTTGGACAGTATTTATACCGCTCTCCGACGCCCGACTCGTCAGTCGGCAAGACTCAACGCTACCAGTAGCACATCTGAGGATGTCCAGCGCAGCTCTGGACGAAACGTCAGGAGCAGATCTGTTTCTTCGACCACGACCACATAAAATGTCTGTAGAACTTTATGGGACTTAACTACGGGGTCATCAGTCCCTAAGCTTACAAACTACTTATGAACAAGCTAAGACTAAGGACGGCACAAATATCGATGCCCGAGGGGGGTTCGAACCCCCGACCGTAGTGGCGTTGCAGACCGTAACTGGAGCGCCTCATTCCCCTCGGCCACCGCGGCCGGCCACGACCACATAACCCGGAAGATTCAACAGCAATTACTTCAGCCGGTCGTGAAAGCCTTCACTGCATAAGAGAAATGTCTTTCGAAAGAGATAGATTGGCTGGCCAGTACTTACCTTGGAGCTGTAACGCCGATAGTGACACAAATGAAGAAAAAGAAAAAAGGAAATCACTGAATTCAGCGATGGGCAATTCATTCATCGAATCGTTTGAACAACGAGCGTGGCAGACTGCTATTAAAAAGCAGCAGCCGCGGCGGATTGTGTAAATGGTGACGTTTTTATAACGGAAATGAAGCAGGATGGGTTGCTGCCTATCGACTTTCCTCTCAGACCGGAAGTTACATTCACCTGCTGATCTGCTGTCCTTGGACCGTAAAGGCGTCGAGCTTCTTGTCTTGGCAGGTGTTTCGTCGCCTTATTGAAGATTCATTAATTGAAAAAAGGACGGTAGGAAAATTACAGAGCAAATTGGCAGTAGTGTGGTGAAATCTGTATTCATAGAGAAATGACGAATTTGAGGTAGCCCTGCTGCATGTTCAATATTATTTCAAAAAGTGTTCAAATGTTTATAAAGCTTATGGGACTTAACTGCGGGGTCATCAGTCCCTAAACTTACAAACTACTTATGAACTAAATGTAAACGAAGGCTTCCGCGGCCGTTGTCATTGTTGATAAAACGCTTCTGGGTATTGCACCGCATCGTCAATATTTGATATATTGACGATGCGGTCCAATATCCAGAACAGTTTTTTCTACTTATGAACTAGCTTATACTAAAGATGGCACAAAGGTCCATGCCCGAGGGGGGGGATTCGAAATACAGACGGGGAACGGCCTCGCGCATCGTAGCATAGCGCCTCAATGCGCTCGGCCGTTCCGCCGCGGCTATATTATTTCACAAATAAGATTATTTTGTCACGAAACCACCTTGCTGTAGGACAAGGAATTACTTACAATACTCAACAGACTTATTTGCAGTTCCTAGAGAGAACGGAGAGTGGTCAAATCAGAGAGAATGTTGCTAGCCATGAAAGTCGTAATACCAAATGGCAAAGCTTACCTCAATATAGACTGAGTGGTAAGTGTACAGGATGCTTTCACTCGCCCTTCATATTAACAGGAAGCGGACGGTCCTCAAAGTCACACTTTGCTAATAAGGCGATAACTTCCGCTTTGTCCGCGAGGTGGATTCTTTGAAGCTCTGTAACCGAATGACGGTGCGTGGCTGTTCTCCGGGCACGGTACCGCAGTGTGCTTCCGATTTTCTAAAGTGCTGCTATTTAATTGCTGCTATTTAATTTGACGGCAACAAGAAAATTCTCGATTTTGACCAATTTCTACATTAAACATACAGGTAATGCAGAAATTACTCTTTCCCTTCCATTTCATTCTCCTGTAAGTAAGCTGTCATTCTGTGATGCTCCAAGGTTGGTGTAAATTAATAAAACGTCCTAAATTAATTGATATAAGTTTACTGCTTTTCAATTAAGGATCCGACAGGTCTGTTATTGGTACCCAGGAGTTCGTAATTTTACTAGCAACTCGAATCTGTGGTCTAAATAAAATAATCATTTTTATTTTGCTCTGTTTTTTATTATTTTTTTATGGTATAGCCGTTGCCGCCGCGCATTGTATGCCCTCAAAACGTCTGTGCGCTACAACCGGCCAAGTGTATTTTAGGAGCTATGCTCCGATGCGCGAGACAGTCCCGTGTCGGGGGTTCGAATCGTCCCTCGGGCATGGATGTTTGTGCTGCCTTTAGTAGTTAGTCCATAAGTAGTTTGCAAGTTTAGGGACTGATGACCTCGCAGTTAAGTTCCGTAAGCTTAAACATTTTTTTAAAATCAGCTAACTGGTATCGCTATGACGATGACACGTTTGTGATACGGACACAGGGTGCAGAAGAATTAGATGCCTTCTGAATGCATCTTAACAGTATGAACACACACATTTACAGTGGAAACAGCAACGGGCTCGATTTGCGTTCCTACGTCATTGGGCTACAGGGTTTACAAGAAGGCTACTCATATTGATCCCTATCTGCATGAAGGCTCCATCGACCCTCCCCCTCATCCCGGTGTGGTTAAAATTTTGGTCAATAGGGCGCACATAATTTGTGAACCGACTTATTTAAAAGATGATTATCTACGATCGACCTTCAAGAAGAGCGGCTATTCCCTTAGTCCTAATGAGAAAGTTTAAACCAACAAGGAGTAACAATCGAGCAAGTCTAAAGTTTCTCTTCCATTCATTAATAACGTTACAGACCGCATTGGAAAAGTGCTGAGCAAGTTCGGGGTGGAAACTATTTTCAGACCAACCAGAAAGCTAAAAGAATATTGAAAATATGGAAAAGATATATTATAGCCTTTGGATACACCGAGTGTATATAAAATTCCCTGCAATTGTTTAGTATAAATCGGAACTAGAAAAAGGAGTGTCAACACTCGTTTTGACGAACATAAGAGGAATTGCCCCCTGGAACATAAGAAAAAAATTGACCATGGCGGAATGCGCGCACGTATAGAGAAGCAATCCAGATCTACAAACACGCAATAATTTTAAAAGGAAAGAAGAAGTTTCTAAACTTGACAGAATTTGGAATAACAATAGATTCTTCTTTGTCAATGATGTTGACAACACTAGATAGTCTCGTAGCCGATGACACATGATTGGCATATGGCGCCCTCAACAGCAAAATAATGGGCCTTACAACATTCTGCACGCACTGATAAGTTGACAGTGTTCCCTCCTCGAACACCAAATGTTAGTGAGAGGTTTATAGAACCCCAGACTTCAAGACCTGCCGTAAGGTCAGTGTACGTTGGACGAATGCACTCTACGATACAGCACTCGCCAGGCCTACGTCTTACGGGCAGACGACCATCATTTGCATGCAGGCAGAATCTGCTTTCATGGTCTAAGATAACGGCCCGACATCCATCTTGTAAGTTACTCTTTTTTATAGGTGTGAGTACCCATCGTTCAATGCTAGTAATCAGTTGGTAAAAGTCCGTGTTAACCCTTCAGGTCTCACGTATCCTCTTATCTGTGCTGTAATACATTTACGATGTGCCACTTCTGCCCTTACAATACGATGATCTTTGAGAACGCCTGATGCATGGACGTCCAGAAACTCGTCTTCGGGTGGGAGAATGTTCACGTGATCAGTGCAACGAGTTCGTCCAACTTGTATCGCAATTGTCCGAAAGACCATCTTATCACTGGGAAGGCCACAATTTCATTCCTTCGGAACTCGCTGGATTAACTGCAAGAAGCACGGTTGTGTCTCCGTGGCATGGCGACTTTTTGCTTCACACGTTGATATCACACTAAACCTTATGGCTGCAGACATTTCCTACTAAAGGGTAAAAACAGGTGGCGCTCTAGCAGCCATGTCACTACGCTGCTTCTTTCTGGACGACGTTGAAACATTAAAATTATTTTCTCAAAGCATACTGCTGAATAACAGCGACCCCCATGCAATTGTTACATTAAAACTAAAAAAACTGTCCAGATCGAAAACTTCTCTTTTTTATTAAATCATAACCGGTTTCGATCTATAACGACCATATTCCGATTAATAACACTATGATGGCAGGTGGTGGCAGTGGATACAGAACGCCGTTCATGAAATAAAGAATGCGATATATACTGGTTTTAATTTTAACATCACAGATATTGAATTGAAGGACAGGTATGAATTAAAATTTGTACCATGGCCGGAGACGTGCTTTAAGACAATCCGTTCAGTCGCCTTATTCATTAAGTCATCGGGGCTTAGTGGCCGATGGAACACGCGGTGCAGTACTTGGCGTCACAGATCGCTGTGCTGGCCGTCCCCGGTTCAAATCCCACCGTTGGAAGAAAAATTTATTATCGGGCGCCTTGGCTGAGAGCGCCCGGCCCGAAGGCGCCAAAAACAAATCGAACAACAACAAACAAACACGAACAGCGATCGCAAGGGACAGAACTGCCCATAGGACAAAATGCCGTCGCACAAATTTTAATTCATTGCCTCACCTTCATTTTGACAGAATATGTCTCTGGTTAATGATTTATTATTTGATATTTAACATTATGAAAGCATCTACTATCCCCAAGTCACATCTGCCGTCATAGTATCAAGAACGATGCTCTCTTTCCTGGTGACTATATTTTTCCGTCAGTGTATTCAACCGCTGTAGTATGCAGTCACATCGCGTTTGGTTATACTGCAGTTCCAAAGAAAGCAGCAGGTGCAGAAGGGCGTGAATTTTACAGAACCATCAGTGTTATAGGTCATGGTTATAAAATGCTAAAACAAATTATTTACAGATCAGTAGAAAAACTGATTAGACCTGGGGAACGAAAAACAGCCAAACAAACAAACGAACGAGCAAGTGAAGTGAAGTAATTCTGACACTTCATATCTTAGAAAATGGGTTGACGAAAAAAAAAAATATATATAAAACATATGTGTATAACTTTATGGATTCGCAAAAATCTTTTGACAGCAACGACTCGAACATTATCTTTAAAATTCTGAAGGTAGTATGGGTAAACTGTAGGTAATGAAAAGTTATATTCAACTTTAACTGAAACCCACCGTGAAGGGTACGCAGTGGTTGGGAAAGTAGTAAGACAGGCTTGTAGCCTTTCCCAATGTAATCGAGCAAGGAAGTCTTTTCTGAAAGCCTTTATCCGAAGTGTTCCCTGGTACGGGACTTAAAAGTGATCTATAAGGTCGATGTACAGACAACTAGTCGATTGAAAATTTTGATATTTGGTGCTACAGAGGAACGCTGAACGTTGCATAAGGAGACGGAGTAAGTACTTACTTTACTTTCCGTGTCCGAGTGAGAACATCTAAACTGTCTTCTTCCAAAACTCTGCAGCTTTAATGCCCTTGTCATTGCATAAAAGCAGGTCTTCCGTTGTACAAACAACTTCCATCCTTGGGCACATGAACAAATGTTCATTAATCTGTATGTTCCTGTATTTGCATTGGTCATCTTCAGAATAGCCTCACTTAACCATATTTACTTTGCATCTTGTGACTCCTGTTCTTAATCTATTCAGTGTTCTCCATGTACTGTAATGTAGTTTCTGCCCTTGTGCAATTTCTTCCTTGTGTTGAAGATTCGTATTTTGTAAAGAATCCGTCCATAAAGACAGGCGGCGAGTCTCAGGTCGGCCTTCTAGTGGTACGGTCTTTTGGATGAAGCTCTTCCCAGACTTAAGACGGAATTGCTTGGTGGTTATACATTACGTGCCTTGGGTCGGTTTGCTGTTTGCTCCTTTCTATTTCACTGGCTGCTCTACGTCTGATATTTGGCGGTGCTATGGCCACAAGTGGGTAAATTTTGTGGACAGGTGTTGGCCTCAAGCATCCAGTGGCAGTCCTGATAGTCTCGTTTAGAGCAATGTCTACTTGTCTGGAGTGGCACGATGCCTCCCACACTCGTACCGCATATTCTCCTGCTGCAAAACAGAGTCCCATTGCTGATGATCGCAGAACTTCAGGTTGCGCTCCCTATATGGATCCAGTCAGTTTACGAATAATGTTGTTCCTTGCACATGTTTTTCCTTTCAGATCTGTGCAGTGTTTTTTTAAATGACAGCGTTCGATCTAAGCTGACACTCAAATATTTAGGCTTGGCGCAGTGGCGTGGTCTAAAGCCTCTCCATTCTATTGCCAGTTGTTTTGACGCCTCTCTATTACGCAGGTGGAATGTACATACATCAGTTTTTCCGGGTTAGGTCACAGGTGGTTTACATCATAGTAGTTCCCCAAGGCAATCAAAGCCTCTGTCAGTTTTCTGTAATTTCTTCAAACGTTCTTCCTTGAACAGTAATGGCAATCTGCATAAATGAATCTTCCTAACTCCGGCTGGTGTGGCTGGTCATTTGTGTACATATTGTACAGAATAGGGGAGAGAAAGCTTCCTTGTGGTAGACTATTCTTTTGGTTCCTCCATCTGCTTTTCTTCCCTTGGAGGTTTACATAGAAGCTACGATTTTGCAGCATGACTCTTAACATGTAAGTCAGTCGTAAGTAATGAGGAGGTACTAGGTTATGGATGTTCGGGATTATCCATTTTATTTATTAAATTTATGAATTTATTTTACCTCTTACACCTAACCAGGCTTACTCAAAGTGAACAGGTTGTTTAGTATATTACAAAAAAAAAAAAAAAAAAAAAAAAAAAAAAAAAAAAAAAAAAAAAAAAAAAAAAAAAAAAAAAAGGTTGGTAAGCTTAAGGGACTTAACTACGGGGTCATCAGTCCCTAAACTTACAAACTACTTTTGAACTACCTACAACTAAGGACGGCACAAATATCCATGCCCGAGGGGGGATTCGAACCCCCGACCGTAGTGGTCGTGCAGACCGTGACTGAAGCGCCTCAGTCCCCTCGGCCACCGCGGCCGGCTAGTATATTACAGACATACCATATGTAAAGTAAGTATTAAAGTAAAAAAAAATACAGATTATTACTACACTATAATTGTAACAATACATAGATAATTTATAAAAATTAAAAATTATAATAGTAAAAATAATAATGACATTATTAATAATAATGACTTTGCAAAAGAAGTATATATCATATTGTGAACATCAGCCCTATTAAATTTAGGAATAGCCTCGTTATGTTTTTACAGATTGTGAGGTATTCACAAGAAACAGAGCCATAAGATTATAAAATGTGGTGAAAAAGATATAGAAGAAGTTGATTGGTTAGAGGAAGAGAAATAGAATGGTAAGATTCAGAGTTATGATGGAGAGAAGAGAGAACTGAGAGGAGGGTACGAATGGAGGCTATGCCGTCGTGAATATGTAAATTTTTATCTTCCTCTTAAATGTCAAGTAGTTTAGAGTAAGACGAAGATCACGTGGCAGTGTGTTCCATAGTCGTATGGCTGAGCTGGAGAAAGACACGGAGAAAGATTATTGTTGTGTGAAGGTACCGCCAAGATACTAGAACGTATCCGATCTGTTACTGCGGTTGTGGAATGATGATAGCAGTTTTATGTGACAAGAGAAGTACTGGGGACAGTAATGGGGCATGTTAAATAATTAATAAATAATAAAAAAATACTGGGGATACTGGTGGCTGAGAAATGGATGGTGTAAGCGCAGGGTTTGAAAATCGCGCTACTTATGTGGTAGCATCCAACCTATCTGGGTATATGAAGGACATTCGTGTATTGCACACATTACTAACACAATCATTAATCACTAACTGGAGGCGTCTCGCATTTTCACTATTTGTGCCGTGTTGAGCTATATCACAGTAGTAAATATTTTGCAAGACAAGTGTTTGGACTAATTTTTGTTTAAGCTGGGTTGGAAATATTTTTCTAAATTTTTGGATAGCATATAGGGATGACGGCGATTTCCTGCAAGCTACAACTGTTTGTTTTTCCCAGTTTAGGTGTTCATCCAAAATTATCCCAAGGTCTTTCACTATTTTTAATATTATAATTAGGTACGATTGAGGTGTATTTCAGGGTTTCATGAATTATACGTAGCGTAGATATAACTTCTCTCATCTTTCAATGTGGAATGCATTTTACGACTATAACAGGATTCAACTTTTATACCTTAGGTTCTTTATTAACATAATTTTGTTGGAGTTTCTGGGACGTTTTCGACGTTGGTCTTATGGTGTATATATTTCAAATTTAGTAATCCAACGTCTAACCTTTTCACGGGTTTACAACTTCAATGTTGGGACGTCGTAATTTTCTACAGCCCTCTAAAGTAAATGCTACTCAGTTTAACATTAAATTATAATCGTGCGGAATCGATTGCATTCTCTAGTAAAGGAGCATCTACACAGCTACTGCGGTGTTGAGGAATTTTGATTGATTTTTCCCAAAAAAATTTAAAAGTTCATTTTAAAATATTTTCTTGAAAGTAATGAAGTATAATGTAAGTTTCGATTACCCTGGCTATGAAATAGTTTGCAGTGACAGGTGCCAATGCCTAACGTAGAGCCGACCGCGGTGGCCGAGGGGACTGAGGCGCTCCAGTCACGGTCTGCACGGCCACTACGGTCGGGGGTTCGAATCCCCCTCGGGCATGGATATTTGTGCCGTCCTTAGTATTAGCTAGTTCATAAGTAGTTTGTAAGTTTAGGGACTGATGACCCCGTAGTTAAGTCCCATAGACACTACGAACATTTGAACATTCTTAACGTAGAAATGAAAAGTTACAGTATTCTTTGATATAGATACACAGTTTTGCCAAGTGTGTTTTATGGCTACTATATAATGTAATGTTTGTTTCAAGCAATAGCTAGTTACCGTACAGAGAATTTAACAGATAAAAATTGCCTTTGATTATACCCATCTACATCAAGGTACATTCGCAACTGAGCCGCGAAACAACACGGTGTGATTTCTCTCTACAAGGCGCCAAACTGAGCAGAAGAACCCGCCGACTGGTGGAGGAAGGCTTCGGCTCGGCGTTGATAAGGGGGGGGGGGGGGGGGGCGGTGAGGGGCTGGCCCTTTGTGGCGCGCTGCCCCACAGGCTCAGCACTCCAGCTCTCCGAGGAAATTTGATGGATGTGCTGCCTTCCTCTCCCCCGCCCCCGCAATAGGGGTTGATGAGGCTGATTTCCTGCCCGGACAGACGAAGATTATCAGACGATATCTCCTCTATCCTTTGAGTTCCCTTTCTTTGATCTGTTATTTACCGTCTTGGAGGTACAGTTATTTTTAACTTTATCTGTTCCTCTTTCAAATGGAAGTGATTGCTGGAAATTGGTAAGGGTGTGTAATTTACATTACTCGGTAAAAAATGCATATATATAGATGAGGGTGGAAGTTGCTAGGATAAGAAAGTAATTATTCCAAGATGATGAAATATTTTATTTTTTGATGCCTGTAGTCATCAAAAACGGTAAAGTAAAACAGGCGTTATCCCACGAGGGTGATCAATAAATAGAAGGAATTACTCACGTGCCAAATTCGAATATTACAAGAATTTATTACAACAGTGTATAACCTCACCCCTATACTACACCATGCGATAATTAGAAAATGACCCATGTGCCTAATTATCCTACTTAGATGGAAAAAGCTATCGGTAATGAAGCCAGTGATGCAGTGGAGGCTATTACCGGAACGTTGACGCACCTTCTTCGTTTGCAACAACGATCGAAATTGGCAAAGAACACAGGAATTTTGGCATATGATTAATTAAGGTTTTAATGAAGAAAATGCCAAACAAACGGAATGTTTGTATAGTCGGATGGGTTGTAACTTAAACAGTGGTAGCACTGCTGTGTAGACGGTATGTAATGGAATCTACGCGGCCGGCCGCAGTGGCCGAGTGGTCTGCGGCGCGCCAGTCACGGTCTGTACGGCCGCTACGGTCGGGGGTTCGAATGCCCCCTCCGGCATGGATGTTTGTGTCACGTTTAGTATAAGGTAGTTCATAAGTAGTTTGTAAGGTTAGGGACTGATGACCCCGCAGTTAAGTCCCTTAAGCTTAACAAACATTTGAACATTTGGAATCTACGCTGATAGCAACGTTGTTGACATACCTACCTTACCTCCGAGCAAGCGGACTGAAAGTCCCACATCGCCGGCTTGCGCACAATCAACTCAGTGACTTGTTAGCGAGCGGTCTAACGTAACGGTGTCACTGTGTTATGCTAACGCATTACGTTCCTCCACAGCAGACCGAAAATGCACAGTATTACTGTTCGTTTTTGGAGCATCACCTGCGACCAGCTTTGCGAAAGAAGCGGCATCACTTTCTGCGCAAACCACCGTTAATCTTGCACGACAATGCGAGGGCGCCTACAGTGCAACCTGTGGCTGCTCTGTTCGGACGATGGGACTGGAAAGTACTGTCCCAGAAGTTAAGGCCTTGCCACTTTGATTTGATTCCGAAGATGAAGGAACCACTTCGAGGCATTCGCTTCAGAACTGTTCCAGAGTTTCGACAGACAGTAAACCGCTCCATTCGCGCCATCAACAGAACAGGCTCTGCCTTCCACATTGCTGGTAACGGGTTCTAGAAAACGCTGGTGACTAGTTTGCAGGATAGAAACTGGTGCAGACATCTGACGCATTTCTAGCAGTTGTGAATAAATAGTTGCCATTATTTAAGTTCCAACCCTCGCTTCGACTCAGGCGACGAAATGAAGCACACAGTAGAGGATTGTCTCTTGTCACAGCCACAGGAATTCTGGGAATAGGGAATCCTTCGGTTTGTTAAACGGTGAGTAGTTGTCCGCAGGCCTCTGGTGATCACTTTTGCTTAAGGACTTCAGTTACACCCACAGTGTTGTTTCGTAACTTTTCATTTGAACATCCCTCGTATATGAGTGAGAAAATTTACACAAATATATCGAATAGTAAAAAATTCTTTATAGCTTATTTATTACTTTTTGTATTTCGGGAAAAAATACAACAAATGATAGTTTTTTTACCTTTATTAAAGGTTTTGCTCATTCAAAAATGCTTTGTTTTGTGGGAGAGTTTGTTCCGAACATTTGTGATCTGTGGCTAGAGCAATCACAATGATTTTCAAAAGCCGAGGCGCTAGGAAATGCCCGTGTTCGACTCGTCCCTCGGGAATTGTTGCGTGTATGTTGTCCTTAGTATAAGTTAGTTTAACTTAAGTAATCTGTAAGTCAAGGGACTGACGAACAGTGTTGATTGTTCTCTTAGAAGTGCAAACATTTGATCTTTTTGGTTTCCAAAAGCAGTCGCAGCTGTTGGAGGATTTGTGTGTTTTGCACTACACAATTACTTTAATCAGAGGGTTGATGGTAATGTTTATTGAAAACAAATGATAGACAGACGTCACTGAAGTACTTATAATTTACCTCCTATTGTATTGATATCTTGTTACTTTGTTTTTATCTATAGAAATACAAACTAAAATGATATTATTTTTGAAAAACATCGAGGAGAATTACGATCAGAATGTTCAGAAATCAGTTAAGATCGCAATGATATATGTCGATTGCACTCAGGCAGCTCCTGTTCAAGGCAACCGGTGGCCAACAGTATGATTGGAGTTGTCTGAGGATGGCTGCTTAAAAGGCCGAAACCGGTAACCTTTAAATAAATTGCGATCTTGACTAACTTTTTAGTGGTAGCATGATTTTCTTGAGACTAGAGTAATGGAAAGCCGAGTGTTTAAACTATATTTGGCGCAAATGCAATGGTCATGTCGTTGTGTTATATTATTCAAAATGTATCATACAATTTAATTTCCTCTGGTGTCAAGTATAACCCATTCCAAACCGCCCGCATAATCCGAGGCGTAAGAATGTGTCTGGACAGGTATGTTGGCGCATCAACGGCAGCCACGTGTGAGCGTACAGTACTTGTGATTTAACAGAATTTGCCGCGAAAGCGGAGCGGAGTAATTATTTGCCAGGCCCTAACCGTACGCGGAGGATGCGAAATTCCGCTGACCATATGTCACAGAAGAGCTGCAGCTTCTCTCTCTCTCTCCCTCCCTCTCTCTCTCTCTCTGTGTGTGTATGTGTGTGTGTGTGTGTGTATGTCAAAGACCATCAGGACTGCGTGCAGCCACGTAAACTACAGTGTCCTCCTGGCAGAATGTGGAAACAGTCATCTGGCAATTATATTCTGAATATGCATCCAGGCTTAATTTCAGAACGATTCCAGTAAATATTATTTACATTAATTTTTCAATTCACTGAAACGTACCGGCAACGAAAAATTAAAACTGTACGCCAGTGTTAAACCGCAATATAATTGTACTTTGCTCCTGCATCTGTGCTCTAGTGAACGTTACAGTGGGTGAGCAACGTGATGGAAAGGGGTGTAGTGTTAGTATTATACAGCCATGCTGCCTTGAGTGATATCACAGATGTTCGATTCAGTGCCATTTATCGTATCTAGTAGTGGCTGTCGTTGAAATTCAACACAGTAACACCTGAAGATGCGTCTCTAATGACGCGAAACCGGTAGTGGACCTGTATAAAAAAGGACCTCAATAAAAAAAAAATGCTGAAGCGGCTCCAGAATTTATTGGTTGTTTTATGAGAGGACATTTTTAGGTCAATCTTCAAAAAAAGTGTTTCTTCTACTAAATATAGTCTTACAATCAATTTTTAAAACAATTGATAATTTGTAAAACAATTGATAATTTTTTAAAACAATTGATTAATTCAAAAAAGAAAATGTATTTACTCAGCTGCGGATGCCCCAATTATAAATTAACCTGTCTTCAGTTATAGTTTTACAAACTTTCTTATAGCTACATTTATTTTGTTTTATTTGTTACTAACCTTAGTGTCTGACGTAGTTAGGAAATATTTTTGTTCCATTCTCTGTCACTTCTGTGGCTGTTGGGACTTTTCGTCTGTATTTCCGTTTACCTGTCTCTCGAACCTTATGACGTCGTGTATCTTGAAAAATGTGTCCTGCAGTAATATCCGTTTCCTGGCACATACACATGAATCTTAGGAAATTGCCTGCGAAAGGTTTTGGAACTAGATTTAGTAGTAAAAACGTAATAAATCAAAAAACTGATTCGTGATAGGACAGTTTTACAAGTATCCTAGTTTTTACAACACCAAATTTACCGAACTATTTCTGTAGTATATTTACGTACGCCTGTGCAATGATTAAATTCTGACTCCATGCCGAAATTCCGTAGTTTTATTGCAGAAAAATCAGAACTAGAAAGCGATAAACTTTTCATCCTTTAGTCTTTTTTTGGGTTTATCACAGAGAAAACCTTTCGAAAAGCTCTGAAATCGTCTGTAGGGTTAAGTGCTCTCATTTTCAAGCAGTGGATAAATAAAGTCTTGTTCATGCATCGGCTGTGTAGCAGTTTTAGCTGTATCTCCTGAAATAGTTACGACAAGGAGTAGTTTTGGTTGAGATCCTTCTTAGGAGGAAGTGCGTCACACATACACACACACACACACACACACACACACACACACACACACACACACAGAGAGAGAGAGAGAGAGAGAGAGAGAGAGAGAGAGAGATACCCTTATTATTCTATTTATACAGGGTGTAACAAAAAGGTACGGCCAAATTTTCAGGACACACAAAGAAACAAAATATGTTATGTGGACATGTTTTCGGAAACGCTTAATTTCCATGTTAGAGCTCATTTTATTACTTCTCTTCAAATCACATTAATCATGGAATGGAAACACACAGCAACAGTACGTACCAGCGTGACTTCAAACACTTTGTTACAGGAAATGTTCAAAATATCCTCCGTTAGCGAGGATACATGCATCTACCCTCCGTCGCATGGAATCCCTGATGTGCTGATGCAGCCCTGAAGAATGGCGTATTGTATCACAGCCGTCCACAATATGAGCACGAAGAGTCTCTACATTTGGTACCGGGGTTGCGTAGACAAGAGGTTTCAAATGCCTCCATAAATGAAAGTCAAGAGGGTTGAGGTCAGGAGAGCGTCGAGGCCATGGAAAATGTCCGCCTCTACCAATCCATCGGTCACCGAATCTGTTGTTGAGAAGCGTACGAACACGTCGACTGAAATGTGCTGGAGCTCCATCGTGCATGAACCACATGTTGTGTCGTACTTGTAAAGGCACATGTTCTAGCAGCACAGATAGAGTATCCCGTATGAAATCATGATATCGTGCTCCACTGAGCGTAGGTGGAAGGACATGAGGCCCAATCAAGACATCACCAACAATTCCTGCCCAAACGTTCACAGAAAATCTGTGTTGATGACGTTATTGCACAAGTGCGTGCGCATTCTCGTCAGCCCACACATGTTGATTGTGAAAATTTACAATTTTAATGTAAAGATAAATACTAAAATGAGTTCTAACACGGGAATTAAGCGTTTTCGGACACATGTCCACATAACATATTTTCATTCTTTGTGTGTGAGGAATAAATCCTGAAAGTTTGGCCGTATCTTTTTGTAACACAATGTATACTGATTGTCATCAGGGCCCATCCAGGCGGCTCGGGCGAGTCGCCCACATTAATTATCTGAGGTGTTTGGGGGATCAAACCGAATCCACGAAATTTCAATTGACTGAGAGGGGGTCTCGGCAAATCTCATGTAATGTTTTTTCCGCAAGAAACAGTGCAAAACTGGGTTAAATTAAGTAAAACATGCTTCACGTCTATAATATGGCTAGTAACACATTAGCCCCTTGATTGTTCCTGTAAGGATACACGACCTTTCTTTTCCAAGCGCGTCTTTGTCGTAATTGGAACGCAACACTTGCGGTAGCATCAGTGCTGGCCATCCGGGCGCATCTCTCACGCTGCGTGAAGCCCAGGCCAGTCGACTCGGCTACAGCCGTACGAGCGTTCATTTCATGCGCGTTTTTTTATTTTTATTTTTAAATTTTTTTATTTTTTACTGTTGTAAAAAAAAAAAAAAAAAAAAAAAAAAACGAACCCTGCCTCTGCCTCGTACTAACAGTTACTCAGATGTGGGTATAAATCGTAGCGCTGATACATATTGGGTGGCGCTGTATTATTTCAGTACATTAGGAGAGTATTCTCCATGAATGCAGTGCAAAAGATAAATAAATAAATAAAATAAATAAATAAAAGTTCAAATGTTTGTAGAGCTTATGGGACTTAACTACGGGGTCATCAGTCCCTACAAACTACTTATGAACTAGCATATACTAAAGACGGCACAAACATCTATGCCCGAGGGGGATTCAAACTCCCGACGAGGAACGGCCTCGCGCATCGTAGCATAGCGCCTCAATGCGCCCAGGCGCTCCGCCGCGGCTATGCAGTGCATGATCTATTAATTGCTGTTGATGAGTCATTAAGTCACAAATAATCGATGTAAATTCATTCAAATTAATTAATTTCAAATGTAATGACTGTTTCACAGTCGTCCGCCTTTTTCCTTTATTGGGACCGGCAACTATTGGTAGTTTCTGTGGTGCACGAGAGATGGTACGGCGGCATGGGCGCTCCATTTTTTCGGTTCTCGAAACAAAAAGCAGAGGCGATGTGGTAGACCCGTCTCTCAGACGTTAGGAAAAGCTCGCGTAAAACATGGGTGGATGTGCTTAATAGGAAGATTGCATTCAGCACGTTTTCTCTTCTGATATCCTGAATTCAGTGCGCATTTCTGAGATTAACGACGTTGAATGAGATTGAATAATATTTTGTTTTCGCAAGATGGATGATCGTAAATTGTAATATGGATGGCATAGTTCGGTACCGGCGTGTTTTTGAATATGTTGGCGTACGCGGCGCCCCTGGGACTCCGTTCCCCGGGCGACAAGCGGATTGTGTTTTTCTCGATTTCAAAAAGGCATTTGACGCGGTGCCACACTGCAGACTGCTAACGAAGATATGAGCTTATGGAATAGGTTGACAGATTTCTGAATGGCTGAGAGACTTCCTAAGTAATAGAACGCAATACGTTCTTCTCGACGGCGAGTGTTCATCAGAGACGAGTGTATCGTCAGGCGTGCCCCAGGGGAGTGTGATAGGACCGCTATTATTTTCTATCTATATAAATGATCTGATGGACATACTAACTTGTAATTTGCGGCTGTTTGCTGATGATGCTGTGGTGTATTGGAGGGTGTCGTCTTTGATTGTATAGCTTACAGGACGACTTAGACAAAGTTTCTAGTTGGTGTGAAGAATGGCAGCTAGCCCTCAATGTTGAAAAATGTACGGTGATGCGCATGAGTAGGAAAAACAATCCCCATAATATTCGAATACAGTATTATAGAGCGATATGAAATGGAACGAACATGTAAGGACAGTTGTGAGTAAGACGGACAGCCGTCTTCGGTTTATTGGTCGAATTTTAGGAATTTGTACTACATCTGTAAAGGAGACCGCGCATAAAACGCATGTATGACCACGTATTGCTCAGGTATTTGGGACTCGCAGCAGATCAGTTTAAAGGAAGACATAGAGGCGGTTCAGAGGCGAGCAGCTGGACTTGTTACCGGTAGGTTCGAGCAATGCGCGAGTGTCACGGAAATACTCCGGCAACTCAATTGGGGATCGCTGGAGGAAAGACGACGTTCTTTTCGTGGATTTCTGTTGAGGAAATTTAGAGGGCCGGAATTTGAAGCTGAATGTAGTACGGTCTTGCTGCCACCTACTTACATTTCGCATAGTGATCACAATGACAAGAGAAATTAGGGCTCGTATGCAGGCATTTAGGCATTCTTCTTTTCCTCCTTCTATTTGGGAATGGAATAGGAAAAGAAATGCCTGATAGTGGTACAGTGTACCCTCCGCCACGCACCTTACGGTGGATTGCGGAATATGTATGTAGATGTAGACCGCCCCACCCTAAATCCGGCGCTGATTTTCATAATAGAAATGTTCAAATGTTTGTACAGCTTACGGGACTTAACTACGGGGTCATCAGTCCCTAAACTTACAAACTACTTATGAACTAGCTAATACTAAGGACGGCACAAATATCCATGGCCGAGGGGGGATTCGAACCCCCGACCGTAGTGGCCGTGTAGACCGTGACTGGAGCGCCTCAGTCCCCTCGGCCACCACGGCCGGCTTTCATAATAGCTTCACGTTTCTAAATCTATTATGTCTACTTAGAGATTATATAAGTAAAACTTGCTAGGCCAATGGTCTTATTTGCAGAAGTAGGTATTCGTCTCTATTAATCTATTCTGACTCTGCATTCCAAATATTGATATTTATTTCTTGGATTTGCAGTACACCATGTCAGATGAATGACCGAGTGGCAGACGAATATATATACTTTTTTCATTAACAACACAGAGTGACCCACCACCTTGAAACTCTAAGATGGTTCGTATACTACCTGTGTTAGCAGCATTGGTAACGGTTGCTGGTTTCTTAGCCGTCGTATGAACTGGAAGTATTAGCTTCGTGTGCTCTACGCCGTTGCCCGCCCCTAGCCACGTGGAGGCGAACCAGTTCTTCGCAACCGTACCTAGCTTGCCCAGTGAGTTAAAGTTTTACCAAATATGGTTTACATTGTTTTGTTTGAGAAAACATTTGAAATAAATATGAAATTAAAAATAATAAATTTATGATTACAGAGCTGTGTTACAATAACATTATTCCTAAATTCTACAGAGATAAAATTTGGTAAGTATACAATTAATTAAAAATAGTTATTAAAAATGAATTACATTTAAGTTATAACAAGAAATAGTACAGATCAGTAGTAGGATAAAAATGTAATTAATTCTTATTTGTCTACGCATCACATCAGTATAAAAAGAATCTGAAAAGAGAGTCAACGTCTTCGAGTTGACCTGATCAGGTACAATATTATAGTCACAGTAGTGATTAACAAAGAATGATTACATAGAGAGCGGATTGATTTAAATTGTACAGAAATATTTTTCAAGACAATGGTCTAGTAAAATTGCAGTGAAATCCTGTTATTTGAAGTAGGTATAGGCAATACAGAGTTGTTCTCAATAGAATATTAACATCTTGTAGTTACTTTTTAAGTCAAGGTTTGTTTACATGATTTTTGTATTCAAACCGTATATACATGTATATCAGCAGGATTCTGTCTGAGACGATAAGATTATAATCATGCAATAAAAGACTATAAAATAGGCCCCTATAGACATTTTGAAAACACATTAAGAATGTAAAACAGGCGAAGTGAAGATCTATGTAACAGTCAGACGAATAGCCTGGGAGCGCATGCGGCTGCTGGAACATCCGACTGCCCGCTGCGCGCACCTGCAGCTGCCAGCCGACGCGCCATCCTGGTCGGCCGCTGTCGGCTTCCCCCGGTGTTTCAGCTGCGCCGTCGCATCCAAGTTGGCCAGCAACTTCGGACAGGCCTTGAGGGAGTCTCTCGCCGCAGTGTGCCGCCGCACCGCTGCCAACGATAAACACTTTTCGCCACACCACGAGTTCTAGGGCATTCCTCTGTGGTTTTCACTCAATAAAAAACTTGCCACCTCTCGAGCGCAGACCTGTAAACCGACAGCAATCTAGACAATAAACTTCGAGCGTCGTACAAACTCAGTTTCTGATGGGTATTTTCCATTCGGGAATGAGGTTTAATTGCAGGATGTATAAGACAAGTACGCAGGACGTGTTCTTTTATGTTGTCGGCAATGTGTTCGTGGTTAATTTATATCTTCCTGTAATTTTTTAAGGAAAGGTCACGTAGCATCTTGTGCCTATAAGCCATTACCGCGGCGCCAGTCACGGTCTGCACGGCCACTACGGTCGGGGGTTCTAATCTCCCCTCGGGCATGGCTATTTGGGCCGTCCTTAGCTCGTTCATAAGTAGTTTGTAAGTTTAGGGACTGATGGCCCCATAGTTAAGTCCCATAAGCTCTACAAACATTTGAACATTTTGAACCTTTCCGCGGTGTAGCAGCCGAGCGGTCTAAATTGCCTCGATGCGGAGCGCGCGGTTGCTCGCCGATGGAGGTTCGAGTCCTCCCTGGGACATGATTGTTTGTGTTGTCCTTAGGTTAGTTTACCTTAGTTTCAAAATGTTCAAATGTCTGTAAATCTATTGGACCAAACTGCGTGGTCATCAGTCCGTAGCTTAAAAACTACTTAAACCTAGGTAAACTAACCTACGGACAAAGACACACACACCCATGCCCCAGGAAGGACTCGAACCTCCACGGGGAGCAACCGCGCGCTCCGCAGCGAGATGCTTTAGACCGCTCGGCTACTCCACCGCGGCTTACCTTAGTTTAAGTAGTTTGTAAGCTACGGACTGATGGCCACGCAGTTTGGTCCGATAGATTTACGAACATTTGATACAAGCCCTTAGTATAAAGTTTATACATTAGCAATGTTGCACAGTAGCCGATTGCAAATGATTGTTGAAGGAAGGGAAGGAAGAAGGATAGGAAAGAAAGGATTGACTGTGGATGCACTTGGGCACTGATATTAAGCAATGGCGACAAGTGAAAATGTGAGTCGGACCGGGAATCGAACCCGGGTCTCCCGCTTCGGGCCTGCGGTCACCTTAACCACTTTTTTTTCCACCTTCTATAGGTAGTTCTCTGTGCTGCGGACGCTGATCGTTTTTGTTCGTTCTTGTTCGGTGTGTTGTTGGCTCAGCTTTTTTTATTACAGAGGGCGTTGAGCCCCCTGACCGGGCGCGCTGAGCCACGGCGCCCGGCATTGACCATCCATGCTCGCCTCCCGTCCGTCTCAAATTCTCACATGTCGCACGCTATGTTTGTAGCGTCCCTGTCGACGCACTCTTACACTCGCCATTACGGATTCTCGTGCGAGGTCGGACGTATGACCGCATCTGCGGTGAAATAACTGAAGCTAACGCCGTCGTTGCATTTAAATACTTATTGTAGGCCTATTTGTGTTGTGACTGTTCTTTCGGACGTCCGAAAGAACAGACACCACACCAATATAATGAGTTGTGTTACATTCAACTGGAAAAATGTCTACGATATTTTGTTTCATGCATAATTGTCCATCAATTCATCATCATCATCATTGTACTCATGGGCCTTTAAGGCGTACAGCAGAATAAAAAAGGATACAGGTTTCACATTATAAAAAAAATGCAAAATTTATACATTACAAAAGTAAAAACGAAATTAAAAATTAAAGTCAGTCACAATCTCAATACAGGACACATTTATTGCAGACGGCGGTCCAACGTTGTCGGTCCCCAGCCTCATGTTCTACCGCTGACGGCTCTACTTGTTTTAGGATTACCAATACCCGCTCCATCGCGTCTTCTATCGTCCTTTTGGGTGTCTTCCAGTAGGTTGGGAACGGAGAACACGGTTTGAGAGGTATCCGTCGGCTCGGAATATGTGTCCAAATCGTTTTAGCCTCTTCTGCGACAATATTCTGGCGATGTGCAATTTCCATATCGCCGGTAAAGGTCTTCTCTTATTCTTCGTTCCCATTTGCCGTCTATGGTATTGTATAATGGTACATATATTTTCCGGAGTATCTTCCTCTCGAACGCACAGATTGCTTCTTCAGTTGTTGCCAAAGTTGCCCAGCTTTCACAACCATATAACACCACCGCTTGTACTAGTGTCATGTACAGCCGAATCTTGTTTTTCTGTGATGTTAGCCTGGATTTGAAAAGATTGATTATTCTGAAGTAGATGAGATTATCGTTTGTTATTCGTTGTTGCACCTCTGTCGTTACTTCATTTTTGCTGGCCAATTTGTATCCCAGGTGTTGTAATTCTTTCACTTGTTCGAAAGCATGACCATCAACAATAATGGAAGGGTCTGATGTCGTGAGACAACGATATATTTTGTTATGCTCTCGTTCACTACGATCAATATTTGTTTCGCGTTGCGGAGGAATCGTGTAGTGTCAGCAAGGATCATAACATCGTCAGCAAATGCCAGGATTGTGTCTGTTACCACCACATCCATTTCTCTGTTTAGAACATTATTGCGGCTTACCTTCTCCAAGATCAAGTTGAATAGTATTGGCGAAGTGGATCTCCTTATCGCAGCCCAGTCTGAATACCAAATGGTTATGATAGTTGGTTGCCGAACCTCACTTAGCAAGCTTCTTTTAGTCGGATGTCTTTTGGTGGAATGTCGAGCTCCTCTTGTCCATCAATTCCGTAAAAAAAATGTAGACCTGGAAACACGACATCGATTTTGATCCTATGACAGAAAGAGGGGTGATTGATGTACCGATAATAGTTTTATCGTCGTACGCCACCCGATAGCATAGTGACGTAGCTGCCAGAACTCCATCTGTGTGTACCGTGTAATGGAGAATGTTTACAGCCATATCTCCCTGTGTGTTGTCATCCATGCCATGGAGACGCACTCGAGCTTTCTACCGCCAACTGAGCGAATTCGAAAATTGTCACATTGTGGCTTTACAAGTGGCGGTGTGGTCATTTAGGAGAAGTGCCACGCAAGTCGGAAGTGCTGCAGCTGCTGTACGACGATGCGAGTTACAGTGGCCACATAAACATTCTCACAGCCGTAAGTGAGGTTCTGGACGTCCAAATATGACAGACGTTCGCAGAGAGCGAACAGGGCAGTTGTGGCAGATCGTGCAGTTACCAGAGTACAGAAAAGACGATTTGTGAGCCTGAAAGTGTCAACACGAACTGTTGCCAATCGGTTACTAGCAGCAAAACTGTGGGCACTCACGGCTGTAGCCTGCCTTCCACCCGCGTCACAGCATAAACGTGCACGGCTGGAATAGCGCAGTAAGAAGATTTCCTGGAAGATGAAACGAGATTATGTGTACGACCTGTTATAGTGCTGTTGCAGCGCAAAATTGTGGCAGAGAAACTGTCAACCAATCATCAGCGAAGCTATGCGAAAACAGGTTATCGGTTCTGTCGTAAATGCGACGCCAGTATCTCGTGACGACAGCAGACGCCGCGTTGGCGAGTTGAAAGCCTACAGTCAGCGGATTGTTGACTGATACGGACGAAAAAGCGAGAGAGTATATTCGTCAGCTTTTTAATCATTTCATAACTACACGTAACTCTGTACATGAGTGAATAAGACCGAGGATACGTCAGCGGTTTAAGGGTCTTACTGAGTGAACTTTGCACTCAGAAGTAGGACACATTCGGACATTACGAACCGTCCCATATGTCATACCTTCAGCCGATTTCTGTATATAAACTCCCGCTTTTAGAAGTTATAGTCACTTGGTCTTTGGAATAGAGGGTGATCAGGAGAGTAGTCGTCGATCCTATGATCTAATCTATGTATTCAACTTATGTCGCAGATAAAGCAGTATAAACTAGTAGCCACTACTCGCAGCTGGGAGATGGTCCGGAGGCAACTACTACGCTTCGTACTGACCATCATTGAACCGCTACTTACCGTCTTCAGAACGCTGAATACGATTGCTTCCTGACGCCAGCTCAGTCTTTATTGTTTGGCTCCCTAAAGGTCAATGATCCTGACGACGCGCTAGCGCCTTGCTGCCAACCCTGCCAGCAGTATCCAGGGACAATCTGACTCCCCGGCATCCAAGACCAGTGGTTCCAAGCCTGGACCCACAAGCAGCTTGCATAGACCGGAGGAGGGATAAAGCACCTCTCCTGGCTGTCTCTGCTTCGAACCTTAGCGGTCGCTGCGCGGCCACATCCGTCCGAACAGTATAGCAGTCGCCCCATTGAAGACTCGGCCGAAGGAGACGTCAGCTGCTGATTTAGCTTCTGCCGAGCTAGCGCCTACACCGTGGAATCTTGTATTTGGTTGAATTAACTTGTAAACTCTAATATTGTTTTACTAGCGTCCTCTGGCGCTCCACCAGGTTTCACGCCTCATCCTGACATAAAGCTGGGAACCTACCGCTCGGCCCCAGCAGCGCGTTAGTCAAAACCCCACTGGCCCCATCCAAGGCCTTATAGTCTGCGATCGGATCTGTTTTTAACCTTTGGTTTTTGTGGAAGGAACACTAACTAGCGCTCGGTGGCTGCAGAATACTGTAAGACCTGTTTCTTCTTGTTCTTGTTACAGTGCTCGGCCACTGACTACGCTTGCAACTTAATCTATTCTTGACGACGTGTACCAGCTTCCCTGTCCAGCACGATTATCGGTTTCCAAAAAAGCAAGTGTGGGGTATGAGGGAAATATAGCTGATAATTGTTTGTATCTCTTTGGGATGTAACTATTTAGGTCATCAGTCCAGAGGCTTACAAACTACTTAAACTGGGTTATGCTAAGGACAACAAATACACCCACGCCCGATCCAGGTCTCGAACCTCCGACGGCGAGCAACGGCGTTCTCGGCCGCAAGGCGCCTTGGAACGGCCGGCCACTCCATCGCGGCTCATATTCTTCTCTTTTGTAATGTTTGCAGTTTTATTCCTTTCAATCTGAATTTTACTAGACATGCCGAAGGATACACTTCAGAGCGCAGACAAGAATGAGGGAAACAGAAAACAGCAGACTGCTCTACTGACGCGAACTACTGTAGCCGGAACAACAATTGCTGCGCTGCTGGCTGCGTACTTGGCTGCGCCACCTGGCGGCCTGGTGTAATAAGGGCCTAAAACATTCTGTTGCCTTTCGTTGTTCCTTCGACAAAAGTTGTCACGTTGAGCTGCGAAACTGCACAGCGGACAGTTCTACAGTTTTGGCGCTCTCGTCTAAACGAAAATGACCGCTACAAATACACTCCTGGCCATTAAAATTGCTACACCAAGAAGATGATGTGCTACAGACGCAGAATTTTACCGACAGGAAGAAGATACTGTGATATGCAAATGATTAGCTTATCAGAGCATTCACAGAAGGTTGGCGCCGGTGGCTACACCTACAACGTGCTGATATGAGGAAAGTTTCCAACCGATTTCTCACACACAAACAGCAGTTGACTGGCGTTGCTTGGTGAAACGTTGTTGTGATGCCTCGTGTAAGGAGGAGAAATGCGTTCCATCGCGTTTCCGACTGTGATAAAGGTCGGATTGTAGCCTAACGCGATTACGGTTTATCGCATCGCGACATTGCTGTTAGCAGAATAGGGAATCAGTGGGTTCAGGACGGAAATACGGAATGCTGTACTGGATCCCAACAGCCTCGTGTAACTAGCAGTCGAGATGACAGGCATCTTATCCCCATGGCTGTAACGGATCGTGCAGCCAAGTCTCGATTCCTGAGTCAACAGATGGGGACGTTTGCAAGACAACAACCATCTGCACGAACAGTTCGACGACGTTTGCAGCAGCAGCTCGGAGACTATGTCTGCGGTTACCCTTGACGCTGCATCACAGGAGCGCCTGCGATGGTGCACGCAACGACGAACCTGGTTGCATGAATGGCAAAACGCCATTTTTTCAGATGAATCCAGGTTCTGTTTACATGATGAACGCATCCGTGTTTGGCGACATCGCGGTGAACGCACATTGGAAGCGTGTTTTCGTCATCGCCATACTGGCGTATCACCCGGCATGATGGTATGGGGTGCCACTGGTTACACGTCTCGGTCACCTCTTGTTCGCATCGACGGCACTTTGAACAGTGGCTGTTACATTTCAGAATTATTACGATCATTCATTCGATCCCTGCGAAACCTTACATTTCAGCAAGGTAATGCACGACCGCATGTTGCAGGTCCTGTACGGGGCCTTTCTGGATACGGAAAATGTTCGACTAAAGATCTCTCACAAATTGAAAACGGCTGGTCAATGGTGGCCGAGCAACTGGCTCGTCACAATACGCCAGTCACTACTCTTGATGAACTGTGGTATCGTGTTGAACCTGCTTGGGTACCTGTACACTTCATCCAAGCTCTGTTTGACTCAATGCCCAGGCGTATCAAGGCCGTTATTACGGCCAGAGGATCGTGCAGTCACGTCTCGATCCCTGAGTCAACAGATGGGGACGTTTGCAAGACTACAACCATCTGCACGAACAGTTCGACGATGTTTGCAGCAGCATGGAGTTTCAGCACGGAAACCATGGCTGCGGTTACCCTTGACGCTGCATCACAGACATGAGCGCCTGCGATGGTGTACGCGACGACGAAACTGGGTGCATGAATGGCAAAACGTTATTTTTTTCAGATGAATCCAGGTTCCGTTTACAGCAACATAATGGTCGCACCAGTGTTTGGCGACATCGCGGTGAACGCAGATTAGAAGCGTGTATTCGTCATCGACATACTAGCATATCACCTGGCGTGATGATATGGGGTGCCACTGGTTACACATCTCGGTCACCTCTTGTTCGCATCGACGGCACTTTGAACAGTGGCTGTTACATTTCAGAATTATTACGACCCTTCATTCAATCCCTGCGAAACCCTACATTTCAGCAGGATAATGCACGACCGCATGTTGCAGGTCCTATACGTGCCTTTCTGGATACGGAAAATGTTCGACTGCTGCCCTGGCCAGCACATTCTACAGATCTCTCACAAACTGAAAACGTCTGGTCAATAGTGGCCGAGCAACTGGCTCGTCACAATACGGCAGTCACTACTCTTGATGAACTGTGGTATCGTGTTGAAGCTGCATGGGTATCTGTACCTGTACACGCCATCCAAGCTCTGTTTGACTAAATGCTCAGGCGTATCAAGGCCGTTATTGCGGCCAGATGTGGTTGTTCTGGATACTGATTTCTCACGATCTTATAAATTAATGAAATGGAGCAACCAGTTCCTTGTCGTTATTTATTTTTAACTTTAAAGACCGGTTTCGGGCGCTTGAGTGCCCTTCTTCTGGTCTCTATACAGACAAACAAGTACATTGGTATACAGTAAGGCTATAGAACGTATAAAAGTCGATTACAGAAATTTGAAGCAGTTTCGAACCAAATAGATTGTAATAAAGATAAGTTCATATAATGGGATAAAATTAACACTTACATTTTTGTACTGTTGCTTAATAGATAAACATGCTACTAGTGGAATCAACGCTAAGTGCAAAGATTATGGAATGAATAACAGTCAGCTGGTAACAAAGTATCTATGGATGAGGCTTATAGTAAAAGAGTAACGATAAATAAGGGAAAAAGGCTATAGGAAAACAGTCATACTCAAAGTAGTTGAAGAAAAGCGTAAAGAGAGGAGCAGGTGACTGATAAATCAGTCGCTTAGCAGATTAAAATTCAGTAGTCTAGAAGTACAATGATAAGTGGCGCCATAGGCGGAATATTTCAGAACTACCAGCTGACACAGTAGTAGGATGCTTAGAATGTCACTGTCAGGGCATCTGTCAATATAAAGAATTTGTCATTGTGTCTGTGGCTTCAAAATTTAATGGGGATAGATTGATGAAGTGATTATGATACAACAAGTTAAGGATGTGGGTTATAAGTTTTAAGATGAGTAAACTCAGGATCTATACATCCAAATTGCGTGAAAATGTAATTACATGGCAGTTCTAGTATAATATATTTGTCCAATGAATACCAGTTTATCATCTGTATTTCTTCTTGGTGTAGCAATTATAGTGGCCAGTAGTGAAGTACGGAAATAACACCCCACGGTGCTGCAGAAGACGCCGTTCAATTGAAATTAAGAAAGTCGCTCGCTTAAGAGGGGGCATTTGGTGGGCATTTATCGACCCGTGCACGCAGTCGCGTAACGCAGCTCGCGTTCCAAAATTCCGCATCCAACTCGCGGCGCCGAATGCCGGAGGGGTATTTTAAAACTCGTCACGGAATCAATACGGGAGGAGTGCAGCGGCCGACACTCCTTCCCTCCGCGTCTTCCGGGGCGGCGCAGTAATATCAAAAGAGGTTTCCGAGCACTCCTCGTAAATATGTTATCGCTCGCTTTTGAGAGCGGCCGCCATTCTGGCCGGCAGCAGGGGCGGCCCTTTCGGGGCAGTCAGGGGTCGCGGGCGGACCGCGCCACGGTGTTTGTAAGGGCCAACGCCGCCTCTTCTTCTCGGGCCTACCTCAGCGCAAACACCAAACCGCTGACGGAATCTCTTTCCCCCCCTTCCCCCCTCGCGCTCTTTCCCCTCGTTAAAAAGGCAAGCGCACGTCTGAGGAAAAGAGTGATGGCCTGTAGACGTCGCAGCGGCAGGGGAGCAGAAATGAGGATGCGGGGAGGGAAATGGAATATTAAATTACCTCCGCAATCTGGGGGGGCAGGCCGCGTGTTTGTCCGCTACACCTGCAGCTTTTACGGTCGCCGCGTGACGTCAATAAGACGTCCCCGGCGACAAATGCGCTCACCAATTAGTGCCTACTTCGCGACGGCGATTTTCGGGTCAGCTGAGCGACTGTAACACCCGGCTGCAGCGTCTCTCGTTAGCAGCGCTTCCACGACAGCGATTTCGGTTCGTCTGAAAACTTCGAAGTAAGAATTTTCTCCTTTTCTTGCATCACCGTATTTCTGTTGAAGTTAATTAAGCGATATTTTGGTACTCTAAAAGTCAACAGAAGAAGATAGCCAAAGTATTCACAGGATGACGCGGTTGTATGTGCGCGACAATGAGCAAGATAGCACCAGAAATTTTGAAAAGTATTTCATAAATTTGAAATATATATATGTACTCTGCAAAACAAGTACTAAGCAAAGAAGGGAAAGCTGAAATGTGGACGGAATATATAGAAGGCCTGTACAAAGGAAACAAAGGCAGTATTCTAGAAGTGAAGACGAAGTAGAGGAAGATGAGAAGAGAAAGAAGAAGCTGTCTCGTCGACGGTTTGGTCAAAATAGCTTATGGGACTTAACTACGGGGTCATCAGTCCCTAAACTTACAAACTACTTATGAACTACCTAAGACTAAGGACGGCCTAAATATCTATGCCCGAGGGGGATTCGAACCCCCGACCGTAGTGGCCGTGCAGACCGTGACTGACGCGCCTCAGTCTCCTCGGCCACCGCGGCCGGCAGTTTGTCATTAGAGACGGAGCTAACGCTCGGAGTTTTGGGTAAGGATGGGTAAGGAAATCGGCCATTCCGTTTGAAAGGAACCATCCCGGCAATTTCCCTGGTGTTATTTAGGGAAATCACGGAAAACCTAAATCAGGATGGCCGGAGGTGGATTTGAACCACCAGCCTTCTGAATGCAAGTCCAATGCGCTACCACTGCGCCACCTCGCTCGGTGGAAGGTGAGATAGGAGATACTATACTGAGAGATGAATTTGACAGAGCACTAAAAGATTTGAGTAGAAACTAGACCCCTGGAGTAGATGATGTTCCGTCTGATCTGCTACCATCGTTATGAGCGCCAGTCACGAAGAAATTGTCCCACCTGGTATGCAAGATATTTGAAACCACCTCGCTCGGTGGAAGATGAGATAGGAGGTACTTTACTGCGATATGAATTTGACAAAGCACTAAACGATTTGAGTAGAAACAAAGCCCCTGGAGTAGATGATGTTCCGTCTGAACTACCATCGTTATGAGCGCCAGTCACGAAGAAATTGTTCCACCTGGTATGCAAGATATTTGAAACGGAAGAAATACAGACTTCAAGAAGAATATAGCAATTCCAATAACTAAGAAAGCAAATGTCAAAATTACAGAACTATCAGTTTAATAAGTCATGATTGCAAACTACTAACACGAATTATTGATAGACGAATGGAAAAACTTGTGGAATCCGACCTCGGAGAAGATCAGTTTGGGTTTAGGAGAAGTGTAGAAACCCGGGAGGCAATACTCGCATTAAGACGTATTTTACAAGATAGGTTAAGGAAAGGCAAACCTTCGTTTTTGGCTTTTGTAGATTTGGAGAATGTCGACAATGTCGACTGGAATACACTCTATCAAATTCTGAAGGGGTAAAATATAGGGAGCGAAGAGTGATATATAAAAACCCGACAGCAGTTGTTAGAGTCGAAGGGCAAGAAAGGGTCGCAGTGTTTGGGAATGGAGTACGACAGGGTTGTAGCCTTTCCCCAATGTTGTTCAACCTGTATATTGAGCAAGCTGTGAAGGAGTGCAAAAAGAAATTTGGAAAGGGAATTAAAGTCCAGGGAGAGGGAATAAAATCCTTTCAGTTTGCTGACGACATAGTAGTTCTGTGACAAACAGGAAAGGACCTGGAAGGGCAAATAAACGGAATGGACCGCGTCTTGAAAGGAAGGTATACAATGAAAATTAAAAGAGTAAAAAGGGTAATAAAATGTAGTGTCAGAAAATCGGGCGATGCTGAAGGAATTACATTTGATAAGAGACAAAAAAGTAATAGGTGAGTTTTTTTATTTGGGTAGCAAGGTAACTTCTGATGGCCGAAGTACAGAACATATAAAATGTATAATGGCTTTGGGAAGAAAAGCGTTTCTGAAGAAGCGAAATTTGTCGATCTCCTATATTCGTTTAAATGTTAGGAAGTCCTTTCTGAAAGTATTTATCTGTATTGTAGCATTATATGGGAGTGGAACGTGGACGATAAGGAGTTTACACAAAAAAGATGATAAAAGCATTCGAAATGTGGTGCTACAGTCGAATGATTAAAATTAGATGGGTAGATCACGTAACTAATGAGGAGGTGCTCAACAGAAATGGGGAGAAAAGTTCTGGCATATACTGAGTAAGAGATGGGATAGGTTGGTGGAACACATTCTGAGACATCAAGGAATCGCCAACTTAGCATTAGAAGGAAGTGTGTTAGTAAAAAATTATAGGGGGGGGGGCACCGAAGAACGAACACAGTAAGCAGATTCAAAAGGATGTAGGTTGCCGTACGTATTCTCAAATGAAGAGACTGGCACAGGACAGAGTATCGTGGAGAACTGCATGTCTGGGTCACTCTGTACCAATTCAGGACGTGCGGGGTGTCGCATTGTCGTGGTGGAATTGGCCAAGTCTGTCGGAACGCACAATAGACATGAATGGATGCAGACATGTAAGTCTGGTTGAACACCTTCACCAGACATCCATGATGGTATTTTAAATTTGTATTCATGAATCTATACCAAGATGGTGTAATTCCCATCGTTTTTTAAAATCTTTTTCTGATGATGATGTCTCGAAACGCGTCATGAAATAAAGCTAACTGCGACCAAGACATTTCAACCATTTTTTCATACATACCAGGTAACATGTTTCCAGTTACCAACAGTCCAATGTCGGTGTGAATGGCCCAGGCGAGGCGTAAAGCTTCGTATCGTGGAGTCACCAAGGGTAGAAGAGTGATCCTTCGGCTCAGAAAGTAGATATAGATGTTTCGTTTAATGGTTCGTCAGATGACGTTAATTGTCGATGGACCAGCATTGAAATGAGCAGCAATTTGCAGAATGGTTGCACTTTTATCACGTGAAAAAATTATCTTCAGTCACTGTTCGTCGCGTTCTTGCAGGATGTTTTTCCGGCTGCTGCAATGTCGGAGATTATTTCACATGATGTCCGATATTCACGGTGCACTCGTAAAACGGGAAAATGCCCACTTCGTCGCAACTTCTCTTTTCACATGCGCAAACTCATTTACATCGCGATTAACTGCCATTGTAGTAGAAGTAACCGATCTAACCCCAGTGCCACCTACATACAATGGGAAGAGGACCCTAAATGTAGGATCTGTGATGACGGTGATGAAAATGCATCACATCTGATCTTCGAATGCATTGCATTGGAGAGTAAAAGGCACAGAACATTCGGGACAACCAGACCCGAAGAAATTGTGTCTAATAAAGAACTGGTAAAGGGACTCCTTGCACTGTTCAAGGGCATTGGTTGGCTTTACTAGACATACAGGGAGCGATACCACACAATAAACTTAGTTTCGGTGCGGGAAGTGGCGGGTTAGACCAAGACTGTTTTGGCTTCCCTGAAAGAATCAAATCAAATCAAATCAAACCCCAGTGCCAATATCTTATATGGGCGTTGCCAACCGCAATGGCGTCGTCATTCATTCGACATTCAAATGTTCAAATGCGTGTAATTCTGTGGGACCAAATAATATAGTTATCAGTCGTTAGACTTACAAACTACTTAAAGTAATCTAAGGACAACACACACACAGCCATGCCCAAGGGATAACTCGAACCTTCGACGCGAGAGGCTGCGCGATCCGTAACTTGGTGCTCCAGACCACACGGACCAAGGAGGTTAGACTCTCTGGAGCTGCCCTAACACCGAATAACTGAAGCCACCAAAATACGCATTACGAAATTTCTTTTTCCTCAAAACATTCGTCGTACTGTGTGGTAAAGTAGTCCTAGTCGTTGAAATGTATGTCATATCTAAACAAATACACTGATGTGACTATTAATTTAGTGTATATACGTAAAGAGGGCAGTATTCACACATTATTATAAACGATACATTCTTGTTTTGGGCACAAAAGCATGGCCCCCTGGCTTCGACCAATGCCTGTCCTCAGCATAGATAACGCCACCTCCCTTTATTCTAACCCCCTTGGCACGGCTATTCCTACCTACAACAGCTTCTTTGTCTCTTCAGTGTACATCTTGAGTTGGTACAGGGGAAATGAAGATTTATTCTAGTAGTGCAGGCGTAACTCATGGTATACAACTGCGCAGCCTGGTCCTAAACACCTGCTTGGTAGTGTTTGCAGCACAAATGCCGATTCCATCGTGCTATTAAACTCTTTCACATGTAGCGAATCTTTTTATCACAGGTTTAAACGTCAACAGTAACAACCGCTATATCACTGCGTCTTCTCAAGAACTATCGAATACAGTTCTAAATCGTATAAACAACAAATAAGTGCGCATAAAATAAGGTGAAGTTATCTCGTATGCAACGCAAGTTTACTTTTCACTACTTTACTGAAAATAGTGTTTTAGTTACATTTAGAGACTACAAGAAATGCTGTGTTTTATTTCTGAGACTGGAATTTTCCTCTGGTGCTTACGGGGCCGCGCAATAATTTTCAGGTAGACGACCTTTACAGCCGTGGTGTGTACATTATACAGGGACAGCAAGCACGTTACAGTTTGATTGGTAAAACATTTCATAGTTGTGTATCGTGAGAACCGCAGTGATTGCATCATAAGCTTCGCCATGTTCTCTGTAAGTCAGTAAAAACATATTTACGCTTCAGAGCAATATTACCTGTATAGCTGAATGTAGCTGACGGATAAAATCGCAAAAAGTTGCAGGTTGCTCTTAAAACATCATCTTGAGAATACATGGAAAAAATGTCGATTTGTCATGAATAAAATTTTATCCACACAACTTTTATTGTAGTTACTTATTTAGGCAATATTTGCCCACAGTGCAAAAGCAACTATGTTTTTTTTTTGTTTTTTGTTTTTTTTTTAAATAAGATTTCGTTCTGCTCTCGACATTACCATATTTGTCCTATATTTTCTATAAGTAGGTTTCTCTGAAAAATACACCTTCACTTTTATTTTCTGTTGTGTTAAAAACTACGAACACGGAGAAGGAAACCAGTGCAAAGCAGGGTGCAATAGTACAAGATGCTAAGACAATAGAAGCGATTCAGAGTTTGGTCAATCAAATAGCACAGTTGAAAAATGGCAGCAATAAGTTAATAGAACAATTAGGTAACGTTCAGCAAGAAGGCACAATTCTGCTCTCCCTAGATTCTTCCGCGGCCATGCTGGTAATACCCTTTCTTGGAAAACCAGGGGAAGATGTAACGGCCTTCTTTATGATTTGTTGGCAGCATCAAAATTAGGGTTGTGGTCGCATGAACACTCGCTGAAAATGCGTCTAGTAGGGGGGGGGGGGTGGGGGCAAGGCGCATGCATTGTATAATGAATTGAAGAATGCAATGACGTTTGAAGAATTAAAGAAGGGACTGATCAAACGTTCCCAGAGGTAAAACAGTTACAGGTTTTACAGGGAAGAATTGAGCACTATTAGTCAGCACAATGAATCATTTGAGGGTTTTGTGGATAGGATTAGGAAAGTTAACGCCAGCACGTACCAGTTACCCAATAATGATATCGTAAGTAAGGTTATTTTACAAGAGGCTGAAAGCAGGGGGTTCGATACATTTTTATGAGGACTGCCTGCTGAAATGTCACGACGGGTAAGAGCAGAGTTCTCTAACTCTTTACACGATGCTGTCTCCATAGCGACGGCTTTCGAAGAGATCGATATTGCAACAAGAGCAAGGGAACGGAGTAATGTTTTTCCGGCGGAATTACGGTTTCTAGGTGTGACCAACGGGGATATAACGCAAAAAAATGCAAGCTGCCGCAATGTGGCACAGAGTAGGGCACTGGAATAGAGATTGTAGGGCAGGAAGAGATAGTGGTAGGAGGGGACCGTTCAACAGTAACGGGGATCAAAGAATCGCCGCCTTGGACTCCTATTAAACTTTCATGCAGTAAAGACGCATACATAGGCGGATTGTTGGATGTTGGGGACTGTGGTAGGTCGGACGTTGAAATTTGTGGCAGGTAGAGGGGTCGATGTTTCAATTATAAGTAGTAAGTGCGTTAGAGGCAGGGAGTCTCATCCTACGAGGTTTAAATTAAATGGAATAGGAGGTGGTGGCGTACGATCATTAGGATGTACCATACTAATATTTTCGATTTATGGCACACAATTTCAGGAGATAGTAGAAGTAGTGTCAAAATAAGTGACGGGATTGACGCAATTCTGGGACTGGACTTCCTAAATAAACATTACGCCTTAATCGACCTCGGTCAGCAAACAGTGAAACCTGATGGGGCACTATTCCCATTAGGTGACACAGCTGCAAAGGACTTACAGCTGCAAGATGCGCAGGGAAGAATCACCTAAACTGCAAGCGTTGCCCTTGATAGTAGATTCACGTGGTATAGTACCTTTGGGTACAGCATTTTCAGTGTAGATGTGCATACTGCTTTACCAGTAGATACGTTGTGTTAAGTAGAGCTGCTAGAAGCGAACGAGGAATTGGATATGGCACCTGTTTTGTGCGTAAGAGCATAGTGAAAATAGAGGAAGTGGATGGAATAAAAAAGAGTACCGGTGCTTGTGGGTAATTTTGGGACGGAAGATAGAGAGTTGAGGAAGGGAGTATTTTTAGCAACAATGTAAATTCAATGAGGAAGATTTTCACTGGTCCGAGAGAAGAAATATGGGAAATCCAACAGCCTACAAAACTGCGATGTGTCAGAAAATTGCACAATTAGAGGCCGTCTAAAATGAGTTTAAGGAACTGTTTGATACAGGTATCATTGCCGGCAACAACAATTACATAGAATTCCGACAGGTAATAACCCTCAGGTCTATAAGAAGCCCTACAGGGTGACATACCATTTGCAGCCATTGCTGAATGAGTTCATTGAGCTGGAGTTACGGGATTGAGTTACAATTGGATTCACCGTACAGTGCAAATATAATGATAGTGCCAAACAAATCGACTGACGGGACAAAACGGTAAAGATTTTGCTACGATTATTGGCATTTAAATAGCAGACAGTTTCGGATGTTTACCCACTGCCGAATATTATGGATATAATCGATAGTTTAGGCAACAGTAGTTACATTTCTACAATCGATCTAGAGCGGATATCACCAGTTAGAGGTAGCAGAGGAGGACAGGTACAAGACAGTATTTTCCTTTCCTGCTGGGCACTCGCAATTCAGGAGGATGCCATTTGGTTTGCAAAACGCGCCACCTACGTTTCAGAGGTTACTGGATGGGGTGTTCCGATGACTAAAGACACGCAAATCTTTTGTCTATTTAGACGACATAATTTGCAAAGGATATTAATGAACATGCAACTTGGTTGCGTAGAGTATTCCAGAAGCTTAGGGACGCCAAGTTAACTCTAAATTTGCAAAAATGCAATTTTGCTTTAAAAGAGGTTACCTATTTGGGGCATGTGATTAGTGAACAAGCGTTTAGGACAGATCCACGTCTTGTGGCGGTGGCAAAAGAATTTCCAGTACCACAACGCATTAAGGAGCTGCAATCTTTCGTCGGGCTTGCAAATTATTATCAATGATACGTAAAAATTTTTGCTAAAATAGCGCTGCCCCTGAGACAGCAAAAATTCAGTGGACGGCCGAATGTGACACAGCCTTCGAGGCATTGAAACAGAAACTTGTGACAAGTCCAGTCGTAGCGTATCCTAACTACAGTAAAAAGCTCATTTTGTCAAGTCATACAAGTGGGCATTCTGAGGGTGTGGTATTATCTCAAAATGTGGATAGCTTATGGCTCTCGGCAATTAACAATGGCAGAACGGAATTATTCGACAACTGAGATAGAGTTTATTTGTGTCATATCAGGGATTAGGTGCTATTTGTACGGAAGGAAATTCACGGTTATGATGGGTCATTCTGAACCAAAATGGTTCCTTGGCTTACGAGACCCGTCCAGTCGATTAATCCAATGGTTGTTGTGTTTATCAGAAATCGACTTTTAAGTAGTCCACAAACTGAGAAAGAAGCATGCGAAGGCAGATGGCCTAAGTAGGCAAGTGGCATTCGTGGAGGCAATGGGAAGAAGAGCGGAAGCGTGGCAGAGAGCACAATCAAGGGATCCCGAGTGTAGGAAGTATGTCTCACAGATTTTGTTTAGAGACGAAGTTTTATGCCGTAAGGCCAGGCTTGGGCCCAGAATAATGGTACCCGCGTACATCAGGCAGGAGGTGTTGCGAGAGGCACAGGATCATCTCCTGTCTGGACACTGTGGGTAAAGGACTACGGAAAGACGGGTGGCAGGGAGATTTTGTTGGCGTACCAGAAAGCAGGATGTGGTCCAGTATGTACGAAATTGTGTAGAGTGCACACAGCGGGCAGACGTGAGCCGACAAATGGCATCCTTGCTACGGTTACCGGAAGCGTCAGCTCCTTTTCAACTCTGTGGAGTGGACGTATATGGGCCATTTCACGACACCAGCTTGATCATAATAGACAATTTTTCACGTTATTTAGTAATGGTGAGTCTCCCTGACCAGCAAGGCAGTACGATTGCACAAGCACTAGTAAATAACTGGATACTTAAATTTGGAGTACCAGAGGCCCTTATCGCTAGTTAGGCCCAGACGTATTTGTAATATCTTTCACCATTATAATATATTTCAATCCCTTATTAACGATTTAATAGTATCCCATTTCTGTAAGGTCTGCATGCTGTAATAACATTTATGCATGGATATTGTAAAGCATTTAGGCCTAGGAATCCCATTTGTCCTGTTTGAGGAAGTATTTGATACCCTTTATGTCTATGTGAGTAAAAGTAGACGGCCCACAACTGTATAGTAATTTTCTCTATGCATAGGCTATAGGTACTCAGATACTATAATTTTGTGTACACGACGATTACTGAGATAATCCTTTATCTATCAGTACTTTACTTTCATTCGAAATTTTCCGCAAATATAGATAATAATACAATAATGAAGCAGATAATTTTTCGCAGTATTATTGGAGTAAGCTTTTCGAAACACATTATTAAGAACTAAAAGTCTGCTGACACAGCAGAATTATAATGTAATGCAAATAATTCTGTAAAAATATTTTCCGTACCTTCAACTTCACCATATTGGACATTCTCTGTAAAATAAATTCGTTTAACTTGATTTAATTACTCCAGTTACTACAAGAATATTATTACTACAATTTCCTGAAGTTATGTAACTTTATCGTGAACAGTTTGACTTAACCAGTTTACAATGCAACTGTATGGCTAGTTAGTTATTTAAGAATTTCAGTTACGTTAACGAACCAACATTGGTTTTATTTTGCATAAATGTCTTGTACATAATTTTATCCAATCAGTCAATATTAGTAAAATTGACTGCTACTTGTGTTGATGTCTGATGTATATCTTGCCGGCCGCGGTGGCCGAGGGGACTGAGGCGCTCCAGGCACGGTCTGCACGGCCACTATGGTCGGGGGTTCGAATCCCCCCTCGGGCATGGATATTTGTGCCGTTCTTAGTATTAGTTAGTTCATAAGTAGTTTGTAAGTTTATGGGCTGATGACCCCGTAGTTAAGTCCCATAAGCTATACAAACATTTGATTTGATTTGATGTATATCTTATTTGTGAAAACGCTTAGTTTAATTACGGAAACATAACGTTATTGTACCAACTTTATTCAGACACTTTTTAGAACCCAGCATTATCTATAAATACGAATTCAACGGAACACAATCAGTCATTAGTCTGCCCCTGTCTCAGTTAGGGTGTTAACACTACGATGTAATTCTGCTATCCTTTCAAACACACACACACACACACACACACACACACACACACACACACACACACACACACACATATATATATATATATATATATATATATATATATATATATATATATATATACCGATGCCCGATGCACTTACGTTTTTCGAAGAAACCCAGGCTGCTAATTTCAATAATTTTGGGACAGCAAAGAAGCTGATAAACACAGCAGTTTTGTTTACATCAGCGAAACAGGTGATGAAATTTAAAACAGTATTAAAACATGGGTTATGGCGGTCCTGTTTCAACTGATGGGTAGGATCGTCACATAATCTTTTGTGTGCTGAATTATTAAGCTCTTGAACAGCCATCTCCATAATCGTCGAAATAGATATATTCCAGAGATAATTGTTCCGCTTTTTATTATCAATGTTGACACCTTCATAATAGTTTGTATTTATCACTACTTTCAATTTTTATACGTCCTTTTTCGTGTTGTTCCTTGTGTCAACGGTTGTCATAGCGACAGTGTTATTAGAGGGGCATGAAAGGGACGTAGTGGGTGGAAAGGGAGAAAGACAGGGTTGTTGTTTAGAGGGGACTGAACTACTTGGTCGTCCCCTGTTCCTAACAAAGACAGGGTTGTAGCCTTTCTCCAATGTTGTTCAATATGTACACTGAGCAAGCCGTGAGGGAATGCAAGGAGAAATTTGAAGAGGGAATTAAAGTTCAGAGAGTAGAAATAAAAGCTTTCGGTTCGCCGATGACAGTAATTCTCTCAGAGACAGCAAAGGTGGAACGGAATGGACAGTGTCTTGAAAGGAGGGTATAAATTGAACATTAACACGAGTAAAAGAAGGGTAATGGAATGTAGTGTCAGAAACTCAGGTGATGCTGAAGGAATTATATTAGGTAATAAAAGTATTAGATGAGTTTTGTTATTTGGGTAGCAAAATAACTTGATGGCCCAATTAAAAAAAGATATAAAATGTAGACTGGCTGTGAGAAGGAATGCGTTTCTGAAGAAGCGAAATTCGTTGACATGCAATATAAATTTAATGTTAGGCAGTCCTTTTTGAACGCATTTGTCTGGAGTGTAGCATTCTATTGGAGTGAAACTTGAACGATAAGGAGTTTAGACGAAAAGATAATAGGAGCTTTTGAAATATGGTGCTACGAATAATGACGACCAGATGGGTAAATCAAGTAACTAATGAGGAGATTCTCAACAGAATTGGGGAGGGAAGTAGTTTCTGGCATACCCTGACTAAGAGAAGGGACAGGTTGCTGGGACATATTCTGTGACGTCAAAGAATCGCCAACTTAGCATTAGAAGGAAGTGTGTGGAGAAAAAATTGTAGAGGGAAGCTGAGGGACAAATACAGTAAACAGATTTGTAGGTAGGCGTTCTTATTCTCAGATGAAGAGGCTTGCACATGACAGCGTTGCATGGAGAGCTGGGTGAAACCAGTCTGTGGACTGAAGACCAAAGGAACAACAACATTACATCCTCTGATTGTTTCATTTGCAAACCTCTTCACATCATTAATTATTAGTTTAAACGTTTAGGGCATTATTTGTTCTCATTGCAGCTGATGAAATTTTAAAAACCGTAATTTCCGATGATAGTATTAATAGCGGCAGACATAGCGCCGTGTACTAACATGCGGCTTATATGCAGAATGGTTACTAACTTACTCGATTAGTGGACTTTTTTCAGTAACAACATCACTGATAAGTCTCTGAATCTTAGTCTGACGCATGTTAACTGCCTCGATTTTTCATTAACATATGCCTCGCGTTGCTGCACTACCTTTAAAAATGTAGGACATCCTGGAAGTTCCGTCTTAACGCCTGTCGTTCAATTTCCTTGTTTTGTCAGTAACCAAAACCCCGTCCACTGTATGGTACCAGCAATTGAAACATATGGTTATAAATTCACAGAATGTCAGATTGCATCCAACATGAGCTTGGTAAATGTCGTGTCTGAATGCAATAATAACGTTTAGCATGATCTCTTACTAGCTGCTAAACAGTAATTAATGTGACAACTAAAATACGTTGATACTTGTATGACACCCGAAACAAAAATATTTTCGAATCTGATCCTTATTTTACACTGCGACGTCCTCAAATTTAAATGCACTGTTTCGATTCTCCTTCTCAGGTGGTGGCATGTCGCTGATTTTGCTGAATGTCAGGTGTATGTGTTGTGTACTGTTTCCTGTAACAGCTGGTATTTTGGTTGAAATGGGGTTTTTTAAGAAAAAAATAGAAACTCTCTAGTGAATTCCCTGAGGATCAGGTTGCAGTGACACTTAAACAAATAGAACATTAGCTTTTTTTGAATGGTAAACCAACCAGGAACAGTAGGATTGCCACCGCCTAAGAGGTCATAAGTCTCTAAACTACCACTTCGGCCATACTTCAGCTGTTTCTGAAATCTATGAAGGCCTTGATTAATGAAAATATGCAGAATATGGCTGTTACAAACACTATAACTTCTGCTTGCCTAACAGGACGGTACCAATGGTTGAAAGTCAAGGCAGTAGCAATTCAAAAGCCAAGTAAATCAATATATGTTTCCAAGATCTATCGTCCAATATCACTATCCTGAATCTTACAGGTCCACAAATAAGAAGCCAAGTCATTCCATGGCAAGCAGGATTCAGATCCCGTAAGTCTTGCACTGACCAGATGCTTTGACTAATACAATATATAGATTACGGGTTTGAAAAGGGTGAAAAACTGGCGTGGTGTTTGTCTATTTATCAACAGCATCTATACGATAAACATTTTTTTTTTCAAAATGACGGGAAACTATCGTCGCACTGAAGTTGCGAGGTCACGGACCACCAACAGAATTCGCTGGAGGAACCAGAAGAATGGACTCCCACAATGTTTTGTCCACTCTACTTTTCAATCTGTATAAAATGGCCAAGCCAGTTATACAACTACAAGATGTTTTATCTATGCTGATGATGTAGCCATTGAATGCCAAACCAGATCTGTCCAATAGATTGAAAGAAACCCAACAGATGCCTTTGAGGCACTTATGAAAATTACAACGGGTACTAGCTTCGACCTAAATCAGGAAAGACGCAGACTTGTTTAGTTCATCTGAACAAAAAAGAAGCAAACACTAACCAAATCCAATTTGTCTTGTAGTCACGTCAGACCGAAAATTGTCTTACAAGGAACATACAGAAAATCTACACCAAAAATCAACTCTCGGAATGGTATAATCCGCTAACTTACCAACTCACAGTGGGGAGCAAATAGTTCCTGGAATGGAATTGTACTTTACTACAACTGAGTCCCCTTTATGGAGAAGATCGACGGATACCCAAAATATAGATGCAGCACTGAATGATTCATGCCAATTAATTACGGGATGCCTGAAACCTACAAACTGTGATCGTCTTTATATGTGTTATGGAACAGCCCCCTTCTCCCCCTCCTCCTCCTTCATATCGGACGGCAAATAACTGGAACAAGCAGAGATTGTGAGGATAGAAGACTCCACTGTAAACACACCAGATAACAGTAGAATCGAGGAAAGATTTTATTAAATTTGTACATCCGGAAAAAAGGTCTATATACAACTAGGGAATCAATGTGGAAACAGAATTTGGTTAAAGGCAGTTTGTAAAGTTGGAATATTAAAGAACCACTTCCTGTTGGATCACAATTGGAATGGCCAAAATAGCCTAAATGGCTTTTAAAAGACTAAATAGACTTAGGTGTCGAATGTGAAGATCTAAGGATAACTTGTTGAAGTGGACATACATGGAAGCCGATCCCATGCAGTGTTCAAGACCTGTGGATGGCAAACGACGCTGCAAATGAAGAGAACAATGGGGAGACTTCCTATATATAATTGTAATGACTTGTGATAGGTGAATATCATGAATATATATATGTCTGTTGAACTGTTATCCTGTTTATTCGTATTTACAACCGTCGGAACCCACAAAGAATTGTTATTAATTTTCAAATTAATAAAGGAGAGCCATGATCCAATACAGGGATCCAGAAGTAAGGAGACTTTCAAAGTTACTCAAATCTCCAAGTGTGACAAGTAATTGAACGTTGCAAACCTGTAGGAATTAAAATTTAGTTAAACTACTTTACTCTATAGTCCTTTACAAAGTTTTGAGGAGGATAGCTTGCTACTCACCACAGAGAGTTGTCGATGATGATGATGAGCCGCAGAAAGACACACATAACAGATCACCTTACCACAGAGCTTTCGACCGTCACGTCCTTCGTGAGACGAAGAAACAAACATTCTCTCACAAATTCACTCGGACACGCCCGCCTTCTCAGGTCGCTGTTGGGAGTCCCAAACTTCGTAGGAGTTTTCAGCAGATTATATGCTGCTTCCTCTCTATAAATGTTCCTTAGACGAAAATAACTGAACCGCAGTCGTCTGTTTGGAAGAAGGATTCTTCTCCACTAGTGGATTTATGTGCTACCGACCTTGGCAACTTTCGTGTGCTTAATTACCTCATCTCTGGAGGTCCCGGACCCATGCCAACTTCCATTCTCTGTGATTCACATCTCTCGCTGGTATGGTTTTTATTGCTCAACGGTAATAGTTGTCCAGGACTGATACGTGAAGTAAGAATCTTGTGAGCTCTGTCGTGCAGATAATATAATCGTTGCATGCATGCTAAAAGTTATTTCGTGACTTCTAACGAGATGCAACTCACTAGTAGTAGTCTCCAATTTGCTCATTTTCCGCGTCCATGAAATGACAATACATCTACATCTACATACATACTCCGCAATTCACCGTAAGGTGCGTGGCGGTGGGCACACTGTACCACTACTAGGCATTTCCTTTCCTATTCCACTCCCAAATAGAGAAAAAAAAAAGAATGCCTACATGCTTTCGTACGAGCCCTAATTTCCCTTATCTTGTCTTTTTGATCTCCACGCGAAATGTAAGTAGGCGGCAGCAAGATCGTACTACATTCAGCTTCAAATTCCGGCCTTCTAAATTTCTTCAACAGAAATTCACGAAAAGAACTTCGTCTTTCCTTCAGCGATCCCCAACTGAGTTGCCGGAGCATTTCCGTGATACTCGCCCATTGGTAGAACCTACCAGTAACAAACCTAGCTGCTCGCCTCTGAACTGCCTCTATGTCTTCCTTTAAACTGACCTGCTGCGGGTCCCAAACACTTGAGCAATACTCAAGAAGTGGTCGTACAAGCGTTTTATACGTGGTCTCCTTTACAGGTGATGTACATCTTTCCAAAATTCTCCCAATAAACCGAAGTCGGCTGTCTGCCTTACTCACAACATACTGTTCCAAATGTATTTCACTTTTTGTTGCCATATGTCCATATGTTCCAAACTACTGCAAATATGAATAAATAAAGTAACCGTTGTCGTTTTGGTACCGAAGTAATTAAAATACTGATAACAAACTATAACTGTTAATAAGTGCAGCTCTTTCAAGTTCTGAAGCAAGCAGGAGTAAAATATAGGGAGTGTAAGGTTATTTACAACTTGTACAAAAACCAGACAGCGGTTGTCAGAGTTGAAGGGCATGAAAGGGATGCAGTGGTTGGAAAGGGAGTAAGACAGGGTTGTAGCATTTCTCCGATGTTATTCAATTTGTACATTGAGCAAGGTATAAAGGAAAGCAAGGAGAAATTTGGAGAAGGAATTAAAGTTCAGGGGGAAGAATTAAAAACATTGCGTTTTGCCGACGACATTGTAATTCTGTCAGATACAGCAAAGGACCTGGAAGAGCAATTGAACGGAATGGACAGTGTGCTGAAAGGTGCATATAAGATGAACATTAACAAGAGCAAAACTAGGGTAATGGAGTGCAGTGTAAGAAAATCAGGTGATGCTGAAGGAATTAGATTGGGAAATGAGGCAATAAAGGAGGTAGATGAGTTTTGTTACTTGGGCAGTAAAATAACAAATGATGGTCGCAGTACAGAGGATATAAAATGCAGAATGGCAATGGGTAGAAAAGCGTTCTTGAAAAAGAGAAATTTGTTAACATCGAATATTGATTTAAGTCTAAGGAAGTCCTTTCTGAAGGCATTTGTATGGAGTGTTGCCTTGTATGGGAGTGAGACGTGGACGATAAACAGTGCGGACAGGAAGAGGATTGAGGCTTTTGAAATATGGTGCTACAGAAGAATGCTGAAGATTAGGTGGGTGGATCACGTAACTAATGAGGAGGTACTGAACAGAATTGGGGAGAAAAGGAATTTCTGGCATACCTTGACTAAAAGAAGGGATAGATTGGTAGGACACATTCTTAGACATCAAGGAATTGTGAATTTAGCGTTGGAGGGAAGTGTGTGGGGTAAAAATCGCAGAGGGAGACCAAGAGATGGATACAGTAAGCAGATTCAGACAGATGTAGGTTGTCGCTCTTATGTGGAGATGAAGAGGCTTGCTCAGGATAGGGTATTGTGGAGAGCTGCATCAAACCAGTCTCCGGACTGAAGACCACAACAACAACAACAAGTGCAGTTGTCCGAGTTCTGGGAGTCTGATACTAGCCGGCCGCAGTGGCCGAGGGGACTAAGGCGCTTCAGTCACGGTCTGCACGGCCACTACGGTCGGGGGTTCGAATCCCCCCTCGGACATCGATATTTGTGCCGTCCTAGTTCGTAAGTAGTTCATAAGTAGTTTGTAAGTTTAGGGACTGATGACCCCGTGGTTAAGTCCCATAGACTATACAAACATTTGAACATTTAGTCTGATACTATTTACTAGTTTCGAATTATTTCTGGTGAAATAGGAATAAGTAAACCTAGTATTAGTTCAAGATTGTGAAATTCAATGCAGGCTATTCTGTACTTCGTATTACAATCACACGTGCTCAAGTACTATTCGCAAATACTAACTCGAAATATTATGCTTCATGCTGAGTGAGTGAACGTTTTAATATAAACAGAAGTGTAAACCAGTTTATGTTTCACATGCATAATAAACACGTGGCACATTCTCTGTGAAGATGAAGCACAGTTCTGTTTGGAGACGAGGCACTGTACTGTCTTGCAGACCGTATACTCGGAATACTTAATTGTGCTTCAGCCAGTCAGGTACCCGCACTGGATGCTGTTCCCACGCGCGCAGCCGTTTGCTTGGTAGTAGGAATTTACGCTGCCATCTGTCAATGTTTCCACGTTTGTACCGATATGGTGTAATAACCTATGGTACCGCGCAGCCGTTTGCTTGGTAGTAGGAATTTACGCTGCCATCTGTCAATGTTTCCACGTTTGTACCGATATGGTGTAATAACCTATGGTACCCCAGAGTACGCGTATTACTACATTTAATACAATTAAATGTGTTGTCTAATTAATGACATACTTTAGGCATCCGTTGATAATATTCACGGTCCTTGAAGGTAAAAACAAAAAGATTTACTGCACAGCTCATTGTTAACGTTTTTGCGTTATCGCCCCTGATTAAGCTGCTAAAGTTTATTTAAACACTTAAAAATTCTTAAGATCACGAAGGAGCAAAATGAGGACTACGAAGTGGTGTTGAAGGTCTGAACCGTGACATTTTTATATATGTATATTTAGAACTGTAAAAATTTATCGTGATTCAACATGATTCGCTCCCAACTAATGGAATAAATCGTCAGGGAAAGGACTGAAATAAATATTTATTTGCGACTCAGTAGTTTCTTCATTGTTTCCAACCTTTGTGAAACTATCAGCCACCGGATAAATGCCGAGTCATGAAACCAACGCACATATCAGCTCTAAATTGAGTTGCACGATACATTAATTTTACATTTCGTATCGCGTTTGAAAACTGATGATTAATGACCGGTTGTGACATGAATACCCCGTATTCTGAGTCGTATGGGACTTGCTAATCGTAAATTACAGCGTTTGCCAATACTCCTCTTTTATTAGCTACACAGTGCAGTTCGGAATGTTCTGTCAATTCTTAGTAAAACAAAATGTTTGCTAGTTAATCCCTTCCTGTATGAATTTCTTTCTTTAAGTAAAGAAATAACATGTATTAGCTTTTGAGATTACAAGCTCATAATGTCAAAGAATTCTGAAAGCAAAATATAAAATATAAGCAAAACTGTTTTGCCACATTTCTGGTATAACATGCATGTGATGTACAACGTCCATCAGTTTTAGTTACTTTTTACTTCTGTACCAAGTGAAGTAAGTACTGCTCTCCTCATAATATTCACTGACACACATTCTATTTCTCCTTTACTCAAAACTTGCAAAACTTCGAAACACTTTCTGTCCTCATAAGCACTCAAAAGTTGGGCATTTAGCTACATGGGGCACAGAAAAGCGATGCGAATTTCCACAAGTGATGTGTGTATAGAGCCCTTAGCCATCGTGTAAATTTAATTTGTATGTGAATAAGAGACAAACAGTTTGAAAACTAACGCAATGTTTGAGTGAAGTGCTGATGTAGATCGTTTTCCAATGTTCAAGTAAAGTACCAGATAATATCGCTCAGCAAGGTAGCAATAAATTAATTACAATTAAAAAGTGAATAACAATAAAAACTGAACTGCTAGATGTTGTAAACCATAAGTATGCCAAACAATTTTCTTCTTACATTTTGTAAAATGAAAGTTTTGTTTTTCAAATTCCTTTTAATGTGTTCTAGGAAACTCAGAAGTCACTGGAAATATATTTTCACAAAAAGAAAAGTATAAATGTAGTTTGCGCTTTGGATCACATATAGACCTAAGTCCAGTAACTGTTACTAGGAAAAAGACACACACACACACACACACACACATGTCTGTCTGTCTGTGTGTTTGTATGTATGCGCGTGCGCAAATCGTTTTGGTATAAGCTCCACATCTCGATGATTATTTTAATCTTAACTTTCGAGAATACTGATAATTAAGACAAAGACGTTGATTTCAGGATACAACCTGAATATTCTAATACTGCGATTCTGCTAATATAATGTTAATAAGCTGATAGCCATATATTATTACTTTACCTACTGGACATTAATCAATTTCTGTGTCCATATGTGGTAAATGCAACCACTTGTTAATAATATACCGAAGGTAAAATGTTTCTTGCCTGACGGAAACGAGTTGAAGATATTTCTTTTTTTTCTGCATTGTCTTATAACTGACAACTGAACACTCTCTGATACGATATTTTCCTTGGGAAAGGAAAATTTTTATGGAGTCATTCTCTTACATATTTTCTTAATTATTTCAGAAGCGAGACATATGTTCCCATTATCATGCCGAGTAGTTGTGTAGTTGTGTACACTGGTAAATATGGCTTCTTTTCAAGGCTTAATTCATTGCTTCACCCTTATCTTTAATTTCTTTAAAATAACTAATCAAGAGTTACTGTTGTGATGATAAACTGTTCATTCAATAATTACCAGGAAAAATAACATTTAATTTAACATCGAAATATTATTAAAGCACGAGTTCCATGTATTCTTAAGTTGGGTAATCCACAACACTTAGCAGTACTTATGCCTAATGAAAGGGTTACACACAATCACATACTGCGATTTCAACTGAGAATCTTTTTTCTCTTGCAGTTGATAAATTGTCAAAGTTAGTGTAGACAGTTATAGCCAGTGAGACTGAAAGGGTTGAAGTTCATAGTCTCCTCATTCCTGTGATTGTGATCGACTGTCTATGACGTCAAATCGTGAATGAAATTCATATTTTCCATTCATATAAGGTATTGGTACAAAATCATATGTACGAAATAGATTCTGTGCGTAGAAAGAATTTGCTGAAGAGAGACTCGTAGAGAGATGCTCCGTCTTGATAGCTTTTCTGCTACATCAATCGTCAAATGTTGTCTTTTGTTATTCTGAAACTTGCAAACATAACAGTTACGAAAAAAATTCGTATATAATTCACAATGAAGATGATTTATTCGTCCTGTACACTTTATCTGGGTATCGTTTGTCATAATATTGATAATTAATCGAACTGCAGCCTCTGTTTCGATAACTCTGCCGATAATAGAGGAACATTTAGGAATATAATTATATAGAGAACTCTGAGCCCTCAAAATTTCTACATTTTATTACTCTGTAGTAAGTATAAGTTAGAACCAAGAAGGGATATGTATTTTTGGTAGTAGATTCATCAAGACTGATAAAATATCAAGTCGGTTGGCAGATTCATAAATGTAATTTTCTTCCATAATCCTGTTTCCCAAAAGCTTTGAGTGAACTTGTGTGCACCGCTTCGTCGTCCCCTCGCGCGTTCCCTCGAGTATCAGAATAACAAGGCAACAAGCTGGTTTACATTCACTCCGGTGACCCGACCACGTCTCTCTCTCTCTCTCTCTCTCTCTCTCTCTCTCTCTCTCTCTCTCTCTCTCTCTCTCTCTCTCTCTCGCCCTTTGCAGGCAGTGTTTTGTTCTGCGGCAGAGGAATCACTTACGCCCCGTTAAGAGTGCTTGAAAGCCAAGTTGGAATCCCCAAAACTTTTCGTCAAAAGCGCAACTTTCGCGGAATGCTCGTAGACAGCGAGAACAATTGTACTCTGAATTATTAAGAGCTAACTTCCTGCCGAGAAGTTTTGTTATTTATGAGAAATGTCGCAACCATAAATCTGTGGCGGATGGAAAAAAAAGGAAGGGGGCGTGACTTTTTATGAAGTGGCGCAGCTGTGAGTCTGTGTAAGGGCAGGAGGTTTGCGGGCGGAGAGAATTAGAACGGAGGGAAGGGAAGCTGTCTCCCACGGTCCGGGCTCGTCCCATTTTTCTAATTGACGTTGCCTTGCAGCAACTACGTGCTCCGTCGATGTTCTGCTAAGTTTTGTGTGTACGGTGCTAGTGCTTGACGACATGGGAATTTGAGTTCGCGGTACCACCGCTCGTAAATGGAAATGAGGGAAACCAAAGTGGCGAATAGATGCAGAGAAACAGTCTCCTGTCTTTATGTGATTACTGTGCGATATATTCAACGACTACTACGGTTATAATGTCCTTCCTATTTTTGACTGTTGTTTGTGATGAATAAACTTTTGTTGTAAGCAATGAAGTGTTTCGACGTGCCACTAGTGTATACGATGCTTCTAACCAGAGAAATTCATGTGACGCACAGAGAATAATGATTGCAAAGTGGACAAACATAATTATTGTGGTCTTTGGAAATAATTACTATATAATAAGTTGTATGAAAAATAATCGAGCTGTAACGATATACTTACTTTTTTTTATCTTTGATCAACGATGCTTATCGCCTCCGGTTCCCTCTGACTCGCAATGCAACAAATTTAATTTCGTTCGTAAAAAAAAAAAAAAAAAAAAAAAAAAAAAGTTCAAATGTTTGTTAAGCTTATGGGACTTAACCACGGGGTCATCAGTCCCTGAACTTATGAACTACTTACGAACTAGGACGGCACAAATATCCATGCCCGAGGGGGGATTCGAACCCCCGACCGTAGTGGCCGTGCAGACCGTGACTGAAACGCCTCAGTCCCCGCGGCCACCGCGCCCAGCTTCGTTCGTCATTTTTGGTCTGTATCTAATCGGTGTAGACGTCTTTCATACCTGTATCCACTAATGTAAGTATGATGCAAGTTGTTGCTGACAATATATTATTTACATTTAAAAGCATTCCCTCTCCTTGGTTTTCATTTAAATCAAAGTCCTCCACGCAAAATATTTAATTTATTAAGGTTTTCAGCTCCTTCGCAGCCGTAATAGTTTAATGTTCAGACGCCATTACAATCGCTTCGCATTGTCAGCAAAATTTCAATCAAACAATCATCCTTATACAATACTTTGCTTGATTTTAGAACCTGCAGTCATTTCTTTTGTAATTTCACGAAGTCCGATCCTTTTTCTAATTATTCTGTGATTACCAGTAACTTCATGTTGCACCCACGGTCACACAACAATGAAAAACGAACTGAACAGTCTGAACATTGATCTCCTACGGAAAGTATCTCGAACATTCACAGATTAAATAAGAAAGTTATCATTTCCAGCTTCTACAATTCTAATTGCAGGATCCAGCTAGATGCTTTCCGTAAGTTTTATAACGTGCTGTTGCTTGTATGGTGCCCGACTTTAATATGCAATCCGCGGTTTATTTGCTTTAATGTTCATTTTGTGCTGTACTTTAACTTATTTCAAATTCAAACATTCGGCACCATCAATTCCTTGTCCAAATACTATAATCGCGGAATCTACTTTAACAATTATGGCATCATACTACGCAAGGACAACGTTATAGAGCTTGTCTTGTCTTGTCCTTTTCGTGTCGTGTGCTTGCGATACTAAAAGCGCTGTTAAAAAAGGTATGTAATCTGAATTATTTTAAAAGTGATACAAAATAAAACGATATCTTTTAAACTTGCATTTACATCATTTGGACTTAAATCACCCAATTATCACCTTTAAAAGTGTATGTGAGAAGTTTCAGCTAAAATGTTACCAGCGGATGCTGCCAATGGTCAACGATCGAGATTGTCAAACGCCACAAAGATTACGCGGAAAAATTAAATGTAATAATTATTAGAAATCAGGGCATGGTGGTATAAGATAGAAAAAGACTTTAATTTATTTTTCACCCTTCCTGGACTTCAGTGGCAATCTCAAGGTTCGTAAGTGAGAAACTAAAATTGTAACTGAAACGCAATTTCAAGTAAGGACAGTGTTTTCGAAGTGAAAGATTTTCTAAAAATAAAACGGGAAGTGGTATTTATAATTTTTCATTCAGGATATTGGAACTATTTAAGAATATTTTTCGTAAAAATCAGTTAACTTATCAGGAACTTGTTACTACATTCAATGATGTATAGATATTCAAGCCGTATATAAGCCTACAATTTTACTATAATCATATTTCAGTATTTTCGAAATCGGAATAAATGCAGGGTGATAGGGTCTATATAACTTTATTAAATACTAACTTAAAAATAAAACTAAAAATCATTTGATCACGAATTATATGGAGCTGTGTTGTAATGATATACCAACTGCTGGCCTTTAACTGAAATTTTACCTGACTGAGCTAGTCATAACAACAAATATTTTTACAGAAAGTAGTAAGAAATCAAATACCTTCCATTAAGTACAGATTTTTGAAAAGTAAAAAAAAAATAAAAAAAAAAAAATAAAAAAAAATAAAATAAAAACCCTTTTAAATATCCATAGCAAACGAATATAACAGAACCTTATAAAAATTACGACTATCATTACACGGTATCCTGCTCTACTGTCTAGTTGTAACGTCAGTCTGTCGCTAATTTACGGCAATGCAGATTCTAAATAAATTTATACGTAAAACAGGGGAAAACGTTGCGACAGTTTATTGAAATCAAAACGGATAATGGATAGAAAATTGAAATGAATCTTGTCTACGGAATCAAAAGTGTGAAATTTTGCCACAGACGACATTATAAAATAGCGGGAAATTACCTATGACATTTTAAATTATGCGTCGGCTCAGTTCAGCAGCATAATTTCGCTGAAATGTTATTATTTATGTAGGTAACCTCTCGCTCTAAGGAAAGATTGGGACGCAGTAATTGTTGATTGATCGGGCGTAGTTGACTGTGTGAACTTCGAAGTTCTACAGATTACTACAATATGTATTTAAAGTGCATGTTTCGGACGTCGTAAACATTTAAACTGACTGCAGATTCAATTACGAAGAATAATATCTCAGAGGGTTATCAGATAAAAAAGCAGTAGTTGCACAATATACGAAACAGCGGTATGATGGCAATCAAATCTCTTATTATTGCGAAAAGGTTTGGTAGTTAATACAATTATTATTAAATAACGGAAACTGCATACTATGCTGAAATCGGTTATATGCTTCGCAGCAGCTAGTCCATTGGCGCAAAAAGTCATCACAAACTATAGTGAGACGAAGACAGAGAAGAGTACTCCTGCGATATCAGGTGCCTTAGGAACTGTATCCGCGGTAGCTCTTTGTGTTGTTTTGGGAATATACACAATATATATTACAATTAGATATCGTGCTGCAATGTACTGGCTGAAGAAGGGGGATAGAAATGAGGTAAATGAAATAACAGGGGAAGAAATTGTGGACAAACTTCATCTAAACAAATTGCATTTAATACGTGGCAAAAGGAATGTGATGAGATTGACAAGGGACGCAGGATACACGACTTTTTTTCCAAATAGAAAAGAGAGACTGTTCCTGAAATATATTATTACTAGTCAAGATATGATACATTTGATAACTGAACACCCGCCATATCCACTACACTTACATTAGAATGAACCTAAGGCCAAATCAGATCTGTTCGTGTGCGATATAGGAACCCCAAAACACATAATTATAAAATGCATATTACAACGGCAAATGAGGCACAGAGAAATCGATCATAGCAACAAATATAATCCCATCAGAGATCAAACTACATGGGCAGAATTAAGTGCAGTAGACAATATATCACGAACATTACAAGGAACGTCTGCTAGAGAAAGACCCAGAGGACGTGTTAACAGAATGCAAGCCCACACAAACTATAACAGTAGTGATGATGAATCTAACAGACTTTGAGGCAGATACTGAAGGGGACATAGATACTGACCATGCCATGGAGGAAATATAATAGAAATTAACAAACCAACTGAAACAGGCAACGGAATTCATTACATGTAATATTCATCATCTGAAAACACGTGCTTTTTTTAGTCATGACATGTGTGCAATATAGTGTTAATGTGTAATGTCGTTAGTTGATGGAAAATCTAAACTTTTGGAATAACCAAAAGGCAATAATGACACAATTCATAAATGTGATATTCACATAAACTCGTGAAATGTGTTAAATCAAACCCACAGAAATTTAAATGGACTACTACAAATTCTAAATATTTTCTGTTAATAAATCCAAAAGGAACGAATAACTAATACAGGGATAAATTACTAAGTACCGTACTTTATATCATTGCACAACATGCCATGCACTGTTAACCATTATTTCAGTACCATCCCAATGGTTACTACATTTCTTTATAAAACTTGAAAAATTGCCATACTAGGCTACTAAAATTTTAGGTTTTCACTGAACATGTAGATATTGACTCTTTTGTATGTACTGGTTATTTTTAAAAATTGAATACCTCATATTAGTTATTGTATTTGTTTTCTTTCTTTTTTCTTTTTTTTTTTTAACCTTGGTTTTCCTCACATTTTACTGATGTACTAATATTCAGACCTAAATTATCACGAGTGTTTTATCTCCTGATTATGTTCTATTTGAGATGTCATCTCAGCACAGACATCAGGTATAGATTATTGATCAAGCATAATTTTTGTAAAAATTTCCGGGCTATTATGCCGTGGTCTTATGGATTTATTATGGAAACCCAACGTTTCGCCCCCGACTGCGGAGGACATTTTCAAGGGGGATCGTGGCACTTTTGAATGTCCGATGCACACCCTGGCTCACTACTGACTGAAGCCAAACTCCGATTACAAGGGCTCGCGAGGGCGATTGCCGCCGTCCGTTAATATCGTCCCATGGTGGAAGACTGTTACATTTCTTCTTCAAAACCGGAATCCAGATATCATTTAGTTTCACGCCCTCCTCCATCCTATTGAAATTATTGGGGTGTTTTACAATTTCTATAGCCTCTCTGTACAGTCTTTCGTGGTATCCATTTGTGGCTGCTAAAACCTGAGTTTTATCAAATGGAATAAGGTGGTCCCCTAGTTGAAAAACATGTTCAGCAACAGCTGACTGTCAATCTCTCCCCTTCTATAGTTCCCCTTGTGATCACCTAGTCGTGTTTTTGACCGTTCTTTTTGTGGTACCCACGTATACGTCTCCACAGCTACACGGAATCCTAAAAATTCCTGCTTTTTCCAGCGGTTTGCGAGCATCATTCGCCGTTTTCAAGTATCTTCCTAGTAGGTTTGTAAATAACAGCAAACATTCCGTTTCGTCAAAATTTTACCGATGCGGTTGGTGACGTCCTTAATATAAGCCAGGAAGGCTTTGGATTTCACAGGAACCTTTTTCATCGTTTTCAATTTTACGTGTCGGTCTCAACGCTCTCCTTATCTCTGTGGACGAATAGCCATTCTTAAGTAAAGCATTATTTAGCTGTTTCAATTCCGCGTCGAGTAATTCCGGTTTGCAGATGTTTCTTGCTCTGTCCGCCAACGTCTTTATAATGTCCCGCTTTTGCTGTGGGTGGTGGTTTGACTCCCGGTGCAGATAACGTTATAAAAAGTGAGAAGTAATAGACGTGACCAATAAAAGAAATCCGCTGAAGTTCAGTTACACGATAAATCAGTAAAACCTTAAGGTCGTAAATTCTACCAAATATCTAGGAGTTACAATTACGAACAACTTAGACTGGAGAGAACACATTGAAAATATTGCGGGGATGACGAACCAAATGTTACATTTCATTGGCAGGACGTTTTGAAGATGCAACAGTTCCACCAAAGAGACTGCCTACATCATATTTGTGCATCCTTTCCTGGAGTACTGTTGCCCAGAATGGGATCCTCACCAGATGGGACTGACGGAAGACATTGAGAAGGTTCAGAGAAAGGCACTCGTTTTGTTTTATCACGGTACAGGGGGTAAAGCGTCTGGGAAATTTTGCACGATTTGAGGTGGAAATCATTAAAAGAACGACTTTATTTGTTGTGGCGAGATCTATTTGCGAAATTTCAATTTCTTATTTCTGAATATGATAATATTTTGCTAGCACCCACCTACATAGGGATACATGACCATCGCAATAAAATAAATCAGATCGGAAACGGAACTATTTAGGTCTTCTTTCTTCCCGCGCTCTATTAGAGAATGCAATAGAGAAAGGTTATGAAAGTGTTTAATGAACCCTCTGCCAGGCACTTGAATGTGAGTTGCATGGTATCTATGTAGATGTAGATAAGGAATGAATACACAGAAGTGATTCCTACTATATGGTCGTAAAAAATCGAATCAGTTTTCTTTACTATTAGTCTTTACTCCAAATAAAAAAGTTAAGCTTTTATTTACATCTACATCTACATAGATTCTCTGCAAATCACATTCAAGTACCTGGCAGAGGGTTCATTAAGCACTTTCATAACTTTTCTCTACCGTTCCATTCTCTAATAGCGAAATCGTTCCGTTTTCGATCTGATTTCTCTTATTTTATTGGGATGGTCATTTCACATTCAGAACTAAAAGTCGGTGATTGAAACTTCTCAAACAGATCACGCCTCAATGAATAACGTCTTTCTTTTAATGATTTCCACCCCAATTCGTGCAACATTTCCGTGACGCTTCCCCCCCGTAACGTGATAAAGCAAAACGAGCTGCCCTTCTCTGAACCTTCTCAATGTCTTCCGTCAGTCCCACCTGGTGAGGGTCCCACAAGGGGTAACAGTACTCCAGGAGAGGGGTGATGTAGGCAGTCTCTTTGGTGGAGCTGGTGCATCTTCGAAGCGTTCTGCCGATGAAACGTAACCTTTGGTTCGCCTTTCCCACAATATTTTCTATGTGTTCTCTACAGTCAAAGTTGTTCGTAATTGTAACTCCTAGGTATTTGGCAGAATGTACGACCTTAAGGTTTGACTGATTTATCGCGTAATTAAAGTTCACTGGATTTCTTTTAGTAGTCATGTGTATTACTTCACACTTTTCTTTATTTAGTGTCAATTGCCAATTTTCGCACCATGTAGAAATTTTGTATAAATCGCTTTGCAGAAGCTTTTGATCCTCTGTTGACTTCACTAACCGATAAGGGGAACTATTCAGATTATCTCCTAAATCGTTTATAAACACGAGGAAGAGTAGGGGACCTATAACGCTTCCCTGTGGAACGCCAGATATCACTTCTGTTTAACTCGATGACTTACCGTCAATTACAACGAGCTGTGTTCTTTCTGATAGGAAATCGTGAATCCAACCGCACAATTGGGGAGATATTCCATAAGCATGCAATTTCATAAGAAGCCGCTTATGAGGTACAGTGTCAAAAGCCTTCCTGAAATTCAGAAATATGGAATCGATGTGAGATCCCTTGTCGATGGCACTTAACACTTCATGTGAATAAAGGGCAAGCTGTGTTTCGCAAGAGCGATACTTTCTGAATCCGTGTTGACTACTGGTTAATAGGTCGTTCTCTTCGAGGTAGTTCATAATTTAATGTTTTCGTTGCCACCTTAAGAGCACCATTGTCCGTTTAACAGAAATAATGAATTCAAATCCAAACAATAGGGTGTGTCGCGTCCCGGCACCGTCTTTCTTCTTCGGAATTTAGTAAGTGCGAGCTACGTGGTGCAGTCGGAACGTTGACGGCACGGTTCATTATAAAGTGCTATGATCCTTTATAACGGAGGTGAGAGGGAAGGAATCTCTTTGGTTTAAAGTGCTTAGGTTTCTTGAAAATAGGTTGCAGGATTGGAACCGGCAGAATAGTTTATTCTACACATATAATTGTGTGAGATGTTTGACCATAAACCCCTTATTAAGATTCAATTTATCACTTCTACTTAATTTTGCAATTCTCCGTCAAGGGTAACTAATTGACTGTACATCCAAGGGACAAAAAGGAAGCAATCACTTGTTCTTGATATTCATTGAGAGTTCTTTTACTAATAGAGACTGACAGTCCAACACTATTCCACTAAAACATTGCCAAATTCTACTTAACTGACACTTACTGCGTGTCCGCCAGAGTTTATCACTGTCTTCTCGTAGTTGAAGACCTTATCAGCTGTATCAGTTGATGGGAGCCTACAAGGTCCCGTTGCAGTCTCGGATCTGAATCTTCAAACTTGATGTGCCGACTGCTCCAAATTACTCGTTAGCCTGCCTTTTATTTCGGTTCTAATTTGATCGGCTCTAATTTAACCCAAATTTATCTGGTTTCACACGACTCTGTCTTTTCCGTTTGATTTGGTGGCACAAGAATTACTGTGATTACACATGACCCATTCTTACCCACTTTATTTAGTTGCACAAGGCCCTTTTAGGCTGAGGGCTAAAGTTTCCTCTAAAATCACGCGAGTTCTTCTGGCAAGATACCAAGTCTTACGTTAGATGGTCAGTAACAAGCCGGGGGCAGCCTCAGCCGCCTTAACTTTTCCCTACTTCCTGATGGAAATATTTCTGTATTCGGGCTCTCTACTTGTCTAAAGAGCCCGGTCATATACTCTGGTCATAAAATAAGTAGTAAAAAAAATTTCCTAAGGTCACAACAGGTGGATGAGGTAGTTACTTCAGTAAGGTAGTTAAATACTACTAAGTTTAGAGCTTATGTTAAAGAGGTTATGTTTGAGCAGGCACATCAAAGTAGCAAATTTTATCGATCTCAGGCATTGATGATACTAACCCTGAAAAGTTCTGAACTTCCTTTATCAGCACCTCGTTAATCCATAGGAAACACAGTAATCCACCTTGACAAGGAAGCTTCAATAAGTAACTAAAGGTTATTCAGTAAATTTTATCTTCTATTGGTTGCAACACGGAGTTTATTAACCATAATCATAGACAAAAAATAAGTCGGATAATGAAACAGCTGTGATCAATATGTCACTGCGAAGCAGGACCTGGACTATAGGAAGGAAATTGTGTGTGTGTGTGTGTGTGTGTGTGTGTGTGTGTGTGTGTGTGTGTTTATGTGTGTGTGTGTGAGTGAGTAAGTGTGGACGGGAGGGGGGAGTAAATATCTCAGAGGGAAGAATACTGTATGCAGGTTCAAATGGGTTTTCGTTGTTACTGAGAGTTTAAGAGGCTTGCCCGAAATAGAATAGCGTAGAGTGCTGCATCAAATGAGCCTTCGAACCAAAACAGCAAAGACGTTATTTCAAACTATCCTATTCCCACTATAACCCCTAGTTAAAATTCGGTATTCTAAATTATAAATATTTGTGTTTCATAAATTTTGTAACGGGAATTCAAAATTAACAGTTCTATGAATACTGAAATTAGTGGTAGGACAGAGTAGAAACGGAATTGCTAGCAGAGAGTGCAAATAACATCGATTACTTTTCATTGACTTAATGTTGCGTTGGTGCTTGGTAGGTTATTTGATACACGATAACTAAAACATTCACGGCACTGTTATAATATTCTACAATACTTTTGTTTGGAATACAAGTCTTGTTAGCATGTCTCTTCCGTTTGAATTCTTATTGATCGGAAGTGTAAGCTAGATGCTCTTATCGAGCAATATTTCGAAGCTGTAGCGCGAAGTTTAATAGAACTGAATTCTCAATTAATTAGAAATATACACAGAGCACCAAAGTCGGTATTAATAAACTCTGTGATCGCGGGTTAAATGTTATTGTTGTGGTCTTCAGTCCGGAGACTGGTTTGATGCAGCTCTCCATCCTACTCTATCTTGAAAAAGCCTCTTCATCTTCTCATAAGACCTGCAACCTACATCCATTTGAGTCTGCTTACTGTATTCCTCTCTAGGTCTCCCTCTGCGATTTTTGCCCCACACACTTCCCTCCAACGCTAAATATACGGTTCCTTGATGTCTAAGAACGTGTCCTATCAGTCGATCCCTTCTTTTAGTCAAGGTATGCCAGAAATTCTTTTTCTCTCCAATTCTGTTCAGTACCTTCTCATTAGCTTCGCGATCCACGCATCTAAGCTTCAGCATTCTTCTGTAGCACCACACTTCAAAAGCCTTTACCCTCTTCCTGTCCGCACTGTTTATCGTCCATGTTTCACTCCAGTACAAGGCAACACTCCACACAAATGCCTTCAGAAAGGACTTTGTTACACTCAAATTAATCTTCGATATTAACAAATTTCTCTTTTTCAGAAAGGATTTTCTTCCCATTGCCATGCTGGATTTTATATCCTCAGTGCTGCGACCATCTTATTTTACTGCCCAAGTAACAAAACTCATCTACCTCCTTTATTATTTCGTTACCTAATGTAATTCCTTCAGGCATCACCTGACTTTCTTAGACTGCACTCTATTACCCTTGTTTTACTCTTGTTAATGTTCATCTTTGAGCACACTGTCCATTCCGTTCAACTGCTCTTCCAGGTCTTTTGCTGTCTCTGACAGAATTACGATATCATCGGTAAAACACAATGTTCTTATTTCTTCACTCTGACCTTTAATTCCTATTCCAAATTTCTCCTTGCTTTCCTTTATAGCTTGCTCAAGGTATGAATTGAATAGCATTTGATAAAGGCTACAACCCAGTCTTACTCCTTTCCCAACCTCTGCCTCCCTTTGATGCCCTTCAACTCTGGTAACTACTGTCTGGTTTTCGTACAAGTTGTAATAACCTACCGATCCCTATATTTTATTCCTGCAGATTTCAGAATTCGAAAGAGAGCATTCCAATCAACATTGTCAAAAGCTTTCTGCAATCTACAAAAATTAGAAATGTTGCTTTACTTCTAAGATAAGCCGTAAAGTGTGTATTGCCTCCCTGTGTTCCAACATTTCTCCTGAATCCAAACTGATCTTCCCCGAGGTTGGCTTCGACCAGCTTTTCCAACTTCTGTAAATAGTTGGTGTTAAAATTTTGCAACGATTACGTGCGAGTTAAATGAAAATTGAAATTCAATATAATCTACAGAATTATTATAGACTGGGGTAGATAAAAATTTTATCGAGTCCATTTATGACCCAAATTCACTTATATCATTTCATCTAAACTGATATTGGAATATAAGTGCATATTTAAATTGAAGTTACGTGTTTCGATATTTACTCAGAATTTTATCTTTTGACTGTGAACGTAACATTTGTGGAAATGCGATAGGAAGTTTTATTCTATTAACGGTTCCCAAACGCATGTTTATAACAGTGATTTCATTTAAATACAGAGAGTGAAAATACGAAAGACTACATGTGATCTAAATGTCGCTTTAATCAAATGGGGCTGTTAGCGGGTATTACATATCGATAGACAACGAACTACATAATCTCTGACTTTCAATAGTTTACATAGTGACGGACACACTTTAAAGAAACTAATTCTCTCGAATTACGTCTGCTCAAACTTTTATGAAAGAAATCGCACTGACCTGTTTTACGGCCCACTTTAGATTTATAGTTTTATAAGTTTTACAAACATTTTGGACCAAAATAATAATGTCAATAATAAAAATTTAATTAATAAGAGTTTCTGAAACCCTTTTAGGAAAAAAGAGATAGTGGCGGCTTATGAACCACTGACCTTCAGCGTCACAGTCGAACGCATTGCCCACTACGCTACAGTAACGAGTTAGCAGTTGTGTTGTATATCTCATACTATTGATGGCCGTTGTTAACTGATGCTAATATGGCATTTGTAGACACTAGATTATCATTTATCGTTCGATGAACGACGCGTTTTTGTTAATTATTCAGTGCGTCATTGCTTTGAAATGACAACGTGTAAGTTACAATAAGAAAATCATCAAATACGCAACGCAAGATGGCGTGTGCCACAGAGAGTTCTGGGCGAGAAATGTCACCTGACATCTGCGAACGGCTGGTTTTCGTTAATTCAATGGAGGGTGTCAAATCTTCGTTATTTTTGCAAATATTTTTGCGTCAGATGAACGGTTTATTTGCAATTACAATTACATTACAAACGGCTTTTTTGGTATTACTAACGTATTTTTTGTCCGAAATATTTCAAAAAGCGAGGTGTAAAATTGGGTGCGGATCGGTTGAACGTTCGACCTATAAAGTGGAAACACGTTACAGACAGACAGACAGACATCGTCAAATCGCTGTTATTTTTGGAAATGTCTCTGCAGCGATACATAATAGAGCGAGGTTGTAGAGAAATTTCTCCTCTACAAATTCGGTTATTCAATTGCCGTGTCAGATGAATAGTTAAGCCGTTATTTTCATTTAAATTTCGAGCTGTCAGAAAACGAAAGCAAAAGCCCACTTAAAAGTAACTACCTTAACGTAAAGTGGGGCAAAATTTAATTTAAGAAAGCTTACGAAAAGAACAGGGTCGGGAAATGAATCTGTTGTGATGTCGCTACCAGTGTTCACACCAAATAAACGCTAAGCTGTGAATGGCACTGAAGCATTGGTGAAGCAAAGTAAGAGCATATGGTCTATCAGACCAAGTGTGTGATTGGATTGAGGAATTCCTAGGTAACAGAAAGCAGCAGGTCATTCTCAATGGAGAAAAGTCTTTCGAAGTAGGAGTTATGTCAGGTGTGCCACAGGGGAATGTCGTGGGTCCGTTGCTGTTCACGATATATATAAATGACCTTGCGGATAACATCGGAAGTTCACTGAGGCTATTTGCGGATGATGCGGTGGTATATAGAGAGGTTGTAACAATGGAAAATTGTATTGAGATGCAGGAGGATATGCATCGAATTGACGCATGGTGCAGGGAATGGCAATTAAAGCTCAATGTAGACAAGTGTAATGTGCTGCGAATACACAGAAAGCAAGATCCTTTATCATTTAGCTACACTATAACAGGTCAGCAACTGGAAGCAGTTAATTCCATAAATTATCTGGGAGTAGTCATTAGGAGGGATTTAAAATGGAACGACCATATTAAATCAATCGTCGGTAAAGAAGATGCCAGATTTAGATTCATTGGGAGAATTCTAAGGAAATGCAGTCCGAAAACAAAGGAAGTAGGTTTCAGTACACTTGTTCGCCCACAGCTTGAATACTGCTCACCGGTGTGGGATCCGTACCAGGTGGGATTGATAGAGGAAGTGGAGAAGATCCAACGGAGAGCAGCCCGCTTCGTTACAGGATCATTTTTAATGAAAGTCCAGCTTCAGTTGCATTTATTGTTGCTTTATTTAAGCCCACACTACCGGTTTCGGCCTATATGTTAGGCCATTTTCAAGTGTGACAGACCTGCATATAATGTGTAGCAATAAGTTTACAAAATCACATGGTACAAGATAGAATGCTACATATGTAAAAAGGTACAGTACAGAAGCAGAAGGAAACTTACGTTATGCCGTAGAGAAAGCAACGTCAAGTAATTAAAACAATATAACTCAGAGAATTTAAAACTTTTGCCGCCAAATGGCGACATGAGAGCAATGGCGTGTCAAATTTAACATTCCAAAACATTATAATCGGCATGTTCCGATATAAACATTACATCATTGCAAACTTCTCTGAGTTATATTGTTTTAATTACTTGACGTTGCTTTCTCTACGGCATAAGTAAGTTTCCTTCTGCTTCTGTACTGTACCTTTTTACATATGTAACATTCTATCTTGTACCATGTTATTTTTTAAACTTATGGCTACACATTATATGCAGTTCTGTCACACTTGAAAATGGCCTAACATAGAGGCCGAAACCGGTAGTGTGGGCTTAAATAAAGCACCAATAAATGCAACTGGAGCTGGACTTTCATTATATTTGAACCACAGTTGCGGCAACAGCAACCATCCAGAGATGGAGAAACTAATAACAGGATCATTTGGTAATCGTGAAAGCGTTACGGAGATGATCGCTAAACTCCAGTGGAAGACTCTGCAGAAGAGACGCTCTGTCGCTCGGTACGGGCTTTTGTCGAAGTTTCGAGAACTTACCTTTACTGAGGAGTCTAGCAGTATATTGCTCCCTCCTGCGTATATCTCGCGAAGACATCGTGAGGATAAAATCAGAGAGATTAGAGCCCACACAGAGGCATACCGACAATCCTTCTTTCCGCGAACAAAAAATTCTTGTAGAACTTATGGGACTTAACTACGGGGTCATCAGTCCCTAAGCTTACAAACTACTTATAAACTACCTAAGACTACGGACGGCACAAATATCCATGCCCGAGGGGGGATTCGAACCCCCGACCGTAGTGGCCGTGCAGACCGTGACTGGAGCGCCTCAGTCCCCTCGGCCACCTCGGCCGGCTTTCCGCGAACAATACGTGACTGGAATAGGAGGGGAAAATCGATAGTGGTACTCAGGTACCCTCCGCCACACACCGTCGGGTGGCTTGCGGAGTATGGTTGTAGATGTAGATGGTATGCGGCGTACTTCGTGGGGGAACGTACACCCTTCGCAGACTTTGTATTACGGGACCGCGTGGTAACCGCTGAGGTCAGTAATGACAAACGGGAGGATTTACGAGGGATTCGTATTGCTGCCGGTAGTGAGACGAGGCGAGCAACAATGCGGCTTAACAGTGCCAGTTTTAATCAGACGTGTGTGCGGGTTTTAGGAGAGGGCGCGCAGTCACTATATAAAAAATACGTAAGTTAAAAACATGACAGCTTACAAAGTACTCAACATACTCGAGTACTCAACATACTCGAGTATTTTGTAAGCTGTCATGTTTTTAGCTTATGTATTTTTTATAAAGTGACTATGTGCAATGTTGCACTCGTTATTTTACACCCAATTTTTTTTAACAAGATGACCAGATTATAACATATATGTGACCCGATGATGGTAACACAGTGCACCGAAACCGGTCGTCATTTAAAAAATTGTTACTGTGCGATCTTGGCTTGTCATTCTGAAAAGTATAAAACGATTAGATCGCCTCCAGACCCGACTATGTCAGGTAATCTTAACTTATGAACTAGCTTATACTAAATACGGCACAAACATTCACGCCCGAGGGGGAGGGGGGATCCGAACTCCCGACCACAGCGGCCATGACGGCAAGCGCTGAGTTCAGTAATGACAAACGGAAGGATTTCCGAGGGATTCGTATTGCTGCCGGTAGTGAGACGAGGTGAGATACAATGCGGCTGAACAGTGACAGTTTTAACCAGGCTGTGCGTGCGAGTTTTAGGAGAAGGCGCGCAGCTGGCGCGTCCAGCCAGCCCCCCCCCCCCGTCCACCCAGGAGGCGGTGTGTGTGTGTGTGTGTGTGTGTGGTGTGTGTGTGTGTGTGTGTGGTTGCGCTGGCCGCCTCATTTGCATTTAGACGCGCCTGAGCCGCGACGCTAGCGCCCCAGTCGGCCGCGGCCGCACCTGCAGCTGTCCGCCCGCGGCAAGTGGCCGTTAAATACAGCGGCAATAGGCCCCCACCTGATTGTCGGCCAGATTTAGGGGTGTCACGGCAGCGGCGGCTGTTTTATTAACCCCGCTGTGTCAGCCGGACGGCCCACAGCCCCGTGGCCGCGACTTTATCTCCCCACCGGAGATTGTAGCGCCGCCTCCCCTTCCTCTCGCTTTCTTCGCCTTCCCTTTTCTTCCGCGCCCCGTCTTTATCTCGACCTCATCCCCATGACCCCTTTCCTTTTCTGCAACGCTCGCCTCCCTCCTCGCACCCCTTTTCTCTGTGGAGCTAGTCGACGCCGACGCGGCAAAACAGACCGCAAAGCCGTTTTCTCCCAGCTTGCGGAAGGATCCATTCCGATTCACCAACAGTCGTATTTTAAAGCCTTAGTATTACTGGCGTCTAGCATCACTTTTCGTATCTCTAAAGGAGCTCAAACAATCGTAGTTAAAATAATTATGTAGTAGGCAGGTTACAATATTATACAGAGTGTTGGAAATATTTTAGCAGGTGGTAGTATAGACCAGTACTTTCCATTCTTCTTTTTCTTAGTGGAACCAACAGCTTTTCTGCATGGGAAAAAAATGTAACATTAAAGTTATGTATAATATGAAACTGAAGTTATATGCAAATACTGAGTAAGACTTTCGAAACAGGCGAAGAGAAAATTTTTTAAAATACTAGCTTAAAGCCGGCCGCGCTGGCCGAGGGGACTAAGGCGCTCCAGTCACGGTCTGCACGGCCACTACGGTCGGGGGTTCGAATCCCCTCCCCCTCGGGCATGGATATTTGTGCCGTCCTATTTCGTAAGTAGTTCATAAGTAGTTTGTAAGTTTAGGGACTGATGACCCCGTAGTAAGTCCTATAGACTTTACAAACATTACTAGCTTAAACCCGGGGCTCCGCTTCCGTGTTGGTTGATTATGATAGATAAGCTATCTTTCAGTAGTGTGCTATGACGCTGCTTTTGAAGGATGAAGCGAAATACAATACCTCCTTGAGAAAAAAACTAAAAACTATTTCTATCAGATTGCAGGAGTCTATGCACTTACTGTTTATCAGGAAAGAAAATAGTGTAGATCAAACCACACGTAAAAATGCACTCGTTTCGAAGAATGCAATCACGAAATTCAACAATAATGATTGTAATAATATCACAGATCGATCACTTGATGTAGTGCGCAAAACGTCAAATCGATTTTTTAATAGAGATTTATTAAAAGAAATTTCCTTTTTACTGCTTTATTTATTTATTCTTATATTTCCTTATTCGTATGCTTATCCTTACAGAGAAAGAGCTGAAGACATTGTAGCACACATAGACCAAAGATATGGTCTTTGGCAGCACGTTTCGCTGTATGTAACCTCCTTGCTATAGACTCGCAAACGTCATCGCTGGCCTTCAGTCCGAATTTTTTTTTTTATAATTTCACGACTTTCAATCACCATATCTTCCACCCCCTTATAGCTATCGGCATGAAACTGCTATGGTGTTCAACGGGAGACTTCGGACAACAATTACACACAGACCATTCGTTTGCGTTCTGTAGTTTTCACTACAGAGCGAAATATTAACACACACACGTAGATTTTCATATACACCGATAACTTTCCATCCCAATATACTCCACTCTTTTATCATTATCAACCCTCAAGAAACAATGCAACCAATAAAACCACTTTCAAAAAATAAATATATTTTTAAAGAGTAATTCTTGTTCCGCATTTCGCGTTATGTTCTTCAGATTACTAAATATCTATCAGATCGCTATAAAATCCTGCCTAAAGCCTTCCCCGGGTAGAGATTAGTAACTGTAGAAATTTTTAGATCTTTATGCCTTGTGGTTCAGACGTGATAAACGTACACCGAACAGACATTCACACGCACACACACACACACACACACACACACACACACACACACACACACACACACAGGTGATCAAAAAGTCAGTATCAGTTTGAAAACTTAATAAATCACGGAATAATGTAGATAGTGAGGTAAAAATTGACACACATCCATGGAATGACATGGGGTTTTATTAGACCAAAAAAGAAAAAAAAAGTTCAAAACATGACTGACAGATAGCGCTTCATCTGATGAGAAAAGCAATAATTAGCATAACAAATTAAGACAAAGCAAAGACGATGGTCTTTACAGGATATGTTCGAAATGTTCACCATCATTCCTCAACAATAGCTGTATAGCAATGAATAATGTTGTGAACAGCACTGTAAAGCATGTCCGGATCGATCACGATACACATGCGACTTCAGGTAACCCCAAAGCCAATAATCGCACGGACCTGGGGAGGCCAAACATGACGAAAGTGGCGGCTGAGCACACGATCATCACCAAACGACGCGAGCAAGAGATCTTTCACGCGTGTAGCAATATATGGTGGAGCGCCATCATGCATAAAAATCAGCCAGGCTGGGGACGATTCTGTAACATCCCTCTCTCTCTTTTTTTTTCTATTTGAACCCAATAGCATTCCAAACATGTGTGTCAATTTTTACATCTCTATCTACATTATTCCGTGATTTATTATTTTTCAAATTTATACTGACTTTTTGATCACTCCAGTAACAATTTATAATATTAGAGAAATTTATGTTAGCGTTTAGTCTTGGTGTTATTTACGTTTTCCTTATATGCATCGGCATTTATTAGATTTTATTAGGGGTAAAGAGTTTACAGCAAATATTTGTTTCCTCTTTTACTTACATGAGAGAATAAAACTAGAGATACGGAGACTTACAATGATTATTTCGAAGCTCTATTCTCCCTCCTCAGGGCGCGTGGTCTGACTGGGAGGCCGTTCCCACCGAAGGTTCGAGTCGTCCCTTGGGGATGGGTGTGTGTGTGTATGTTGTACTTAATGTAGGTTACTTTAAGTACTTTGTAAGTCTAGGCATTTATGACCATAGCAATTTGGTCCAATAGGTTTACGAACATTTGAATTTTCCATCCCCAATCGATATAGTGTCCCTTATGCCAAGAGATTTATAAGTTAAATTTATTGAAATAGGTCACGATACATGTTCATACAATGGGGTATTTTTTTCTTAGGGAACAACTGGTGATGGCAAGTAGACCCTTTCCTGGTAGTTCCTTATCCTTTCCAAGGACAGAAAAAAGGAAATTATGTATTCTGGCAGTAAATATACATCACTTGCATACCTTTTGTTTGATTTTCGTCATTGAAATGGGAGAAAGCTTAGCCCAATTAGGCAGAAAAAACAACCTTGGAATTTAAAAAAAAGAAAAAAAAAAAGCGTCTAGATAGTGTCTTCAGTGACCTCCGTGTAGGGCCAAGAGGACATTAGTCACCTTACACTGGATTCAGAACTGCAGATGTAGTAAGAGATCAAAGCAGGGGAACCTTCAATTACGTTGCCACATACTACCTTGTTTTTACATTCACGTATTTCTGTAGTTTCTACTACGTAATTGATTACTGCAAACTAATGTTTTAAAACCTTTTCAAATATGCAACCCGCTTCCAAGTAAAAATATTGTGGCGACACCCCCCCCCCCCCTATGAAATAAAAATATTCTGGTGACCCACCCCCTCCCTCATGAATCGTAACAAGAGTATGTAATCTGAAAGATAACTAATTTAATCTTCTTTCTTTGTACTCATTAAGAAAGGCCCCGTTGTACACACAATTTGTAAAGAATCAGATTTTTTTGGAATTTTTAGAAATACTTATTAAATCATGTCCTTTTAAATATCGATTGGTTCTCGAAAACAACTTTAGGTTTTGAGCTTATTCATCATTGACACACTACTGTAAAATAATCTATCATTCATTCAATTCATAATGAATGTTACACAAGGAACTCCGTAATTTTAACATTAAATAATTTCACTTAGGCGTACCTTTTTCTATTACTGAACGCCTAGTTATGCAACACAAATGGCTGGTCGCGAACTTCAGGTTGAAAAACACTGCTGGCTGTAAACTACTGGTAACAGGAGTTTTCATATATCTTTGCAATAGCTGATGGCTCTCCCTGATTGGTCACATGACGAGGCTAATTAGCTAGTGCATGGAAGAATTCGTAATCCACGTGCCAATAATGAAACATACAAAGGAAAGAAATAAAGTATGAATCTAAGAAAGCGCCACTATAATGGTTACCCATAGTAAACGAAAAGGAAATATGGTACGATATAGCTGTCGGAGAAAGAATAAATCAGTCGTAGGTTACTCACATGATAGCTGCCTCAAATGCAAGGGGACGCGGTGTTGCCATGTTGCATTTATGAATGGTTGCTTCGGCTGAGTTTTTCTAGTATTCTCCCGGAGACACTACTTGCCACATTCGTTTCTTGTTTGGGGCGAGTATTGTACATAACTTTTTTAAGATAATATAAATTTCGCTTTGAAATAAAATATCTTTTTCTTTCAATTGGCAAGATATTTGAAGTAGATAAAATATCGTTCGTGAATTTCACTTTGTAGCCAAACCTATTCACTCCAGACCAATAGTGTTTATGTATGAGAGTGCTCTTGAGTCGCGCATTGTGTACCCTAGTGGCTGGTTAATGGGTTTAATATCGTAATGGAATAGGCCTGGTGGCCGAGGGGACTGAGGCGCTCCAGCACGGTCTGCATGGCCACTACTGTCGGGGGTTCGAATGCCCCCTCGGGCATGGATATTTGTGCCGTCATAGTTCGTAAGTAGTTCATAAGTAGTTTGTAACTGATGACCCCGTAGTTAAGTCCCATAAACTATACAAACATTTGAAACATATTTGGAATAGGCCTATTACATCCTGTTCTAACACTTGTGTACGTTATTGTGACTTTTTTAATTACTCCTTTATTAGCAATACATCAGTAATATTTAAAAATTATGTCAAACACAGTTAACAGATTTTGAATTGCAGGGTTGAGAATAAAAACCGCTAAAGCCACAATTGTAGGTTGTAATAGTTATTTATAACGCGACCGGTTTCGGGCTTGTGTGTTACGAAGAAATATTACAGCCTATAATTGTGACTGGTAGATAACTATAACAGGAACATCACGGAGCTGAGTTACATCCATCATGGATAAAATTCACTAAAATTTTGTATTCTCTCCCACCTCCATATCGTTTCATTGGGAAAAATACGTTGCAAGGGTTAAGATTCAGAAATAGAGCTACTATCTGAATCTCAAAGCACTCGAACTACATCGTCACGTAACTGAAAAACAATTAAGGCAGTACATATTTTTCAAAGCGTACGAAAAGTTTCTGATGTAGGTAGGAGAATCGAGCGCCAATCACAACACAGCTATGAATGACGGCCAGTATGTTCATAAAATGAAATTGTGAAGGATTTTATACCTTTGTTATCCAAATAAACAGTTTAAGAACATTTTGAATAAAATTACAACACGCACTATCCCCGAAACCGAAAATAAATAGAAGCTTAAAGCTGTCAAAACATGTTTACTTAACCACAACTTGTTTCACATCAAAGATTATTCAACATAAACCTCTTAAATATTCCATACATTACAGCCTTTTAAAAAAATGCAGCTCCAGATTGATGAATGCACTGCAACCGGACTTCTGCCTCGATTCCACAAATACTGCGTGCAAATCTGTTAGATAATGAAAAGGAAACGAATTCTGTACGTTATTTCACATTACTGTAATTTAAATGTACACTATCGCATTTATCTTGAAATATGTTGTATTATTCTTGAATTTGTTATATTGCGGTCAGTTTTTAAAACGTATGCTGCAGTTAGTAAAGGTACTGGCCTGCACTAAGAGGTTACAAAATAATATTTAAGAGAAACTTCCTGGCAGATTAAAATTGTGTGCCGGAACCGGGACTCGAACCTGGGACCTTTACCTTTTGCGGGCAAGCGCACTACCGACTGTGCTATCCCGACACGAGTCACGATGCCGCCTCACAACTTTACTTCCGCCAGCACCTCGCCTCCTACTTTCCAAACTTCACAGAAGCTCTCCTGCAAACACGCAAGACTTGCACTCCTGGAAGAAAGGATATGGTGGAGACATGGCTTAGCCACAGCCTAAGGGATGTTTCCAGAATGAAACTTCACTCTTCAGCGGAGTGTGCGCTGATATGAAACTTCCTGGCAGATTAAAATTGTGTGCCGGAACCGGGACTCGAACCTGGGACCTTTGCCTTTCGCGGGCAAGCGCACTACCGACTGAGCTATCCCGACACGACTCACGATACCGCCTCACAACTTTACTTCCGCCAGTACCTCGCCTCCTACTTTTCAAACTTCACAGAAGCTCTCCTACAAACACGCAAGACTAGCACTCCTGGAAGAAAGGATATGGTGGAGACATGGCTTAGCCACAGCCTAAGGGATGTTTCCAGAATGTTGTGTTTCCAGAAAGTTGTGAGGCGGCATCGTGAGTCGTGTCGGGATAGCACAGTCGGTAGTGCGCTTGCCCGCGAAAGGCAAAGATCCCAGGTTCGAGTCCCGGTTCTGGCACACAATTTTAATCTGCCAGGAAGTTTCATATCAGCGCACACTCCGCTGCAGAGTGAAGTTTCATTCTGGAAACATCCCTTAGGCTGTGGCTAAGCCATGTCTCCACCATATCCTTTCTTCCAGGAGTGCAAGTCTTGCGTGTTTGCAGGAGAGCTTCTGTGAAGTTTGGAAAGTAGGAGGCGAGGTGCTGGCGGAAGTAAAGTTGTGAGGCGGCATCGTGAGTCGTGTCGGGATAGCACAGTCGGTAGTGCGCTTGCCCGCGAAAGGCAAAGGTCCCAGGTTCGAGTCCCGGTTCCGGCACACAATTTTAATCTGCCAGGAAGTTTCATATCAGCGCACACTCCGCTGAAGAGTGAAGTTTCATTCTGGAAACATCCCTTAGGCTGTGGCTAAGCCATGTCTCCACCATATCCTTTCTTCCAGGAGTGCAAGTCTTGCGTGTTTGCAGGAGAGCTTCTGTGAAGTTTGGAAAGTAGGAGGCGAGGTGCTGGCGGAAGTAAAGTTGTGAGGCGGCATCGTGACTCGTGTCGGGATAGCACAGTCGGTAGTGCGCTTGCCCGCAAAAGGTAAAGGTCCCAGGTTCGAGTCCCGGTTCCGGCACACAATTTTAATCTGCCAGGAAGTTTCTCTTAAATATTATTTTGTAACCTCTTAGTGCAGGCCAGTACCTTTACTAACTGCAGCATACGTTTTAAAAACTGACCGCAATATAACAAATTCAAGAATAATACAACATATTTCAAGATAAATGCGATAGTGTACATTTAAATTACAGTAATGTGAAATAACGTACAGAATTCGTTTCCTTTCGATTATCTAACAGATTTGCACGCAGTATTTGTGGAATCGAGACAGAAGTCCGGTTGCAGTGCATTCATCAATCTGGAGCTGCATTTTTTTAAAAGGCTGTAATGTATGGAGGCGTGGATAGTCGCGAGATAGGTTGTCGAGACTTTATTTGTTTAATTTTTTTTTAAACATCAAATAAGGCACTCAGAAGCAAAGTGATGTAAGTGGAAAAATTGAAAAAATGGATCTAGGGGATGCATCTGGAAGAGGAGATCCTATTCTCTTTAGTGACGCAGGGATATAAATAAATTCATTCGCAGGCGCTGCTCTCTGACGAGTTCTTTAAAAACTACTTCATCACTCCATCCATCTGTTTGGACAAAGACGGATTACAAGTCACTTAACCCCTGTGCCTCCAGGTTGTTCGCTGTCATTCGCAAGTAAGTTATATTACAGCTATTTGTGGGGGTCTATTTTTCAGTGATTTGCTAGCGGTTACTGGAGAAGAATTCTGAGGAACAATTTTATGCAGTTAATGAACAGGAGATCAGTGATTATTTTACTCGACTAAGACTCACTCAGTTACATACTGCTATTTCATCCAAAACTGACGTTTTGAGACCGTGGTTGTGAATGAAATACAGGGTGATTTTACAATAAAGAAAACAGCAACCAACCACATTTGATTATGCTATTTATTTACTAAATAGCGCCGTTACCGTTTTCGAACTTTTCAATTCATCAGACGGCTGTTCACGTCCACAGGGGCACCACACATCCAAAGACATTTCGCCACAAGCAAAATTATATGCATAAGAAATATGTAAATGACATGTACGAGGCGCATTTTTAAGTAAGTTCCGTTTGAACAGAAGTACACAACGAAAGGTTGGTTGAAAAAAGTAAATTTATTTTCAGAAAGTACATACTTTATTTTTCGACATAGTTGCCAAGTTTGTTAAAACACTTATCATGCCTCCCAAATCAATTTTAAAATACTCTCTTCATACAATCTAGCTGCCTGTTCCGATAACCAAGGGAACACTACCGTTTCGTAAAGCACTGATCTCGACACGTCAGGAAATTCGTTTGAGAGACCTGTTATTGTGAAGCTCCTGTTCTCACGAATCCTCGCTTCAGCTGAAACCTCCAAATCGTCTGTAATCGAATATGGGCGTCCGGAGCGCTCCTCATCATGCACGTTGTCACAGTCATCTTTGAATTCTCGTACCCACTTACGCACTTTGCCTTTACTCATAACAGTATCACAGTACACTCAGCCAATTTATAGATGAATTTCTGCAGCAAACAGGTTCCTTGTTGACAAAAAGCATGTCACTGAGCGAACCTCACACGCGGCGGGCGAGTTGATAGTTTTAAAAATTTTGAAAGCACTGAACAGAACATACAGGTCAGCTACAGAGCTGTAACGAAGCACAGTTTTTCCCAAAGCATGCCGGTACACGAGGCTCGCGTTCGTTGTGATATGTACGCGAACTAGTAGTGTCTATAACAAAAAGAAACTTACTTAAAAAACGCGCCTCGTATGTGGACTTGAATAGCCGTATGATGAACGGAAGAGTTCGAAACAGGTAAAGACGCTCTTTTGTATGTAAATAACATAATCAAATGTGGTTGGTATTGCATTAAAAGGGAAAGTTTTTTGTATACAATATAGACATAACCTAAATCCTTCGGTAACTTCGTGCCTTATTACCTTAGTACAAGAACACATATTTGTAATAACAGTAATTGGAGTCTTCTAGGAAAAATATCCTGAAAGATTCATTAAATCGCTTAGGTCAAAATTTATATTTCAGACCCTTTTGTTACGGACGACGCCCAAAATTACGTTCCAGAAGACACTGACAACGATGACTCTGAAGACGACATTCAAGAAAAAATGAAAGTAAAAGGACAAGAAGGCGTTTAACGCTTGAGGACACTTGGAACGGAAGAAAGCAAAAATAATGCGTGGATCTGGTAAAACTTACTCTGCCGCTAATGGGAAGCTAGTACATAAAAATGCAGTCCTACGATCGTAACTGCCGTTATCAGTGCCCCGAGATTTCAGAATGTCAGAGGAGTGTTTGAGCAGTTCTCGGGACTAGAATCGTGAAACATAAACCGCATTTATAAATGGATACATGGAATTACGTGCACAGAAAAACCGTCAAAATGCTCTAAAGCACAAGTAAACGAGTGTGACTGTAATGATAGCAGGAAAAAGAGTATACAGTATGCTCTGTACAATTTACCATTTAAAATTGATATAAATAATTACAAAGATCTTCAGTCACTACTTGAATTTGTGCCACCATTTATGGCAGTTTCCTTAAGGAGCTCGAACGTGGGAAAACAAAGAAAGAGACGAACAAGAAGCCATACGCAAATCTCTGTTATAGCAGAGGAAGAAAATAGTGTCTAAATGTCAGACTTGGCCACGGCGGAGAGGCCGAGTGCATTGAGGCGCTATGCTACGTTGCGCGAGGCCGCTCCCCGTCGGGGGTTCGAATCCCCCTCGGGCATGGATTTTTGTGTCGTCTTTAGTATAAGCTAATGCCTGTTTGTAAGTTTAGGGACTGATGATGGCGCAGTTAAGTCACTTAAGCTTGACAAATATTTGAACAATGTCAGACTTGGAAAATAAGTTTGTTCGAAAATCGATATAAAAACTTCGTTACCACGTAAATGTTCTATTTTCAAATGTTCAAATGTTTGTAGAGCTTATGGGACTTAACTCCGGGGTCATAAGTCACTAAACTGACAAACTAGTTATGAACTACCTTATACTAAACACGACGCAAACATCCTTCCACGAGGGGGGATTCGAACCCCCGACGACGAACTGCCGCGCGCACCGCAACATGACGCTCCACTACCCACGGCCAATCCGATGTTCTATTTTCATTGCGTGATAAATCATGTTAGTCGCAGCGTTTACTGTAAAATAAAACTTGTTCAATACGTACTTGATATGTACTATCCTCGTGGAGATTACCAGCAATATGGAATGGGTCATGATGGGTCAATGGGTCAATGATGAATTTCGAAGCAAAGGAGTGTAAGTTCATGCATGGTCTACCAAAGGTAATTATTGTGGCTTAACAACATTTCGTTATTCTATGATATTGTTTCTAGAAGTACACAAATACATAACGAATGTGACCTTATAGGTCGAATTAAAATAACATTTAACTGGAATTTTCAAATCTGGATTAATTTTAGAGCCTAACTACTCAAACTGGTGTTTGGGCACTAAAACCCCTTTGATTCTGGGCACTACATATTACTTCTACTTATTTTATTAGAAACCATTTATGATTCCAATAAAAAATTACACAATTAAGATAGAATTTTCATATAACGATTCGGTAATATTTCAGAAGGAAGAAACTGAGTTTGGCAACCGTCAAATAACGGAAGTTCTTACCAGCACCGGTAATGGTTCTATCCTTGAAGAGGCACTTGTAGCTGTCGTGAGCTCATAAGCTAAGCTCACAGTAATATTTATATTTGGAGAACTATCATCTTCGCAAGATGTTTCGCTACTTGTAGAGGGCGACGTATAATTTTTTGTTATAGCCCTAGCTTGAATTTTCCTTCCTTTTGTAGTGTTTTTCATTTTCGATGTTACACTCCAGTTGGTTTCGTATTTTTTCCAGACATACTACTCATCACTGTAATCGTTGTTAAGGACACATCACAAAAATACTGAATAAGTCGACACAGAACAATGTATCAGCTCTAGCTGCCTAGGATATTCAGCGCCGCGGTGGAGTAGCCGAGCGGTCTAAGGCGCCTCGCTGCGGAGCGCGCGGTTCCTCGCCGTCGGAGATTGGAGTCCACCCTGGGGCATGGGTGTGTGTGTTTGTCCTTAGGTTAGTTTACCTAGGTTTAAGTAGTTTGTAAGCTACGGACTGATGACCACGCAGTTTAGTCCGATAGATTTACCATCATTTGAACATTTTGATGACCACACAGTTTGGTCCGATAGATTTACAAACATTTGAACATTTTTTTTTTCGGATATTATTGATAAATCTGAGGCATTGAATTAAAATTTGTTTTGCGGCCGGGAATCGAACCCGGACCTCCTTGCTTACTAGGCATATGTCTTACCGTTAGACCACCACACCACTAATGATGAAGGCGCCTTGGAATAGTCTACGTACAATTTCCCTCCACGTCACAAACTTTAATTGAGCTTCTGTGTTTCAAAGATAATTGCCACTACTGTCATGGCTCTCCATGCAGCGGAATAGCACCTCGGCAATGGACATATTGGAACAATCCTGTTAAGGTGATATAAATATGAATTTAATACAAAAACAATCCGTGAGACGGATTTTCGTCTCGAATATGTCAAAGACATTTTCGATTCCCGGCGGCATCACAAATTTTAATTCAATGCTTCAGATTTATCAATAATGTCTTTGACATATTCGAGACGAAAATCTGTCTCAGTGGTTGTTTATTTGTGTTAAATTGAAATTTTTTTGGATATTCTGCACTGCGGCCTGAAATCAAGTGTGACCGCCGCATTGCTTGGACGTCGTAGTTGTTAACTACACAGTGAGGAATGTGAGGTGGGGGCGCCACAGCTGGCTAGGGAGAACCACTGTGTGCTCGTAAACTGTCAGTTCCTCATTATTGGCGAAGAGCTCGGCATTTATATATGAAGAGCAGTTGTGCGTTATTGATAAAAATGGATAACAACTCTTTCGCAGCTGAATGGTAGCTTTTACGCTCAAATTAAACCGACACGCCGTCACTGAATTGGGATCAGTTGAAAACTTGCATTAAGCTGCGATGGGGCGCTGCAAACACGAACTGTTTGCGACGTAATGTGTGTTTACGAGCTGTCACTGATTCCAGTATCGTGTGCTAGTTTATACTGCTGTATTTAACAACGATAGAAATTTTGAATAACTCTTCTAACGTTCTGGGTAACAGTATTTATTTGGTTACGAACTGGCGTTCTCTATCTTCAAGTGTCAATTAAATGTCTCAAAAAAGAATTTTATGTATGGAATTTTTTAATTCCTAAAGGACTAAACTGCTAATATCATCGGTCCAAAGACTTCAGCCATACTTAAACTAACATCCGGCGGGAGCGGCCGCACAATTTGTAACATGCGGTCTCGGACCACGCGACTATTTCCGCGTGGCAAAAAGGATTTCATGTACGATTTACACAGTAATTACTTACTTGGAAGATACGATAAATAATAAGTATTACATGTTTATATGTCAACCATTTTTTTTTCATTTTTAAAATTTCTTTCATTTATTTATTTTGCCCTTGGCGGCTTCAGCGGCCACCTCAGCTTGTATCGCCTGTGCTTTAAATCGGCCCTGGACGTTCGAGAAATACGACAGTAGCAAACCATAGAAACCGGGGTACCAATACTCGAAACGAAAATGCACTAAACTCGGCTGTATGTCTGTACTCAATACAAAGTGGACACATGTTATATGAACGTTTTTATTGCATTACCTACTCCCTAAGGTACTTTTCACTCCTCCTGAAACACTCGATATATGCACTCTGGTGAAATTCCAAACAGTAAGAGCATGTAGGGGAAGGAAGGGTAACATGAGAAAAGTTTGATACTTTAGAGGAGTGTTTTTCTTCGCGAATGGGCACCCTCTTCTTGCAAGTAAAAATATTCCGGCCACCCCTGTTTCAGAATAAATGAAGACCTTGGGGGAAAATAATGATAACCCTCATCTATAAAGTGCTTGTATGTTTCAAAATTGGTTTCTACCCCTTTTTTTAATATCTCTCTGCAGTTTCATGTACTACTCGAAGAAAATGAAACATTCTGTTGGATATGATTATCAGCACCAAATACATTAAAATACAAAAGTTGAGGGTTGTCATTATTTAACCTCAAGGTCTTCAAATATTTCGGAGAACCCGACTCCCGACATTATTACGTACACTAACGAAACTATTTTGAAATTTCAAAGGCAATCTAATTTTCTTTCTGTTGATAAAACTGTCTTGTAAATTGTTAGACGTTGCTTTTGTGTGTGTTTCGAAACAGACGACAATATACCATTTTTGTACTTGATTACCGACAGAAATATAAATTTTGCGCAGTGAGTGTTTCGCATTCCACCATGAGTCAGAAGAAAGTTATGCTCATTAACAAAGGTCCCACTGTGTAGATACTTTGTGATGGAATTTTGTTAGCTTTAATTATTTACAGAGATTTAATTATTTACAGAAGGATGGAAAAGCTGGGAGAAGCCGACATCGGGGAAGATCAGTTTGGGTTCAGGAGGAGCATAGGAACCCGGGAGGCAATACTCACTTTACGTCTTATCTTAGAAGATAGAGTAAGGAAAGGCAAACCTACATTTTTAGCTTTTGTAGATTTGGAGAAAGCTTTTGACATTGTTGACTGGAATACACTCTTTCAAATTCTGAAGTCTACAGGGGTAAAATAAGGTAAATGAGAGTTATTTACAACTTGTACGAAAGCCAGACCGCAGTTATTAGACTCGAAGGGCATGAAACGGAAGCATTAGTTGGGAAGGGAGTAAGATAGGGTTGTAGTCTTTCTCCGATGCTATTCAATTTGTACATCGAGCAGGCAGTGAAGGAAAGCAAGGGAAAATTTGGAATAGGGATTAAAGTTCAGGGCGAAGAAATAAAAACATTGCGTTTTGCTGATGACATTGTAATTCTGCCAGAGACAGCAAAGGACCTGGAAGAGCGGTTGAATGGAATGGACAGTGTGTTGAGGAGAACGTATAAGATGAATATTAATAAGAGCAAAACAAAGATAATGCAATGTCAGAAAATCAGGCGATCCTGAAGGAATTAGATTAGGTAACGAAACAATGAAGGTGGTAGATGAGTTTTGTTACTTGTATAGTAAAATAACATGACGGTCGCAGTACAGAAGACATAAAATGCAGAATGGCAGTGGGGAGAAAAGCATTTTTGAAAAAGAGAAATTTGCTAACATCGACTATTAATTTAAGTCTAAGGAAGTCTTTTCTTAAGGCATTTGTGTGGAGTGTTGCCTTTTACGGGAGTGAAACATGGATGATAAGCAGTGCGGACAGGAAGAGAATAGAGGCTTTTCAAATGTGGTTGCTACAGAAGAATGCTGAAGATTAGGTGGGTAGATCGCATAACTAATGAAGCGGTACTGAACAGAATTGGCGAGAAAATAAATTTTTGGCATACCTTGACTAAAAGAAGGGATCGCTTGGTAGGACACATTCATAGACATAGATGAATCGTAAATTTAGCTTGGGGGAAGTGTGTGGGGTAAAAATCGCAGAGGGAGACCAAGAGACGCATATAGTAAGCAGATTCAATTGGATGTGGGTTGCCGTTCTTATGAGGAGATTAAAAGGCTAGCTCAGGATAGAGTAGGGTGGAGAGCTGCATCAAACCAGTCTCCGGACGGAAGACCATAACAACTACAACAATTATTGCATCTTCTTCATTCATCTATCGATTGGTTCCTGAAACGTTTTCGGCCTTGGAGCTTATTCATCGTTAACACGCTGTACTTAATATAAAACAATCTACATTCTATTAAATTCAGAATCAGTGTTAAACAATGAATTAACATAAAATATGTTTCACTTAGATATATGTTTCTGCATTAAGAAACCCCTAGTACTGAGACATGCAGTGGGCTGGTTGTTTTATGGCGCAGATCTTGTACTTGCTCCTGTGACGGCGATCACCCCGACCAAGTCTTTGTCACCTCTGGAGGGTTGCGACCCACAGCGACACTTCTTTAGAGCAACCCTAATAGTTTTCTTTCGGACATCTGATTTCGTACGTTTTTTAAATGTAATATTTCACTTTCTTAATTCGTCATATTAAGCACATTTTCGAGTAATACGACGTAAGTAGGCGAAGAAACTCACCAGTTAGTAACATACAGAAGTGGCATACATATGACTGGTGTTTCTCTTCTGCAATGGTAAGCTTGTTAGGAGCAGCGTGCCGCTAGTTATGACAACAAGAACAAACGTATATAGTATCTTGTTTAATCAGTTCTTCTTCATATAAATCATCCTCGTCATCCTCAATGTAGTTGACTGATAATGAGACATCTGAACGCTCTTCCCAAAACTGATGATTATCACATTTTGTCTTTCAACTACCGTTAACTAGGCCGGCCGTAGTGGCCGAGGGGACTGAGGCACTCGTCACGGTCTGCACGGCCACTACGGTCGGGGGTAGGAATCTCCCCTCAGGCATGGATATTTGTGCCGTCCTTAGTGTTAGCTAGTTCGTAAGTAGTTTGTAAGTTTAGGGACTGATGACCCCGCAGTTAAGTCCCATAAGTTATACAAATATTTGAACCGTTAACTGGTGTTTCGTACCCTGTTTTACTGTTCTTTCCTTTAGGATCTCTTTTTTTCCTCTCTTTGCCTTTGTTATCAGCTTGTGTGTTTTCTAAAGCTCTTATGATTTGCAACGAAGACAACTTTTTCCTCAGTTTCCTTTTTCAAAGTTGCACCGATTATCGCAGGCACTTAGTAATCTGTCATTTGTGGATTATGAACAAACACATTTTAAAATGTTTTGTGGATGGCACTGAAGGTGTTTCCACTTACCAGCAGGAAGTCGCCCATTTATTCAAGCATGTGTCAGTGTTGAAACCCACTACAATAACAGAAAGGTATGAACAAGAAGGGATGAACACTCTGGACTCGCATTCCGGAGAACGGAAGTTGAAACCGGTCTCCGGCAATTCAGATTTGGCTTTCTGTAATTTCCCTATATCGCTCCATTCAAATACTGCAGTAGCTTGTTTCAAGGGGTACGGCTGATTTCTCGTCCCATCTTTAACAAAAACCCTCCATACTTGTCCTCCGTTTCTGATGACAATGCTTTCGCTGGGACGTTGGACTTTAATTTTTATTTTTTTCGGTTTGAAATCGATAAATACCCTTTATTCAGACGGATCACTTTTAAATGTCACGGAATGATTTAGAACAGACCTCTCCAATTCGATCACTCAGTGCTTGCGCGCCCCGGTGCCGCGCCGTGCGGCCCCTGAGCTATCCCCAAAAAATTCCAAATGTTTGTATCGCTTATGGGACTTAACTACGGGGTCATCAGTTCCTAAACTTACAAACTACGTATGAACTAGCTAACACTAAGGACGGCACAAATATCCATGCCCGCGGGGGGATTCGAACCCCCGACCGCAGTGGCCGTGCAGACCGTGACTGGCGCGCCTCAGTCCCCTCGGCCACCGCGACCGGCTGTGTGCTTTCCCCCCACCACTCTAACCTCGCCGTGTCGCAGCATGTGTGTGACAGAGACAGCGTCCGCTCTCGCGTCTTCTTGGATGCGCTGTACATCCGTTCTGAATCTATCTTGCAAAAGTTTACCACGAGTAGAAAAGTTTCGAATTTACGTGTAACATTTTTAATGCTTAATATGAAGATTTTTTAAGCCTGATGGGAAAACACAATGCTCAATATAACACTGTACCGTAAATATAAAGGCGCTGTCACTACGAAAATAAACATTCCGTAACACGCGAGGGGATAGAAGGAACGCCGCAGTGGAGTAGCCGAGCGGTCTAAGGCGCCTCGCTGCGGAGCGCGTGGTAGCTCGCCGTCGGAGGTTCGAGTCCTCCCTGCGGCATGGGTGTGTGTGTGTGTGTGTGTGTTGTCCTTAGGTTAGTTTACCTTAGTTTAAGAAGTTTGTAAGCTACGGACTGATGACCACGCAGTTTGGTCAGATAGATTTACAAACATTTGAACATTTGATTGAAGGAATAGCCAGAAGGAAACTGATTACTAAATTAAAAGCACTATTGCCACGATCTGAAGAGAACCAAAAATACTTACGGCCACATCCGGTAGTACACAGTTATTACATAACAATTTCTAAGATAGGTTTAAAGAATTAAAACTGCACTCAAAAGTTTTTATGATGCCTCTGCGTGCACACAAAGAAGCATCATAAAAACTTCTGAGTGTAGTTTTATTTTATGCTCCATCAGTTTTATTTTATGCCCCATCAACTATCCAAATTGAGCTGACAGAAGTACAGTACAATTCAATTTCGACAGACCACTATTACTATTAGTCTACAGTAGTGATTTAAATTCCTTTATATAATTATAAAAAACGACGTTCATTTTTTACGGTGTGACGCGCATCGTCCCGCACCGAGGTAAACGTTTCGCCGCAGCGGAGCGACCGAGCGCATTGAGGCGCTATGCTACGATGCGCGAGGCCGTTCCCCGTCGGGGGTTCGAATCCCCTCTCGGGCAAGGATGTGTGTGTCGTCTTAAGTGTAAGGTAGTTCATAAGTAGTTTGTAAGTTTAGGGACTGATGATCCCGCAGTTAAGTCCCGTAAGCTTAACAAACATTTGAACAAGAATTCCTGAGGATTCATGTCCTTGCCCTAAAATCTGTTGCAATGTTCTGAGCATAGTTCCTTTGTGAACAAAGGTTTCGAATTATGAATATTAACGAAATAAAAACAAGGCCAAGTTTAATGGATTGTTGCAAGCTGTATTTCGAATTGTAACTGGGAAAAATATTGTACCTAATATGAAAAAATTAGTTTCTTCAATGCGTTGCTAAAGATCAACAAAGAATGTTGAAAATTTGTATAAAATAAGGAGCGCAGTAACGCTTTCTATCTATAAACAAAAAATTGCCATTATTATTATTGGTTTTAATAGTTCACAAACAACACGACTCTCACCTCGCCTCGTGCGTCGTCAGGACGTCCCCCTGCTACCTCTGCGCTGACAGCGCTGTGCCTGCCTCACGTCACGTGCCCCACAACACACCACCGACTGCTGCAGCACAGCAACGGTGATTTTCCCGGTGCTCGCGAAGCACCTGAGTTGGAGAGGCCTGATTTAGAACGATATCTAGGGATTCCACCCTCTATACCCCTCTAAAATTGCAGTCACAATACACCCCAAAAGTATGAGATCACCTTCTATGGTTTGCAGCCCCAGGAAAATGTTAGAAAAGCGTTGAATCGTCCACGAAAACGTAATTGTGTCCACCGTCCAACGTTGCAGGTATTCGTCCTTTGCTGATGACACTGTCAACTTACCGGTGTTCTGAAGATAAGCGTCATTCATGTTGACAACTATCTAGTGAATCTGCTGTCGCAGAATAATGCCTGCCGGCCGCGGTGGCCGAGGGACTGAGGCGCTCCAGTCACGGTCTGCACGGTCACTACGGTCGGGGATTAGAATCCCCCCTCGGGCATGGATATTTGTACCGTCCTTAGTCTTAGTTAGTTCATAAGTAGTTTGTAAGTTTAGGGACTGATGACCCCGTAGTTAAATCCCATAAGCTCTACAAACATTTGAACATTTTTTTTTAGAATACTGCCTTGACACAGGTCACCTCATGGAATATATCCCGAGTGAAATTCTGGCATTCACTTTCAGTTACTGTATTAGTAAGAAAGCAGTTGAAATTAAACTAGCAAATAAAGTTATGAATTGAGGTGGAGGTTATTGCTTAAAATCTGCGTGGAATCCTGTTCTTTGCCTAAAAACAGACGAATCGAATTAACGCCCTCTCACCACTTATTTACTGTTATTTACCAGTGATACTTTTGACGTTTGTCATCTTTGGCAGTATAATGAAGCTCCCGTTCTGTTTTCATTTGAAAATCGAGCACAGTACTTCTTCTGTGCAGTTGTGCGTTGAAAATCGCTGGGCGCCCTTCCGAAATATTGGCAATTTTCAGTGTTCGTATCCGGCTGCATGTCTACAAATTGTTCGAACAGAACTGTTGTAGTATATTTTATTAATTGTGCTGCGTTTAAAGCAAATTATAGGGGAAAATTTACATTACTGTCGATCAGCTCTGTTACGACTTACGGGTAGGACGTTCTAAGACAACTTCTGTATCATTGGTGTAAATCGGAAATTGAACATTTTTCTCTGTTACTTCCTTTTAACGTCAATGAAATAATTTGTTCAATTTTTATTGAAATAATTATGAAATAAGAACAATGATAACTATAATGCATTTAAATTATTTTCTTTCGCACTTACGATAACTTCTGTCATGGACTACATCTACAATCTGAAGGTCGGATCGATAAGTGAAAAGTGGAATGATATGTTCCTTATTTCACTAAATTCTGAATAAGCGACAACTCGGCAACGTGAAACACTTCCCATAAGTACCCATGTACACTGTATACACTTTTGATCTAGATCACGCCAGTCAGTTTTATTGATTACTGGTTTTATCCTAGTGTGGATCCTCTTCAGAGCCAGATTAAGAGATGAAGAGTCTTGTACAGAATAGAGTCATGTGGGTAGCTGATCAAACCAGTCTTCGGACTAAATACTGTAACAATAACAACTAGTTTGAGAGCTCAATCTAGCTATATTTGGATGAATTAAAGAAGCAACTATCTCTTGTTTCCAGAACATATCAGAGCACGAAAGATAGTCGATGCTACAGTGTTGCATCTTTAAAATTTGAGTGATGCAGTAATATGTGTTTGCGTTAGCTAGCTTATTGTGAAAACCTGTGTTAAACTCTGTACACAGGGCAAACAGTTGTGATACTTCTCCCTTTACACTTGTTAAAACTAGCACTCAGCTATCTACAATTCAGCTATTAGTGGGTATTAAAAATGTTTGTCCAATAACCACTAACACGCAGACAGGGTGTTTGTCAGTAAAACCTTGCCATCGATGAAATGCATCAAATTGATCACCGGTACAATACGTTTTCACTCGATGAAAAAAATGCAGAAATATCTCATAATTACAAAAACTGAATAATAAACATAGAGATCTAGGATATACTGGTATACGTAAGTGTCAAATAAGCTAAAAATGTGATGTAAACTAAGCGTTGTCCGAAAGAACTGACGTCGCATATTCATAATTAATGTAAAACTATATACTGTATATACCGTTATAAGTAGAATATAAGATACGACCAATAACTAAAGGATGTAAGAAATTTTTATTCTATTCTTTGAGATATTAGACGTTGTGCATATTACTCGCTAGTCTCCGTTTCGGAAACGCAGGGGGGTTCTGAATTATAGAGTCAACATGACGCTGAGGAGCGTGCACTACTAGCTGACTACTCTACCTGAACCAAACTGCTTGTGTAATTCGTTTGGTAGAGTAAACAAGTCAGCACCAACCCCGACTGTAGCAAATAATTGTAAATATTTTTTGCGAATTAGCTGCCTTTTTTAAAAACGGTAACTGAATCTGAAGTTAGAACAGTAAATAGGGGAAGAGAAAGACTACATTTCTCTGGCCTACTGTTCCAAATGTTTCGCAATGAACTATAACTGTCTGAAGCAGACATAGCTATTGGGAGTGTTCCTGTTTTAACGTAAGAAAGCGAGTTTGCGAAAAGAAAGGTTTCAGATGACAAAAACTTCTGGCACCTCCGCTGCAGCTTGGATTTTAGCAATAAGTCTCTGATGAGGAAACATCTGTGGCTGACATCCAAGTTATCGCCACTTGTTGGGGCAAAATCGACAAAATAACGAATCTACAAGCCATAGCGTCTAGTGAGACAGTGAAAAGCCGCCAACAGAAGAAATTTATGCAGCTCGCAAGGGTGAACAGCGCTCAGACAAAAATTGATTATGTCCCGCACTGTGGTGAATCTGTTAACGCATTCTATTAGCAAGCCAGCTACAGATGTGCTATCTAAGGGACAACTTTTCTGTGGCACCCATTCACATACCGGCAGAGAACATCATACAATCTGTTGAGGTGTCCGTCCTGAAACTACCCCAAGTTGAAGCAGAGAAGATGCGACAAGAAATAGTCAGAAGTCTGCAACATGCGAAGCCTCCGAAAATATCTCACATGATGAAAGGGATGCTCTAACTACGTAAGAACAAGGATATTGCTCTTTTACCAACAGACAAGGTAACACCACAGTGATATTGGGCACCACAACATATGAAGCCAAAATGAGTGAGTTGCTTGAAGACACCATCTACAAAGAACTGAAAAGTGACCCCACTGCGAAGGTTGCTAGACAGACGCATGCTCTACTCAAAAGCTCTAGAATCGATGTCGATACATCCAGAGGGCTCATCGAAACTCCCAATGTCTCCAAGAATATATGGAGTACCAAAGGTACATAAGAATGGGTGTCTTCTGAGACCCATTGTGAGCTGAATAAACTCGCCGACATATTAACTGGCAAAACGTTTGGCCCACAAATTACGAAGTCTGGTTGGTCACACGGACGGTTAAGTGAAAAACTCAACGCATTTCATCCAGCTCATACGGGAACAACAGGTGCTACCTACTGATCTTATGGTGAGCTTTGACGTAAAATTTCTGTTTACCAATGTGCCTGTATCGGACACCATCAACATCCTACAGGACCAAATACCGCCGGACATCTGCGATCTTCAGCAATTATGCTTGTCTTAAATATATTTAAGTTTTCAGGGGAAAGTTTATGAACAGACAGACGGAGTAGCAATGGGTTCTCCCCTTTCGCCTGTATGTGGAAGACATGTTCGTCATTTGGCCGCATGGGGAAGCAGTACTACACAGATTTCACCAGCACCTCAACAGCTTGCACAAGAACATACAGTTTACGGTGGAGATGGAAACTAACGGAGCTATTCCTTTTCTGGACGTCGAATTGTACAGAACATCTAACGGTACACTAGCACACAGAGTCAACAGGAAACCGACGCACACCAATAGGTACCTGCATGCAGATTCTCATCATCATCCGACACAGAAAAACGCTGCATTAGGTACGCTGACAACACCAGCTCACAGGATTAGCCACGCTGACAACTTACAAAAAGAACTGGGTTACCTGAAGACAACATTCCACGCGAATGGATATAGCAACAGGGCCATACAACACGGTACATGGAAGACAAGATAGGCAATGATGTAGGAGAAACTCTTACTATAGCTCGTCTACTTTAAGGGAGAGGCGACAGTTCCTCATCCGAGGACGAATCAAACCTGTTTTCGAGAGTGGCCGCAAGATTCGTGACCTGTTGAAGCCCATGAAGGACCCCATAAATTCCTTCACACTCGGAAGACCTATCAGCACTCGCGTTTCGGAACATGAACGTTATATACGATTGGGTCAAGTCAACAAGTCAGCTGTAGGAGAACACCAGAAGGAATGCGGCGGTGCTATTAACTTCCGAGAACCTTGCGTACTTGCCCTGGAACCGTGGATGCAACAACGCAAAATAAGAGAAGCCATCGAAATTATTAAACGACCTGACAACATGAATAGCGTGGATGACTACAACCTACAAGCAAGCTTCAACGTGGCTGCCGGCAATCCCTGCCCAGCGAGCCGCGTAGGTGCGCCAGCCAGCGGCTCCACTTGACCCGAGTTCTCCAGTATAAACAGCAACCACAGTAGACGCGCCGCCTAAACGTTCGCAGCTGGAAACACCATCCTCTGGATGCTAGTTGCTGATTGGTTGTTGCCTTCCAATCAGATACGAGATTTTTGCCTAGCAATCACTTATCAGGGTAGCAACGCTACTGCTAACCACATTTTAATTGAGTGTGCTTTATTTGCTGCTGAGAGGGTCACTGCGCACCTTGGTGTAGATATGGCGACTATTTTAAGTAATGATGAAACGAGTGCCAGTAAAGTTTTAAAATGTTGTGAATTGTCTCATCTCTGGCTGAATGGCTAGCTCACCCTTTTTTATCGCCGTGGTCAGATAGCCATGGTCATATGCTTATTTGCTTTCACTATCCCTTCGACCTTTCCATGGTGTAATCTTTTCCTCTTCACCTCTAATATTTACTATTTGTGTTTCAGTGAGTTTCTCATGATACCATCTGGATGGCTCTCGTTTAGCTCATTTTGTTTGTTCACATTCTTTGCTTCTGAACTTTTTAAAATTGTCCGGGCGCTGAAGACCTAGCTGTCGAGCGCCCAAAACCTCCCATATCCCATGCTATCCTACTGCCAACCAATCACCATCTTAGATGTATGACGTCGGTATTAGATAACCGAAAAATTCACAGTATATAAGTGCGTAAATTCAGCAGCATCCAACAGTTAACCGCCCTGAAGAGGACCACTGCACAATGGTCGAAACGTCGGCAATATATTTGCTAAGTGTTTAAAAATGACGCGGCCTAATGCTCAGAATTGTTTTATTCAATAAATATATGCATTGCTTTTACAGAGAGACAAAAGGAGGAAGAGAGATGCTACTGGATGGGAATCCGGTCACCCCTTTTAAACTAACCATACCAACCAAGCGAACCCGTTGCGAGCGGGAAAAGGCACAATAAAAGAAGATGTGGAAGAGGAGAAATTTGGCAGCCGCACAGTGGGGGCCGCGTGACTGGTAGTGGTAGGAGGAGGAGATGAACAAAGAGAGGGGTGAGTTAGTGATGGTCACACAGAGAGAGAAAGATACAGAGGGAAGGAGAAGGGGGCGAGATAATCTAACAAGAGTACGGAATAAATAAGTACACGGCTAACGCTGGGTTTTCAACTAGTAAAATATTTTGACACGAAATATTAAAAAGAACAATATAGTTCACGAACTGTTTAATTATTGTTTCTGTGTGATTTTTGATCATATTTTTATGGTCTTACGAAGAATACACATTTTCATCACCTTCCGTTACTTTTTCTCTATCGCGAGATGTATATCACAAGGCGTTACGCTTTGGAATGAATCAGCAACTTCTCGGAGAGCAACGCAACTTCCACTGGCAACGCTTTCCCTGACGGATATGCAAATTGTTTACTTTGAGAGTTGCTGCAGAGACGGAATGACAGGGATCTTAACTGGAATTCTAATGCTCATAAAGCAGGGCCGCTGGCGAGACAAAGTTAATTTCGCCGCCGACATCCGCAGGAAGTTGCGCCTCCATTTGTGCGTCGGCAATAAAGGCCGCCGGAAGACACCTTGCCTCGTATCGCCGCTCTGCCCGCCCTCTCAAACAACTGCACTCTCTTCCCTGTCCTTACAGCCGGGACATTTCACAAAGTTCTAACCGATCTCATACGCCTATATCTTCTACACGAATAACGACACAAACTTGGAGTGGGTTTCAACTGACGCATCAAAACTAAATCTTCTGATGTCCTCATGAATTTCAGTCATTAGTAGTTTTACTCATTGCTGAGAGTCGTGACCTCATTTCCTCATTCATTCTTAGATAGTTGAACCTTCAATTAGATGTCTCCATCCACGCAGTATGTTGTTCTCGACGGCGAGTGTTCATCAGAGACGAGTATATCGTCAGGCGTGCCCCAGGGGAGTGTGATAGGACCGCTATTATTTTCTATCTATATAAATGATCTGATGCTGTTTGCTTATGATGCTGTGGTATATGGGAGGGTGTCGTCTTTAACTGACTGTAATAGCATACAGGATGACTTAGACAAAATTTCTAGTTGGTGCGAAGAATGGCAGCTAGCTCTCAATGTAGAAAAATGTAAGGTGATTCGCATGAGTAGGAAAAACAATCCCATAATGTTCGAATACAGCATTAGTAGTGAGCTTCTTGATGCTGTCGCGTCGTTCAAATACCTAGGCGTAACATTCCAGAGCGATATGAAATGGAACGCGCATGTAAGGACAGTTGTGAGTAAGGCAGACAGCCGACTTCGGTTTATTGGGAGAATTTTGGGAAGATGTACTTCACCTGTAAAGGAGACCGCTATAAAACGCTTGTACGACCACGTCTTGAGTATTGCTCAAGTATTTGGGACCCGCAGCAGATCGGTTTGAAGGAAGACATAGAGGCGGTTCAGAGGCGAGCTGCTAGATTTGTTACCGGTAGGTTCGACCAATGCGCGAGTGTCACGGAAATGCTCCGGCAACTCAATTGGGGATCGCTGGAAGAAAGACGACGTTCTTTTCGTGAATTTCTGTTAAGTAAATTTAGAGGGCCGGAATTTGAAGCTGAGTGTAGTACGATCTTGCTGCCGCCTACTAATATTTCGCGTAAAGATCACAAAGACAAGATAAAAGAAATTAGGGCTCGTACGGAGGCATATAGGCATTCTTTCTTTCCTCGTTCAATTTGGGAGTGGAATAGGAAAGGAAATGCCTAGTAGTGGTACAGTGTACCCTCCGCCACGCACCTTACGGTGGATTACGGAGTACGTATGCCGATGTAGACAGCGAAATGTTCAAAATGTTTGTAAATCTATCGGACCAAACTGCGTGGTCATCAGTCCGTAGCTTACAAACTACTTAAACAAAGGTAAACTAACCTAAGGATAACACACACACCCATGCCCCAGGGAGGATTCGAACCTCCGAAGGCGAGCAGCCGCTCAGCTACTCATCAGCGACCATGCACAGCGATCTTAAGCCTTTCTTAATACGATGTAGGCTGGTGATCTTCTTCGCTTAATCCAACCATCTACCTTCTGCTCTTCCTCGTGGTCTTCTGCCTTCGATTTTTTCCCTGCAAAATGGTATTTCCTCTTGCCTTCTCAAGATGTGCCCATGGACCTGAAGGTAGTTTTGGCTAACACGAGAAGATAACCTTCTGGTTATGTGAAGTTTTGGCTAACAAGAGAAGATAGCCTTCTGGTTATGTGAAGTTCTTCTATTACTTCGAATACAGCATTAGTAGTGAGCTTCTTGATGCTGTCGCGTCGTTCAAATATCTAGGCGTAACATTACAGAGCGATATGAAATGGAACGAACATGTAAGGACAGTTTTGAGTAAGGCGGACAGCCGACTTCGGTTTATTGGGAGAATTTTGGGAAGATGTACTTCGTCTGTAAAGGAGACCGCGTATAAAACGCTTGTACGACCACGTCTTGAGTATTGTTCAAGTGTTTGGGGCCCGCAGCAGATTGGTATGAAGGAAGACATAGAAGCGGTTCAGAGGCGAGCAGCTAGATTTGTTACCGGTAGGTTCGACCAATGCGCGAGTGTCACGGAAATGCTCCGGCAACTCAATTGGGGATCGCTGGAAGAAAGACGACGTTCTTTTCGTGAATTTCTGATGAGTTAATTTAGAGGGCCGGAATTTGAAGCTGAGTGTAGTACGATCTTGCTGCCGCCTACTTACATTTCGCGTAAAGATCACAAAGACAAAATAAGAGAAATTAGGGCTCGTACGGAGGCATATAGGCATTCTTTTTCTCCTCGTTCTATTTGGGAGTGGAATAGGAAAGGAAATACCTAGTAGTGGTACAGAGTACCCTCCGCCACGCACCTTACGGTGAATTGCGGAGTATGTATGTAGCTGTAGATACTGAAGCATTTGTTCTTCTTTGTGTCCATGGTTCACGCAGCATGTTCCTCCAACACCCCATCTGGAAGGCATCGATGCGACTCTTTATCACTACCTTTCACGGTCCAGGTCTCGCATCCGTATAGGAAAACAGGAAACACCAACGTTTCCACCAAGCGCATCTTTGTTGTCTAGGATATTGCCCGATTCTGCAAGATATTGGTGAGTTTGACCATTGCTGGGCCAAGAATGATTCGTCATCTTATCTCTTTGTCACACTTTCCTGTACAATTGATCAGAGAGCCTAGATATACATAGTCACAATTTGAAGATCCTTTAAACATTCTCTAAGTTAGAGTTGAACCATGCCTTGGCGATTTATAAGAATCAGTTTTGTTTTTTCATGTTTATCTCTAGACCAAAATTTAGACTAATGTCTTTCACTTTTGAGAGCAGATCACCAAGTTCTTTCTCACTTCCAGCTACGAGTGTATTATCATCTGCGAAGCGTAAATTGTTGATCTTCCAGCCGCCAATTGAAAGCCCATCGTTGTAGCCATCCAGCGCTTTCCCGGTACATACTTTGAACAGAAGTTGTAGAACTGAGCTGACATTATACAACGTTGTCTAACGCCATTTGTCACATCGAAAAACTCCGAGTATTCACCATCTACTTTTATGGTTGCGGTATGGCTATTATACAGACCTTTTAGCAAGGATAGCAGGTGTTTTGAAGCCCCATACTCGGTGAGCATGTGCCACAGCTTGTCCCACATGACACAATCAAAGGCCTTTTTGGAATCTAGGAAACGGATGTAGGCATTTTTCAATTATCTGCCTTAAATTCAAGACTGTCGAGTACCCTTACCTGACACAAAATCTACTTGTTCTGTGGAAATGTGAAACTGAAGGAAATTTTTAAGCTGTTGATCCACCAGACTGCTGCCGGAAACAACAACGCCTCCTCTCCCGCATGTCTCCTCTGGAGGTAAAGTGCCAGTACGCCAACAGTTTTAAATCTTCTTTTACCCCCTAACGCGGCTTCTACGCAGAATACCTATCTCAGCGTAATGTTCTATATCAGATGTAGGCCATTGGCTGATGAAAATTTACTATTTTAGGTATGGGATTTTATTCGGTTTTTAATACACGTTTGACGCAGCCCCACTTTTTGGACAAAAGGGATTTTATAGATGGTTTTATAGCCAAGTTGTTTACAACTCGATAATAATGATGGGGATCAGCTAGTTTAAAGTCCATGTAACATATGGTGACGACCTGAATGAAATAAGCACCTGATGATGCAAATTTAATTTGCGAAACCGGTCGTGTGTTCTTAGTAAAGAATTTTTAACAGTCGCAGCGGTGTGTCAAGGGAAAAACAATGTGAGCAGCCTGCATCCAATGTTTCTATAAAGTGTACCTTTTAGTGTCGTATGGATATACCAAAAGCGAAGTATTTTTTGTAGGTAGTATTAACTTGCTAATTTTCCGTCTGATTATTTAGCTTACGTCTGGAAACTGCGCAATGCACCTTTATATTTCTTCCGGAACGGTACCCTTACTTTCAATGTGTAGTACATCTAAATTATTTTCTCGGCTTGTTATAAAATGGCAGTTTTCTTTTAAGTGTGAAATTAGTGCCGATTTGGAACATGATTGACATAACAGCAATCTCAAAATTTAAAAAAATATTCTAAAGCGTACCATTCACATTTATCGACTATTAGATTCGATCCTAGTATGGATCAGATTCAAGTCTACTCCAATTACACTTAGAGGTTTCCATAGTGTATCTGAGGATGATCAATATTAGGATCGAAACTAGTAGTTCATAAATTTGGAATTGTGCCAAGCAAGAAAGTTTTGCCCATCACCTGCAATAAAATTATCACTCTGCACCAAGCAAACATTAGTAACACTTAGTTATATTACATTAGTACTGGCAATTATTCTCAAGACTGAATAGCCTATGCTAAAAATAAATAATATATTGTACATGCTCGGCCTGACTAAAATCGTTCTTATCGTGCTAAAATTACACTGTCCTGTCTTGAATTGAAAATTGTAATTCACATCAAACCATCACGTAATTTAGTGACGTCTTTCACATGATACCAACATGTATCTGAAGAAGGTCAAATTAAAAAAAAAATGCAAATAGTTGTAGTTTTTTTTTTTTAAAAGTAAACATCACAGTTGCTGAATTGGATAAAGTACTAACCTGAAAGGTTTTCATAAGCATTCTATGGACTTCAGATATACAGGCTGAGTATTCCACATAAACCAGGAAAAGACCGTGTGATAGTATGTTTAACCAAATGTGTTTGTTTGTAAATCTATCGGACCAAAGTGCGTGGTCATCAGTCCGTAGCTTACAAAGTGCTTAAACTGAGATAAAGTAAGTAAGGATAAAACACACAACACACACACACGCCCTAGGGAGGACTCGAACCTCCTACGGCGAGCAATGGCGCGCTGCGCAGCGAGGCGCCTTAGACCGCTCAACTACTGCACCGCGGCTGTGTTTAACCCTGAGATGCTAGACCTTTTGACACATTAGGTACGTATGTACAACATGAAGACAAACAGCCTGATTGTTCGTATGACATACCGTGTGAAGTAATGTGTTGTCACGACAGTTTCGATGCATAACAACATTGGCAGAAACTATGGACAAATATTTTACTTCCATACTAGTCATAATCAGACGGTACAGTTATCATGGACTCCAAGAAGGAATAAGGCCACCACAATTGTTGTCAATAAAGGAAAACAAACCAGCTAAAACTGCGTTCTTTGCTCCTATGTTCCAGGTATGATACACAAAGATATGCAGTACACATTGACGATTACACACCCCGAAAATAGATAACCAAATAAAAGTGGAGTCATTATAGCCTACAATTTCAAAGAAGGGGGTGAAGGTGTTGTCACTTGCCTCAAAGCAAATTACTTCAGATATATAATTAAGCAACTGCTGCCCTCACACGCTATATTTGTTAGATTTCTGGACAACAGAGTTGCACACAGCCAAGTAACATACAAAATGAAGATAAACGACTTATACGAAATATAAGAAACCAAAAAATACAATAAAAAGATATTTATTGGAAATTTTGAATATGATTTAACATCAGCTGTAGAATTTATTGGTGACATGAAAATTAACGCAGAATCTGGACTCGAACCAGGATATCCCGCTTTTGGCGAGCGGTCAGTTTCCATGCACGCCTCCTTTCTCCAAATTCCATACACCACATTGTGTGTACTTAACAAGAGTGCTCGTACATTCCACTATGTACGTCTGGCACAGCGAGTTAGGTTCGCTACAGATGACACATGCTTCACCTGAAATGCGATGCGCAGTGTCCTCGTTTAGCGATGTCGCCAGTGCAAATGTCCTACTTTCCTTTGGTTTCATCGTCAAGCACAAACGCTGCACATCGTTCATCACATCGTGTTGTCACACATGACTTAATTCTAAGGCGGAGATGCCTTATGGAAATTAATTTTAAAGCACATATATGTAAACGTATGTCAAGTCCTTGAGAACCACACTAGTCGAAGGAGGAAACAAAAGGTTTTGTAGATAACCACAACCTGCCTTCAGCAGGAGCAGCAACTGAATCATGAAAAAAATCCTGAAGATATCACTACTCCCTTACAAGGAAGGACAAAATATTTGTCTGAACATTTTCACAACATTATAAAGTAGATTAGCGATCTTTATTAGTGCAACAACCAAACTGGACAACCGTCCATCTGCTGCTTGGAATCAAACGGAAGACACTTTGATTTGAAGGTGTCAAAACCGATCATCATATTCCTCATACATTAATAACGCTGTCATTGATTAATCAGTTAGTAAGATACATGTTTACTGCAGTCCTGTTCTGAGGAATATATAGCAGTGAGTGTTCTTGTTTGTCACGTGAGTATGACGTAAGAAGCTGGTTCGTACTCGCAGTATTAAAACGGATCCAAAGTTTACCTTAGTTCCAAACTTATAATTATTTTCAAATGTTATTAGGAATGTTTTACCGAAATCATCGACTTCAAAATTTTCTTTGATCTCGGCCGTCCTTACCATGTAATTGAAAGAGTTATTTCGAAGTTAAAGTTTCCATTTCCATTACAACTTGCTTATAAATTAACTGTTGCCTTCTGTTTCAGAATCTTTGGCCGATTATGGTTATGCGACTTTCTTTGACATTTCTTAGGAGTGACTGGCATTGTCAAAGCTTCATCTTTCGTCACCAACTGTCTGTCGCAGAATGCTAGCGAAAGTCATAAAAATCTCCAAACTAACGTCGGCCATAGTATCCTAGACAGACGGAAAGGCAATTTGTTATTAATTTGCCAGTAAGTTCAGTACCATTATTGGAAAAACAGAAATATTTTAGACACAATAATTCACTAATAGTATGAAAATGCATTAACTAGGAATGGTTATTAAACTATAGGGATAACTGACGAGCCAACTACAACTTCCGTTTCTTTTTGTTAATACCTCAGGCAGTTCACAATCCTTGTCCAGGCACTCAACTGCGTCGTGGCTATCCAAGGATTCTTAGAAAGCAGAGCGGACTTTGATGGCCTCACAGGGAGGCAAAAGAGCTCTAAACACACACCTCTTAACTTTACAGGCCACCTTATATCTGCAGCATTGTCAAAAACACTGCCACACTACTCCTACCCTGACTGAATCTCCACAGATAATTGTATTACCCACTACCGCGCACGCATCATCTTGCAGGGACAACACACTCTCTCAGTACACACTGCTACTGAGCAAGCGCTGTCACAAACGTCGTACTACAAAGTTCAGTCCGAAACACTGTCAGACCACTACCACTAACTGTCCACAATATTTCGAATTCATAAAATTACTGCCGTTAATGTCAAGAACCAACAGACACCATATCAATGAAGTATTGAACTATTTAAACACATTTATTTCTATACAGCTTCCTTCTACAGAAAAGTGGTTTCATTATGCACAATAGAAACAAAATAACACTTTTCAGTATTCACGTTGAAAATTCTGATAATATGTTTTTATACACAAGGAAATAGGTATTTCAAGTTGGTAAATGTCTTTATATAAATAGAAACAACTATTGTTCATCCACATACCTACAGCAGTTCTCCTCCGCATGTGGGACACTACTGAAAGATGAAAATATTGGTAACTGTTTAACAAGATGAAAAATCTTACGATTATCTTAGCACCTTGGAGTGTTAATGTTTGTTAAGCTTTGGGACTTAACTGCGGGGTCATCAGTTCACCTTTGAGTTTTCGAGAAATTACCTACAGCAACATCCTAAACATTAAACTGGTCACGTGGACCAAGGAGTGATGTGATAAGTCTTAAATATTAATGCTGCTTGTTAATTACATATGAAAACCTTTGAGACAATTTTATTTCAAACATTACAGAATGTGTTTAGCATATTAATAAGACTGTCTTTAAGATAAAAGTCGAACTGTGATGTATATTTACAAGAATAAAAAATAAGGGAACAGTCACAAACATTCCATCCACCCTGGTGTTCTTGATATGGTCTTCAAACGAAAGACTGGTTTGATGCAGCTCTCCACGCTACCATATCCTGCAGAAGCCTCTTCATATCTGAATAAGAATGGCAACCTATATCTAGAATTGGTAACTGTGAAATCAAATACAGAAAATATGTAAAACTATACTAAGAATTATGACTGCTTTCGATTTAATTACGGCTAAATTAATTATAGATCTACTTAGGAAATATAATGTTAAAAATTATTGAGGATGTCTTAAAATCCATTTTTACAGCTGACATGGGTTTAAAGTACTTTTAATATTGTAAGGCAATCGGGGAATTTATGGATACACAAACTGACAAATCTAAAAACAGTAATATTTGTAAGTAGTGTTTTATGATCACGTCGTTCAAATAGCTACAAAGTATCCAAAGTGGCAAAGCAGGATGCATCATAAAACAAATAACATAAAAATCAGATGCTAGGCTGTTTACGTGCATAATGTCCTGCTAATGCAATTGACATAATATAGTACAAATCGAAAGTCTCAAGGCCGCTGATGTACCACTTATGACTTAAAATTATTAAGAGCTCATCATTTATGGACGATTACCACTTTGAGTTGAAAAGTGATAACAAAGATCCCTCAAACAAGCAAACTTCGTTACAGTGACGTTTAGTATACATGAGAGTGTTACACAGATATAGAAGAAACTCCAACGCAGGCACTACGAGAAGTGCAATACTGATATCTTGGGTTGTCAAGTGTTCTGCTGGATAATAGTGTCAAATTTGTACAATATTTCGGTTACTTAGTTCGCAACTTGCTTCAGGTGTGGACTGAGACTGCTCCTCGCTTGGATGTGGTCCAGTGTTCAAGTCTCTGGCCGTCCCCAAGCTCCCGCAGCAGTTTGCACCCATTTGCTGTGATCCCCTGCAGCTCCAGGTGTACTCTGTGTAGTTCGCGCCCATTAGACCCGCTCTTGAGCTCTCCAACTTCGGATTGATGCCTTTGCGGTCCGCGATCTGTTGTAGCGTTGCCATTACGTTTGAATCCGATGCGCTCCAGAATGCTTCAATTGTAGTCCGCAACCATCCGACCCACTCCTGGGCGTTCCAGCAGTTGAGAGGCGTCTTTGTAGTTCGCGCCCGCTGGCCTCAGTCAGCTGAAGTGTGGCCATTGCATCTTGCGTCCGCCGCGGTTCTTGGTGTTCCTATTGTGGTCCGCACCCATCTGACCCACCTCTGGGTGGGTCCCTCTTCAGCGCGGTGCGTCTGTAACTCTGAGTATCGATTTCCGTATTTCAGGCTTCGGTTCTTTTATTCAAGGTATGTTACAGCTGTCTTCGATGCTATTTTTTATTTTTATTTTTTTAGCAATTTCAGAGCAGGATTCCAGGCTGTACTTACCTGGTACCCCGCGACATGGGGTACTGCATAGGCGTCGTCCGAATTTGGGGAGCCCAGGAGCGGGTCTGTTGGGCGTGGACCACATATTCCAAGCTTTCAGAACTGCAGCGGACGCCAAATGACAACTCTTCAGCAAATAGCGACGAGTGGGAGCGGGTCTGATGGGTGCGCACCACAAAGAGTACTTCTAGAGTCGCAGCAGATCACAGTGAATGGGCGTGGAATGCTGACGGAGCAGATGGAAGGCTACATACATAAATACTGGACCAGATCCACTCGAGGAGCAGTCACACCCGAAGAAGGTCACGAGCTACAAAACCAAAATACTGAGCAAGTTCGACACTATTATCCGGCAAAACACCTGACCACGCAAGATGTAATTCGATCGTTGCAATAGCTTGAAGAGTTACAGTACAATACTGTTGAAATTCAAAGTGCATATATTCAAATAAGAGTTGATTTACGTATTGATTGCTTCTACATATGTCTAGTGAAATGACTGACTTGTTTTCTTCTAAGTACTATTAACGACTGTATCATTTATGAGGAAAATCATAGGATTGTCAGAAGCAGACCAATCTCACATTTATAGGTGGCATGTGGTGAGTAATTACACCTGTTCTAAGTTTCAAACTAAACTGTATTCTCACAAGGAAAGTACTTGGGCTCGAACAAACACATATACACCAAAATCGTATGAGAGATAATGTAAAGATCCCTTATTGAACTTGTGATACTCCCGCATCTGCAAAACTCTGCAGTCGTCCGTTAGATGCCTGTGCGTCTGCCATGCCGCATTGCAAAAAATGTTCAAATGTTTGTAGAACTTATGGGACTTAACTTCGGGGTCATCAGCCCCTAAGCTTACAAACTACTTATGAACTAGCTAAGACTAAGGACGGCACAAATATCCATGCCCGAGGGGGGATTCGAACCCCCGACCGTAGTGGTCGTGCAGAACGTGACTGGAGCGCCTCAGTCCTCTCGGCCACCGCGGCCGGCATGAACTAGCTAAGACTGCCGCATTGCACTTTAACCTTCGGTTCGCCAGTAGGGACGGTGGAATGTGCCTCCGAAGTTTCGTTTTGTGATGTTATTTGTGTGGTGAAGCGTCAGATGGGGCGGCGATTGCTAATCAATCCTGCTAATGTATTGCGATTAGTTGAGATGAAGTTACGAAGAACCATTCTTCGTGAAGATTGTATTAGTGTAGAAGATGAATCATTTGCATGCTTTCTCGTATATATTATGGTACAGGAATATGAGCATAAGTTAGATGCTATTGTTACAGACTCATAATAATGATAATAGGTATGATAATGACGAACAACTCATTGCAAGCGGTAGTGCTACGGTAAGTGGGGGAAGAGGCGATGGAAGCAGTGGCAGTGAATACCAACAGTCTTCCGAGAAGAAGGTTAAAGTTGCAACTATCATCACGGCTTTTAATGACAACTCGCTAGAGGACATGTACGATGATTATTACATAAGTTATAGTTAAGATATCTGCATTACGTATGGCGTCTACAATTACATCTACAGTGCTATCTACTGCATGGTTGCAGAGCTTTACAGAAAAACGACACCCACCAGCCCATTGAGGTGTACGTAGAGATCCCGTAAGCAAACGTTCATACAGATATGTTTGTTCGAGCCCAAGTACTTTCATTGTCAGTACTTTTAAGTAGTGACTCATAAAATAAATGTTTTCTCACCTAATTTTAGTTGCTCATAGATGATTTAGTAAGTCTAGTTTTATATTTTAAACTGTTGTAGCTGTTTCCTTGAAAGCTATGTATAAGGAAGGCCCAGAGTAAAGACGAAGACAAACAAGCCGACGTGTTAGAGACATATACTTCCCTACTCTATACTAGCAAATCGAACTGGTGAAACCACAATTTCGCCGAAAAATAATGATGACTATTTCATATCTTGTGCATTCCTAGATCGCAAAACCATTAGGCTGGAATTAAAAATAACAAAGATTCGAAATGTGGTCTTCGTAAAGGGGTGTAGCAACCTCCTGCACAGAAAATCAGTAATGGGGCAAAGTGAAAAAGGAGTCCTGTTCTTTTAGGACACAGCATCAACATTGAGCAACAAACATTATAATATCATATTGGCGTCATAAAAAAACGGTTATATAACCCATGACTGTAACGCAAATGGAAGTCTGCACAGTCATTTAGTCCAAGTGTACGAAAGAAATATTACTGTCTAAAAGGAAGTTACTTTTTCGATTCGTAAACACTGTTTCTCAGTTCAGTATGCAATGTTTGAAGAATGTTAAGTCACAAAACGTATTTTTCATCTTCCCAGACGAAGATCTACGTATTTAGAGATTAACGATGAATTTACATCTACATCTACATGGGATACTCTGCAAATCACATTTTAATGCCTGGCAAAGAGTTCATCGAACCACGTTTACACTATTCATCTCCCATTCGATTCTCGAATAGCGCGCAGGAAGAAAGAACACCCGAATCTCTCCGTTCGAGCTCTGATTTCTCGTATTTTATTCTGATGATCATTTCTACCTATGTAGGTGGGAGTCAACAATATATTTGAAAGATTCCACGAGATGTTGCTTGAAGGATAGCAAAGAAAACGGCTACCATGATCTTAAAACTAAAACACAAGGAAACCTTACAGGAGCAGGAAGGGAAAAAGTGAATTTGTATAATAATAATAAATTGCGTGGTTTGGTGCAAGTCTTTCAATTTGACGGCACTTTGGTGACTTTTACTTTCCTACTCTACACTAGTAAATCGAACTGGTGACAGGTTAACTGAAAGGAGTGCAGTCCCAGCTCCTTCTCGTTTCTGGCGACTTCTCACATCATTGAGAGGTGAATCGTATGTTACAATGCAGACTGACAAATCTTTCATCCTACCGGGTTGCGAATACGCGACGTTTTGGGACTCTATCGTGAGACCCCCCACACGATAGCACAAAGGCACAAGGAGTTTTAATCAGGCTATGAAATGAATTATTTACAAGATTTTTATGACAGTAAGAAAGCTCAAAGCACGGCTAAAATACTTTCCCAATGATTTTAGACACTATCCAAGTGAGTAAAAATTAAGCTAGAAGAATTTAGACTTAGTCAACATTACTTTGAGAATTTCGATATCTTCAGAGAAAATATGTTTTACTTTCCTAATTCCGTGAATCTATTTTTTGTTTCTCTATCGTTTCTATTATTTCATTTACTCAGAATTCACAAGTTTATCCTTCCTTCAGGAGCGCTTAATGTTAATGTGGTTGGTCAGAAACACTGTAACATTCCTTTTTGTCAGGTGAGACTGCACTGACAATTCGCCTTCTGCGGAATTATCAGAAGAAAATAAAAACTCATCTTCCTCATTCCAAGCATCCAGCAAAATTCGCAGAACTACATCTTCAGTCAGGCCAGAAGTTGCTCACAACCTTCAAAAATCGGCACGCATACAGACAAAAACGTCCCTACAACTGTATTCAATGCAAATAACTTAATGTCAGTAGCGTCAACAAAAAAGTAAGGATTGAAAGACCCTGACATATATGGTTCGTCCTTGAAACTGCCTTGGCTGAAATGAAAAACGGAATAAAAAAAGGAATAAAAAACCACGGACTGCATATGACGTTGCACACGCTGAGCGAGTGGTTGTCAGCGGACGTCAAACATGCTTGAGTGGTTAAACATTCAGAACTGAAAAACCATTGAAGTTCTGCACATTAAAACTAGGACAGGGGAGAGTAGTACACAGTGCAACACGGCACACAGTGAAACATTCCATCTCAATTGTTTTTAGTATTTTTTTCTACTTGTTGGTATCCCAGTATGTTTATTATGATAAAATACATCTTTGACTGTAATGGTGGACAGTTTGGGTGATTATTCTTGTTTCTATACGTTACTATTGGTTTTCGGTGGTCAGAAGTTACAGTTAACGTCTCTTTGTAAGTTCAGTATTTTCGATAAAAAGCAGAAAGAAATGTTATGTTTTGTGATAAGATACACATCTTTAGCTATATATTGACCAGTTGGAGATTTGGTAGATGCGTAGGTTAAGAGTTGTGACTAACCTTTAGTTTATGGTGACATTGGTACACCGTGAAACACTTGTATGTGGTACACAGTGAAACAGGACCAATGGCCTCAGATGGATGTATGACTACTCCTAACAATTTACAGGGTACTATGGAAGATGTTGAGGAAGCCATTGAAGTAACTATAGCAAAACATAGATCTCACCAAGAGAGTTTATTGTTTTGCCCAAAGCACCTTCCAGATAAACAAGTGGACGTTCCAAAGGTAGAAGCATAATATTATGATGAACACCAGAGCAAACAGCTTTGAGAAAAAGGATAGAGCTGGAAGAAAAGGAGAAATTCCAAAACAATGTATATTTTGTAGCTAACGTCTTGAAGTCAGTAGTTTGTGGTACTGAGTATGAAGTCTCATACCTTTGTGAGAAAGAAAAACATTACTTGTTTCTTATTCCCAGTTGCAGAAGACATAGCCTGTGATTCGCATAAGGACATTTCAATGATTTTGCCACCTGTGTTGCCTATGGCTACGAAGACTCTCCAACGACCAGTATATTCGTTTTCCAATCAATTTTGGTGGACTTAATATTCACTTAACAAAATTTAGTATCTGTTAAAGTTTGAACTTGTATTTAACAAACATATTTACGTTTCATAAGTCGCTCAGACGTAATAAATACAAAAAAATAGCAGCTGTTTCACTGTGTACTGTACACGGTACACAGTGGAACATTTGCGGAGGTTGTTTAAAATTGTTATTTCACTTACTAATTAGTGGCAAAGTTATTATTCTTTGTTCCAAAATATTGACAAAGTAATGTTCTTTCAAGTAAATAAAGAGAACTTAAAATTTGTTTGGTGAGTAGTAATTTATACGAAACAATCAAAAGGGTAATTTTTGTTCTTTCAAGTAAATAAAGATAATTTGTTTGGTGAGTAGTATTTTATTCGAAACAATCAAAAGGGTAATTTTTGTTTCACTGTGTACTGCTCTCCCTTACTGCTACATTTATAAACGATAGACGTAACTGCAAAATTTCATCGAAATCGACAAAGTAGAAGAGAAGTTAAGTTTTTGACTGTACTCTCCCCTTAAAGAAGGAGTGTGTAGGAGAGATTCTCGAGGCGAGAGATAGCCGTTCCCGAGAGCAGCGCCGCAGTTTGTGACGTCAATCACCGGCAGTTGGTACACACTAGCGAGCAACCGAAGTTCATTTATAACGCGCCCTAACTGGGGCCGCGCGGCGCGGCGCAGTAATTTAGCTGCGGAGGGCGTCGTTACGCCGACAGACGGCCCACTCCGCCTCTCCACTCTTCATTACTCTCGCTCGGCGGGGGCGGCGGGGGCGGGGGCGGGGGCGGAACTGCGGTAAGCCAGCGCCGCCACGTGGCCGCTTCGCCAAACTGCGTCTACTCTCCGGAATGAACGATGTGCGGGCGCGCATCTGCAAAAACCGCGACAAGTCCTGCTATTTTAAGACTGAGAGACGACGCTGCCGAGGAAGGAAGGAGGTATCGCATGTATTGGGGGAAATGGTCCCAGGAGATCTATTGTCGCCGGACTAAGGAAAATGCCACTTCTGGGGGACCTTCCTTGTTTTGTCTGGGGTACAGAAAAAGAGTGCTACCTTTTCAGGCATTCTGTCCAATTCCTTGCCATTTTATGGAGTAAAAAAAATTATAGGATTCTATTTTATTCTCTTTTTTCCAATTTCCTCCATGTTTACCTCAGACCACGGAAACATTTATTAGGATTCCTGAGACAGATCAAATAAAAAAATTACCCCAGATAATAATGTGAAGTTTGGAGGGATGGTAAGGTTTGAACATCTCGTCAAAAGCTTGTTCATGAGGACGGACTACAGGCTCTTGTTGTTTGAGTAACATTTTTGTTGTTGTGGTCTTCAATCCGGAAACAGGTTTGATGCAGCTTCCCACCCTACTCTATCCCAAACAAGCATCTTACTCATAAGAACGGCACCCTACCTCCATTTCAGTCGGCTTACTGTACTCATTTCTTGGTTTCACTCCGCGATTTTTACCCCACACACTTCCCTCGAATATTAAAATCACGATTCCTTGGTATCTAAGAATGTGTCCTACCAATCGATCCCTTCTTTTAGTCAAAGTACGCCAGAAATTCATTTTATACCCAATTCTGTTCAGTACCTCCTCATTAGTTACGTGATCCACCCACCTAATCTTCAGCATTCTTCTCTATCACCACATTTCAAAAGCCCCTATCCCCTTCCTGTCCAAACTATTTATCTTCCACGTTTCACTCTCATACCAGACAACACTCCATACAAATAACTTTAGAAAGGACTTCCTTACTCTTAAATTTCTCTTATTCAAGAACGCTTTCCTTCCCATCGCCATTCTACATTTATATCCTCTGTACGGCAACCATCGTGGTTTTTTTTTTAATTTTTTTTTTAAATCTTAAATCGCCTAAGTAACAAAACTCTTTACCACATTTATTGTTTCTTTACCTAATCTAATTCCTTCGGCATTGTCTGATATTCTTAGACTGCACTGGATTACTCTTGTTTTGCTCTTGGTAATGTTCATCTTATATGCACTTTTCAACACACTGTCCATTCTCTTCTGCTGCTCTTCCAGGTACTTTGCTTTCTCTGAGAGAAGGAAATAGTCTGTGCCCTTTCTAATAAATCTAAATCTATATGGCCGAAGGCTGATTTGAACCAATGTTCTACTGAATGCGAATCCAGAGTGCTACTGATAAAACGTGAAATATTGTATTAAAATATTTGTCTAGGTGTGATTTAAGGCAGGGTATCCTGCTTACATGGCAGTCGCTTTTCCAATCAGACACCTGGCATTATGGACAACATAGTAGCACTAACTACCTAAGTACATGTCCCTTCTGAACACAAATTTCAGTGCCACCTATCTCTTAATGTCACCAATACATAAGGTACAGGCGGCATTGTTAGAGTACATGCAGGATAAATTGGCCAGAAGATGCACAGACCACCGGGTACACATGGGGAGAGCGGTAGTGGTGGGGGTAGCAGCCGGAGCGGTGAGCGAGCGCTGGAGGGGAAGTGGACAGCTCACTGGCCGCCTGGCCGGCAGGCGGAAGTGGACAGACGCGGCTTTCCCTTTCGAACGAAGGAATGAACTCGCCCTGCGCTTCGGACGGAAACTTGTCTCTGTGCATCGCCCACCTTATCCTGCGCGGACTCTACCATAACATTCAATGCTCTGGTGCTATTCCAATGTTGCAGAGCCTCGGCAATGTTGATATGAATTGAAAAGGAAAACATAGAATTGAAGCTTGTTTCTGCGAGGGGACTACTTCGATAGTTCATGTAGTTACAGTGTACGTGATTCCACTATTGTTGGATGCTAGGTACATGAGGTAATGTTGGCTGGCGGCGGGACAGTTAAGCGCGTTTGGTTGGACAAATGTCTCATCCATAAATATAGAACAAACGTGATACCAAGAAATCAAATGTTTGTAAAGTCTATGGGACTTAACTACGGGGTTATCAGTCCCTAAATTTACAAACTACTTATGAACTACTTACGAACTAGGACTGCACAAATATCCATGCCCGAGGGGGGATTCGAACCCCCGACCGTAGAGGCGGTGCAGACCGTGACTGCAGCGCCTCAGTCTCCTCGGCCACCGCGGCCGGCTGATACCAAGACGTTTCAAAACGATCTACCAGACGCACAAAGAGGTGACGAGAAGAATGTTCCATACGTTTTGAGCATCTCGGAAAATGAGTGAAATTAAGCAATAAGAAGAAGAAAGGAATTAAAATTTCACAGTCAGATAAATATTACACCACATATGCCACTCCAAATTTTCTAATTAAAGATGTACATTTTTGTAATATATTGGGGTGCCGTCTGCTCTTTGAGACATGAAAAAAAGGGACCATTCTCGATCCTGCATTCATTATGAATCAGCTGATTAGTGAGATTAGTCTGCATTTTACTGACTTCTACGACCACCAGTGGCGTATGGTGGTCCCATATAATGGCACCACAAAACATTAGAGAAAGGCCCACCTTGCTCCACTCGCTGAAGGTTTGTCTAAGAAGGAGACCACATCGGATTTTCGAATTTCTTTATATTTATTGTACGTAAAGTTCAGAACTTAAAATGCAGCCAACACCATTCGACGCAACTTTCAAAAATCCTGCAGAAAATCGACTTTGTAGTTTTCCAAAGTACACGTAAATACCAGTAATTAAAACGCTCGCAGGGTATGGCGGTGTAGCTCATGTGGCAGCATTCTGGCCTCAGGACCATAGAGCCGGTGGTACGAATCCCACTGTGACAGTTTTTTAACGTATTCGAATTATGTTATACAAAACATTTTGCTATCTCCAATTCCACGTGTTCTGTCAGTTATTGTTTATGTGTATCTAGGCGAGCTGAAAATCTTGTCGTCGCGTAAAACGATGGTTCAGAAGGTTAGCTGCTTGGAAGAGCATTAGTAGCTATGGAGATGAGTTTCCAAAAGCAGTGTGGTAGCTCTTCACAAATTGAATAATCAAAGACTACCGTCGTCAATTATTAGTGAAGCCAATACTGTAAAAAACGTAACTTATGTTTTTCTTATTGAAACCAACATTATTAACAACCTTCTATAAAATATAGAAAATCACGAATAAGCAAAAAGACGTGCACTTGTCGTAAAACTTACCATTAGGTGTTAAAATTGTGCAAATATTCGAACACAACGAAAAAAATTAAAAAAAACCTACCACAACAGAAATCGAACTACCGACCCCGGGGTTATAAGACCAGAGTGCTACAACTTGAGCTACAACGACAGATGCTGCGGTTTTTTAAAATGATTTGTACTTACTGTTGCTAAAATCCGATACCCTCGTACCCAAAAGGTCTGACGATTGTCTGGTTTAAGGCAGATGTCTCGCCTGTGAGTAGCACTTGCTGCCAATGCTGACCCTTCAGCATGCTGTTGGAGCCTTCTGTACCTCGTTGTCGAAACAGGACCTCGCCATGGACGTCGGAAGTGAAGTTACAAGTTTCAATCCAAACTCGACGTCCTGTGGTTGCACGGACATAATTACCACGGTTGCGTTCATTTCAGGGTCCCTCAGAGTTCAAACCCGTAAGTAGCTGTCATCGTCGGCTGTGGTAGACTTTGGGCGCCCAGAGCAAGATACAGCGAACTGTATGAGACAGACATTTGGTTCTCCACTTTCAGGCTCTAGTACAATGTCGTCTCTGAAAAGAGATAAAAATCGCATATATTTAGGTTTGTGAGGAGCTGATCAAAGGTGTGCAGTTGGCACCGATGTTTTGCTGAACCGGTGGGGTCTTGTTTTATTCATGAATGAGTCTACGTTGCAGTCTCTCGTAACCAGACCGCAGTAGGATGTTAAAGTGGATTCCTAATTTTGATCATCTTATTTCCTCAAATTGTGTCCAGTCGGTCCCTTTTCTTCCGCCCAATATAACTGAAAAAACAACTGCTGTCGTGATACAGTGCAAAGGGCTGTGATCACTTTGCGCGTGAATGGTTGATCAGTGAACTCAGAACTACTATTTTTGACTGCGGATTGGCTCGAATTAATGTCCCAAGAGAAGAGGCTGTTTCATTTAAGGCGAGTTGGTACGCTGCAAAATGGTAACAAAAAATTTTCCGTTCTTAAGCTTATAAAGTAGTTTGAAATTTTCTGCTTAAAATGGTGCAAAATTTGTTAAGATATTCTACTAGGAAGAATTTTGATTCCATTTTTCAAAATTATATGTGCGCCTTGGAAACTTACTCACCTTTCGATGTTTACAAATTTAAATTTTCACATTTCCGAAAATATTACATAGAGAAGGCTGTGGATTCCGCTGTTCAGTTTTAGAATCTTTGATCTTTACGTTGTTACCATTGTCGTTCAAGTAGAAGGGGATGATCGATGTAAATATGTCGTTCAACAACCTCATATGGACTAGTGTATCTAACACTGTATTAGTTCGCAAAAAAATTTTTGAAATGGAGAGTCAGTGATTCTGCTATTTCATTCAGTGATGGTCATATGGGTAGGCTAAAGATCATGGAAAGCCTTGGCATTGTTCCTGGTATCAACACCATCAGAGGTCTTCGACTTCTGGACAACATGCGAGCAAGGAAGCCTCGCTATGAAAATGATTATATTACAAATAAAGCAAGGGCATCAAGGAGAAGAAATCTTCTGGGTGAAGAAGAATAACTATAAGAGTACCCTGATTACTCTGCTGGATAAAGAAAATAAGAGTATTTGTAATTTTTCAAAATAAATTACTTTAATCGCATTTTCTGGCATTTGACCTTTTTAGCGTTAAATGTACCTCTAAACCAATAACATTCAAATTTTCAGATATGCTATATATCAGTTGAAAGAGGGCATTGAACTAGAATCAAGACAAACTCTGGCTTATTCTCTGAACCAGGGGAATTTATATTAATTTGTTTCCAATAAAATGGCTTAACGGTAAAAAATTCATAAATATTATACCAACAAAAACAAAACATTGTTTCTAGTTCAGTGAGCTAGCAATATATGCTGGTCACAGGAGATACACTCTTGTATCGTTATAGAGGAACATTCAAGGTCAATGGGTGCATCATAACGTAGACAGTGGACTGCGGTTGATCAAGGTATACTACAATGAATGGAACTAAGAAACGTGACTTGTATAATAATCTATTGAGTTGCCAGTTTCAGCTTCACAGTAAAACTGTCTCCAGATCGCTAAAACAAATATTGGTTCCATGTCATTTTACATAACTAGGAGTCTGGGTTCCCAGTCGGAAGTCATCCCTGGGGCATGAGTGTGTAGCGCGTGTGTGTGTGTGTGAGAGAGAGAGAGTCTCATTTTTAGCATAAGTTAGTGTAAGTAGTTTATAAGTCTAGGGACTGAACCATAGTAGTTTGATCCAACTGTTTCACAAATATTTTACTTGGCACAAGATGTAGTACTGCAAAAGGATACGTCTTTGTTTTATGGGCTTCGAAACGGCTTCAGTTTGAAACCGAAACTGGCAGCTCAACAAATTATTCTACAGGTTACGACCATTGGTTCCATTCAGTTTAACATGTTATAAAGGAATGTCGCCTGCATCTTGTAGCCAATTTTCTAAATTCTGCATTGCAGTGGGAGATAATTTCGATGATTCTAAATGGTGAGCGTTTAATTTTGTGGTGCCACGTGACTAAACACTCAAGACGTTGATCCTTCGAGAGAAGGTAACGGGAACTGCGGGCGGCTGGTGGACTGTAAGACGCGGTGCAGGCAGTGGGCGCCGGGCGTGGCTGAGCGCTACCGCAGGTGACCTGGCTCGCAGGGGAAAGAACACTGCCTAATGCGATTTACACGAATCCTCCTCAGGCCTGCCCTAATAGGATTTGGCCGGAGTAAATCTCGATGACGCGCCGGGCGGAAGGCCGCTGATATTGACCGTTGCACCGCCGGCGTCTTTCTCTTCCAGGGGAGCTGCAGCGCCGGAATTGCCTTTCCAGGGTGCGATTCCGAGCGCGGCTGTGTCCGAAAGGCAACAAAGGTTCTCTAAGGAGTCTCTCTACTATTATCTGAAGCTCTTTGTCACGTACCAAAGTGGTAGGTAACTGCCCTATACGGACGCAGAATATTTTGAAACTGGGAATTACAGAGTCGACCAGAAAACTGTCGCGTCATTTTTTTTTCTTTTTGCAGGAGAAGAATGACTTTTTGTAAACATACTTGGAACATTCAGATTTCGGGCTTGCTGCCGGTCGTCGTCGTATCCCATACACGATGTTTCAGCTGGATACCTTCCAGCCATCCTCAGGTGAGGCTCGGGGACTGATGAAGGCTCACGCTCACGCTTCTTTTGACGGACCTCGACCTTGGTCCGATGGGTTGGTGGCTAAGCATTTACTGCTGTTCCTGCGGTACCTGAAACATAGGAAACACATATTAATGGCCTGACTAGAGGAAGGGTCTTAGGGTGTCAGATAATGACGATGTGGTTTCTTCCACAGTTGTTACGAGATTATAAGATTAATCTCGTAGCAGGTCAGGCCAACGAGTCGTTGGCCTGGAGTGTTGTTGTGTCCCAAGAACCCCGGACGAGCCGGTTTTGGGTCTGCTGCGACTTCTCGTAGAACTTCCTGGCTGATCCTCTCCCGGAGTGGCAGAATGCCGACTTCGTCGTGAAGTTGGGCGGTGGAGTACCGCGTCGGAAGATGCAGGGCAGTCTTCAGGGCGCGGTTCTGGATCCTCTGCAGCGACTCGAGGTGGAGGTCTGCGGCGTTTCCAAATACTGGGGACGCGTACTCGAGCACTGGCCGAACCAGTGACAAGTACGGCGTGATCCCATGTTGCGGCGGCAGCGACGACTGCGGATTAAGCAGCGGGTAGACTGAGGAAGGCGTTCTCCGTTCCGCCCTATATAGAGCTCTAACAGTAATCTGCGCATGCGCGAAAATTGCAGTGGCAAATGGAACACACTTCCCTGCAGCGGCGCCCTCGCTGGTAGACGTGCAGAACTACATGTCTTCGCCGCTGCCGCTCGCCGCGTCCATCATAGTCCTATGGCGTCTTCGTCTGGAGCAAATCTTCGAGATGACGGGATTCCAAGCATTGTCAAGTTGATAGCCACCGTCTCGGTTTATCAAATTTTCTACTAGGCATATTTCCACTGATTCTTTTATGACGAAGTCCCAGAAAGATGTAGCTGTAGTTAGAATTGATGTTTTGTCGTACTCCATCATATGTCCAGTGGAGATGCAATGTTCCGCCACTGCAGATTTGCTGGGTTGCAAAAGGCGGGTGCAATGCTTTGTTCTGTGCAGCGTTCTTTCACTGTACGTGTTGTTTGTCCGATGTAAGGCATACCGCACTGACCCGGTACTGATCCAAGCAGGTTTGAAATATTAGCTGGTGGGCGGGGAATCGCTCTTACTTGGTAGTTTTGCAGAATCCGGCTGCAAGCCGGAAATCTGTTTGAATTTTCAGTTTGCCGGGAAAATTTTAAATTTCTCATACTTGGACATTTAGCGGTAAGTTGGTATATAAAAGTGTTTTTTTTATTATTATTTACAGGTGAGCCATGATGAACTGTGAATTAGATGTCAGGTTGCGACAAAGGTCGATGATGGAGTTCCTCTTCAAGATCAGCGATGACTCTGCCACATCGATTTACAGGAAGTTGTTCCCTTTGACTTCTCAAGTTTTCCCGGCGTATGCCTTCATCCAGTAACTATCGGGTGTGCAGCCGGATCCCGTCGTCATTCTGACAAGGTATTTCGGCCTGGAAACGTCCGGCCATCTCCAGGTGAGTAGCGAATACTGAAGAGCCCAGGTGCAGTCGCGTTATTTATAGTGCTTCTTGAGCTTGCCAAAAGTGCTGGTGTCGTTTTGCGCATGCGTTAGGTGGTGTCATGCGCGCTACAGCCGAGTTATATGTGCTGCCCTCGGTGGAAGAAGAGCAACAGTCTTCTAATCATTGATAATCGATGGATGGCGTTTATTACGCTGTGACTGAATAATATTAATCACAGATTTCCAATTTTTGTCGAGCTGAAAGCCATTGTCACAATTTATAAGATTGTCGGCAAGACGAATTTCCACCGATTCTTTAATAACTGAATCCCAGAAAGAGGAGACTGGAGTTAAAATTTTTGTTTTACTATATTCCTTTCTGTGTCCCGTGGAAATGCAGTGTTCTGCTACTGCTGATTTTGATGGTTGGAGAAGACGGGTGTTTGACACACTCGTCTTCCCCAACCATGAAAATCAGCAGTAGCATAACACTGCATTTCTATGAGACACACAATGGAATATAGTAAAACAAAAATTTTAACTCCAGTTTTTGAGATTCAGTAATTAAAGAAGGTCCTTTGCTGTCTCTGACAGAATGACAATATCATTGCCAAAATGCAATGTTTTGTTTCTTCATACAGAACTTTAATTCTCGAATATACAGGGTGTTTCACTAAGTGTGTTTGCCTCTGTAACTTATAAAATAATAGGCGACGGGAAATTTTAATGCGGTAGGTCAACACAAGAAATGTTACATTGTCTGCGGAGCTATGAACATAGTTTATTGTATTATTTTCCAAAGAGTTACAGCACAAAGATATAATTTTTTAAATGGAACAATAGTTTTTTTCTATCGTGCATTGGATTCGTTGAAACCAGCTGCGTCCAAATCAATTTAAACTACATTCCTACCACTGTTAGTTTGGGAGCTACAACCCAAGAGAACATAATATTTGCTTTGCCGTAATTTGTTACGCTAATTATTGCTTTTCTGATAAGATGAAGCGCCATGTCATTCAAAGCATGTGTGTCAATTTTTACTTCTCTATCTACATTACTCCGTGATTTATTAAGGTCTCGAATTTATACTGACTTTTTGATCACCCAGTACTTCCGCAGAGGTAGTATAAATACTACAATAATGAAATTCTATGAGACATATTGTCTCGTTATATCACTGAATATATGGAGAGGCGTAGAGTCTCAAGCCATAGTATCTGTAAGACAGAGTGGTTAAAGTTCCTGCCTAGAAGGCAGGTGATCCCGGGTTCGAACCCTGTTCGCAGCAGAAACTTTAATTCAACGCCTCTCATTATATTCAGTATCTGTTACGATGTATCGTAGACTGCAAGTAACTGATACGAAATTGCAACCTCCGTAATTTTCTATTCTTCCCATAGTCATATGACCTGATATAAAGCTGATGTAGTTTACAAATTATTTCTCCATCAGCACTGAAACGAGATTATAGTGCTGTACATGGCGTCTAAAGCGCATCGTCGTCACCTTACCAGAGTTACCCACATCACGAGACTGCTTTCTAATTCACTAGGGTGGGTAGGGTGAATCAGTATCAAATGGATGTACAGCATTTTTTGTAATGTATAAAGCGGTATAAATATTTTGTGTTTGAAGTTGGACGAAAAATGTAATGCAAAGTGCAAAGACGTTTAGAGGGTTCTTCCGGATTTACGTAGCACGCTGTGAATGTGTCTCAGAGATAGCGCGAGGTTAGTTGAGGGCGGATCACTTAGTGGTGACAGTGACGTATTGCCTGGCAACGAAACAACAGACATTACTCTCTGTCAGCGCAGACGTGTCTGCTGTTTCTCAGTGCAAGAATCTCCGATGCTGTCGACAGAACTTGAGCATTTCAAGGCTGGTTGATCTAAAGGGTTTAGGATAAGCAGAAGTGGCTAAAAATAAAATTCCTTAGTCGTAAAGGATTCCAACAGTCTGCATCGATTGCATGGTATGTGACTGACAGCGAACAGGTACACTACACAGGCGAAGAGAGTTTTTTATCTTATGTCCGTGTAAACAGAAAGAAACAGACCTTCGCGTACAATGTGATTTAGTGTATTTTCCTAAATTACATGAAAACAATTGTTATTTTAAATTTCATGGAATAATAGGAGATCTCTCTAATGCCGGAAATGCCGGAATTATATCCAATTTGCAAACTGGGACTTTCTTCCGCCCCACTACCAACATTTAGTACTGTAAGACATTCTTCATATTTTTACGTTGTAGATGGTATATGTACTTCATTTAAAGTTTACGAATGTTGGTGAGTGTGTGTGTATGTATGTATGTATATGTGTGTGTGTGTGTGTGTGTGTTGTCCTTAGCATAAGTTAGTTTAATACTCTGTAAGTCTTAGGACCGATGACTATAACGGTTTGCCCTTAGGATTGCAAACATTTGAAGATTACTCGAACTGTTAAATCCCTAAGTTATTTATGTTTTACGTTAAATGAATCGTTCATCTTTCAATAATAGATCTTCCTAAACAAATACTATATTCGTTTATATTTATTTACGTCTTATGATAGACGGTACCACAGGTTACTCTACAGTTGTGACAAAATGCTTACATGTCGTATTTATCCACATATATTGATCTGATATTGATGGTTTGTACTTCTCAACAGGTTCTACAAAGAAGTAAAAGGAATGTCACCGGCAACAATGAACTTGCTGTCAATAAAATTCTTCTGGGCATTGGGCCGCATCGTCATTACATATCAGAAGAATTTTGGTGAAAATGCAAATTCCGCGGAAACCTTCGTTTACAATGAACTTGTTGTTTAGCAATAATTCAGTTATTGTTACATATTTTAAGAAGTACACTAATGGTCACCAAAATTACACGCCAAGAAGCACCGGAAATATCCGAATTTGTTTGGGAGATAACAAACTGTACAAACATATTATTTAAAATAGATCCCCTCGTAAAGAGAAAAAGATAATAATAATTATTATTTTTTTCTTTAGTTATGTAGGCAATATCTATAATCTTGTTAACAGCGATGACCGGTTTCAACTCATTTCTGAGTCATCCTTGGATCAGTTTTACGTGTTTGTCAATAGTTGTATCTGTCATCAGTTGCAAACGGTCATCAATGTTATCAAATTTGCGGTCAGGATTATAGGTATTGTCTAATTAATCAAAGATATTTAGACCGCCTCCCTGACAACATTTCGAATAACAAAATATTTATTATTACCACCATTTCTGAATAAAACTGTTGCTACAAGCCTCAGAATTGAGTCAAAGAGGGTCTGGAGGTGCTGTTGCGATGATCTGGTATAACATCCGGTGGTACATTCGCACTCAATGGTTCCGCAATCGTCGAGCAGAATTTTCCGATAAGGAATACATGGAGGGGAAAAAAAATCAAAAAGGCGAACTCTGAAGGTATGCAGGTCAATAGGCTCCAGCACTTAAGAGACGTAACCTAACGGTGGCTCGCTTGCTGGTTAGTTCGCTGGCAAAGCATATTACGCGGCAGTGGAAGCCAACAACACCGCAAACCATAATACCGGCTGCAGGAGCAGCATGGCGATGTATTAGGACGATGCTTTAAACCTACCTTTGCCCATCCAGACTTAAGATTTCTGTGATTTCCCTATGTCATTCAACGCAAATGCCGGGATGGTTTCGTTGAAAGGGCATTGTTTCCAAAACACTCCGAGCGGAAGCTAGGCCTCTAATGACCATGCTGTCGACGGGGCGTTAACCGCTATTTTCCCACAATTTCGACGCTAATTCATGTTCAAGCATATGTATTGTCGATTGATTCAGTCATCTCGAAATTGCATTTTAGTTCAAAATTGTATTATTTTGACACACGGAGTTTATGGTAACATTGTGTTAAATATTTTGCACTACAATCTAGTTATTAAATAATTAATTTTACACTTCTTTTTGTGTTGTAATACAAACATTTTTTATATCTCCTGAAAAATTACTTTCGTGCCATATTTGGTGTTTTCGTTATAACCGACTAAGATGTAATTCACATATATTTCTGTGTTACAAAGTAATACAGGAAAGCACTAATAAAAACGTGGCAACTATGTATAGTGAATTGAACTCTTCATGTTGTGGTCTTCAGTCCGGAGACTGGTTTGATGCAGCTCTCCACCCTACTCTATTATGTATAAGACTCTTCATTTCGTCATAAGAACAGCACGTCACATCCATTTGAAACTGCTTATTGTATTCGTCTTTTGGGCTCCCTCTGCTAATTTTACTCCTCACGCTTTAATGTTAAATCCACAATTCCTTGATGTGTCAAAACGTGTCCTACAAATCGATTCCTCTAGTCCACAAATCCTTTAAATTAAAATAACACTCAGAAAATCAAACATTGAACAACCAAAGCTCACAAGTGAAATGAAATAAATGCTAGGCATTTGTTTTGTTTGGTTTTGGTGCTAGTAGTGCCTTTAACAGTAACGAAGACCTCATTGATTTTAGGTTTTCTACTACAGCGCGTTAGTCTAATTTACTAGACACTGTTCTCGCTTTTTGTTGGTGTTCACAGTAGAGTACAGCGGCGCTAGTCTATAGCCAGTTCTTTGTGTGGGATTTTTTTTCTTAGTATAAATAGGGTTTGTGAGCGCTGTGCTGAGAGCTAAGTGGTTAACACTACGCTACCGGCTTCAGACAGTGCTAACTTTGGTTATACAGCCTGAGGCTGCATTCAGTGGGCGTCTTTCTTTTAGACCGGACGAAGGAACCCAATGGTCGTCCTTTTAGACCCAAGTGTATTTTGCTTTGTGTACAACTGTGGCCAGCTCAGTTCTGATTTCATCGAGGTTACTCTCTGTGGTTAAGTGACAGATCAACTCAGAATGTGGCAGGCAGCGAAAAACGTACCACAATGCCGAAAGTTCGTCTAACAAAATGATTTCAGGCGCTGTGGCTGACAACATTTCTGAGCCAGATGCTTGTCCTGTTTCTGATGAAACCACTAAGTTTCCAGGCTTAGGGTGGGTTACCTTAACTTGGGAGTTCCAATGTCACGCATGCAATGGGAATGAAATAGGCATGACAGCTGTAGTTATGTTTTTCTTATTATTTTTATTATTATTATAAAACAACAGGCATCAGTACCTCACCATCCTCAGGCCCTCATTGTGTAACTGGCGTTAATCAGATTCATTACTGAATGATACCCGTTATGGCCCGGTATCCATAAATGTCGTTTGATGGTTGAAGTCAACAGTCACCTCTATGGACATTGGAGCATAGCGGCTACCATTCATTCAGTAATGAAACTGGTTGCGATTAACATCATTTCGCCGCGGTGGAATAGCCGAGCGGTCTAAGGCGGCTCGCTGCGAAGCGCGCGGTTGCTCGTCGTCGGAGGTTCGAGTCCTCCCTGGAGCATGGGTGTGTGTGTTGTCCTTAGGTTAGTTTACCTTAGTTTAAGTAGTTTGTAAGCTACGGACTAATGTACACGCAGTTTGGTCCGACAGATTTACTAACATTTGAACATTTAACATCATTTCCACAATGGAGACCTAAAGTTGTTTTTCTGACTACAACATAAATAAAAAGTTAATTAATTAAGTAAAAAACGGCTTCCAGTGGGCATCTGATGTGATAAAGGTTGTCACACGTTCTTGGCAGATGAATGCAGAGCTGATCATTTGCATCATAGTTGACAGGACCGATTTCAGACCTCTGGTACTGAGCCGACATGAGTGTCTGAATTCGAGACTCAGACGGTTCTCACCCGTGCAGGTTGCAGATTCCATGACATGCGCCACACGGTATTGGGTTTTCGTGTTCCGCTAAATCTGATTCCACTACGCAAAGGAGGAGGCTACACTGGTAGATGGGGGTCTGCTGCGTGGGTTGGACGGTTTATTAAGGTAAAGGGTGTCGGCAAAACACGAAATGGGCGTCTGTCTCAAAGGAAGCATCGGTATAACGGCAATAAATTATGGTGGCTACGTTTGGTAACAGAACCATCAGTTAGATAAGTCATGGTTGCGAAATTTTAACACCAATTATCTACAGGAGAATTGAAAAGCTGGTAGATGCTGACCTCGGGGAAGATCAGTTCGGATTTAGGAGAAATGTAGAACACGGGAGGCAATACTCATATTACGACTTATCTTAGGCTAAGGAAAGGGAAACATACGTTTTTAGCGTTTGTCGATTTGGAGAAAGCTTTTGACAATGTCGACTGGAATACTTTCTTCCAAATTCTGAAGGTACCAGGGGTCAAATATAGGGAACGAAGAGTTATATTCAACCTATAAAATACCAGACAGCGGTTATTAGAGTCGAAGGGAAAGAAAGGGACGCAGAGTTTGGGAAGGGAGTAAGACAGTATTGCAGCCTTTCCTCAATGTTGTTCAATGTGTACATTGGGCAGGCAGTGAAGGAATGGAAGGAGAAATTTGGAGAGGGCATTAAAGTGCAGGGAGAAGAAATAAAGACATTGCGGTTTGCCGATGACATAGTAATTCTGTCAGAGACCGCAAAGGATCTGGACGAGCAATTGAATGGAATAGACAGTATCTTGAAAGGAAGATATAAGATGAACATTAACAAGAGTAAAACGAAGTAATGGAATGCAATGTCAGAAAATCAGGCGACGCTGAAGGAATTAGATTAGGTAATGAGACAATAAAAGCATTAGATTAATTTTGTTATTAAGGTAGCAATATAACTTCTGGTGGCCGAAGTAAAGAAGATGTATAATGCAGAAAGGCTATGGGGAGAAAAGCGTTTCTAAAGAAGCGAAACTTGTTAACATCAAATATTAATTTAAATGTTAGGAAGGAGTGTAGCATTGTATGGGAGTGAAACGTGGACGATAAGGAGTTCAGATAAAATGATGATAGAAGCTTTTGGAATGCGGTTCTGAAGACGAATGATGAAAATTAGATTGGTAGATTAAGTAAGTAATGAGGAGATGCTTAACCAAATCGGGGAGAAAAGGAGTTTCTGGCATATCCTAAGAGAAGGGATAGATTGGTTGGACACATTCTGAGACATCAAGGAATTGTCAACATAGTATTAGAAGGAACCGTGTGGGGTACAAATCATAGAGGGAGACCGAGGGACGAATATAGTAAGCAGATTCAAAAGGATGTAGGTTGGCGTGCTGTGCTGTATTCTCAGATGGAAAGACTTACACAGGACAGGGTAGCATGGAGAGCTGCATCAAACCAGTATGCGGACTGAAGACCACAACAACAACAACGTTTGGTAAATACCAGAACTCCAAGCGGTAACTGAAAGAACTTAGGTCCAAATCGTTCTAGGCATTGATAGCTATCTGAAGCCCAGGAGATAAGTACAGCCGTTTTTTCAGAAATATTATCGAAACGGTGTTTAGAAAGTACAGGTTAAATAAAACAGTTGGTACAATGTTTGTTGCCGTCGAATACAGTTTACCATGGAGTGAAATTGAATGTGATATTGATCTAGTATGGGTAGACGTAATAACTGAGAACTGTATTGAGTGAAATTTGGCTCATTTAAACAGCCTCTCGGTTCAGACGATACAGTTGTATAAAGCTACAAAGAAAATTCGAATACTAAGAAGTTGTCAAAACACACTTAACCTCTTAGAAATACATAATCCTGAGTTCATACCGAACATCATAACGGATACGAGGATTCGTGAACACAGTGTTGTCCTAGTGAGACACAAATCCACCAAAAATAAATGAAAGATATATCTGTTTAAATAAGCAGAGGAAGCTTCGCTTAATTTAAGTATAGACTGTATCTAGCTTAAATTCTAAGAAATTCTATGGACGACAGTTCATAGATGATTTATACCTGACCTCGTTGGTACACAAAACAGGTCATACACTGTTGCCGAAGGGACAAAAAAAAAAAAAAAAAAAAAAACCGCCAAATGTAAAAACACAAACTCCTCGTGTTACTAAACAGGAGCTAGAAATTTAGCGACATCAATGCGAAATGCTTATAATAGTTGACGCAACGAAACCCTATCTCAAAAATTCTCAGAAAACTCAGAGATTCTGGTCATATATAAAATATACCAGAGGCAAGACACAAGCAATACTTTCACCGCGCGATAGTAATGCTGATACTACTTATGACATTGCTGTAAAAGCAGTTACTATACAGAACTATGACACAGTGCCTGTCCACAACACATAAAACAGCGGATATCCACCAAAATGACAAACTGTCAAAACCTATCAGAGACATTTTGTGAGTGGAAAAACCACAAACATAACAACATGTGGTATTAAGATAATAAACATCCCACTGATGATGCTGCAACGCCAGCGAAACATGTCTGGGAAAAATTAAAAAAAACATTTGTGTTTGCTCAAGGCGGACAAAACCTGTAAAGCAAATTTATTTGTAAGCAAACACGGTAATTGAAGAGCTTTCAAACCCCAAGATGAATACTTAGCGCTGTTTACGATGTGGCACTGGTGACAGCTGGCACTGGAAACGGAAAAGCTTCTTTCCATGAATCAGCACGGGTTTAGGAAACATCGTTCATGTGAAACTCATCTTGCCCTTTTCTCACATGACATCTTGCGAGCCATGGACGAAGGGCAACAGGCGGATTGTGTTTTTCTCGACTTCAAAAAGGCGTTCGACGCGGTGCCACACTGCAGACTGCTAACGAAGATACGAGCTTATGGAATAGGTTCACAGATTTGTGACTGGCTGGAAGACTTCCTAAGTAATAGAACGCAGTATGTTGTTCTCGACGGCGAGTGTTCATCAGAGACGAGTGTATCGTCAGGTGTGCCCCAGGGGAGTGTGATAGGACCGCTATTATTTTCTATCTATATAAATGATCTGATGGACAGAGTAAGTTGCAATTTGCGGCTGTTTGCTGATGATGCTGTGGTGTATGGGAGGGTGTCGTCTGTAACTGACTGTAATAGCATACAGGTTGACTTAGACAAAATTTCTAGTTGGTGCGAAGAATGGCAGCTAGCTCTCAATGTAGAAAAATGTAAGGTGATGCGCATGAGTAGAAAAAACAATCCTATAATGTTCGAATACAACATTAGTAGTGAGCGTCGTTCAAATACCTAGGCGTAACATTCCAGAGCGATATGAAATGGAACGCGCATGTAAGGACAGTTGTGAGTAAGGCAGACAGTCGACTTCGGTTTATTGGGAGAATTTTGGGAAGATGTACTTCACCTGTAAAGGAGACCGCTATAAAACGCTTGTACGACCACGTCTTGAGTATTGCTCAAGTATTTGGGACCCGCAACAGATCGGTTTGAAGGAAGACATAGAGGCGGTTCAGAGGCGAGCAGCTAGATTTGTTACCGGTAGGTTCGACAAATGCGCGAGTGTCACGGAAATGCTCCGGAAACTCAATTGGGGATCGCTGGAAGAAAGACGACATTCTTTTCGTGAATTTCTGTTAAGTAAATTTAGAGGGCCGGAATTTGAAGCTGCGTGTAGTACGATCTTGCTGCCGCCTACTTATATTTCGCGTAAAGATCACAAAGACAAGATAAAAGAAATTAGGGCTCGTACGGAGGCATATAGGCAATCTTTCTTTCCTCGTTCAATTTGGGAGTGGAATAGGAAAGGAAATGCCTAGTAGTGGTACAGTGTACCCTCCGCCACGCACTTTACGGTGAATTGCGGAGTATGTATGTAGATGTAGATGTAATGAAAAGTCTGAATTCATCCATGTGAGTACTAAAAGGAATGCGCTAGAAGGAGTGCAAGATAAATCAATTGTGAAGGCCGTGAATTCAACTGAGTACATAATAAGCGCTAACATTTAAACTAGAAAGAACTCATAGAAAATGTAGTGAGGAAGGCGAAACAAAGTGTACTGTAACAATTTCCTGTATCACGACAGTAAGAAAACGAGCTGCGCTTCTCTGGCAGAAGACACACACGTCACATAGAAGAGATAACCTACTCTACCTTTTTCCGGCCTTATTTGGAGTATCGCTGCGCGGTGTGGAATCCTTTAGAGGTAGGATTGATGGAAGACTTCGGATGTGTGCAAAGGAGGGCAGCTCCTTTTATCTGTCGTGATACAGGAGATTGTTACAGAAATGATTATAACGGCCTTCTCCTTTGAAGCGAAATCTACTTATGAAAATTTGAATGCCGACTATTGAAATTAATTTACACTAAGGACATCATGCACACACCATTTCCAGAGGGAGAACTCGAACCTCCGGCAGAAACGGCCACCCAGTCCGTAGCATGACCACGCGGCCCTTCTGCACGGAGGTAAAATACGGGAGATCAGGGATAGAACGGCGAGATAAGGTGTTTCTTCCCCCTGCATACTATTCGAGAATGGATTGGTACATAAACAATGTGAGAGTTCGACAAGCCGTCTCTCAGGCACTCATGTGTGATTTGCAGTGTAACAGTGTGGGTGTGAATGTAGATATACTTTCAAAACTACGAAAGTATTCCACCTAATGAATCTAGGGCAACAACTTACTATTGGATGTTTACAGGATTCTTTATTTTGACCAAAGTTTTGGGACAATGGTCTCGGAAGTCTACTGCCGAAAATGAGACAGCAACTTTTCGTAATCTTTGTGGTAAAAACTAAGTGTAGCATCATCTTAAAACATAGTAAATTGTTATGGAAATGATTCTCGTATGTTGCTGCAAAGTAAAAGATATCATAAAATGAAGAAGACGTTGTTGAAATCATCTAGGCACACAGGGGGGAAAATATAACCAAGTTAAGAGACTTGGGCAGAAATCAGAATTTACGTACAAATATAAATCCTCACCCAACGGAGTTCTCTCTTATGAACAAAGTTGGAACGACTGAGCAGTTTCATTTATCGTTAGACAACAAAGAGATTGCATTGCGAATTTATTCTCACATCCAGGTAAGGTTACTCTGCCCACGTACAGGCAACAAGAAAAGCAAATGAATCCAGAGGCAACTCCGCGAAGAATTCAGAGGAGCATACAAATGAGATTTACGCGAGGATATGGAAGCACCTCTGTGACGGTTCTTTTCATAACGCAAGAAATATGCCTCTCAAAAGCAGAGAGAAGGGAGCTCAGTACTGCTTATGAAGAGGATCACATACAGAGAGCTATTTGGTCAAAGAGCACTTCGTTCACAATGAGAGAAGGTAGTATTTTCATAAAAGAAAAACGTGATTATTTTGCAGCATGAAGGGAAGCCCTTATAGAAGAACATTCTCTTCTTTTAGGCGTACCGAAGATTTATTACGGGCACTAACTCACGTATTTCAAAGATAATAGGACGAAATTTTAGAATAACTGCGTCTTTTTAAAATTTGGTTTGTGAGAAAACATGGGTTTTCAAGTTAAGAGACGGCACTAAGATTGCCAAAATGGACTGTAATAGTGTCACAACGTTAAAGATAAGTAAAACAACAGAAAGTTTCGAAGATAGTGATTATCATGGTTTGCTGTTTTCGTTTTTGAGATTGATTGTTTCTTCTACACGTGTGCGAGGTTTCGAGAAATCGTCCCAGAGTCATAGTGAACCGTCAAAAAGCCTATCTGCAGGACACCCGTTTACAAACAACCTACTGTAACTACGTTCTTGGTCGTGAAAGAAGAAACATTTGTCTTCATCATCCACGAAGCGCACACAGAAAGGAAGTTACTCAATTTTTAAAATCAAAGACATTTGATTGAGAATGCGTTATCACATCCTGAAGAGTTTTATTGACAAAGGCAACATAATTACATGGAAAACTTCATTAGCAAGAGGTACAGCAGTGCTTGAGCTATTTTTGTGACGTAGTCACCGATAGCATTGATGCACCTATCATAGACGTCTGCCGCTTGGTAATGAATCCAGCGTTTGGCAGTCGTTTTCAGGTGTTCGTCGTTATCAAAACGTAGGCCGGTGGAGAGGAATTTCTTGGGGTTCAAGAATATCTGGAAATCGCTGGAAGAACGATTGCTTATTGAAGGTGCTGTGCTCTCCATGAAAATGATCGCCCCATTCTGGTCGGCGCACAGCGGAATTTCTGCTGGCAGCTGTTTGATCATTCAGCAAACACTCCTGATCTTCCTCCCAACAGTTTCCACCTTTTCTTGCACGTCAAGAAATTCCAGTCCTCCGGACAGCGTTTTGACAACGAAGGTCTTCCACACGATGGTTTCATTCTCGGGCGGCAAACGAATGCAGAAGCTGATCCCATGGATCCCATGATACGACAAATGTCTCCATTCTTTTGCTGTACTTATTTTTCGAGTAACTATGTTAAAAAAAAGAAAAGATAGTGAAACTTACTTTCTGGATGCGTCTTGCATCAACGTTTCTGTCCGGCGTACGGTAATGATGCAGTTATTAGGAGGCCTCTCAGGTGGCAGAGTTAAAGCGTCACGAACTTGAGAAACTGAAATCCACCATGGGCCATATTGTTTCAGTAATTCTTACAATGGACCATAATTTCTGTTATGTAACGTAACAGGAGACGAAACACGTCAGCGTTATTAGAACCAGAAACAAAAGAGACACTCACTGCACCCGCAGAAACCGAAAAGCGGCCACTGCAGAGAGAGTCAGTAGGACAGACTCGGGATGCTGAGTCGTTCTTTTAAGTGTACATAATTCAAAATAACTCATACTCCGAAAATGGGAGGCGATTACCGGGTGGGGGTTCTTTGCCCCATCCAGCATACACGTATGTCAGAGACACACAGCAGCTTGACTTTACAACATTGATACGATATATGACATAATAAGAGACCAACAAAAATGGACACAACTCAACACACTAACAGAGAAGATATCCAATGCAACCTACGAAGAATACAAAAGGACAAGGCCCTAGAGGAGGCGTGCCCATATGGCCCACAGAGTGGACAGGTATAGTTGGGAACAAACAGACGAGGAAGAAGGCGATGGAACTTTCATAAATGACGGAAGTGACACCGATGAGACTCAAGATTGACAGGGGAGGAATCTCCCACTGTCATCAACCCAAACCAGACCTTCTTTACATTAATGTGGATACTAACACCTGAGACACACGAAAGAAAAAACAATGTAAAGAAAGGAGATTAATATCACGAAAACCATGGAAACTGTGCTGGGTGATCAGTGGCTTGAAGGATAAATTCCAAGTTACTCAACGCCCAGCACAGTACAATCCAGCTAACCATAAGGACAGAAAAACCCCTACATTTTTTAGATATAATTTCTTTCTTTCCTATTACATTGTTTAGCCGGTAATTACAATTAACAAATTTCAGAATACATTGATTTTTGAAATGTGTAAACAACCATGTAACCAATCATGTTTTTATGTTCTCCACTACATCTAATTATTGTAAAAGGCACGAATTGTAATTTGTTATATTATAATTGTTGCAACAACTGTAAGCACTTTTATATATGTATTTTCTCTTTGCTTTTATTTTAATTTTTCTTCGTATCTCTATTTATCTTAAATACTCAAATTATCTAACATTAATGAACTAATGTATAGCATGTAAAACTACAAATGTACGTCCTGCTTTATATTAAAAGGTAGCAGGATTATAAACGAGAAATAAATAAATAAACATCCAGCCTTTAGGCAAGACCTTTGGCCCTCGGATTTCCAGTAGCGTGGGCCATTTAACGATTCTTTGCTTCAGAAAAGCTACTAATATTTTGCAGTAAAATCGCAACCAGGAGCACTGTTAACATCAGTAAACTCCTCACAATAAATAGCTAATTACACAAAAACAATTACACACACCACAGCGCATACCACATTCTACCAATGCATCACATAACGTTAAATACACATCCAGCCTAAAATGTGCCCAAAGTCCAAAAGCATTGCAAAAGCAGTGTTATGTGCGATTGTAGTCGCGGCGGAGTGATTACAGCAGTCGACGACACAAGGCTAATACTGGCTCTGCCGGAACAGCCTTGTCGAAAGCCGGGGTTTTCGCAGTGATGGACAGGCAGGATCGCTGTTGAGCTCCGCTCTTTGTCGCCATGTCCTGCCGCAGTCTGCTCGTGTGGTGTCCTCTGCAGGGCAGCTTACTAAGGGAGCGACTGTAGCGAACGCGGCGCGGCGACCGCGCGAAAAATTCCCAACCCTGGCCAACAGTTAAATTGTCCACGAAGCCGACGTGATCAGCCGGTATGATATTTTCGCGTGAAACTGGTGCTGTTTGCGCCTGGAATTTGAAGTTGCAATGTCTGAAAATTTAATCGATTCCGGTTAAGAACGTTCTTTACTGTGAGACAATACAAATAAAAATAATAATAACCATTTATGAAGATTAAAACACACAATTTTGTGTTTGTTCTACGGTTTTGTTTATTTAGTGAATTGATTGAAAGCCGAAAATCGATTCACTAAAAAAAAAAAAAAAAAAAAAACACGTAGAACAAACAGAAAATTTAATATTCACAGAATATATGACATCAACTGCGATTGGGCAAAGCTGAAAATGTGTACTCAGCCGGGATTCGAACGCGGGTCTCCTGCTTTCTAGGCAGTTGCGTTGACCCCTACACCACTGGGGACACAGTGATCACCGCACCTGCAAGGACTACCTAAGCACGCCTCCCGTCAGATACAAATTCCCAGCTTCGCCCTGCCCACAGTACTCAAACTCGTAGTTATGAAAGTAATTCCCGTAAGAGTAAGGGCTTCAAACTTGCCCACCCTCCCCACTAACGATAGGATCATTGCCCGTCACCGGCATATTATATATATATATATATATATATATATATATATATATATATATATATATACATGTGGCGTCTGTTCCGAAAGAACAAACGTCTCTTCTGATCCTGCAGTTGTTGTTATTTAATATTCATAGAATATATGACATCAACTGCGATTGAGCAAAGCTGAAAATGTGTACCCAGCCGGTATTCGAACCCGGGTCTCCTGCTTTCTAGGCAGTTGCGTTGACCCCTACACCACTGGGGACACAGTGATCACCGTCACCGTATCTGACGGGAGGCGTGCTTAGGCAGTCCTTGCAGGGGCGTTGATCACTGTGTCTCCAGTGGTGTAGGGGTCAGCGCAACTGCCTAGAAAGCAGGAGACACGGGTTCGAATCCCGGCTGGGTACACATTTTCAGCTTTGCCCAATCGCAGTTGATGTCATATATTCTATGAATATTAAATAATAACAACTGCAGGATCAGAAGTAACGTCTGTTCTTTCGGAACAGACGCCACATGTATATAAACAGAAAATTGTGTTGTTGATAAAACTCTTCTGGGTATTTTGCCGCTTCGTCAATATATCAAATATTTCACCGACGTTTCGGCCATTATTGCAAGCGGCCATCTTCTGGGTATTGCCGCTTGCAATAGTGACCGAAACGTCGGTGAAATATTTGATGTATTGACGATAAGGTCCAATACCCAGAAGAGTTTGATCAACAATGACAACGGCCGCGGAAGGCTTCGTTTACACAAAATTGAATATTTTAATTTTCACAGTGAATAAGTTCTACCAAGAAGCGACAGAAGAATCAGTGAACATAATAACCGTTTATTATCGTAACGTGACTGGAAGTTGTCAAAATAATTGGTAGTACCAGTAAGTTCATATCACACACACACATATTAAAGTGATGTTATTCAAATGTTTGTGCAAGATTTTATTCGTTATACAAATTAAATTTTTTCTCGCTCATTAAAGAAAGGGTACTACAAGAACGTCCTTTTCACACGTTTACTCACAATTTCCAAGACGTTTCAAAATATCTACTACTACAATTACGAAAATATAGCACATTTATTAAACAGCAAAGTTTACATTGTTCATATGGGATTTTGTTCACAATTCACATTAAAATTTTCTCCTACATCCACAGCTACTCTCGAAGAAGAATTTTATGTCTTTTGAAAACTGCCTTGTGCTGCTTTTGGTGTATTTCGTTATACATCTTGGAAAACAATGCAGTGTCAAGAGCATTGATTGATTGAAAGTCCCGGATGATGGTGTGCAATAAAGATATAGCTTTCACAATGTGTACTGCAGTTTCCACATTGGTTTCCTAAAGTTTTTGCAAAATCAAAATTTTGTTGTTATTGAACCAAATGAACATTCTACTCCCATTTTTCCACAAGATAACCAATAGTGATAAACATCTTTAGTGTCCCCTGCTATTGTTCTTTTTGGAGAACGTATCATTAAATATTTCTTCAGAGGAAAAATCTTGCATCGTCTCGGAAAACATATGGGCACTTGATATTGGATCATGGCAAAAGTTCATCTGGTAATTTTAGTCTTCCCATTTCTATTGCATGTTTAAGGGGCATTAATCATAAACTGCACCATCATTATCTTTTCTATAGATCTCTACCTCCATCATTATGAACTTGTAATTTCCGTCAGTGACAGCTAGCAATCTCATATTTGTAAGTTTATTACATATAACCGGATTTATTGCTTTTTTTATCCGAACATATTTACCATCAATACTTTCAAACCAGTTTGGGAATTGCCATCTGTCCTACAAAAGTGTGGTATTTTTTAAAGTGATTTCAGTTGGTTCGGGCATATCTTTTAACACCAACGTTTACTGACTGACCTGCAGACTAGAGGCACAGTAGTTGTTCTCATGGCTCGCCGAAAAAGATCGCGCGGCGCCAGTGCTTTCAAATTACAACACCCAGTTCGCCATATTGTAGCGATGTATGGTTTCTTTTCAGCGTTCAAAAAAATTTGCAATGTTAGCTTCATTTCGGACGCGGTAATGTATAACCAAAAGCCAGCGACTACATTTTTCAATAGAAAATTTTCAGTTTTTTATGCAATAGATAGAGAAATGAAGTAACGCAATAACTATGACGAATTTTGGGGCCAGGGCCCCAAGGGTATGCACTGGATATACACCACGGTGATCAGACCCAGGATCACCTATGGGGCGGTCGTGTGGTGGAAGAAGATAGAACAGCAGGTTGCTCTTAAGGAGCTTGGTAAGGTGCACAAATTAGCCTGCTTAGCCATAACAGGCGGAATTAGCAGCACAACAACTGCTGGGATGGAAACCATGTTTGATATGCCCCCATTACACCTTTGGGCCAAGACTGAGATAGCGGCTGGTGCATACAGACACAAAACTGGCAAAAACTGGAACTCTTTGGGATATCCAGAATCAACCACTAAAATAGTGAGTGAGGTAAATATAGGAAAGGTTGGGGAAATGCCAGCCGACTATATTATAACCCCATACTCCTTCAACAAGCCTTTCAATATAACAACTGGTAGTAGGGAGCAGTGGGAGAAAATAGTTCGACACCGTACGGGGGACAGGTCAAAATCAGACCAAGGCCTTGGGGCCGGGGTATACGGGGTGCAGCCAAGACTGGAGGGCGTCATCTCTCTAGGGAAACTGGCCTCAGAATTCCAGGCCGAAATCACTGCCATCAGGGCGTGTGTGGAGGAAAATTTGCGTAAGTGCTACAAAGACCGTAGCATCTATATCTATTCAGACAGCCAGGCAGCCCTGAGATCACTGGCAGCTCCTGAAACAAGGTCTAAAATTGTTGCAGAATGTTACAGGGTTCTGGTGGAGCTAGGGGAAAGCAATAGAGTAAACCTATTGTGGGTCCCTGGCCACTCGGGGATCAGTGGCAACTAACATGCCGACAGATTAGCGAGAATGGGGACAGAGACTCCATTTATTGGACCGGAATCTGTCCTGACAATCAGAAGGCAATGATCAAATTGGAGCTACGTAACTGGCTCAGAAGAAAGCACATAGAATATTGGACCAAAGTCTATCAACAAAAACATGGCAAAGTAATGATGCCAAAGCCATGTTTTAAAAGAAGCTCTGCAATCCTGGGGCTGAATAGGAGAGAGATTAGACTCATGGTTGGATTGCTGACAGGCCATGGGAATTTCATAAAACACCTACAAACAATGGGAATAACAGAAGAGAACCCTAAATGTAGGATCTGTGATGACGGTGATGAAACTGCATCACATCTAATCTTCGAATGCATTGCGTTGGAGAGTAGGAGGCACAGAACATTTGGGACAAACAGACCCGAAGAAATTGTGTCTAATAAAGAACTCGTAAAGGGACTCCTTGCACTGTTCAAGGGCACTGGTTGGCTTTACTAGATATACAGGGAGCAATACTGCACAATAAACTTAGTTTCGGTGCGGGCAGTGGCGGGTTGCACAAAGACTGTTTTGGCTTCCCTAAGAAAATCAAATCAAATCAATCACGAATATAGAAGAAACAGGCAAGTTGTCATCAAGCAGTTATGTTAGCGTATACGATATCCAAAAATCAATGTTCTACAACGATTAGTTCACTCAGAATCGAGTAAGAAGTAGCAGTGCTCTGTGGGAATCAGCATGGGTTTCGAGAAAGTCGATCGTGTGAAACCCACCTCGCGCTATTCGTTCACGAGACTCAGAGGGCCATAGACACGGGTTCTCAGGAAGATGCTGTGTTTCTTGACTTCCGTAAGGCGTTTGACACAGTATCCCACAGAACAAAGTAAGAGCATATGGTCTATCAGACCAATTGTGTGATTGTATTGAGAAGTTACTAGATAACAGACTGCAGCATGTCATTCTCAATGGAGAGAAGTCTTCGGAAGTAAGAGTGATGTCAGGTGTGCCACAGCGGAGTGTCGTGGGTCCGTTGCTGTTCACGATATATATAAATGACTTTGCGGATAACATCGGAAGCTCACTGAGGCTTTTTGCAGAGGACGCTGTAGTGTATAGAGAGGTTGTAACAATGGAGGATTGTATTGAAATGCAGGAGGATCTGCATCGAATTGACGCATGCTGCAGGGAATGGCAATTGAATCACAATGTAGACAAGTGTAATGTGCTGCGAATACATAGAAAGAAAGATCCTGTATCATTTAGCTACACTATAGCGGGTCAGCAACTGAAAGAAGTTAATTCCATAAATTATCTGGGAGAAGGCATTAGGAGTGATTTCAAATGGAACGATCATATAAAATCAATCGTCGGTAAAGCAGATGCCATTAATTGGAACTTAGATTAATTGGAAGAGTCCTAAGGAAATTCAGTCCGAAAACAAAGTACGTAGGTTACTATACTTGTTCGCCCACAGCTTGAATACTGCTCACCGGTGTGGGATCCGAACCAGGTGGGGTTGATAGAGGAAGTTAGAAAGATGCAACGGAGAGCAGCGCGCTTCGTCTGATAATCGTGAAATCTTTACGGAGATGATTGATAAACTCCAGTGGAAGACTCTGCATGAGAGACGCTCTGTTGCTCGGTACGGGCTTTTGTCGAAGTTTCGAGAACATACCTTTACGCCGGCCACGGTGGGCGAGGGGACTGAGGCGCTCCAGTCACGGTCTGTACGGCTACTACGGTGGGGGGTTCGAATCCCCCCTCGGGCATGGATATTTGTGCCGTCCTTAGTATAAGGTAGTTGATAAGTAGTTTGTAAGGTTAGGAACTGATGACCCCGTTGTTAAGTCCCATAAACGTAAGAAACATTTGATTTGAACATACCTTTACCGAGGAGTCTAGCAGTATATTGCTCCCTTCTACGTATATCTCGCGAAGATATCATGAGGATAAAATCAGAGAGATTAGAGCCCACAGAAAGGCACACCGACAATCTTTCTTTCCGCGAACAATACGTGACTGGAATAGGAGGGAGAACCGATAGTGAGACTCAAGGTACCCTCCGCCACACACCTATCGGGTGGATTGCGCAGCATGAATGTAGATGTAGATGTAGATATGTTAAGTAAAATGCAAAATATCGGAAGAGGTGGTTTTTAGATGTTACAGGAAAAGGAGAATTTTCACCGAAAAACGACAACGGAGAGCGATCTACTTTTGTTTCCAAGCCGTACTGTATTTTTACAGCAAGAAAATCGAAAACGTAGTTTTCGTCATGTATAGGGATCAGCCGCCGCGCGGTTCTGCTGCGCAGGTGGGTCAGGGCTGCCCCACCGCACAGCTTCGCGTCGGATCGCTCGCCGATTCGTGCGCTCCCACACCGCTCCGCGTTTGCTTCTCACCGCTCGCGTAAGACAAGGGGTAAGCACCTCGTGTGAAGTCTTGTGGAGTGCTACGCTGAGCAATTTGCGATCAGTTATGGCTTCACTGTACTAGGTTTAGATGTAATACCAATGTGCGGCGAATGAAAATTTGTGCCAGGCCAGGATTCGAACCCGTGATCTCCTGCTTACTAGGCAGACGCGTTGACCAGTCTGCCACCGAAGACAAAGTGACCAACCCGACTGCAAAGGACTCTTCCCTGCACGTCTCCCGCCACACTCAAATCTCCATTCGCCACACTGTCTCTTTCCTATTACCACAGCCTCTTAATTCTGTAATGCTCGCAGCCACAATACTGTATTCCCGCATCAGGGAGAACAGACCGTGAGGTTTCGAGACACAATTAATTGTCGTCAGGAGCCCAGCCTCGGCTGTAGTATTAGGAAAGAGACAGCGTGACGAATAGAGATTTGGGTGTGGCGGGAGATGTGCAGGGAAGAGTCCTCTGCTGTGGGGTTGGTCAATGTGTCCTCGATGGCGGAGTGGTCAACGCGTCTGCCTAGTAATCAGGAAATCCCGGTTTCTAATCCCGGCCGGGCACAAATTTTCATTCGCCGCACCTTGGTATTACATCTAAACGTAGTACAGTGAAGTGATCGCAAATTGCGATTTATTTCATTAAAAATGAACGCTGTAACGTCGTCAAAAATATATAATTCTACACTGAGCAATATCTGCTTGATATTCATTATAATTAATTGCCTTTGTTACATTTGTTACATTAACTGTCAAGATCGCTTACGTTGAAACAATTCATTTCTGACCCGTTCACGTGAAGCAACTGTCATACTCAAATGATGTAACTCCGTGAAAATATGTGTCAGTATCGTCGTTGAAATAGGGATGCGCTCGAGTTATAAAATACGAGTATGTTACAATACTGGACAGCCACAATGTTAAAACTCCTGAAATAAAACTTGTACTCATCGATGTAAGGTTCACGAGCACAAACGGTCCCATAACTGTACACATTGTCTCATCGTAGTTGAACGGCCACGAACTTCCTCTACAATAAATTGCGTCAATGACAGGAATGGGAACGTTTGTGATTGTGAACCTAACGTTGATGTATATAAGTTTTATTTCAAAAGTTTTTAAGAAAGTAATGGTCAATTATTTTTTATGACTTGAGCGTAATCACATTTCAACGAAGATAGTGACAACTATTTTTGTAGAGTTAGATCGTCTGAGGATGTCAGCTCGTTCCGATGAAAGTGGTTAGGATTGAAATGAACTGCTTCAAAAGAAGCGATCTTGGCAGTTAACAAAGAGAAGCAGATCACTACAAGGAAATGTGTAATTTTTTATTCCAGTTTCGACCTATTATCTTACATTATTTGCTAAAACAGCTGATCTGTATTGAAAGTGTCATTTAACATATTTTAATCTTCTGTTTATCCAACTAAACTAAACTCCCCCGAAAATTATGTTAGCCTATACGATATCCAAAAATCAATGATCTACAACGATTAGTTGACTCAGAATCGAGTAAGAAGTAGCAAAATCAGCAGTAGTAGGAATCAGCATGGGTTTGTAAAAAGGCGATCGTGTGAAACCCAGCTCGCGCTGTTCGTTCACGAGACTCAGATGGCCATAGACAAGGGTACTCAGGTAGATGCTGTCTTTCTTGACTTCCGCAAGGCGTTTGATACCCCACAGACATTTAATGAACAAAGTAAGAGCATATGGTCAATCAAACCAACTGTGATTGGATTGAGGAGTTCCTAGATAACAGAATGCAGCAAGTCATTCTCAATGCCATGGACCAACCGTGGCCTCAGCTTCCGCCCGAAGGTTAAATGGATGAGGTATCCAGATGGACGTGATCAGCGCCCCCTCTCGGCCATTGTGTCGTTTTTCTTGTCGGAGCTGTTAATTCTCAGTCAAGTAACTCCCCTTGAAGGTCTGTCGGGCATGCAGTCGGATAGATAGATCGTTGTGCAACAATTACACAACGATCAATCTGTCCAGCTGCATGCGCGAGAGACCTTAAATCACCATATTCGCCGGGAAAACTTACTAACACACAAGTAGATCCTCGATTGACCTCACGTGTGCACCACGCTTGCCAACAACGCCAGAAAAGACCAAAATTGATTAACGCCGGGAACGGTGTATCCACTGCAGTACGATCATTGGTTTTTAAAATAACAATCCCTTTGAAATAAATCATTACTTCTGGTTGAAAAGTATATAAAATTTCTCTATTTTAAGAAGAATGTATGATTTAATACTGTAATCACTACGTATTGTAATATCTACGTATGCTTTCATCGAGCAGTTGATCACTAATAAAATAGAATGAAACTTTTCACTCTGCAGCGGAGTGTGCGCTGATATGAAACTTCCTGGCAGATTAAAATTGTGTGCCGGAACCGCGACTCGAAACTGGGCCTTTGCCTTTCGCGAGCAAGCGCTCTACCGACTTAGCTCTCCCGACACAGCTCATGATGCCGTCTCACAACTTTACTTCCCCCAGTACCTCGCCTCCTATTTTCCAAACGTCCCTTAGGCTGTCGCTAAGCCATGTCTCCACCAAATCCTTTCTTCCATGAGTGCTAGTCTTGCGTGTTTCGCAGGAGAGCTTCTGTGAAATTTGGAAAGTAGGAGGCGAGGTACTGGCGGAAGTAAAGTTTTGAGGCGGCATCGTGAGTCGTGTCGGGATATCTCAGTGGGTAGAGCTATTGCCCGCGAAAGGCAAAGGCCCAAGTTCGAGTCTCGGTTCCGGCACACAATTTTAATCTGCCAGGAAATTTCACTAATAAAATAGTTTATAATTAGTAGTACACAAATGATTTGCTAGGAATTCATTCACGTAAAATATTGGGCGTTTCTTTGGCTACCGTGCAATCGCCTAACATTACATTTACGACGTCATTACGATGCGACTTACTAGAGTATGAAGGAAGTGGAATACCAACAGCCATAAGTTTAATAGAAATATTTATTGTTTCACTACCAGTTTCTGCATTCCATTATGCTATCTTGAGGTCCCTGTCTACTAAACAAACTTACTCAAGTGACTAAGGTAAAAATATTAAAACATAAAAAATAAAAGTATTGTATGGTAGCACACTGAAAATACGATGTGGGTATGAATCCTCTATTCAATAACACATGAAGAATATGTACAAACGTAGTCAACTTCAACATACATTTTCTTTTTCTTTTTTTAATCATATAATAGCGACATTTAGAATCCCAAAGCTGACAAAGAGAATTATAGAGTACGACTAAAGAGAGTCGTTTTTGGCGACTGAAACATTACCATGTTTGACGGCACATAAAAACTAAATAAGCTAGGCCAGCCCAAAATATACACATGAATCACATGCTAAAAGGAGGGAGACATCAACATACCTGTTCGTGGTCACATAGAAAATACGGAACTAATATGCCATAAAATAAAAATGCATCAAAACTAAAATATATAGTCACAGGAAACATCTCACTAAAAATATCACAAGAGGACGAGTAAAGGTAATATATAAGGAAAAACTGTAGCATGCATTATTACGAAGTGCATGGTACATATTCCACCTGATAGAAATGTAGTAATGATCTACTTACAGAAACAATCTAATATTCTAATATTAAGACAACGAACGGTAAACAAACGTATGTAATTGAAACACGGGGAAAAATGCCACAAATGGCCCTAAAATTGCGACAAAGTGTAGAAATATACCTGGACTGTGCAAACACTAAAAGCAAAACGTTGGTACTATAATCACAGTCACCAACTAAAATTATGAAGACGAGTAACGGCTACCATATAAGGTGTAAATGTAAAATGTACTTAATAGAGTTTGAACGCGAAATGGTAGACGGAACCAAACGAATGGGATATCCAATTTCGGAAATCGTTAGGGATTTCAATATTCCTATATTTACTATCTAAAAACGTTTGCCGAGAGTACCTGATACCGAGAATTACGGACTGCACTGAATTACTGAAAGTAGCGGTGTCTTCGTAGAGCGTTTACAGCTAACAGACCAGTCAGCACTTCTAAACAGGACCATGCCTACGTGAGTACTGTGGTGTTCAAAACAATTATTTTCCAACATGTAGAAACGTACTTGACACAAGGCAAATATGTGTAATATTTGTGTTTCACTACTACCACAACAAGCAACCATGCAACGTCGACCAGCTAACACGTGACTAGCCTGGTCTTATGTTGAGAACATGCACGTTAATCTATGTTCACTCCGTAGATACCCTAAGGCTGTCCTCAATGATTACTTTGTGCGAAGCTCGTTCGTTTAGTCTGGAAGCGCAGTGCCTGCATGTGGCAGCTGATGTGTTCAGAGCTCGGCGAAGAAGCCACTGACGGCATTGTGTGATAAGGGTCAGCTTCTGTCCGGAGTATACGCAGACCATGGCGTCCTGCAATCTTTGCCGAATTGACTATAGACCGTGAAAAAATCCACCTAATGACTCCACGTGATTAAATTTCCGAGGCGAGCAAACTAGAAGGAGTCGTCTGCTGTTTATCTCGAGGTCCGGGAAACACTACCGGTTTTCCTACTGCTGGAATCCTGGAAGAGGATATTTCACAACTCTCTTGTCGCTTCAATTATGCATGGTAGGCTGCATTTGGTGCTCTTGGTGCTTTCAGTCCGCTTATTAATATGTGATTTAAACTAATGGGATGTGATTGGTGTTTAGCTAAGACTCATGATTTGAAATTACATGGCGTATACTTCACTGTAAAGGAAAGGGTCGCTCCTTCATGTGCCGGCTCTAACGCTCTGCCAATGGTTCAATTACTGGCTGCGTCTTTGATGGCTCACATATAAATTTGATCGTGAATTTTGTAAATCATTCTTCTGGCGCAATTTCAAGTATTTCAAATATTTATTAGAAATGTTCCAAGAACTCGTTTAAATTTTTTTATTTTATTTATTCGTGTACGAAACTACATCACAAATGTTACTGAAAGAAGCCAGCACATAATTTAAACTACAAAAGTAAGTGCTCTTACAGAAAGCAGTAGTAAAATACAGAGGTAAAATATAAAGTACAGAATTAAGTGCTTTTACAAAAAACAGTGTTCAAATACATAGATAAAATATAGAAAACAGAATTAAAACTATAAAAACAGAGATAGACAAATACAACAAACACTAAACAATTGAATCATATTTTGCTCATCCAGAAATCAGTGTAAGCTGCGGCTGTCCCAGTGTACTTCAGGAGGTCCTCTTGAGTGCACTCTCTAGATGCGTCCACTAAAGGGCATTTTAGAAGGTGTTCCATCGTCTGTATTGCACCACACTCACACTCGTCACTGTCTGTGTAGCCCCACCTTTTCATCAGTTGTTTTGACCGCCCCACGGCCACACGAAGTCTGTTCAGCGCTTTCCAGTGTTGCCAGTCTAGGTAAGGGGTAAGGCTTCCTCTGTAATAAGGGCTTCAGGATGTTGTTCTTGCCACAGTGATTTTATGGAAGCTACGGTTGGTTCCACTGAGTGCATGAAGCTTCGTCTAGATTGTAGCCTTTTGGGCACAGGTTGGTTTTTGTACAGCAGGTGACGATGGTCGTTCGTTTGTTTATTCCTTTCTATCGAGCTCAGGAAAGATCTTCTAATATTTGGTGGATCGATAAAAAATAACTGTGGTTCAAAATATTGCTTTTCGAATGTACTTAATTTCAATCTGATAAAATATGCGATCAGGAAAGGCAGACAACCGGAAAATAAGTTTGACTTAATTCACTTTTTGTGGACAAGTATGAGCCAACCATAAAAAGCATGCCAAACATTTGATTCTTAGTCTGTTGGCCACAAATGTCGGCTGATAACTTCAGCGTTTTGATATTATTCTTAGATTGTTGCTGTATGGATTATGAAAAACCTAAAATTTAACAAGAAATTTTGTATAAATTATTTTATAATCTGGTACAGTAAAATAGTGTCTTGGTTTTGAGAACCATAGGAGATTGTCACAAATTGTGAAACTCTAAAAAATAAAATTGTACAAATTATTTAAAAATTGGCCTGGAGGCTATGCTGGTACTAGCTTTTAAGTGACTTCAGATATAATAAACAAATAGCTTCATGAATGTAGATTTCTGAGTCAGATCCAATAGGTTGGCCAACCCTGAGTAAAATTTTAATTTCAGTGGCTACGATAGTCTCTGTTTATTCCATAGCTGGTCTATAACTGCTATCGATATCGCAATATCAATAATCGTGCCACTTTAGTGTCACACAACTTTCTTGGAACTCGTTCAGACCACATTCAAAATTCACTTCAGAATTACCGTCACTTAAGAAAAATCATTTGCACAATTTGATTCAATATTTAAATATCGTGGACCTCATCAGTAACTTCATTTTCAAAACGTTCTATTATAAATACATGTGACGTAAAAAATATCATATAATTCAGTTTTACAAATCAACATTGCAACGAGACTTCATCTCAATACCGAATCCAAAAAGAGACTAAACATTTTTCATTTACATATTTATACATTTATCTTTATTTTAAACATCATAAATATAATGTTACCCTTTAAACTGACAGAAAGGTTTCCATTTTCTTTTGTTATATAATATACCAACACTTATTTATTAGCAATCTAAGTCAAAGATAAATTTTGTACTATATTAGTTCGGTACAGAGGAATTACATTGTTACTCCTCAAGTAAAATTCATTCACAATTGATAAGGTACCTTAAATTAGCGAAATAAAATAAGTACTTTAATATGATTCTCAACGACGGAACTTAACTCATAATCCCATAATTTCTTTCTCAGGATCTCCCTATTTTAAAATTATTTAACTCATTATCATTTGATTGATATATACCTTCATACATCAGTGCTATTATTAAAAGTGATAAAGAGATCATTTTATATAGACTTTAGAAACATCGGCATGGCACTCTTTTGCCTTCATACGTTTCTTTGGATATAAAGGTAGCCCATCTTATCTTCGAGAAGCATGTTAGAATGTCGAGTTTGGTGTGTTCTCTATAACACTTTACGCAAACCCTTATAAGACATTTCACTACTTTCTCGCGATCTACAGCTCCAGACGCCTTGTTGTCCCAACGAATGAGTAAATTGTATTTGATTTACTGAAAAGGCTCTTTTTGACAGTTACGCCCACTATTCTTACGCCGGTTACATGTAACGTCGGACAGTTCCAATACTTCCTCTTTAAAATAAATAATTCCTTAGATAGCATACTTACTACGCTACCTGAATCTAAGATAATGTATACTGGTGTATCTTTAATAGAGCCTCTTATTATTGGTCTAGGTTTTATAGGTTTTAAAATAGCGTTATCTTCCTTAAGCAAATCCTTTTCCCAATTACTTTTATTATTGACACGTGTTGGTAGTGGGTCTTATTACTTTTTATTCAATTTCCCGAATTTTCTATAATAACGTCTCCAACTAGCTGTCGTCAATTACATTACATTACATTAGTTGTCGTCAATTACATTACATTACATTAGTGTCTAACTCGCCTTTCCTTATTACTAACCTTACGTATTTGAGAAGAATTGTTACGTTCGTACCTGTCACTTAAACCTCTATCTTTGTTTTGCTTCATTATCTGAGAAACCTTGCTATTATTATTATTATTATTATTATCAGTACCATTCTGACTGGTCGCATTAATAGCATCAAGTTCTCTAAATACTTCAACAAATCACGCGCCCGTGACCATTTCCTTTCTTTATTTTTCCCTGATATAATATGGTAGTCTACTAATAAGAACTCTAATTAAATGATTTTCATTAATAGGTTCATTTATAAGCTGTACTCCGTTTAAGGACCACTCGAAACATTTGCGATAAACTCCCCAACACCTAGAGTATGGACGAGGATCCAATAATTCTAATGAAATTAGTTGTTGTTCTCTTTTCGACTAATATTTATCTTTAAACTGCGGTATGAAGTCTTCCCAATCTTTAGACTCGCTCCTATTGAAAATAGTCCAGTCGGTCCTATCGACTTCGAGTTGCTCTATTACAAAATGTATTCGTTTATTGTTATTCCCATTGGGACGAAGTGCATTAATAAATGATTTTATGAAAATTATCGGGTGAAGTTCCCCATTCGGACTGAATATCGCAAATATATTTCCCATATTAGGATTAGTCATCAGATTAAATTCTTTCCAGCCATCGGATGCTGAGGGTTTACGTATTATCGACTCTTGGATAGATGAAGTCGAATCACTTTTGTTTGTTGCAGTATTTATTTCAATAATGTTATTAGTTCCACAAACAAAAACGGTTCTACTTTCATTCTTATTATTTATAGTATCATGACACGGGACTTCATTATAAAACCCTTCTTTATTAGCAAAAGTCGATAACCGGTTTGTAATCTGCTTCAAACGCAGTCCGTGTTTGATATTCTATCAGTCAGAGAAGTTTCTTGATCGGTGTCACAATGCAAATGGTCTGCTCGATCAGCAGACTGATGTTTTATATTTTATAACACAATATACACATTATTGATAGAATTGTTTTATGTATCTCTCTCTACTTGACCTTCGTCTAACCTTTTTTGTAATAATTTCTTTGTCGTCTTTATTAATGAGAGGAGAACTGCCTAAATTAACAGATGTTTCTTGGAGGTGTTCTAGCATTTGGTTGCGAACTACCTCCACCCGTGTAACAATTTCCTCTTGGATTATATAGTTATTTTTCTGTAATTCTTCATTAACAAAGACATTAATGTGGTCGACCCTTTCAGTAATTTCAGCAAGTCCTTTTTCATGAGCTGTTTCTCCTCTTTAGAATTTTGTATAAGCTTCTCTAGTCTAGCAGTGAGGCTAACTAATTCATTAAGTTTCTATGTTATCATTAGTTAAATCAATTTTATTAATCAGCTCTGTTCTGCTAGCTTCTAATTGATCTAATTGATAATCGTGACACAAAACCTTCTTGTAAGTCGTTCAGATACATTCAAAATTTACTTCAGAATTACCATCACTTAAGCAACATAATTTGCACATCTTGATTCAATATTTAGAAATCGTGGACACTCATCAGTAACTACATCTTTAAACTTTTTATTTTAAATATATATGACGTAAGTAATAGCACTTAATTCAGTATTACAAATCAAAATTTCAACGAGACTTCATCTCAATACCGAAAAAAAATGATTTTTATATGCATTGTAAATGTTTAAAACAATGCCAATCACGGTCCGCAACAGCAGACAATGTCTTCCAGTTCAGCGCGCCGACCTTCGGCTAATCAACGATAGCGACTAAGCATTTTCTCGCTGACGTCGGCGGAGAACCCGTCACTGCGTTCTACTGCAACACGATCATTACACGTTACAAAGAAAGACGAATGAAATTCACACAAGTATATTCTCAAATATTAATAACATTCAAAACTATTCAATCTTTAATTAATCAAGCTTTATGAGAAAAACAGTGCACGGTTAAATACATGTTCCACAAGAAGGCTTAGGGGAAAACCTAATTATTTTGTTAGTCAAAGTTGAATCATTTGTCCCATTATGTTTATTTGAGTAGTTAAATGGTGCAACTCCAGAATCCACGATTTTATGTACCTTTCCGCTACATTAAGTATTAAGTAACCTAAACAACCAGCTATTACTCAATAATGTCTATTTTTAACAAAATCCAGCTTAACAGTTTCAGATGCCGAGTATAAGATGTAGGACACTATACAAAATAAAGTTGCATTTACCTGAGACGAGAACATACTGTGGAAAATTTATTGTAAATACGATTTGAAAACAATTGCTGAAATAGCAAATTTGGAAATGTTTGATTTTAGAGCATTAAATATGCTTTAAGTTTCTTGTTTTTGTATACTCTATTGTCGGCATTTAACGTCTCCTGCACTGCCGTAGTGGATATAACGGAGTCTGGAACGCCAGACAAACTTTCTGGCTGCTTTTATAACAGATATAAAAGCTTCTGGAACTTGTTTTATGTTCCCAATTGAACTGCTGTAAGCGCCATCATCCATCATATTAAAAATTTTACGTAGGGAAGAATGGATTTAACGCGTTTTGGAAGTAGGTGAGTCACCTGTTTGAAAGATTTGCAACTGCTCGTAAGAAAAAGCGCCTTTACCGATGGAGATATACTAGACTAGGTTCTCGGAATCGCATCGGACTTGAATTTTGCTAAGTTTCTTCAACCTGCTAAGCCGTGTCAATAAATGTGACTCCTGAGCTTCGTCCTTCGTGTTCCATCAACTGACGAGTATCACTTTTAGCTTGTGATGCCGCTGCTGTTTACCGGTCGAAATATCGACAGTCGTCACACCTGGCTGCGTACCCTGAAGTTGTTCGATGGTTCAGGAACTCTTACAGAACAGGAAGTTTTCGTCAAGTAAACGTTTAGAGCAACGTCCATGCTGAAGATTAATTCGTAGCTTTTATAAAGACAAAACGTACTGTATTTTACACAGCTGCTGTGTGTGACGTCCATGCCAGATTTCTTGATAGACTGTGGGCTATAAAACTATTGGTTGTCCGATATATGAATTACATGAAACATTAATGGTTTCAGTGATAAATACGAGTGGATTGCTGTATCCGCAGCTGTATAATAGTGTTGAGGATGAGGTACCTCAAGGAAAATTAGGATTAAAAGTAAAGAAGTGACTGTGTAGTTCAAAATATCTAGCAATCTACATATCAAAATATAGAGAAATGAGGAAAATCATTTCCAATATTTCATTCGAAACGTTACATTATCATTTGCAGAAAGAAAAAAATGATTTTGTTGGATTCATGCTCTGGGCGTAGCACGTTGTCATATAAGACGATGGAACCGCTGTCGGTATGACGCGATTCCAAGTGGAACCACCCATGTGATTTAACCTCTCGATAAATATATATTTTTCTCATTAATATTGTTCGACAATTTAATTCCAGATGCTTTCAAATTTATCAGTGAAACAGCATTTTTAAGCTTTCATTGGTGCGTTTGTATCGTCTAGTTCATCGAATTTGATCGAGCATGCTACACCATATGCAGAAGAGCGGCCGGGGACATTTCTTATTCCATCACAATCTTTACTAAATAAAACTAACAATTACTGTGAAGTGCCTGATTGCGTTAATTTTTTCCTTTGTTCGATGACCCTGATGTAAGGAAAACAAAATCTTTAGTTAAATAGACATTTCGCGCGCATTTTTGAAGGTAGGGAACAATTACGGAAATTTTTACTGGTACTAAAATGTATGCTATTAAATCTTTTCATAAAGACTGGATTCCAGGCAGAAGTATGTGAAATAGATATTTCATTCCAACAAGTTCCTATTCATGGTAGTCGTTTGTAATGTGTTTAAAATTCAAGTTTCCACTCTCGTGATATCTGCAATAAGTGGCGTTGCGTGGCGGCGACAGTTGATTATTCTCATTAGTAGACTCGCGCACTAGGCAGACGGAGCTGTGGAAGCCGTTGTTTTAAGTGGTTCTCCGTGCTAGAAAACTGAGCAACATTTATTAATAAATAGGTAAACTTCTTTACAGTGTAATTATTTCAGCGTATTCATTCAGTGTAACAAATTTCAAGGCAAGTTTCGGCATGTCCGACTGAAAGTTTCTTTGCTACGTCTGCCTACTATCGTGTTTGTCACAACCTCCATACTAATAGCCTTGCAACTGCGGTCTGGATTTGAAATTGGTGTCTGGTAGAGGAAATGGAGAGGAAGTGTGTTGGTGTAAGAGGGGTGAAGATGGAGGAAAATGAAGGTTATAGGGTAAAAAGATGTAAAATGAAGAGTTGTATGGATATCCAGTTTAACTAGAGAGTGTCTTAAGTTGAAAGTATGATGGTTTTACCCGCTCTGCTACGTTTATTAGATAACAATTTAAAACACTGAGTACACTTGCAAAGCACAGTATTCTAACGTTCTTAGAATCACGACTTGTTGCTTGCGTATCTACACAGGGAAAGTGTACGACTGAGAACAATTCCTTACTGCTCACGATTAAATAGCAGTACGTATTTGGTATTACCATGATTTAGATATGAACATGAAAGTTGAGAGAAAGAGAAAAATGTAATAAAAGCGTGTAACCGAAACCGAGGAATATACAAAAGGTTTTTAAAAATACATATTTCAATCTACTTCCTACACCTATTTTTGCATAACAACTTGGGAGAATGGTATGGTTTGAAAATTATTGAGGGAGGCATCAATGGCATTCGAAGGGGATTCGGAAATGAATGTGTTTTTAGGCAGCCTAAAATCCACTGTTTACTAAAAGTAGGAAGTCACAGTTCGAATACCGTTCTGTCACAGATTGCGTTAGTCACGATATGTTCATTGTCACACTCATGCACACCATTCTTAATTACTCATACCTTAGGCTGGCCATCATTCACGTCACATACACTTTACATAAAGGTTCGTGGCAGTGCGTCTAACGTCCTTGTGATTTAGGAAATCATCTAAACAAACAAAGAGTTTGTCACAAAGCATCCCTTACACTCACAAAGTAACCACATTTTACGGTTCTATGTTGCATATTTTCTTTCTGTAAAGATTTCACGGTACTCCTTTTAACATCCTTGCTCCTCGTGTGATACAGGGACCTAGACAAGTGAGTTCATGGCTTGTGACACAGCCTTTCTGTGGTCGCCGTAGCTCTCGCTGAAGTCACAGTTCGAACACCTTTCTGTCACATATTGCGTTAGTCACGATATGTTCATTGTCACACTCATGCACACTATTCTTAATTACACATACCTTAGGCTGGCCATCATTCACGTCACATATACTTTACATAAAAGTTCGCGGCAGTGCATCTAATGTCCTTGTGATTTAGGAAATTATCTAAACAAACAAGGAGTTTGTCACAAAGCATCCCTTACACTCACAAAGTAAGCCCATTTTACGGTTCTATATTGCATATTTTCTGTCTGTAAAGATTTTACGGTACTCCTTTTAACGTCCTTGCTACTCGGGTGATACAGGGACCAAGACAAGTGAGTTCATGGCTTGTGACACAGCCTTCCTGTGATCGCTGCAGTTCTCGCTGTGTTCCGTTGTGCGTCGCGGGCAGGTTTACCTGGCAGGGGCGGCTCGCCCACCTGGAGGGCATCGCGTATGCAGACGGGCAGCCGCCGTTCGTACGTGTCGCCCGCGAATTGAGTCGGGGAGCGAGCATTTTTCTTTGAACTTTGGTTTTTGCAGAGATCGGGATAAAACATTTCGGCGTCGTTCATCAATTCGGTGCCTCGGCGGCGCGACAGCTCATGAATCATGAATGACGCTGCGCGAGCCGCGCGCCGTCGCCGGTGGCGCCTCTCGGTGGAGGCCGGGGGAAGCTCCGGGGCACGCTGTGTGAGGTCGCCTGCCCGAGGTAGGCCCGGCCCAGGAGATGGATCGCCGGCGCGACCTGTCTTATTACGAGACAACGTTAAGGCCAGCAGCGCACGGCAGGGAGTCTCAGATGGGTGCCACCACCTCCAAAATAATGATCATGAGATAAAATAAGGAAAGATGACTTATAAATGGTGGCCGAGCGGTCTAAAGCGTCTCGCTGCGGAGCGCGCGGTTGCTCGTCGTGGGCCAGCCGCGGTGGCCGAGGATACAAAGGCGCTCCAGTCACGGTCTGCACGGCCACAACGGTCGGAGGTTCGAATCCCCCCTCGGGCATGGATATTTGTGCCGTCCTACTTCGTAAGTAGTTCATAAGTAGTTTGCAAGTTTAGGGACTGATGACCCCGTAGTTAAGTCCCATAGACTATACAAGCATTTTTGAACATTTTCTCGTCTTGGAGGTTCGAGTCCTGCCTGGGACATGGATGTGTGTGTTGTCCTTAGGTTAGCTTACCTAGGTTTAAGTAGTTTGTAAGCTACGGACTGATGACCCCGTAGTTTGGTCCGATAGATTTACAAACATTTGAACATTGTCACTAAATGGTGAGTTCCTGTACTGTCAGAACCGACTGCTGTAATAATAAAAGGATAAAAACACAGTAGCTTAATTTTTTTTCTATCTGATACTATATACAGCTGTTTTCCCTGACCATACGATATGGAGCGAACTATTCCGAAATTTATAATATCGCAATTTGCTATCAGTTATGGCTTTGCTGTACTAGGTTTAGATGGAATACCAAAGTGCGGCGAATGAAAATTTGTGCCCAACCGGGATTCGAACCCGGCCTCTCCTGCTGACTAGGCAGACGCGTTGACCACTCCGCCACCGAGGACACAGTGACCAGCCCGACTGCAGAGGACTCTTCCCTGCACGTTTCCCGCCACACTCAAATCTCCATTCGCCATGCTCTCTCTTTTCCTATTACCACAGACGTGCAGGGAAGAGTCATCTGCAGTCAGATGGTCCCTGTGTCTTTGGTGGCGCAGTCGTCAACGCGTCTGTCTGCCTAGTAAACGCCGGGCGCCGTGGCTCAGCGCGCCCAGTCAGGGGGCTAAACGCTCTCTGTAATAAAAAAAACTGAGCCAAAGATTCAACGAACAATCAAGAACGAACCGAAACAACGATCGAAAAACATAGATCTACTTGAGACAAAAAAAAAAAAAAAAAAAAAAAAAAAAAAAGAGGAAAAGAGGAAGCAGAAGATCCCGGGTTCGAATCCCGACTAGACACAAATGTTTATTCGCCGCACTTTGGTATTCCATCTAAACCTAGTACAGCGAAGCCATAACTGATCACAAATTGCGATTTATTTCATTCATTGAACGCTGTAAGATCATGAAATATAATCCCGAAATTTGTTTTGGAATGCTGATACGCGGAGATACAGATGAAGGCAGTGTGAAGTTCATAAGGTATAAAGAGAAGTAAAGTTGAGTGTTTTTACCAGCCTCCAGCGCTGCTGCAACAGTTTTAGAGTCATTCAAAGAAAGTCTGCACCAGGTAGTGCGTAGGTATTCGGACCATGCAATATTAGTCGAGGGAGGCTTCAACCTTAAGAGTATAGAATAGGACCTCCGCGAAACTGCTTGTCTGTAATGCTGAAATGAAACTACGAAGTACCATTGGACACGTTTTCCGAAAACAGTCTTGAGCATTTAAACCGACAGCCCACAAGCAATGGAAATGTTTTAGACCTTTTACCTACAAACAGGCCCGACCTTATTAAAGATGTCAGTGTGGGGACAAGAGTTAGTGATCATGATGTCGTAAGAGTGTCAATGGTGACCAAAGCTGTTAATAAACCAATCAAGAAGGCTAGAAAGAGTCGGTAAGCAAATGTTAGCATCACAGAAAATGAATGAACATAGTTTAGTTCCGGAACAATGGATGTAGAGGAATTGTAGCCTAAATTTAAATGCACTGTAAATAAAGAGTTAGAGAAATATGCGCCTATAAAGTAGATTAAGGATGGAAAATGCCCAACAGGTTATTATAATAATAATAATACTAGACAGCTACTTAAAAAAGCAAAGGCTGTTGTACTCTCGGTTCAAAAAAGATCACGCAAATCAAGACGGGCAAAAGTTAGTACAGATTCATGCGTCTATGAAAGGTCGATGTGCGAAACATACAATAATTACCACAGCCATAACTTAGAAAAAGATCTTTCCGAGAACCAGAAAAAATTCTGGTCCTATGTAAAATACATAAGAGGGTCAAAGCCCATTATCCAGTCACTCGTTGATCATTCCGGGAGAGTAATAGCAGAAAGCGAACGGAAAGCTGAAGTTCTAAATTCAACCTTCAAGAAATCGTTCAAGCAGTAGGACCGTACAGACGTACCATCATTTCATCAACGCACTATTTCCCAAATGGAGGACATAGTAATAGGTATTTCCGGTCTAGAGAAGCAGCTGAGAGAGCTGAACTCATAAAAGTTTCCTGCTCCGGATGGAATACTAGTTCGGTATTGGTCCCTTACTTAGCCTTTTTATCGCACATCTTTAATTCAGTGCAAAGTTCCCGTTTATGAGAAAGGTAAAGACCTGACCCACATAATTACAGGCCAATATCGTTGACATTGGTTTCCTGTAGAATTTTGGAGCATATTCTCAGCTCAAAATAGTAAATTTCCTTGAGATAGATAAGCTTCTTGCTATGAATCAACACGGCTTTAGGAAACATCGTGTGAAACTCAGCTTACCCTTTCCTCACATGAGGTCTTGCGAGCCATGGATGAAGGACAATAGGCAGATTATGTTTTTCTAGATTTCAAAAAGGCATTTGACGCGGTGCAGCATTGCAGACCGCTAACGAAGATGAGAGCTTATGGAATATGTTCACAGATTCGTGACGGGATGGAAGATTTACTAAGTAATAGAACGCAGTACGTCGTTCTCGATAGCGAGTATACGTCAGAGTACATCGTCAGGAGTGCCCCAGGGGAGTGTTATAGGACCGCTATTATTTTCTATCTAAATAAATGATCTGATGACTAACTTGTAATTTGCGGCTGTTTGCTGATAATGTTGTGGTCTATAGGAGGATATCGTCAATAATTCACTGTAATAGCATACAGGAAGACCTAGACCAAATTTCTAGTTGGTGTGAAAACGGCAGCTAGTTCTAAATGTGGAAAAATGGAAGGTGATGCACGGCACTAAACTAATATGTATAATACTCTCCGTGACATTTCCAAAATAACAAACATTTCCTTCGCGACGACTGGACGCCAGAAACGCTGTTAAGAGGCTCTGTGTTACAAGTCTAATCACTAGATGGCAATACAATGTTAATAGAGCGGTTTGTCATTAGATGGCGATACAGTGTTAATAAATACACTGATTGGTATAAGAACGGTTTTTCTTCCAACTTCAACTGATAGTTAAAATTTTTTGAAACTGTTGGCATGTGTTAAACACAGGATAGCACTACAATAAATATAAACTATTAAGAAAAAGTCAATTATTTCTTTTTGTCATTAGACATACTGTTCAACAGTTGAACTGTTGAACATACGGACAGTTCAGGACGCAATCTAACAGATTACATTCTGATTTATAAGCGCTTTGGGACCTATGTAAGGAGACAAGAGCTATGTATGGTCAGTGCTTTTGTTTGAGCGGAAACTTGGGTGCTGAAAGTGAACGCTGCGAACAAGTCGGAAGCATTCGAGTTGTGGGTATATGCAGGGTGTCCGACTCAACTCTTTCACTCCAGACATCTCTGGAACTACACGAGATATTGATAAACGACTTTCACGGTCATCAACGTACGGTAGGTGCTTATACTGATGAGGTAAATAACTATTTTTCTAGTATAAATGGTATATTTGACTTCCATTCAAAAAGCTTGAAAATATGAAGAAAAATAACTATAATACTAATAAAAAGAATTATCATTAGATTTATAGTACCAATAATAATTATATTAATAGCAACAAGTCTCAATCGAGACTTACGGCTGAGTCTCGGACACGCAACTTCACTTCTCAGTTTCTCCGGATGTAACTGACGCATCGCGAAACAACCAACGCTATTCTTTTTGTAATTTTTCATGCTATTGATTGCTTAAGAAATAATATGGGGTATCCATTTAAAAACATAAGTTTGCGATGAAACTAATACTTCTTTACGTATTAGACTGTCTTATAGTACCTACTTTCATAATGCGCTACCGTACGTTCATGACGGTGAAAGTCGTTTTTCAATATCTCTTGTAGTTCCAGAGATATCTGGAGTGAAAGAGTTGAATGGGACGCTCTGTATAAGAATCGTTAAAATTACATTCACTCCATATTTGTATGAAGATTGGGAGTGCGGCTAGTCACTTATTAAAAGTCACACTCCAACAGCTTTTATTCCAAATATTTATTTATTTAAGTAACTACTTTCGGTGTGATGTTATTTAATTTGTACATCGAGCAGGCGGTGAAGGAAAGCAAGGAAAAATTTGGAATAGGGATCAAAGATGAGGGTGAAGAAATAACAACGTTGCGTTTTGCTGATGACACTGTAATTCTGTCAGAGACAGCAAAGGACCTGGAAGAGCGGTTGAATGGAATGGACAGTGTGATGAAGAGGGCGTATAAAATGAACATTAACAAGAGCAAAATAAATATAATGGAATGCAGTCTTAGAAAATCAGGCGATGCTGAAGGAATTAGATTAGGTAACGAAACAATGAAGGGGGTAGATGAGTTTCGTTACTTGGGCAGTAAAATAACAAATGATGGTCGCAGTACAGAGAATATAAAATGCAGAATGGCAATGGGTAGAAAAGCATTTTTTTAAAATAGAAATTTGTTGACATCGAATATTGATTTAAGCCTACGGAAGTCCTTTCTGAAGGCATTTGTGTGGAGTGTTGCCTTGTGCGGGAGTGAAACATGGACGATAAACAGTGCGGACAGGAAGTGAATAGAGGCTTTTGAAATGTGGCGCTACAGAAGAATGCTGAAGATTAGGTGGGTATATCGCATAACTAATGAAGAGGTACTGAACAGAATTGGTGAGAAAAGGAATTTTTGGCATGCCTTGACTAAAAGAAGGGATCGCTTGGTAGGACACATTCTTAGACATCGAGGAATCCTAAATTTAGCATCGGAGGGAAGTGTGTGGGGTAAAAATCGCAGAGGGAGACTAAGAGACGCGTATAACAAGCAGATTCAAGTGGATGTGGGTTGCAGTTCTTATGAGGAGATGAAAAGGCTTGCTCAGGATAGTGTAGTGAGGAGAGCTGCATCAAACCAGTCTCCGGACTGATGACCATAACAACAACAGTTTCGGTGTCTCAGTGGCAAATCCTTCAGGCTTCAACTCACGAACTGATGTAACCATCCTCTTGGTTGTCGGCTGATGTGAGCAAGGACCACATGTACATCAAGAGATCTACGAATACCACGTTCCGCAAAGCAACCCAATCATAATCGCAAGACCGGCCGCGGTGGCCGACGGAACTGAGGCGCTTCAGTCACGGTCGGGGGTTCGAGTCCCCCCTCGGGCATGGATATTAAGTAGTTCATAGGTAGTTTGTAAGCTTAGGGACTGATGACCTCGTAGTTAAGTCCCATAAGTGCTACAAACATTTCTGAACATAATAGCAACTGAACGGATCGTTAGATCAGTTTGTCAATGACGGTCAGAACATTTTTCTGAAGTTCTCTAAATCATTTTCCGAAGAATTTGCAACGTGCCATCATATTTACGTACGGCTTGTGCCGTAATCCTTTACTGTAATGTGAAGATGAATACTACAGCCGAAAAGCGTCACTGTAAAATAATAAAAATTCCCGTTGCCACGTCTGTATTTTTATCTCATTAGTTCGTAAATTCGTAGCTTATTAATCATACCCGCAATGGAAGAACGTATTTATACGAGCAGCTTCCGAAGTTTTTGATGTCGATCATAGCGCCGAACGAGAACCGCGCATCTGCGGCCTGTTTTTTCTGCCTGCAGTGAGTCGTGCGGCCTTTGTTCGCGAATCGTGTCTCCCGCCGGCGGTCACTTCTGCAACGCGATCCGAGTGCCTTTGCCGGGCTGACGTATCAGCGGCAGCTGAAAGCAGGAATAATAAAAGCAGGGCCACCTCTCGCTTGCCCGCCTTTGTTTGCCTTTACTCAGCCAGAGGTGTACCATCCGCCGAATTCCGACCTCCGAAAAGCGGTGTATGAAAAATAGAGGCCTGGGTGGGAGATAAAGGGTCGGAGGGCGCCCCTCGCCCTACAGTAACAACATCAAAGGCCAGGGATGTGAACTGTCCGTTCTCTGATGTGTCCGATGGGAACGCGTCTGCCGGCAGTCTCCTCTGTACTGCAAAAATCATCACTACCGTACGAATTTTGAAAATGGGCTTCGGGCAATCATCTCGGTTATCACGAGGAATTTTTTTAATGACGACACGCATGAATGAGGTGTACTGTTGTCAGTCACTGTTACTCCCGACAGTAATTTTTAATATTAGTGATTTGTCTAACTTCAGTGTACCCTTGGCTCCTCTATAAGTAAAAGCACTGACGTAAGAACGTGTAACGTCACGGCTGCGTCCACCTAATCCTCGATGGGCGAAGTTACCGTTACATTCTATTTTATGCTTAATCATTTAATAATTGTTCCAATGATTTGACGGTATGGGATGCGGACAATTACTAGGTTGATCCATAACAGTAAACTTCGATAACTTCCTTTATTATGGAACGACAAATGTTAAAAACTCTTCCCTTTAAATAAACTGATTAAATAACTGCGAGCCACTACGATGAATGTCTACAAGTCCACACTGAAACATTTCAATATGCAACTGCAACCCGTATGCCATACGACGGAATGGCAAAAACTTTAGCCACCACTAAACGCAGGTTACCAACTCACTGCCGACATGCTACCGCCTCGCTCTGCGGTCGGCGGGAAACTGCCGCACCTCGTCCAACCTAAGCATTGTTGCCAGCAGCTCTCGTTGCACACCAACGATAACTACCGTTCGACCAAAACGTACTAAAGAGGTTACTAACCTAAAACCCTGTATCCTCACAAACGCATGACAGAATGAGAGGAAAGCCAGAAGTGCCGTCGAATCACTCAAGGACCCAGACACAATGAATTACTAACGCTATTTCAAAAGTAGAAATACTGTCATATCTACACAGAATGTGCAGAAAAAGACGACGATGAGTAAACGATAACAGTTCGAAATTATTTTCCACGGCTGATGTGTGTAAACAATACGACGAAAACTAGCATTGAACGTGAACAGCTTAGAGCTTGATGATTTATTTAATATCGTAGGCAGTAAGTGATATTCCGTCTGAACTGCTGATATCGTTAGCAGAGCCAGTCATGAAAAAATAGTTCCAACTGGTGTACAAAATGTATGAAATAGGGGAAATACTCTCCTACTTCAAGAAGAATATTATAATTCCAATTCCAAAGGAAGAAAGTGCAGACAAATGTGAAAATTACAGGACTATAAGTTTAATAAGTCATGGTTGCAAAATAATATATGAATTATTTACCGCCGCGGTGGAGTAACCAAACGGTCTAAAGCGTCTCGCTGCGGAGCGCGCGGTTGCTCGCCGTGGAGGTACGAGTCCTCCCTGGGGCATGGTTGTGTGTGTTGTCCTTAGGTTAGTTTACCTAGGTTTAAGTAGTTTGTAACCTACGGACTGATGACCACGCAGTTTGGTCCGATAGATTTACAAACATTTGAAAATTTTGAACATTTGAATTATTTACATACGAATGGAAAAACATGTGGAATCCGACCTCGTGGAAGAACAGTTAGGATTTAGGAGGAATGTAGGTACACGTGAGGAAATACATTACGACTTATCTTAGAAGATAGGCTAAGGAAAGGCAAACCTACGTTTTTAGTGTTTGTAGATTTGGAAAAAGCATTTGACAATGTCGACTGGAATACACTCTTTCAAATTATGAAGGGAGCAGGGGTAAAATATAGGGAGCAAGGTATTATATTCAAACTAAACAAAACCCAGACAGCAGTGATTAGAGTCGAAGAGCAAGAAAAGGATGCAGAGGTTAGGAATAGAGTAAGACAAGTTTGTAGCCTTTCAACCAATGTTCAATGTTGTTCAACCTGTACATTGAGCAAGGAGTGAAGGAATACAAGGAGAAATGTGAAGAGGGAATTAAAGTTCAGGGATAAGAAATAAAAACTTCGTGGCTTTCCGAGGACATAGTGATTTTGTCAGAGACTGAAAAGGATCTGGAAGAGCAATAGCATGGAATGGACAGTGTCTTGGTAGGAAGATATAAGATGAATATTAACAAGAGTAAAACGAGGGTAATAGAATGAAATGTCAGAAAATTAGGCGATGCTGAAGGAATTAGATTAGTTAATGAGACAATAAAAGTAGTAGATGAGTTTTGTTATTTGGGTAGCAAAATAATTTCTGATGGAAGAAGTAGAGAAAATATTAACTGTAGAATGGTTATGGGAAGAAAAGCGTTTCTGAAGAAGCAAAATTTGTTGACTCCAATATTAGTTTAAATGTTAGGAACTGATTTCTGAAAGCATTTGTCTGGAGTGTAGCATTGTATGGAAACGTGGACGATAAGGAGTTCGGACAAAAAGATGATAGAAGCTTTTCAAATGTGGTGCTACAGACGAATGATGAAAATTAGATGGGTTAATCACGTAACTAATAAGGAGTTTCTGGCATTTCCTGACTAAGAGAAGGGATAGATTGGTAGGACACATTCTGAGACATCAAGGAATTGTCAACTTAGCATCAGAAGAAAGCGTGTGGTGTAAAGATCGTAGAGGGAGACCTAGGGACGAATACAGTAAGCCGTTTCAAAAGGAACGTATTCTCAGATGAAGATACTTGCACAGGACGGGATGGTGAGGAGAGTTGCATCAAACCAGTTTGCGGACTGAAGGCCACAACAACAACAACAACAACAGGCAGTAGGAGTATTCCAATAAACTAAAGGCCTATTTCACTGACGTCAGTTTTCCGTATGGGTTTGTATCATATCCTGTATTCAAATATTATTAATTATCTCGAACACAATATCTATTGACCCAAGGTCTACACGGATTTAGAAAATATCGTTCATGCGAAACACAACTAACTCTTTACTCACACGAAGTGACGAGTGCTATCCACAAGAGATTAAAATTGATTCCGTATTTCTTGATTTCCAGAAAGTTTTTGACACCGTACATCACAAACGGTTTTTAATTAAATTACGTGGTTGTGGTATATCTCCCCAAATTTGCGACTGGATAGGGGTTTCCTGTCAGAGAGGGCACAGTTTGTAGTAATCCATGGTGAGGCATCGACTAAAACAGAGGTGATATCGGGCGTTCCACAGGGTCATGTTATAGGTCCTCTGCTGTTCCTTATTTACATAAACGATTTGTGAGGAAATCTAAGCAGCTCTCGTAAGTTGTTTGCAGATGAGGCCGTCTAGTAAAATCATCTGAAGATGAAAACCAACTGCAGAACGATATAAATAAGATATCACTATGGTTAAAATTTGGCAATTAACTCTAAATAATGAGAAGTGTGAAGTCGTCCACATGAGTACGAAAAGAAATCCATTAAACTTTGTTTACAATAAAATTAATCAAAAGTGAAGGCCGTGAACTCCACAAAATACCTTTGAATTACTATTACTTCAGACTTAAACTGGAAAGAACAAGTAGATAATGTCGTGGGAAAGGCGAACCAGAGACTGCGTTTTATTGTCAGAACCCTTAAAAGATGCAACAGAACTACTAGAGAGACTGCATACACTACGTTCTCCGTCCTTTTTTGGAGTATTGCCGCCCAGTGTGGGGTCTTTATCAGTTGGGTTTGACGGAGGACATCGAAAGAGTGCAAAGAAGGGCAGCTCATTTTTTTATTGTCACAATAAGGGGAGACAGCGTTACGGAAATGATACAGGATCTGGGATGGGAATCATTACAATAACGGCGCTTATCGCTGCTGCGTGGGCTACTTACGAAACTACAATCGCCAACATTCTCCTTCGAATGCGAAAATATATTGTGGACTCCCACTTACAAAGGTTGAAAAGATCATCAGATAAAATACGAGAAAGCAGAGCTCGAGCATAGAGATTCAGCGCTATTCGAGAATGGAATGGGAGATAAATAGTGTAAAGGTGGTTCGATGAACCCTCTTCCGGCACTTAAACGTGATTTGCAGAGTATCCCATCGAAATGTAGATGTAGAAAGGAAGGATTCGTCTTGTTAACATACGCAAAGTCTGAAAAATATCTACGGAGACAACACTATTGACTAATGTGCATAGATGGATGAAGAAGTTTAGAGCAAGATAAACCAGCACTGAAGACTAACCCGTAACTGCGACCAATGACGTGAATCACCAACGACTCTATGAACTGATTGGTATGTACAGAGGAAAAACAGTTCGTGAGGTAACACGTGATTTGATTGATAGAAGTGTGGAAGTCTCCTCTGAGCTGCTGGAAGCATTTGAAGCTAGCGAAGACACGTTTTTATCTGATCTGGCCACAGGGCATGAAACATGTGCGCTTATGATACGGAAACAAGGTATCAGTCGAACGAGTGGGATCACACCTCCAAGACCTAAAATGTTCAAAAGCCAGCAATCAGCAAATAAAGTAATGGCGACAGTTTTTATCGATGACAAGGTATTCTTTCCCCCTGACATTATGGATTGTGGTAGTACGGTGAACAACAACAGTTACATTGCAAGAATGCAAAGCTTCGAGAAGCCACAAGGAAGACGAGACCAAACCATAACTTCAGATCGATCTGAATTAATCATGACAATGTGAAACTCCACATGTCTTTGGCCACATGACAGGAGACTGGCAAATTGGCCAGCCATAAGTCCAGATTTCTTTTATTTTTAATTGTACGTGTATTGCCCAATGAATGGTAGTTTACGGGGACTACTCTTTTAGATCGCGGAAAAGGTGAAAGTGGCATTGAAGCAGTGGATTTCGTATTGGGAACCAGAATTTTTCCGAAGAGGATTCTAGTGTTGGATTTAATGAGTGTACAAATGTTTTGCTTGTAATGAAGACTATGTTGAAAAGTGCCTTAGTGTATAGTAAGAGTATTCTAGTAAAGTGTGCACCTTGAAAGGCCTACTAAATTTTTTCTCAATGTTACGTCCATTGTTGCGTCAGTTTCAGAACCACCTTCGTATTTCCTGAATGTGTTGCAAATGCGTACTATTCGGAAGTACTGAGGATGGAGAAGGTTATTATGTGTGGTTGAGAATAATAGTGTGTTAAATATTCTTAGTTGCTTTGTTGTTCTAATTACTATTAGATAACAATCAATGTGCAAAATGAGCACCATTAACATCAGGGTAGAGGGTTTTGTGTTTTCTGGAAAACACGTGATGTGTCGAGGATTTATGTGTCAGCTAGTCGGGCCCGGTGGTCTTAGGGTAAGGCGCTCGATTGGAACCCGAAGGATCGCGGGTTTGAAACCCGGTCGGATTTAGGATTTTTTTTTGTATTTTAACCCATCCTTCACCTCTGAACGATGTGAGGAGTCGCCAGAAACGACACGTAGTTCGGATCCCACGATAAGCTGTAGGTCCCCTTTCCCCGGTTGGATAACTGGGGTAGGCTAGGGACACGCAAGACGCCCAAGTGGCCTCCAATTAAAAGACTTGCAGCAGGTCAATGAGCCACACGAAATTATTATTATGTGGCAGCTGAAAGAATTCTTGTAAATTATTCCGCCTCAGAGTCAACAAAAGAATACTGACTCGAAGACCATAACAACAAAACGTACTGCGCACTCAAATGAACATGTTCTCTTAAGTTAATGAGACTTTTATCTGCACCGCTTCTATATAACCTAAGCTTTCTCAGTGGTCACGTAATATGGACTTCCGATATATAGTTTCTTTACGAAATATATTTATTTCAAGAGTTTAAAAAGTAGAGCACATAGGAAGATTAGGCTGTAGGTAAGGCGTGGTCAAACAGCGCACCGCGGGTGCGTGATCTGCGGTCGCACTCCTGCCTAGCGGAGGTTGAGGCCGATGAGGAGGGTTAGGAAGGGGAAGAATGCCGCTGGAGTTCGGCAGTCGTCTTACGCTTGTTTGAAGAGCTGCTTACTGGCTAAGGCGCATGCGCAGAGTGGAAAGTAGCGTTTGAAGAGCGCCTGGTCCAGAATCTGCCTCCATGAAGTGGTGCGCAAGCTGTTTGATGAGCGACTAGCGAGCAGCTTCAAGTAGCCAGGTGCTGCGCGAGAAAAATTTTCTGGTGCTGCCAAGCTTCCGAATTTACGCATGCGCACAGCTGTCTGGTATGTGGTGGGGGTGCAATCACTAGCTTGTCTCTGTAATGTTCTGCTAGCTTCAGTTGCCAGAGTTGCCTTGTGGTTTATTTATTCCTTTTATAAGAGCGTCTCTGTCCATCTCTGTCCATCGCCTTCTTCCTACTCTTTACGCGTTTGTTTCGTTTTCATGCAGCTCATCTGTAAGGCGTCATATCTCCTGAAGTATCTGTCCTACAATAATGTTTTGGGAGGGAAAACTCTGTAACTGTCTGCTAAATGCGTTGCTAATGTAATAGGTAGTTAAGAAGTAACTAATTGCAGCCGCTTGCCATATGCGGCGTATTTACATGTTTTAGATATGATTCCTCCTGCACTATGTGTCGTACTTTGATGTAATTTCGTAGGTACATTCAGTAGTATATGGTAACCATCATCATCATCATCATCTTTATCAACATCAGCCATTTCAATAATTAAATCATGTGGCCTCTTCGAGTCGTGGATTCAGGTAGGCTTTCAGCAGTCCTCTGCAAGTGGAATGCGTTGAGGAGTTCTCTGCCAGCTGCTACCAGCGATTTTGATTATTTGTCCATTTTGTCCATCTTTGTCCATCTTTCGAGGCTCTCTCGGACTCCAGTACTAGCTTCATCCAGCTGCTGTCTATTCTTTTTCCGACGTGGCCAGCCCACTACCATTCCAAGGAGCCTACTAAGATGTCCTGGACCTTCGTCACATAACGGATGTCATCTGCCCTCAGTACTGTCCTAAGTTTCCCATTTGTAAATGAGTTAAGTGTCCATGTTTCGCAACCATACCTCAGCACAGGAAGAATCTGTTTTCTTCAGATTAACTGGCATTTTTGATCTAAATACTGTTGAATTCCTCCCAAATGCTTGCCAGACAACCTTAATGGAGCGATAGCTTTCAAGCCTTACATCTTACTTCATATTTATAATCAAGTCAAGGTTGATATATTCACTGACCTCTTCTATTGGACTGTCCTTGACTTTCACATTACCAGCTGGGACCCATTTTCAGGACATTACTTTTGTTTTCAACCAAGCTCTGAGAAGTCGTTGGCCAGTAAGGCAATATCATAAGCAAGTCTCAAGTTTATAATCGTTCTTGCATTCATTCTTATACCTTTACCTTCCCAGCTCAGCTTTGACGTAGCCATTTCCAGTATAGCCGAGAACAGTTTTGGGGAGATGGGATCGCGTTGCTTAACATCCTTCATGATGCGGAATTATTGGGGTGATTAGCCGATATTAACATAAGCTGAAGAAGTATCGTACATATTTCTAAACCAATGTATTCCGCTCCTTCCCCTTACTCTCTCAAAGCTTGGAGGACAGCTATTGGGCTAAAGGAGTGAAACGCCTTTTGAAAATCAACAAAGACAATGCAGCAAGGCAGTCGGTATTCATTCGCTCTGCTTATGACTTCACAAATGGTCGGAATGAGGTCAATAGTGCTGAAATTACTTCAGGTACCTGTTCCACAGGTTGAGCTGAGTTTAGGGTGGAGCTAATTTGATTTGAATGTTTATGTATCAATATAATCTTTGTCTTGAAGCATAATGTAGGCAGGAAGTAAATACTTTGCCAAGTGATTTATTGTTACCTCTCCTCTCAGTTTCAGAATGTCGAACTGAGCTCATGATCACCCGACACTTCCCTTCTTCATACTTTCTAGAACACACGTGAATTCCGATGGGAGTATATCTGGAACACTAAGTATATCATTTAGTTTGGATACACTCAAATTTTTCCTTGGTATGCAATTAAAATTTCAATAAAAGTTCCGATGAACTTCGAAACCTCCTCTTTTTCAGTGATTCGACTGTCATTTCCATCAAGTGAGATAATCTGCTTTTTACCAAAAATATGTTCAGATGTTTGTGAAGCTTAAGGGACATAACTGCGGGGTCACCAGTCCCTAAACTTACAAACTACTTATGTACTACCTTATTCTAAAGACGGTTCAAACATCCATGTCCAAGTGGATATACGAATCCCAGACGGGGAACGGCCTCGCGCATCGGAGCATAGCGCCTCAATGCGCTGGGCCACTTCACCGCGGCTGATTTTTATCGATTGCGAGTTTGCATTTGGCTAACTTTAAACTTATCTTGTTCTCTAAGCTTGTCGTAAGGTGTCTTATCTGAATTTCTGTATGTCACATTTCATTTTTCTGCGCACTGCCTTTCATAGTTCGGAATACGCTACCATATAACAATCGTTTTGGTTTTTCATTTAACTCCTCTGTTATGAAAGGTTTTCAGTTTTGGCACTGAATTTCTTTGGTTGTTTATTCTTTTGGCATAGGTCGATAATGTCTTGTGCACTTGAAAGAATCTTTATTGCTAAATCTCCAACTGTAGTTACGTGGAACTTGCATTGATGAATGTTTTTCCAGGTTTTTGAGGTAGATGGCGCTTGTCTTCCCTTCATAAGTTTATACCTTTCATCTCTTACACTGAGTTCGACCCTTACTCTCACCTGATGGTGATCCCTTCCAGTGTTCAACTGATTTAGCACCGAAACGTCTTTCACAATCTACGGAATTTTTAAATGAATAAAGTCTATCTCACCTTTGGCTCTTACATTTGGGTTCCTACAAGACCATTTTCGGTCAGGGCGCTTCTTAAAGAACGTATTCATGATGGACTTATTGGTGTACTCCGCGAACTGAACTAACCTGTCACTTCTATCGTTTCGGCCACCAAACCCATAGTTGCCCACCACTATGTCACCTTGCTTGTTGGTGCCAACTTTTCCATTAAAATCGCCAATAACCATCGGGAAATGACAATCGCTTCCTTTTGTTACAGTTACTGCCAAGCTTTTATAAAACGATTCAATTTCTTTGTCAAGGTGGCTTGAGGTGGGGGGGCCTACATCTGAACAGTCTATACTTCATACCTACTCCAAACCTTAAGGACCATTCGAGCTATCCTGCTGGGAGTTCTGTCTAAGACTGTCAGCGATGTTCTTGTTAAATAAGAACCCACTCCACTGAGTTTTCCTTCCGGTTGTCACAAAAACAGTTGCTAGAGTGCAAACGAAAGAGTCTTCCCCTTTTCGGCGTACTTCGCTTAAACCAACAATGCTCCAATTGATTTTTATTAGTCCTTTCTCGATCTCTTCTAGTCTGTCGTTGCCTATTGGAGAGCCACAGTTATAAGTGCAGACTTCGAAAATCTGTACTTTCTTCTCAGCACATATTGGTCTTTGGGACATCGAAGTTACTTCCACCCAGAGAGCCGGTTGTGGGGGTGTTACTCCTAAAAATTTAACATTAATGTCACACATCATGACTCGGAGATGAGGAGCATAATCGCCGCGCTTTCTTCAGAACGGATTGTCATTATGTCTTCCAGGCCGTTCTGACAAGGGGTACAGACGCCTTGGGTAGGCCGCTCCACTAGAACCTATCCGCCATCTGGGGAGGTGCCCAACTGAGGACTAGAACCCCACAAGGAATATGTGAATACTGTCTGCTAAATATGTCGCAAATATAGTTAGTAGTAGAAACATAATATATCCAAACATCATGCGTGATGGGATGCACATTTCTTTGTACAGGTGTATACTATCTGTAAAATGGATCGTGGTTACAATTAGTACTGCAGAAGTAGTTGTAACGTCACACTGATACAAATTTGACTTAAATCGATTTATTATTTTAGGAGGACTTCTCTGCTGATGTAGCTGATTAGTTTCAACTTGAGCTAATAAATCTACAGTGTATTAACCGGCTAAAAGACCTGTTTGATCAAACCAACATATCAAGACTTTCTCAAAATGGAACCCCTAGAGCTATATTCTCGACTGCACTGACAAACTGCTAAAATAGTTCAATGTTGGGTTTAATATATGCCTAAAATCCCTTTTCTCCTTTTATTATGAAACTTACCAATTTCAGTCAACATTTTGTTTGACAGATTTTAATCTACAACCTAGACTTGGCTGTGTTGTCCCAAGTTTATTAGATACGTGCGTAAACTTTCAGTATAAGAACTTAACATTAAATACTTTTACTTAAGGCATTTTGTTTCTTAAAAGGAATACGTTATTTCACAATCTAATAACTTTATGTAAGGCATTTTGTTTCTTAAAAAGGAACAATCTAATATATTTGTTTTATTAAATGAAAAATTACTGCTTTAGCAAAAGGGTAAACGTTGAAAACATACATTACTGATTAAATCCAACTACCGTGCTGCGAACATACAGTTTCCCGTTTATGTAGCGTTCGACATGCGAGTATAATCGTTTCACTCACACACCTGCTGGACGTAAAGCATCTGTTGGGAAGCTCTCTCTCTTCAGGGAGCTTTTACAAACAGAGAATCTCTAATCATAATGTAAAAATGTCAAATTATAAAAAATTATAAATTTCGGCTAGAGTTCAAATGCTTGTTAAGCTTATGGGACTTAACTGCGGGGCCATCGGTTCCTAAACTTACAAAATACGTATAAACTTCAGGGTGTCCAGAAAAGGACTCCCTGATTTCAAAATTAAATATCTCGAAAATAAAGATCGATTGAGGAATGCAGTAAACGGTATGTTTATTGTGAAAGCTGTAAGAAGTTTATACAGCAGTTTGAAATAATAGTTACAAAATCTGCTAACAGATGGCGCTGTAATCGCCATACGTGATGCCTAGTATAAATAGTGTTCCGAAGCCCAGAGCGATCAGTTCCACTATTAAAACGTGAAATGAGGTTAGCCTACCGAAGGAAGAGATTAAAACCATGTACTCCATTGAACAACGCATTTTTCTGATGCTGGAGTACCACACGTTAGAAGAGAGTCCTACGGTAACAAGGCGAAGTTTTCAAACACGATTTAATGTTCCAAAAGGACCCGATGCGAAAACCATTCGTACGCTCTTCGCAAAATTTCAACGAACAGGCAGCGTAACTGATGATCTAGTGGGTCATGTTGGCCGCAAGCAAACCGCAGTTACGCATGAAAATATCGCCACAGTTTCTGGAATTACTCAGCGACATAAAATGTCATCCGTCCATAGAATTTCATCTGAGACTGGTTTGAAGCGTTCCAGCATGCTGAAAATACTGAGAAAGAGCCTACACGTTTTCCATTCAAAATTCAAACGCACCAGGCCATACTCGTAAGAGATGTGCAACAAAGGGTTACCTTTGCTCACAATGATTGATAGTGAAGGATTTGATGTTGGCTGCATCTGGTTTACAGATGAAGCACACTTCGACCTGAATGGATACGTGAATAAGCAGAACTGGCGATTTTGGGGTTCCGAAAAGCCATTTTGGTGTGAAGCGAAACCTCTGTATTCTCCTAAAGTTACTGTGTGGGCTGCAGTATGCAGCAGAGGCATTATTGGCCCGTTTTTCATTCGAGAAACAGTCACTGGTGCACGTTACGTTGCAATTTTGGAACAATTTGTCGCCACACAGCAAGCGTTAGAGGATCGACCAGGTACTGAATGGTTTATGCAAGATGCAGCCCGACCACATCGGACCGAACAAGTGTTTGCGCTTTCTTGAGGAATACTTCGGGAAAGGAATCATTGCTCTGGAATATCCCAAATTTACTGGTACAGACATGGATTGGCCTCCATATTCGTCGGATTTGACTCCCTGTGACCTTTGTGGGGCACAGTGAAAGACATGGTCTACGCGAAGCATCCCGCCACGCTGGACGAGCTTGAATCGGCGATCTCTCTGGCATGAGAATCCATTTCGGTTGAGACTCTACGAAATGTAAAGGAAAATTTCGTTCTTCTTGTGCGCCACCTCTGTAGTGCCAATGGTGAACATTTTGAAAACATTGTGATGTGATTGTTTGCAAAGAGTGTTTTCATACGATTATTTCACCTATGTATGCTAATATGAGCTGTACAGCGTACAGCGCCATCTGTTAGCAGCTTTTGTAACTATTACTTCAAACTGCTGTATAAACTTCTTACAGCTTTCACAATATACCGTTTACTGCATTCCTCTATCGATCTTTGTTTTCGAGATATTTAATTTTGAAATCAGGGGGTCCTTTTCTGAACACCCTGTAGCTTATACTAAAGAAAACACAAACCCATGCCCGAGGGAGGATTCGAAGAAATGTTCAAATGTTTGTTAAGCTTATGGCACGTAACTACGGGGTCATCAATCCTAAACTTACAAACTACTTATGAACTACCTTATACTAAAGACGGCACAAATATCCATGCCCGAGGGGGGATTCGAACCCTCGATCGTAGTGGCCGTGCAGACCGTGACTGAAGCGCCTCAGTCTCCTCGGCCACCGCGGCCGGCGAGGATTCGAACCCCCGACATGGAACGCCCTAGCGCATCGGAGCTTAACCCCTCAATGCGCTCGGCCACTACGCCGAGGCTCGGCTGGAGTCTAAACAAAAACAAGTTTTACCTGTTATAGATGTGTGAGGCTGATTGTGAGCAGGTACACATAACAAATATACAAACGACCACAAAGTGGCTTTTCATTTGACAATGGAATACTTACATGGTTATCATAATAAGAATGTACAAAACTTCTAAAAATCATAAAAATTATTTTCAACATCAGTAGATTCGGTGGTAACCTAAAATCCGACGCCATGTATCAGCGGAATGCCATTACATAGACCAAAGCTTTTATAATTGTATGGTTAGAGCACCTTGTAGTTAACTTGAATAAACACGTTATAAAAAATTATAACAACTATTAATAAATAACAAAATGGTCCCTTCATTGATAAGTTTTCGAGGTCTACGTTATGCCTCTAAACAATTGATTGGTCAACGTAATTTTAGGTGACAACTACGACAGAACATTATGATGTTACAGCATCGACTGATTACTAAGCATAGATTAACTAATAGAAATTTATCAAGGCAAATTTAGTTTGATGAGTTGCCAAACGCTCACATACATGAGGTAGAATACACCTCTACATAAAAATCCCTATAGGCTGCAATTGAATTAAAAAATTCCCCATAGACGGCAATTAATGTAAAATGATCTCATAGACTACTGAAAAGTCATTCTGAACAAAATAGTGCTATATCTGAACTAGGTTGCTAAACGTTTATGATGAGACTGGTTTCTCGATAGTTATTAAGATCAGTTGCATGAAATCAGAAGTAATTAGCCTCAGTTATCACATATGTGGATGGATGTCTCGGTGAATTGGAAGTGATTTATTCCCCGGTATTTGTTCTCCGACGATATTGTTCAGATGGTGTCGCCTTTGGGATGTGGCTACGAAGACAGTGCATTGAGGTTGTGGTGTTACTGCTGATAAGCCGCATTTTATGACACTATATTATTGGCGTGGGTGCTATTCTGCCAGACGGAGTTGTTGTAATCAGCTGTTGAATTCAGCAGACTTAATGCAGAAGTAGATGAAATTAGCGTTGTGACTCCCCATATGCTGACAAATAGCTTGGATGAGATGTTATTTCTGGAACATAAATGTCACGAAAGTGACCCGTTTGGTTAGCCGTACGGTTTAACGCACCGCTTTCCGAAACGGGGAGGCGTACCGGCCCGGTTCGAATCCGCCCGGCGGATTAACGAAGGGGTCGGAGTGCCGGCCAGCCTGGATGTGGTTTTTACGCGGTTTTCCACATACCCCTAGGTAAATACCGGGCTGAACCCCAACTCCCGCATCAGTTCCACAATTCGCAAACATTTCGTAACACTTTATAAATTCACACATATACCACTATACACAGACATTTGGGGCGACGACAGGATGGGCATCCGGCAACCGTGTAAAAGAGAAAGAAAGAATCGCGAAACTCCCAGAGACTTCCTACTGCTGCAGTGCTAAACGTCTGCTTTGCATAAACATACTGCAAAACGATTGCGTATTGTATAAGAATATGAAGTGGAGCAGCACATTCAAAATGCCGTAGTACTTCGCAACTCAATGTGGCGCTATAAACTGTAGTACAAAAAAAAAAAAAAAAAAAAAAAAAAAAAAAAAAAAAAAAAAAAAAAAAAAAAAAAACTATTCTCCGGAAATCCATCTTTTTCGATTTCTAAAGAATGGTGACAATTATGTGACTAATGTATCGATTAATACAGGTTGATTTAATATTGGTAGTTACACTTTCAGTCATAAGAGGAGGTGTCTAATACCAGCAACAAATTGATTGAGATTGAGATGCATCGTACTCTCAATAATAACAGAATCAGTTATTCTAGATTTTGGTGATGCACAGGCTGATATTTTTGGAAAGATTCAAACTATGTGTCGGACCTGGGATCTTTGCTTTTCTACGCACTGGTTATAGTGAAACTTAAAATAAGTCGTATAAAAAGGAATGAAAGTTTTTTTATTTATTAAAATATTCATAAATCGAATTCAAAATGAGTTTTATTTTGACTTTCTCTAATTTTTGCGCTCTTTTTGGATATTTTGTAAACTGTTCTTCTCGAAGTTGTTCTGTTTCAAGCTAATGCGCAAATTTTTTCTTCAGTGCATTCACATTAGATTGTGTAAATAATTTTTCACGCTTTGCATTTTTGATTTTATCGAATTATTTACTCACTATAGCTTCAGGCTTACTTCATTCGATAATTATCCCTTCACTTTAGCTGAGATGTGATTGACGAAACCGCAAATAATTTCGGCTTGTATATTTTAAACGAGTTATTGTTCATAAACTTCTATATCAGACATCCTTCATTAGTTGATTATCCCTTGACGACAGCTGACTTCTGACTGTGAAACAGAAATGAACTACGGCTTATAAACATTCAACGATCGAAATTTTGCCTTAATTCAAATTCAAATAATCTTAAACATTCATAAATAATTAAGAGCATTCTACCTCAAGCTCAAAATTTTTGGAACAATCTAAACGATTCTAGACCAATAAGTATTTTAAACTCTTCATATTGCTCCTGAAGTTTTTCGAACAATTTAAATATTTTACTCATACAATGTAGTAAAAATTAAAAAAAATTCCAACAGATATTTTATGCCACAAACTCCCATCCACTTCCACCAACCGAGGCGTAACTCTCTTACAAATATAGACCGAGAGCTGTCTACCACAACAATCATTTATTTATTTGTGTCATAACATCCAACTTCAGTGCACAATGATACATGGATATAGATATGTGCATGATAATAATAGGTGAAGTTACAACTAGGTTACATATTATAACTCATAATTTACATTGGTTTACATTTAGAAGTGAAAGAAATGATAAACAACGCTACCAAGGAAAAACAATATTAGACAAAGATGCCAATTTAGACGATTTTAGACAAGAATTTGGCAGTCGCAACAGCTTTGGGGCTTGCGGACATCAGATGTGCATCTTGATGGACATAGTGCACACTGGTATAAGTCGACTATAATCTGCTCAACTCCACAAAGGGTTGATGGTGTAGGGTAACCCCATCTCTGGATCTTGCGACACCCGTTCTGATCCGATTCAGGGTTCACCACTCAGGCCTTTCCTCGATGAAACCAGCAGCTACATTTTCTGATAGTGGCATCTAGTGGTGTTCGGACCTCTTGTTCCTCGTTGTTAGCCGGGAACACATCTACTTAGTGGTCATACCTGTTGCCCGCATAAAGCTCTTTCTGAACTTCAAACGTGGAGGAGGAGGATTGTGCCCATATAGCGGGTGCTTGTCAGAGGTGGATGTCTTGAGCGTTTCTCTACATGCGGCTAAGTCACTTCTACCCGCTACGTGGTAGAGTTTCTTCCGTGGCGTAGGTTTCAGGCAGCCAGTGAATAGCCTACATGACTCATTTAGCGCGCTGTTCCCTTGTTTGGCATGTGCAGAGTTTGGCCAAAAAAGGCAGGCATATTAGTCTGCAGCGTAGCACAAAGATAGAGCTGTGGTCTTTACTGTTTTTGCCGATGCACCCCGGGATGTTCCTTTTATTTTACGCAATATGTTGTATCTTGCGGATACTTTTTGTTTCACATTCAGTGCTGCTTGAAGGTCAGTGTGCGGTCAAGAGTGACACCAAGGTATTTGGGATTAAAACTGTGTTCCAGCTGCAATCCAAGTTACTCGAAGTTTTCTGGATGCTTGTCTGTTTCTCAGGTGGAATGCGCACACTTGTGTTTTGCTGTGATTCGGTTTTAATTGGTTTTGACAGTAGTATCTGTCCATTTCTTCCAAAGCAATATTAAGATTTAGTTCCACCTGTTCGAAGGTCTGACACTGGGAGCAGAGGGCGGGATGAGTGGGTGGTAGTAGGTAGTGATTGGGAAAAGGCTGGAAAACCCATAGCCGGCCTCTGTGGCCGAGCGGTTTGCGGCGCGCCAGTCACAGTTTGCACGGCCGTTACGGTTGGGAGTTCGAATCCCCCCTCGGACATGGATGTTTGCGTCGTTTTTAGTATAAGCTAGTTTATGAGTAGTTTGTAAGTTTAGGGACTGATGACCCCGCAGTTACGTCCCTTAAACTTAACAAACATTTGATAAACCCATATACAATATAGGGACTTCCGATTTCGAGTCGCCGGCCGAGGTGGCCGAGGTGACTGAGGCGCTCCAGTCACGGTCTGCACGGCCACTACGGTCGGGGGTTCGAATCCCCCCTCGGGTATGGATATTTGTGCCGTCCTAGTTCGTAAGTAGTTCATAAGTTTAGGGACTGATGACCCCTTAGTTAAGTCCCATAAACTATACAAACATTTGAACATTTGAATTTTTGATTTCGAGTCACTGGTAGTTTGTTCAGAACTTACGCTCTTAATGCTAATCAGGAAAGCTAATCACATCATCATTGTATTACTGCCGTATAGTACAGTTTATTAGTTTAATTAATTTTCATATTTGTATGAGAAAATGTACCACTACATTGGTGATGAGGAAATGTGATATAGATAATAATAGTAAAAAAAAGTAAATCAAAAGTTATTGATACGTCGCGTTTTACAGCTCTTAAATGTTGTAGGAAAGACATTGTTATGTATTGCACCAAAGCTGCTTTTATTTTAAATGCTGACTAGTTTCGGGCTTTGTCCATTTTCTTAAGCCACCTATTACAGAGAACAAAGTGTGTTTTACAGGAAGATATACGAATATGGCAAGGTTATATTGAATGTATAATTCGTAATTACTTATATATATATATATATATATATATATATATATATATATATATATATATATATATATATATATTAGTTTTATTTGGATACTGATTAGGTCACGCTGTTTGTTGTAATTCCTTGGTTTAATTTATTGAGCTTTCGATCCAAAGATGTTTTTGTTAAATATTCTTTGCTCAATTTAACAAAAACATCTTTGGATCAAAAGCTCATTAAATTACAACAAAGTAATTACAATAAACAGCGTGACCTAAGCAGCACACACACACACACACACACACAGATATATATATATATATATATCACGACTTATACATTCAATATAACATTGCCATATTCGTATATCTTCCTGTAAAAAACACTTTATAATAGTTGGCTTAAGAAAATGGGCAAAGCCCGAAACTAGTCAGCATTTAAAATAAAAGCAGCTTTGATGCAATATATAAAAATGTCTTTCCTACAATAAAACATAGGAATTTCTCCGTTTGTATCATTCCATTCGTATGTCACTAAATAATAGCCGTTTGGAGTGCCATCAAATTTCAGCTTTCATAAGGTTGCATGGTTTATTGCAGACTGTGGTTTGGCTCACAACATTCGAATGTTTGTAAAGCTAAGCAACATGCTGCTGTGGTCATGAGTCCCTAGACTTAGACAAACTAACTTATACTGAAGACAACACACACACACACACACACACCAATAAAGACTCGAAATGTTGAAATGTTTGTTAAGCTGAAGGGACTTAACTGCGGGGTCATCAGTGGCTAAATTTACAAACTACTTATGAACTACAGGCAGATTAAAATTGTGTGCCGCAACCGGGACTCGAACCGGGGACCTTTGCCTTTCGCCTCACGATGCCGCCTCACAACTTTACTTCCGCCAGTACATTGCCTCCTACTTTCCAAACTTCGCAGAAGCTCTCCTGCGAACCATGCAAGACTAGCACTCCTGGAAGAAAGGATATGGTGGAGACATGGCTTAGCCGCAGCCTAAGGGGTGTTTCCAGAATGAAACTTTCACTCTGCAGCGGAGTGTGCGCTGATATGAAACTTCCTGGCAGATTACAATTTTAATCTGCCAGGAAGTTTCATATCAGCGCACACTCCGCTGCAGAGTGAAAGTTTCATTCTGGATACTTATGAACTAGCTTATACTAAAGACGACACTAACATCCAAGCCCGAAAGGGGATTCGAACCCCCGACCGTAGCGACCGTGCAGACTGTGACTGGCGCGCGGCAGACCGCTCGGTCACTGCGACCGGCCGAAGCACTCGAACCTTCGACTTGAGCAGCCGAGCAATCTGGACTTGGTGCCTTAGACTGGGCGGCCATTACCACACTGTGATTTGGCTGCAGAATTGGAGTTATGTTTACTGTACGATAGTGTCCAGGCCAGTGCTACACCTGAGTGGTTGCAAGTGCACAGCGATATCGATCAGACCTTTGCAGAGGCTCTGCCTAGGCTTTCTGGCCCGCTGCCCCAGCGAGGAGCCGGGATATTGCCCCGGCGCTCCGCGGCCGGCCGGCCGGCTATTACGGCTGCGTTTAGGTGGCCGACACTGGCTGTACGCGCCCCTAATATATATGCAAATGAGCGGCTTTGATAAATTATGCAGTTTTCAGTTACGCCGCAAAATTCCGGCGCATTAATTTTCCCGGCAGATAATTCGATTCATCGCCGAAGGCGGCGGCCGCTACGCTCCGACAACACGCGGTGCGGTCCTTTGCCGCCGCCCCCAACTCGCAGACGGGCCGGGGAAGCCCCTCCGCGGCCGGCAGTCACCCGCAAGTGCTGCCAACTTGCGCCGCATTCCACCTCGCGCCGCCCCGTAAAGCCAGATTACTGCAACCTACCGCCGGAATTTCGGAACGACAGAGTAATCCTCCGGCCGTTTACTTCTGTTAATAACGACGTCCCTCCCCCCCTGTCTCCCGCTCCGCGGCTGTTTCGTTCTGACTGCGCCAGAAGCTTCCGAGTTCCGCGCGCTCGGATGTGTGTGTGTTTCCCCCTCTGCGGATCTGTTATCGTTGGCGGTGGCACGTTTGCAGTATGAATTATTCATTCACGCCAGGAGGAAGCGATGTGTAACAGAGAGGCGAGGAATACGATACAAATGTCGTGGCAGAGCAGAAACTTTGGAGACAGGGTTTATTTCCTTCAGCTACGAATATTGATATTTGGCAAGATAGTAAGGGTGCTTTTCTATGATTTTAACCAAGAAGAAACACCGATAGCTTTTAAGTCTTTCATTCGCAGTGTTGTTCCTAGAAAACACCGTATTAAAATACATTTTTTTGACGTCGTTACAGCGCTCAATGAATGAAATAAATCGCAATTTGCGATCAGTTATGGCTTCAATGTACTAGATTTAGATGGAATACCAAAGTGCGGTGAATGAAAATTTGTGCCCGGCTGGGATTCGAACCCGCGATTCATTTCATTCATTGAACGCTGAAACGTCGTCAAAAATATATAATTGTATGCAAGCCGAGGCTGGTCTCCTGACGACATTTAATTGTGTCTCAATACTTCATGGTCTGTTCTCTTTGATACGGGAATACAGTTTTGACGCTGCGAGCGTTACAGAACAAATAGACTGTGGTAACAGGAACGAGACAGCGTGGCGAATGGAGATTTGTGTGTGGCGGGAGATGTGCAAGGAAGAGTCATCTGCAGTCAGGCTGGTCACTGTGTCCTCGGTGGTGGAGTGGTCAATGCGTCTGCCTGGTAAAGAAGATCCCGGGTTCGATTCACGGCCGGGCACAAATTTTCATTCACCGCACTTTGGTATTCCATCTAAATCTAGTACAATGAAGCCATAACTGATCGCAAAATGCGATTTATTTCACCGTATTAAAAGCTGCTTCACACGTGTATCATTCCTTAAAGTCACGTTGTCGTTGAGGAACAACATGCTTCTAGAACAGCATTTTGCCCCTTAGTCGTGCAGGTACCAACTTCAGAGGCATTAATCCTGTAGGTCATGTTACGTTGCCATGTGTATGCGACTGTCAGTGTGAGTTCGTAAATTGTTAGTGTTATATTATTCAAATCAAATGTTCAAATGTTTGTAAAGCTTATGGGACTTAACTACGGGGGTCATCAGTCCCTAACCTTACACTTATGAACTAAGAAACTTCCTGGCAGATTAAAACTGAATGCCGGAACCGGGACTCGAACCTGGGACCTTTGTCCGATGCTGCGTCGGACGAAACGTTAGGAAGCAGCAAGACTCCAAGAACACGGCCTTACAACCCAGCAGATATAATACCTACAATGTCAACCGGTTGTGAAAGCCTTCAATCTGTCAAAATGATAACTGCCTACTTGAGGCACAGAGGCCAATAAACACGTTATTGCTTAGCTCAGTTTCTTAAGTTCTTTTTCTCCAATAATTCATCTTTTTTTTTAATGAAAATGAAATTCTTTTTTTTTCTGTACATGCACATCCCATCTATTGATATCAGCGCCATTTTGATAATTCCTTCAAATCCTACAAATGTGTCCGTATTCTTGGAGTCTAGAAGTGGTCCGATGAATCTTTTGGAGACTGAATGCTTAGTATGAGGAGCTAATTTTCTTTTAATAGAGTAATAGCTTCTATTATGCTTTTATTCGCATTTTTGGCGATAAAGAAAATACAGTCCCCATTAGTGTGAGAAGGTCGTGAGAGTTTTAAAGATGTAACAGTTTATTTTGCTATCAGTTTTGACATTCATAAACTATTGCCTCAGTTTGACAATGCGTAAACAATAATGCCGTTGGTTCTGATTTTTCAGAATAAAACTAGGAACCGCGTGGAAAAATATACACTGCCGGACAAAGCAGCGATGCATTCAGACAGCACGGTGGGACGTCAGAGTGACATAGTACACCAACACAACATCAGCGGACATCAAAATGATTAAGAGAATCAGATACCTGCCACAACAAGAACGATCACCATATCGCATTAGTGCTGCTCCTGTTCATTGTTCTTTCCCTGTGCGGTAACGTACGTCATGTCCTTGAAACAAGTTCGATGTTAACAACTGTCGAGACTGAGCAATCGTGTGAGATAACTTTATCAAACTATCAAATGTTCCATTGGGTCTCTATTTAGCCGGAGATCGAATCGTACAATCTCCAAATTTGTGGGGCGTTCGGATGTGCTACTGGTCGAATATTGGACTGTATGGAAATGACTAAAGGCACACACTTCGTCAAGATTCTGGTATAACATATGCTATCACTACGAGGGAGTATCACCTTACCGAGCCTGAAGAACGTCATAGGTATTTCACACTGGAATCTACCACAGTAAAACAAGCTATTAACTCGCTGCAACAGTGTGTGTCACTGGATCGAGACCAGATGCACCCCGAATACGGAAATATCGTCCCACCGATGGACTGTCGATATAACCAAATGTAAACGGCTGCTCTTGGTGTCGTGACTAGAAAGAATGGGTTGGATAGCGACATACTGTGTTCACGTATGAAACGAGGTTCTGCGCCAATCCGGATACCCATTGTCGTCACGTGCGGGGGCGACATTCTTGCAGTGTTTTGAAGAACTTGAGGGCATTATTCCTTACATCCTGGTGTGGAGAGTTATGGGTATTGTATTTGTCAAGTAACTGTGAGTACATAACGGCACGTCATGTATATTATGTGTCGCCATGTGTTACTTTTCATGCGACAATGTCACAGGGCTGATTTTGAGCAGAACACGCTAATCAACACATGGCATGTGTCTCTATGAACTGTCTGCCCGATGTTGAGGTACATCCGTGGCCTGCAAGTTCTCAGGGTCTATCTCCGTCAGAAAAGTTGTAAGACAAGATTGGACGTTAAGTTGTACCAGTTTTATGGGCCAGTTAGAACCAATGTTGGCGACTTTGCTCCACGATTAGACACAGCCTCTCAGCGACACACTTCCAAACAGGATCAGGTCATGCATCAAACGGGTGCAGTGTCTTACCGGCGACATAGTGTTATTCAGTGAAACGGTGTGAGGAACTTTGATGTTGGTTTCACTGTTAACACGCATATGATCCCAGCATCGTATGGTTGACATGAGAGTCATGTTCTGTTAACAATATGCATTATCTAATTGTTGCAACTTAGATCTGTAACACCGGTAATAGGTAAAGGTATTTTAAAGCGTTCTGGGCAACCCATAGTTTTCTGCATTTAAAAACACTAGAGAGATGGCCTCCGAAATTTGATACAATGTCAGACGAAAAGGAAATATCTGTGTTTCACTTCACCGTGATTACCTGAAATACCCACATCATGCGTGACTCGTTAAATTCCACAGAAGTGGACTCGTCGACTCATTAGCCAGAGCATAGAATGTTTTGACAGGTGATTTTCACTTATACGGGTAAATTCATCAGTGGCGTATCCAGGATCGTGGGCTGGGGAGGGGTGGGGGTCTGAGGTCAATCACTGCGCTGTCATGATTTCTAAAAAAAAAAAAAAAAAAAAAAAGGATTGATCCTTTTTGCTTTCCTCTCTTACTCTCTCTCTCCCCCTCTCCCCCCTTCTCTCCTCTCTAGGTAAGGCTGCAGCAAGGTCGTGGTGCGGGGGGGGGGGGAGGGGGCGAGGGCTCCAGGAGGGTCTGGGAGGGGCTGAGGCCTGACAGCTCCCCCCCCCCCCCCCCTGAATAAGCCACTGAAATTCATAAATAAGATTGTGGGGAGTTCATCTAGAGAACGTTTGTTACTATAATATATAAAATCAATGGTTGTAAGTACGGTAAGGTGGTACAATTGTAATAATTTCGGACAAATGTTACTGTAACTGGAAATATATTGAGAAAAGAAATAATTATAACTATGGCACATATTGGATGTTTAATGAATATGTGACATAAATATTAGACAGTTACAAATATTGGTTTAAACACAAATCAACATTACACAATTGAGAAAAATCGGTCGAAAATATACCACACTAGGTACAATTGTGATCACTTCTTGAAAAATTTTGATCACTGGCACATAAACAACACTTTTTCCCTCGGTCACCAACGCATACTTCGTGGTATCAAACATTGCATTTTTGGCAGCGAATCCAGTCACGCTTAACTGGAAAATTTATAAGAGCTCCTTAGACTAAATAGCTTCATTTATCTCTTAAAAGGAAAAAAAAAAAGTATCTCCGTAGCACAAAGTGGTGTATTCTTGGATAAGACAAGAGGAGCTATAGAAACCCGGTACAATATACCGCAATACAAAGGCTAGTGCTACCAACACTACGAGAGTGACAAATTATGTTGATCGGAATTTTACCCATATCATATTTGCACCACCTTATCCTATATTTCTCAATGATTCCAAATCGCTGCGTAATATTTTTATATATTTAACAATGGCAGTTGTTAAATAAATGAAAATATTACGCAGTGATTTGGAATCATTGAAAATTATATTATATCTTTAAGTGACATATTTAACGCCGCAGGACCCAACTATTAGAAACCTTATCCTATATTTGTCGGTATTTTATGTGCTGCCGTACCGCGCATTCGATTGCGATGAAATTTTGTTAACCTATTGCTTGCACTTCCGCTTTGGTTAAAGGCATAATTATATCACTACTTCACATAGTTCAGGGAATATGACGGCATTAACACTAAGATACGTGAAAAACTGCTGCGTTTTTCCAATGAATGTACGTACATAATTGTTTCATTATTTGACTTAAGCCGGCCGCGGTGGCCGAGGTGACTGAGGCGCTCCAGTCTCGGTCAGCACGGCCACTACGGTCGGGGGTTCGAGTCCCCCCTCGGGCATGGATATTTGTGCCGTCCTAGTTTGTAAGTAGTTCATAAGTAGTTTGTAAGTTTAGGGACTGATGACCACGTAGTTAAGGCCCCGTAAGCTTAACAAACATTTGAACATTTTTGAACATTTGACTTAGTTTACTAGGCATGACATCATAAATACTGAAACGCGTGTGATACTTTGTTCGCATTTATGCGTTACTATACCGATACCAGATTCCGAAGAAACTATGCACTCTTGATCTTAAAAACAGGATGAATAACTACGTAAAATTTTGTATGGTGCACGACAGAGGGTACTTTACCTATGAACTTCGACACTATTTTGGGTTTAATTTTGCCCAAAAGTAATATCACCGTCTACATCTACATCTACATGGGATACTCTGCAAATCACATTTAAGTGCCTGGAGAGGGTTCATCGAACAACCTTTATACTATTTTTCTCCCATTAAAATGTTCAAATGTTTGTAAATCTATAGGACCAAACTGCGTGGCCATTCAGTCCGTACCTTACAAACTACTTAACCTAAGTTAAACTAACCTAAGGACACACACACACACACACACACCCATGCCCCAGGGAGGACTCGTACTACCGACGGCGAGCAACCGCGCGCTCCGCAGCGAGGCGCCCTAGACCGCTCAGCTACTCGACCGAGGCTCTCCCGTTCCATTCTCGAATAGCGCGCGGGAAGAAAGAACAACTGAATCTCTCCGTTCGAGCTCTAGTATTTCTAGATTTCTAGGATTTTATTCCGATGATCTTTTCTACCTATGTAAGTGGCAGTCAACAATATATTTTCGCATTAGGAGGAGATGTTGGCGATTGTAGTTTCGTAAGTAGCCCACGCTGCAGCGATAAGCGCCATTGTTGTAATGATTCCCATCCCATATCCCGTATCATTTCCGTAACGCTGTCTCCCCTGTATCGTGACAATACAAAATGAGCTGCCCTTCTTTGGACTCTTTCGATGTCCTCCGTTAAGCCCACCTAATAAGGATCCCACACTGGGCATCAATACTTCAAAAAAGGACGGACAAGTGTAGTGTATGCAGTTTCTTTTGTAGTTCTGTTGCATCTTTCAAGGGTTCTGCCAATAATACGCAGTCTCTGGTTCGCCTTTCCCACGACATTATCTACGTGTTCTTACTAGTTTAAGTCGGAAGTAAGAGTAATTCTTAGGTATTTAGTGGAGTTTACGGCCTTCACTTTGATTTATCTTGTAAACAAGGTTTAATGGATTTCTTTTCGTACTCATGTTGAGGACGTCACACATCCCATTAATTAGAGTCAATTGCCAATTTTTACACCATATTGATATCTTATTCAGATCGTTCTGTAGTTGTTTCTGATCTTCAGATGATTTTACTAGACGGTAAATGACGGCGCCATCTGCAAACAACCTAAGAGAACTACTTAGATTCCCCCCTAAATCGTTTATGTAAATAAGGAACAGCAGAGGACCAATAACACAACCCCGTGGAACGCCCGATATGACTTCTTAGTCGTCGATGCTTTACCATCGATTACTACATGTGTGTCCTCTCTGACAGGAAATCCCCTATCCAGTCCAGTGGGACGATATACCATAACCACACAATTTCATTAAAAGCCGTTTGTGAGTTACAGCGTCAAAAATCTTCTGGAAATCAAGAAATACGGAATCGATTTGATAACCCTTGTCGATAGCAATCATCACTTCGTGTGATTGGAGAGGTAGTTGTGTTTCGCATGGACGATATTTTCTAAATCTGGGTCAATAGATCATTCTGTTAAAGATAATTCATAGTACTTGAATACAGGATATGTTCCAAAACCCTGCTGCAAATTGACGTAAATGAAATAGGCCTGTAGTTTAGTGAGTTACTCCTACCGCCTTTCTTGAATATTGGTGTGACCTTCCCAGTCGTTTGGTACAGTTCCTTCTTTCAGAGAGTGTTTGTATATGGCTGTTAAGTAATAAGCTATCGCTTCAGCATAATCAGATAGAAATGTAATGGGTATACAGTCAGACGTTCGTCTTCTTTGTTGAATGACTTTCTAAAAGCTATGTATAGTAACTCTGCATTAGTGACGCTATCATCGGCAGGTTCGCCATTACTATCACGTAGTGAGGGTATTGTGGAGGCATGGTGGAGAGTACCTTGCAGCAAGCTTAGACACATCACTGACGCCATGACACCAGGAAAGTTATATAATGCTTCACAGATGGAGGAGACAATGGACTGAGGAGACGATGGACTGCGGAGACGATGACATAAACCGAACCGAATCAATGAACAGCAGTGTGATTCTCCGTGTGAATCGTTTGGAGAATACTATCAGGTAGTACATTGATCTCCTGAATGTTCAGCCACCTAAAATTAGCTAAAGGTTCTATGATGAAGTGAGTGTCATAGCTGGATAAATTATTAAACACAACTGGTATATGCCATGGTACCTGATAGTTCAAGTTGCATGAGTTGCGGGCTGCACCACGGAGCTTCCCTATTAGATGACAATGATCTTGGCGAGGAGTTTCCACTATCCTGTCTAAAGGCAACTCAGAAATATGACACTCGGTTGTTTTGTTATATAATTGCTCAGCCTCTAGTGAATAAGTCATGGACACGTTTTGGACGTAAAGCCCATCAACGTATTGAGCAACTTGTTCAAGTTCAGCCAGCAGCTAATTCAGATTCTTCCCCGATATGTGAAGCAAATTTATTAACTGAGCTGTCATATGAACATACAAGTTTGATATGCTGCGGCGTAGGGCATGTGTTTTTCTATGAAGGTAGTATGTGAGGCGGTGGTAGCTCCTTCACAGCGAGCAACAGGAACTAAGGCCGGTATTACACTATCAAATTATTTGACATAAAATTGGACGAAAAAATTGGATGAAATATTGGACACATTCTTTGACGAAGAAATTGGATGAAACCACAAAGGGGGTATTACACTGTCATCCAATATTTTGTCAAAGTTGCTTCAAAATGGCCGACGACGAGTTGTTATTATGTTCAGCTGTTGCGTATACAACAGTTGCGTTGTGTCTGCATTTAGAAGAGGAAGAGGAAAAAAAGAAAAGGAAACGCACTTGGGTAAAACCGTGGGTCTCACGGCGAGATGAAAAAAGTGTTCAACAAAATTTATAACGGGAGTTGCGAGACGAGGACTTGAAATCATATGTAAATTACTTACGTATGGACGAGAATACATTTCAGTACATTCTTCGAAAATGTCTCCTCTTATTACGAAACAAAATACTCACCTCAGAAACGCGATATCAGCCAAAGACAGACTTACCGTAACACTACGGTTCCTTGCCACTGGAGATAGTTACTCCAGTTTGCAGTACAGCACTCGAATATCACAGGGCACATTATCGCAAATAATCCCCAAAACATGTGATGCTATATATAAAGAATTGAAGGGGAATATTTGAAGGTAAATAAATGTTTAGTACACCATATTGTATGTAAGAGTTATTTCTATTACATTTATAACAACAAAACTGATCGAAATATATGAAGCAGATGAGGCACTGTATAACACACGACATCCCGACTACAAGAAAAAAAAAAAAAAAAAAAAAAAAAAAAACACTCTGTCTACAGTGAGTCCTCCTCCACTATCCCAGCATCTTCTATTGCTGCTTGAATCAAAGTGGAAACAGAGGAGGATGACTGTGGTTGTAATGGAGCATTCTCCCATATGTTCGTCATCAGTGCTGTAATCTTGTTTATTGCAGTACGTGCATATGCAGCACCTACCACCTTCTCCAAAACTCTGAGCTCAGAGGAAATGTACTGCCCAATGGCAGTGTAGCGGTCTTCTGTCACAGACCGCATCCTGCTGATATCAGCCACAGTCTTCAGTGTTGAGGTTGCCTCCTCAAGCACATCGGCAGCTCTTGTAGTTTTTCTGCGCTTTTTTGGAGGCTCTCCTTGAGGCTGTGGCATATTGTGGGTGCCCTCTCCTTCCTCGGGCTGTAGGCCTACCTCTATTTCATGCTACAAGTATAGAAATAAAAAGCATTAATTACAAATATTGCACATACTTTTTGTACATAGTACTAATAATTTTAGCAGCCATAAAGATGTGTTGCAAAGCATCCCGTTGTTTTATATCTGAATGAAAACAAAACCTAGCAGATTATTTTTAGTCTGAAAGAAAGGCTTTTGTCAGATGAGCCAAATTATGTTAGGTTTTTTGGAGTATTTTCAGATGTGATATGTACATTGTTACAATACAAGAAGGAACAGATGCATTTATATTCCATACCACAGGCTGTCAAAAATAATGTTATAGCTATGAATTTATGCGTTACAGATTATTTAATAAGGTATCAACACACTGCACAAGGTTTACCTGAACAAGTAATCAAACAAACATTGCATGACTGGTTAGATGCCCACACATTCTAAAATATAAGTGACTTTATTAACTTTAGTGTTATACTTTGATGTTAATATCAAGCTTATGACTTATTTTTAAATATCAGTTCTTTTGTAATGTGTGTTTCATGCTTATCTATTACTATTATGGTCAACTGACAAATTATTATTACACACATTTGTTTATAGGTACCCACAACCAGAGAGGAATGGGAGAAAATAGCGAACGATTTTAAAGAAAAGTGGAACAGTTACAATACTATAGGGGCAATGGATGGGAAGCACATCCGAATAACATGTCCACGTGCTAGTGGTTCACACTTTTTTAATTACAAATCTTATAACAGCATCATTTTATTTGCACTCGTGGATGCCAACTACAGATTTTTGTACCTAGATGCAGGTCGGTAACGCTGGTGTTTTTTTAAAAAGTAAGCTCCGAGAATGTCTTGCCGACAGATCTATTCTAAAGATACCAGAAGGCAGACGTCATGGAGACACCAATGTAATCACTCCCATGGTTGTGCTGGCAGACGATGCCTTTCCGTTAACGTACAACATAATGAAGCCCTATCCCTTGAAGGGTATTACAAAGGAAGAGAAAATTTTTAATTACATATTGTCACGAGGTAGAAGAATGGTTGAAAGCACGTTTGGTATCCTTGCAAGTCGGTTCCGGGTTTTCCTTACTTCAATCAATCTGTCACCAGAGAAAGTGACAACTATAATACTAGCAGCATGCACCCTGCACAATCTGCTGACTGAGAGGAGACTACATCTGTATACTCGTCAGGAAACTGGATCAACTGTGATAGGAAACTGCACGTATCTCCAGCCACAAAGCACCGAGAATCTACAAGAAATGTTACTTTTAGGTACCCAAACTGTCCCTGGGCGTACATTGCATGGGAGAGCGATTAGAGATGCACTGAAAACATTTTATAATGGTGCTGGGAAAGTCCCCTGGCAGGACCATCGCATATAGGTACACTCACCTCAAAAATTTCATCAAAAGTTGGGGTGCCTCTGTCACTTGGTGTGCCTGGAGTGCCCCTGTCAATCTCACTGTCATCAGCCGTTGTTGGCTGGTCCAGAAATTTCACCATTGGAAACCAGTACACTTGTGGTTGATAAACAGTCTGTGCACTGTATCCGCTTTTTGGCATGCTTTTGACAATCTGCAATAAACATAAATTTGTAAATTAGTTATGTGTTCCCATTACTGTAAATATTATTTGCATCTACGAATTAAATGTGTTGTGACATACGTTTTGAAATAAACAAACATTTGTAAATTAGTTCTACGTTCCCATTACTGTGGGTGTTATTTGCATCTAGTGAATTAAATGCTTTGTGACGTACTTTAGGAAATAAACAGACACTTGTAAATTAGTTCCATGTTCTTATTACTGTGTATGTTATTTGCATCTGTAAACATTACTTACATTCAGTAAATTAAGTAAGTGTTGTTACTTACTTTAGACTTCTCATTTGCGTAACTAGTACGCAGACCATTTATTTTCTTTTTAACGTCTTCTGCAGTACAGCCAGGTCGTACTTCACTGTGAATGGCTTCTGCAATTTTCTTGTAATTCTCCATTCTTCTCAGTCTATTCTTGCAGTCGGGATGTCGTGTGTTACATAGCGCCTCATCTGCGTCATACATTTCGATCAGTCTTGTAGTTGCTGGAATACACCATTCAAACTTGCCGCAAGTACTCATGATTTATGTTTATAAATAAACTGTTTACTGTACGTCACTCAGCTGTGGTGGCGAAATGGCTTCCCTTGCGCTCTATGCGGATACATTTCTCGCTGCAGGAAACAGAAGACAAGCGATTTTCTTTGATCAAATCTAGGCCGAGGCCCTAGATTGGATGAAAAATTGAACGATGTTTCCGCACACTACGTCCAATATTTCTTTGTCCAATTTTATGTTCAATAATTTGATAGTGTAATACCGGCCTAACATATACTTTCAATATCTGAATAGATAATAAAGGGACATCGCTCCTGATTCTTAAACTTCAAGAATTTATTTTCTTCCGTGGACATTACAAGATGTACAGCCCCATTCAAAGCACAATTCTGTTCATGATTCTCCAGTGACCCAGTTGACCAGAAGACAGTGAGACATCTTAAACTGATATGTTTTGCGCCATGGTGGTTATTGACTTGGGAGAATATAAGAGAGGACATCTGTTTGATCCGTACATAGTGATAGTTGTCTGAGCCATCTCCAAATAGAAGCAGACTGACATGCATTGAACGTTGAGAAGCTTGTTTAGAGAAATATAGTGGACCAATTATTTTATGCTCAATGTTCCTCCTCTTCTTTTTGTTCTGTTCACCTGGTTTGTGTATAACTTTCTCAAGTCCGAAGACGTGTACCGATATTCCGCTGTTCTGTGCCCCACATTTTTGTATGTCTTGGACCTTGATGGGGAATTCAATGTTGTCAAAGTTATAACAGGAAGTAATGTCTAGGTTTCTACCGTATGTCTCGGGTTTATAGGCATTATCTTTGGCTGGCAGCGGTGGCCGAGAAGACTAAGGCGCTCCAGTCACGGTCTGCACGGCCACTACGGTCGGGGGTTCGAATCCCCCCTCGGGCATGGATATTTGTGCCGTCCTAGTTCGTAAGTAGTTCATAAGTAGTTTGTAAGTTTAGGGACTGATGACCCCGTAGTTAAGTCCCATAGACTATACAAACATTTGAACATTATCCTTGTAATCACGCTGGCAAGCAAGGATTGACCGGGCGAAACATGCTTGATAATTACGTTAATACACGCCTGTTTATTTCGTATATCACCAGGAAGCGCTAAATAGCTAGATCCTGACTTCAATGGATCAAACAGTTGAGTGAAGATGTCAAGGCGTACTACTCGGCTGAGTGCCGCTCCAGACCCTGTAACTCCTTTATCAGAAAATTGGGTCGGTATGGTACTCAAGGGATGATCTGGAAACCACTTAGCGATTGTAGTGTTCCATGTTATCACGCCACCAGTCTTCCCCCAATGATGGTAGCGTGACGTTTTCCCAGAGTCTTTGGAGGGTGCACTAGCTCACATACTAGTAAAGTTCTTGACATGATGCCGGGGTAGCGACGGTCACTAATGATTTTCCCGAGTTCCGTTTCCAGAATGGGTCTGCACGCATTCAGAAAACGAATTTGATCTCTATAACCACCCAGAGGGTTTTCAATAATAGATTTCAGGATCCACTCATCAAATGCATCATCAATCACTGCACATTGTAAGACAGGTGGGGCGTTTACATTCTGATGCAAAGTTCAAAATGTTCAAATGTTTGTAAATCTATCGGACCAAACTACGTGGTCATCAGTCCGTAGCTTACAAACTACTTAAACCTAGGTAAACTAACCTAAGGACAACACACACACCCATGCCCCAGGGAGGACTCGAACCTCCACGGCGAGCAACCGCGCGCTCCGCAGCGAGACGCTTTAGACCGATCGGCTACTACACCGCGGCTGATGCAAAGCATCATTACTATTATTATTACTAGAAGAACAGGGTAGAATGTCGCTGCGAGCAACAGTATGATTATTTTTCTTCAGGTAAAATTTCCGGGCTGATGGGCCGTGGTCCAAATGTACAACTTCCTCCCGACGTTTCCTCAGTTGGAGACGAAACGTCGGGAGGAAGTTTTACATCTGGACCACGGCCCATCAACCCGGAAATTTTACCTGAAGACAACGCCGGCCGTGAAAGTTTACATTGTGTGACTGATTATTGTTAACCGTAAAACTACCCTGACTACTCCATCCCGTTAGGAGATACTGGTTGAGGAGAGGACGTTTGATTACACGACGCGATGCTGTCGACGTACGTATGCCGCGTGTTTCAGGGACCTCCCCCTCCTCTTGCAGCTCCTGCTGCTGCCGATGCTTTTGACACCGGAGTTTTCGACGCTGCACCCAAGGGCGGGTGGGTGGTGGGCACTGGAGACGCCTCTCAACGGTTTCAACGGGCGTGGCTGCCTCGCATGGTGTCCATACGGTGTCGCCTGCAGCTGCGGCAGCAGCCGCAATGCATTCCCGCCGAGCCTTTCAGCCAAAACGGGTGACACTGATGCTTCGGCATACCACTGCGGTACACGAGTTCCCGTCAGAGGACATCGCGGTACTCTTTCAGCTGTGTACATAGTCGATATATACTCTTCTGGAATAAGACGAAACAGATATATTAAGTATAACGAAAAAAGGTATTTTTCTCTTTCTCCACTTACTGAAGTGTGTGTCGTTCCATGCATAACCTTTCTGTATCACAAGAGGTTCAACCTCCTGTGTGAAAGGTTCAGAGTTATGTATAACTTCATCTGTGAACATAGAAGAAAATAAATAATAAGATTATGAAAAATAATGAGGTGAAATAGAAACAGAATAAAGACTTTTTTGTTTTTTCACTTACCAAAGTTTGTGGCGCTCCATTCATAACCTTGGTGTATTTTAAAGGATTCAACCTGCTCTGGGAGGCGACTAGGAGTACCTTCATCGGTTTTTTCATTCCACAGAGGACTGTTGCAAAGCAGCAGCCGCAATGCATTCCCTTCGCAGCCTTTCAGCCAAAACGGGCGACACAGATGCTTCGGCATACCACTGCGGTACACGAGTTCCCGTTAGAGGACTTTGCGGTCGATATATACTCGTCTGGAACAAAACAAAACAGATACATTAAGTATAACGAAAAAAAGGTATTTATCTCTTTCTAGTACAAGCAAGATAATTAATTTTCTCCACTTACTGAAGTCTGTGTCGTTCCATGCATAACTTTTCGGTATCACAAGAGGTTCAACCTCCTGTGTGAAAGGTTCAGAGTTATGTATAACTTCATCTGTGAACTTAAAGAAAATAAATAATAAGATTATGAAAAACAAAATAGGTGAAATAGAAGCAGAATAAAGACTTTTTTTCCACTTATCAAAGTTTGTGGCGCTCCATTCATAACCTTGGGGTATTTTAAAGGATTCAACCTGCTTTGGGTGGCAATTAGGAGTACCTTCATCGGTTTGTTCATCGTTCCACAGAGGACTGTTGCAAAGGTGGAAACCTTCTGGCGTTGGTCCACCTCCTGTAACGAGTTACCAAACTCACCTGAAGCTACACTTTATATCAGATACAAATACATACACACACTTCAATTCAAATTTCACTTACACGGGTCAGGCAGATCCAATATATCGATGAAGTCGTCTAACCGACTACTGTTAGGCGTTTCGTAGACCATTTAATCGAGTGTAATAAGCCCGGCTAGAGTATTATTAGCTGAAACAAAATAAGAAAGTGTAATGCTGTTGACGATTTCATAAGTATTACTGCTACTAGAAAATTATTCGATTGATGATGCTGTTACTCACAGGGTTCGGTTGCGGACGGCTGTTCTACCTGAGGAGACATCTCCTGCGGACGTCTCAACGCAGGTAAATTGTCTCGCAACTCTTCCAGCATTTTCGTGAAGAATACTGTGATACGAAAGTTATGTACGAATATCTCAACTAAACGAATGTATAATTAATTCGGTTCTAGAGAGTCGTAAAAATCACGGAGATATAACGCGGGAGAAAGGGATGATTGTGCAGAAACAATTATAGCTTAGTGTGTAACTTCATCTTCGAGGCGAGCTTGTTTTTCACCTCCAGCGGTGTAGGTCTCTCCTGAACGCTTCATGATGTGACGATGCTTTTCACAATGCTGTAAACGAGAGAGAACTGTGGCTTGGAGCCTCAGAGGAGCCCCATTAAATACGCGACACCTTCTCTCCAAGCCAGTTGGGAAAAAAACCAGTTCACGCATTCAGTTTATTCCGCATATTTCCTAGTGTGCCGAGTCTAGAATAGCACTAATTACAAGACTTGCGGCCTCGATACGTCTAATGAACCGACTTCAATCGTATAAGATTGCACCCATGAAGATATTCGCCCTATTCGGTACGCATAATTCCATACAACAAAAGTAAGTACTGTGACCGAATCATTAAAAATGTACCCGTTTCTTCATTGTTTTCTGGTGAGGTGCGCTCTCTAGGGTGTTCTACGAACAATTAATTAATGGTTACAAAAATCGCATAGGCTGCTTCCGTGTGGTATTTCTACAGCCTCGCTCGATGCGTTGGCCTGACTTCCCCATGTGGTGTCCACATTGACACCCTCGACTCCGGATCGCTCGGTCTCCCAGTGTACACAGGGGGTGACGCAATAGTCGCCCTGATGCCCTTACGATACGTTTACAGTGGTTTTCACCCTTGTTGACACTGCGCGAGAGAAACTTAGTTTCTCCAGCAACCCCTAAGGTAGTCGCCTTGACGTCCCCGACTCCGATCGCTCGGGCGCCCAATGTACACAGGAGGTTGTTGAGGAAATAGTCGCCCGGATGCCCTTGGAGGCCATTGTCGTCCAAGTGCCCATACTCACATACTTTTCGGCTCCTACGATACTTTCGGAGTTATTCTTGGTAACAATAGTTTGTGATTCACCCAATAGCTAATATCAGCAACAGCAGCAGACGAGACATCATGGAATTAGCAGGTGCTTTGTGTTGGTAATCTCGTAATAAATTTTCCAACCTTTCTTTCTTGTTTCTGTTTGCTCCACAAATCATCCAACATCCGTTGAAGATACTTTTTTTTTCCTGTCATCCGTCTGCATTATTAGCTTCCAAATACGATGTATGGGCTTATTCCTAATGGCTTGTTACTGCTTATTTTGCCGGCCGCGGTGGCCGAGGGGACTGAGGCGCTCCAGTCACGGTCTGTACGGCCACTACAGTCGGGGGCGCGAATCCCCCCTCGGGCATGGATATTTGTGCCGTCCTAGTTCGTAAGTAGTTCATAAGTAGTTTGTAAGTTTAGGGACTGTTGACCCTGTAGTTAAGTCCCATAAGCTTAACAAACATTTGAACTTTTTTTTTTTTTTTTTTTTTTTTTTTTTTTTTTTTTTTTTTTTTTTTGAGCCCGCCGTATGGACAGTGGGCCGCGCCGTCCGCCTGTTGTTGTTGTTGTTGTTATGTTGGTCATTGCCTGGTGGGCGCCGCGCTCGAATTCTGTGCATTACAACGATGGAATTATAGTTTATTTTAACAACGTGGCATAATCATCATTCCAAGGAATCCCTCCAACGACCTGCGTATAGTAACTGCATGACATCACAAGTCTAACATATACAGTCACGACACTCCTACAGATTTTTGTAGGAATAGCATTATTTATATTGATTTAACTTATTTTTGACGTTACGGAACGTATGTAGTGTCATAAAAATAGGCAACACCGTAATTATAGCTCCACATTTGCCTTTCTTAGGTTTACTATACTCCCTAACAAGGTACGAAACGGTACATTAGAGGGCATTTTATTTACAATTATCTTGTAGGCTACAGGTTTTACTGAATAATTTCATTTTTTTATTAAAAATAAAAAATAGCTAGGAAACACCATAAGACTTACCGTTTAGCAGAAGGACATCGCTCTTCCACTGAGGAACGTTAACGTTTACTCATTACAGTTCCACTAAAATCAGTGAGGGTAGAACGTAGGAAACATATAGAATGTGGTAACTACAATTTTTGAAGTACGACATCAGACGTCACAGACGTGGCAGTAAAGCGGGAAAATCAAATGAAACTGTTTTGCAACAAAGAAGATTCCAGTTCCACAATTGCTGATACAGCTGAATCACAAACGGCAAGAATAATAAAAAATGTCTTTTTAAGCTAATGTAATTGCACTCAAAAGAATGTGCGCATATAAGAAAGACGCGTGAGGTGTAAAAAAACGTGAGAATTATTAGATCCACATCGAATTGATACGCGTCAAAGAAACGGCTTTCTCCTATATTTATATTCTACTTACTTTCTGCAGAATAAGCTGCAAATATAAACATATTCGTAAGTATTGGTTGATGACGAAGATGTTCTTTATACCACTGAATCAGTTAAATTCGGCTGTTTTACATTAATTTCCGTATTATGCATGTCTCTCGATATTTTACTAATGCATGTAACGCAAAAAGTATAGTAACTGTTTCGTTAATTACGTACAAAAATAATTACAAACAAATGTCACTCCCTTGGCGGCTTGCCCACCGCTAGGAGCGCTAGTGTCAGTTGGTAACAACTTTCACAGCAGTGAGTGTCGCGACTGTGATGACATCAACAGCTCGCAAGATAAGTACAACTTGCTGGTGACTTGCTTATCGTCAGTTGAGTGCCCAACGTTGTTTGTGAACTGCTAGTGGAGAACTCGCCTCGTTCTTCAATATTTGTGTATTGTTTGTCTCTCTGGGTAGGCTTGGGAGTTGAACCCCAGCGGCTTGCATCGCCTAATGTTTGCGTTTTATTTGTTTATATTGATGGTCGGTGTATTGGCTATTGATAGTCTTGTTTCTATTAATTAACGATTGTTTTATCAATTTAACGCTTCGTAAGCGTCACTAGGGAATTTATCTGGCGTGTTACCGCTAGTCGCTCCGTTACCTAAACTGGGTACAAGCGTTATTCCGGGCAGTGTGATTTTTCCCCCTGCGTGGTGTTTCTTGCCCACCCGTAGTTGTGATTCTGGCAGTCCCTTTGAATTTAAAATTTCATCTGTTCTGCTCTGTCTATTCTTCCTTCTGTACTTCCGGTCCTGCCGTCCTTACTGAGCCATTGGTACCTCAACCATTTCTCCTTAAAGTGGCATGAAGTATTGCATTTTAATATAAAGATTTTATTAAATTTATGTCAAGAAACTTGTGCTGCAGTTAACCTAGAATATTACCACCCAGAAAGGGGAAACCATTGAACTGTATCAAACCATTGTGTATGTTGCTTGGTACCATTTTTCGATCGGTTTCCTATAAGTGCCATTATCTTGTTGATATTTTAATTGATTTTATTCCCTAGTTCCCAGTGTGTCTCTTGAAGGCTGATCTAGTTGGGCCATAATGTAACTGACTAAAATGCTTCATCCCCACCTGCTTAGTACTGTTATAATTTTTCTTATTTCTTAAGAAATCTATCGCCATTTTGTTGCTTTTCTACAGGGAGTTCTCTGGGTTAACCCATCTTGTTTGCTTAATATCTTAATGTAAGTGCGGTTAGCCTCCCTGTCTTGAGGCGTAACTAATTCCTTATGTTGTACTTTGGAACGGCAGTCTTACACAGTAGTATCTACTTCTGTTTCATGCTTTTGCCCTTTTATAAATGGGCTTGAGAGGTAACCTCTGTGTGAAAGGAACTATTTGTTATCTTTTTATTGAAGACAAGAGGCAAGATCTCTTTCTACTTTTCGTTTTTTAATAGAAAATAAAAGCAATCTTGGTTCTTGTCTTCAATAAATTGATTAAAAGGTCGCCCCAAACCTTTACATTTGTTATCTATTTAATGTAATCTACCTTATTATTTATATGTAATCCTGCTCATGTGGAATTGTTAAATCCAACTTGTTAAGTCCACATTTATTGCTTTTGTTTAGTATTTTATTATGCTCTCAATCCTGTCATCATTGGTGCCTTGAGCTGTAAATTTTATTTATTTATTTTTTAAGAAATTTTTGCAATCTGCTTGTTGTGTATTGGCACTTAGAATGGCAGCCTGTTAAATATTTAATTGTAAAATTTGTCCAATTTCAGTGGAAGGCAAAAGCCGTTTATGTATTGTAAACCCAAAATTGGGCAAAGCCACCTTGGTCTCAAGATCGTTTGAGTTTTTTTTTTCTTTTTTTTGTGCATTTATAATGGATTTAGTTCACAAGTCACTGACTTTATTGTAAACATCGCCCTAATTAGTAGAAAGTAATTAGAAATTTAGCCTACGTTGATAGGTTTTACATCACATTTCACATTTATAGCATTGGTTACCTGTTAAATGAGATGTTCGAAGTGTCTTCCTTGCAACTGAATGCAAGACTGTGTCCCTCTCTGCAATGGATTTCGAATTCTTTCGAAAACCCCTGGATCACTTCGGAATTCTTGACAAGTGTGATCCGGGGGCTTACGAAAGAATTCGAAAATCATTGCGGAGACGAGCACATTATTGCATCCAGGTGCAAGGAAGTTACTTCCAAAAACGCCTACTTTAACAGGTAACCAACACGTAAAATGCGAACTAAATGCTATGTAAACCAAATAGTAAAGTCTAAATTTAAAATTAATGTGTAATGACGTCAGCTGTAGCTTGGAACAATACTTTTTAAAAAAAAATTTATTTATTTTTTCGTGATTCTTCTGCCTCCCTCTAAACCATCCTATGACACACCATATCGAAGGATAACAAAAGAGAAGTTTCTGAAAACTGAAAGACACATCACTGGAAACAGCCATTAGAGCCAATGTTGACGTGCGTCAGGAACGTCGCACACTTATAGTTTGGTGAGGAAATTTTATGTATGTGGGCGAGTCGCTGATTTGTCTTGATGGAATTATTGACCAGGCGATACCATAACCCACGGATGTCTGTCGGTAGGAGGGACTTAAAGATGTTCACCCATACTCGCCGTCAATTAACCGTCGGATATCGGAACTCGTATTTGTGGACTGGAACGTGCAAAAATTCGTAATTACCTCGCAAACGGCTATTTTGCTGATCCATGTTTATTGGGACATTTTTGATTCTATTACCCTTTTCTTTTTACCGTATAACTTTGTGCCATCCGTTTTGCTACATGGGCAAATATATTAATTCTTTATCACTCGAGTCATAAAACCTACCATTTTTTTGCAGACAAGCGACCATACGTTGGCGTAAAAATTTTTTTTAATGTCTTGGTCGCAATATACTTTATTTTACCATTACTCAAATCATATGTTCTAATGTCTGTAAATCTATCGGACCAAACTGCATGGTCATCAGTCCGTAGCTTACAAACTACTTAAACCTAGGTAAACTAACCTGAGGGCAACACACACACACATGCCTCAGGGAGGAATCGAACCTCCACGGCGAGCAATCGCGCGCTCGGCAGCGAGGCGCTTTAGACCACTCTGCTACTCTACCGTGGCTACAATTATTCGTTTCGACAACATTATCATCAGAATTTTTTAAAATTTTAAACATGGCTGCTTACAGCAACGGTAATTCAAAGCAGTAAAACAACAGCCAACCAGTTGCAAATTAAAGTTTAATAAACTTTACCGCGGTATCAACTGATATAAATCAATCTTCATCAGAAGATACAAGGACCTAATTACGTTCTTACTGTGGAAAAGTTACATGCGTCAATTTTTGTACACATCAGATCTGTGGCATAAATAATAGAAGAACATTACATTTCGGATGTTTACAGTTCATAATCACAATATTCACAAGGAGAACAACACGTTATATGCACATATACTTACAAACTTTTCTTAAAACCGATGGGAATTAAAATAAATCTTAGGGAAGACGCCTAATTAAAACATAAACCACCTTAGTTGATGTCTCGTGAAGCTGTTCAACTAGATTCACATGCCAAACTGTCATGAGAGGGGGAAACACCGTAACAGGTAAAGTAAGCCCAATAGCCGCCAGATGGTAGTTGAAATGAAAATTTATTTGAATAAAATTACAATTGTCTGACTTGTAATGTAAGGTGAGTAGCTATGTGACTGTCACGTCACGCCATCCTTCTGCCCTCCCACTCCTCCCTTTTCGTACGCCCAATCTCAGTAGTATGTTCTAATGTAATTATAATATGGTATATAGTCACACGACTTAACACATCTTGTAGTCATATTTTTCATAGCTTCTATGTCAGCAAGCTGTACAGCGTGCCCAAGATGATGTTATTGTAATTTTATTCAAATAAATTTTCATTTTAACCCTGCGCCATCAGGAGGGTGTTACGGTGTCCCCCCCACCATAGTTAGGCACGTGAATCTAGTTGAACACCTTCACTAGACATCCACGATAGTGGTTTATGTTTTAATTATGTATCTCAACTAAGATGTATTTTAGTTCCGGCCGGCCGCGGTGGCCGAGGAGACTGAGGCGCTCCAGTCGCGGTCTGCACGGCCACTACGGTCGGGGGTTCGAATCCCCCTTCGGGCATGGATATTTGTGCTGTATTTAGTATAAGGTAGTTGATAAGTAGTTTGTAAGTTTAGGGACTGATGACCCCATAGTTAAGTCCCATAAGCTTAACAAACATTTGAACATTTTGAACATTTTAGTTCCCATCGTTTTTAAGAAAAGTTTGTAAATATATGTGTATATAATGTGTTGTTGTCTTTGGAATATTGTGATTCCTATCCCATCTCCTTCCCCTCCATCCCCCCTCCCCCCCCCCCTATGGGGGCGTCTCGACCTTTTAAACGTGCACAGTGCTAGTGTGTTCAGTGACATATGTGTGGTTTTCAATCAGTGCCTCCACCATCAGTGTCAACGAGTTTTTACCATGTGCACCGTCAACTGTCTCCGTGTTTCTCTTTGTGTATCTTCCAATGAACTTTTAAAACGCCGTCGTGGCCTTGGACAGTTTTACTGAAGACGTGTGCTTTTATTACCGCTTGAATGTACCTGTTTCGTTCTCCCGAATATGTCTGTCTCATTTGTTCATTTACATATTGTCCTTCAACAACTGAACTTGTCTATTGTTTTTAAGATCTCCCATTTTTTTTATCCATCTGTCTTATGTTCTTCACATCATTTCATGACATGTATTTCGCAGGCCTGCTGACTGTAACTTGTTGGCTTTAAAATGACAATAAAAATGTTCTTCTGATGATCTGATGATGATGTTGTCGAAACGCGTAATGGTAAAATATATTGTGACCAAGAGATTAATAAAAAAAATTCTGCATATTATTCTTTGCCACAGATGTTTCATATATTTGAGCATTTATGATTATTTACACTATAAAGCTTTCCTTGCAGCTGTTAAGACCCAACATTCTATAAACACTATTTGAGTGCTACTGAATCAGGGAGTTTCGTATGATAATGGGGTATTATACCCATTTTTATGAGGGAGGCCAAGAAGGAATGTTGTATATTTCGGGCTTGAATACGGGATTTTCTGGACGGAATTGTTTTACTAGAGCCTGATCCTACAAAATGTTTTACTGTTGACTGTGTGCGTTCCATTCCTCCTCTGCAGACTGTGTGTGTGTGTGGCTGGCGCGGCTCTCGTATGCAGATGTGAGGAGCTACAGCCGGCCCCTAATCGCTACGTGACACAGCGACCAGCCAACGCGCCCTGCCTTGCGCGGGCCGGTTCCCCAGCTCTTTGTCTCCTAAGCTGCTCAGACTGGGCGACATTTACATACGGCCGCGGTAACCATTATTAGCTCTGGGATTGTCGCCGTGACAGTCGGTGAAAGGGAGAAGAAGAAGAAGAATCCCTCTCCCCTCCGCAGGCATTAAGTGCCCGCCAAGTGATACATGTAAATCTGTACAAATAATTATTCTGGCTCGTTCAAAAGTATAAGCGGCATTCTCGACGAAATGAAATTCCATTACGCGCGGCGACGTACTGCGTGTGGCAGGGCGGGGATAAAGAGCTTCCAGTTGTAAATGCGAGAGGAATGTTAGGAGTAATAGCGGAGTGCCGGCGAGAGCCGCGGGAAGGGCGTGGGAAGAGGGGGGAGCGAAGAAGAGAAAGAAGGAAGCGCGGGGGAAAGAGAGTGACGGGAGAAGAGAGGCGAAGGCAAGAGCGCTGGCATGATGCGGCGGCGGCGACACACAAAGGCCGCGGGCAGAGCATCGCCCAAGGAGGCGGCCCTTCTGCGCCTGCGCGGGCCACTTAGCTTAATGGACGCTTTGTAAGCTGCCCCAATTACCGTCGCGCTCACTTTCCTACGACGCGGCTTCTACGTTTGGATATAAAACGTCACTTTTGATCTGGACGCTACGGAACAGATCTGTTATCAAAATAAGTAGCGCTGGAGGCGGTTTTGTTCGGAGGAAGTGACTCGGAGAATATTGCTACTGAAGCAAGTTTGACATACTTTCCTACAGTTTTAGGCTTCACAACGAGATTCCCAAACCTTTTATAGGATAGTGTTCGATATATTGCCCACCTACCATAAGTATCAAACTGTCTACGTTGCTCTTTGCCTTCCTTGTTTTCACCCGTTTCATTCTAAATAACAAGTTTAACACTGAATTTGTAATATTTCATAGTGTTTAGTAATGTTTTATTGTGATCAGTTTTTGTTATTCAGTATATCATTTAATAAAATGTATCTTCTTTGCATTCCAAATGCCATTTTAGTTACCTATTCTCGATATAGGACGGTGGTCTTTTAAATGACCATCATACACAGTAGGCTAAGCCCCACCGAAAAAGGATAGTCGTCTGTACACCAACCACCTATTTCTTCCTGTCACTTGCACTTTAAATGAACATAAAATAATTCTGACTATATTACGTTACTATGTAAGTCAAATGGGATGCAACACAAATATTACCTCTCAAATTTCGAAAAAAAAGAAAGAAAGAAAAGAAAAGAAAACCGAAGCTACAAGCTACAGAGGATGACCTGATCATGAAAAGTGTGTGATGTCGAACTTTGTCTCGCTGATAAAGAAAAAATACTTCTTGTTAGTTTGGATATAAAACGTCACTTTTGATCTAGACGCTACGGTACAGATCTGTTATCAAAATAAGTAGCGCTGAGGGTGGTTTTGTTCGGAGGAAGTGACTCGGAGAATATTGCTGTTGAAGCAACTTTGACGTAATTTCCTACAGTTTTAGACTTGACCACGAAGTTGCCAAACCCTTTGTAGGATAGTGGTCGCTATATTGCCCACCTACCATAAGTACCAAACAGTGTACGTTACATTTTGCCTTCCTTGTTTTCACCCGTTTCATTCTAATAACAAGTTTACCACTTGATTTGTAATATTTAATAGTGTTTTGTTGTGTTCAAATTTTGTAAATTCAGTAAATTATTTGATAAATAGTATCTTCTTTGCATTCCAAATGCCATTTTAGTTACCTATTTCAGATATAGGACGGTGGTCTTTTAAATGACCATCATCGACAGTAGGCTAAGCCCCACCGAAAATGGATAGTGGTCTGTACATCAACCACCTATTTCTTCCTTTCTCTTCCACTTTAAATGAACATAAAATAATTCTGACTATATTACGTTTCTATATAAGTCAAATGGGATCAAACACAAATATTACCTCTCAAATTTCGAAAAAAAAGAAAGAAAAGAAAACCGATGCTACAAGCTACAGAGGATGAAATGGTCATGAAAAGTATGTGATGTCGAACTTTGTCTCGCTGATAAAGAAAAAATACTTCTTGTTAGTTTGGATATAAAACGTCACTTTTGAAAAATGTTCAAATGTTTGTAAAGCTTACGGGACTTAACTACGGGGTCATCAGTCCCTAAACTTACAAACTACTTATGAACGACTTACGAACTAGGACGTCACAAATATCCATGCCTGAGGGGGGATTCGAACCCCCGACCGTAGTGGCCGTGCTGACCGTGACTGGAGCGCCTCAGTCACCTCGGCCACCGCGGCCGGCACGTCACTTTTGATCTGGACGCTACGGGACAGATCTAATATAAGTAGCGCTGGAGGTGGTAGTATTCGGAGGAAGTGACTCGGAGAATATTGCTATTGAAGCAATTTTGACATGATTTCCTATAGTTTTAGGCATGACCACGAGGTCGCCAAACCCTTTATAGCATGGTGGTCGATATATTGCCACCTACCATAAGTATCAAACAGTGTACATTGCTCTTTGCCTTCCTTGTTTTCACCCGTTTCATTCTAATAACAAGTTTTACCATTGGATTTGTAATATTTCATAGTGTTTAGTAATGTTTTATTGCGTTCGTTTTTGTAATTCAGTACATTATTTAATAAATTGTATCTTCTTTGCATTCCAAATGCCATTTTTAGTTATCTATTCCAGATATAGGACGGTGGTCTTTTAAATGACCATCATGCACAGTAGTCTAAGCCCCACTGAAAATGAATAGTGGTCTGTACATGAATCACCTATTTCTTCCTTTCACTTCCACGTTAAATGAACATAAAATAATTCTGACTGTATTACATTAGTCAAATGGGATGGCCAGCCGCGGTGGCCGAGGAGTCTGAGGCGCGCCAGTCACGGTCTGCACGGCCACTACCGTCGGGAGTTCGAATCCCTCCTCGGGCATGGATATTTGTGCCGTCCTTAGTGTTAGCTAGTTCATAAGTAGTTCGTAAGTTTAGGGACTGATGACCCCGTAGTTAGGCTATACAAACATTTGAACATTTGAATTTCAAATGGGATGCAACACACATATTACCTCTCAAATTAAAAAAAAAGTGTGTGATGTCGAACTTTGTCTCGCTGATAAAGAAAAGATACTGCTTGTTAGTTTGGATATAAAACGTCACTTTTGATCTGGACGCTACAGAACAGATCTGTTATCAAAATAAGTAACAGTGGAGCTAGTTTTGCTCGGAGGAAGTGACACCGAGAATTTTGCTATTGAAGTAACTTTGACATAATTTCCTACAGTTTTAGGCTTGACCACGAGGTTGCCACACCCTTTATAGGATGGTGGTCGATGTATTGCCCACCTACCGTAAATATCAAACATTGTACAATGCTCTTTGGCTTCCGTGTTTTCACATGTTCCATTCTAAATAACAAGTTTACCACTGTGTTTGTAATATTTCATAGTGTATTATTCATTATTTGTAATTCAGTTAATTATTTAATAAATTGTATCGCCGCGGTGGAGTGGCCGAGCGGCTAAAGCGCCTCGCTGCGGAGCGTGCGGTTACTAGCCGTGGAGGTTCGAGTCCTCCCTTGGGCTTGGTGTGTGTTTGTCCTTAGGTTAGTTTACGTTAGTTTAAGTTGTTTGTAAGCTACGGACTGTTGACCATGCAGTTTTGTCCGATAGATTTACAAACATTTGAACATTTAAATTGTATCTTCTTTGCATTCCTAATGCCATTTTTAGTTATCTATTCCAGATTTAGGACGGTGGTCTTTGAATGATAACCATCCACAGTAGTCTAAGCCCCACCGAAAATGGACAGTGGTCTGTACGTCAACCACCTATATCTTCCTTTCACTTCCACTTTAAGTGAACATAAAATAATTCTGACTATATTACATGCATATATAAGTCAAATGGCATGCAATAAAAATATTTCCTTTCAAATTTCCAGAAAAAAAACTTTGTCCTATAAAGGGTTAACCTTTTTCGTCAAATTCGTTTCACTGCGATACCACTTTTTGCTGTCCCGTATTCCCTTCAAGCACAGGTAACTCACTGTGCAACGACCGTCTCACCCTAAAGCCCAACACAAGACTTTTAGAACTAAAGTCTCTCTGAGCAAAAGACAATCCAATGAACTGTATGTGCCTGTTCACAGCAAATCGAAAACCATGTAGGCTTCTGTCAAATTGGTTTCACTGCGAAACCATTTCTTACTGTGCCGTATCCACTTGATCAGTAGGTAACTCACTGTGAAACCACCGGGCAATATTTTACGACGCGATTCCATCCGTCTGCTTTCACTCATGACGTCAACATGTCGGAAAACCCGTGTACGGAATATTTTGATACTTCTGTATTGTATCATCATCATCATCATTATTAGAGACTGATTATGCCTTTCAGCGTTCCGTCTGGAGCATAGTATCTCTAATCAAATTCCTCCATAATCCCCTATTCAATGCTAATATTCATGCCTCGTCTGATGTTATGCCTTTTACTTCAAAATCATTCTGCACCGAATCTAAGTACTTTCTTCTTGTTCTACCTCGACTCCTCTTACCCTCCGCTGCCGAGCTCACGAGTCTCTTTGGTAACCTTGCTTCTCCCATGCGTGTAACATGATGGTACCATCTCAGTCTGTTCGCTCTAACTGCTTCATCTATGGTGCTCATTCCCAGTTTTTCTTTAATTTCTTCGTTATGGACACCCTCCTGCCATTGTTCCCATCTATTAGTACCTGTAATCATTCTTGCTACTTTCATATCGGTAACATCTACCTTATGAATAAGGCAACCTGTATCAACCCAACTTTTACTCTCATACAACAAAGTTGGTCGAAAGATAGAGCGGTTAGATCTTAGCTGAGCACTCACTGCATTAGCTTTGCTGCACCTCGAATCCAGTTCCTTCAGTATGTTGCCATCCTGTGGGAAAATACATCACAGATACTTGAAACTGACCACCTGCTCTAACTTTGTTCCTCCTATTTGGCATTCAGACTGTTTAAATCTCTTTCCCACAGACATTACTTTCGTTTTGGAGTTGCTGATATTCTATATTGTAGATAATAATTAATATGTAGTAACCCCGCATAAATTATAGATAACAGCATGTACCATCGATCACAGGTCTCGGCCGAAAAATTTGCGTCTTCGCGCTCACATGCGGAAAAAAACATAAAATAAAAAAAAAACGGTAACTTAACATCCTATGGGTACAGATCATTTTTTAAACAAAATATATCCTGTAATCCGTTCTGTTTGTAAACAATCTATCGCTCTTAGCTACCATATAATTACTCACGCCTTCTGCAAATACGTACGCACGTCAAAATTACGGAACTGAGATGACGTCATGGATCAAAGCTGACTGGTGGAGTCGCGTCCTATAAATGACCCAACCACCGTGTCACCCTAAAGCGCTAAAACACTTGTAGAATGGAAGTCTGTGAAGACAAAAGACAATCCAATAAACTGCATTCGCCTGTCCATAGCAAATTGAAACAATGTGACAATTATAATTTAAAAAAAAAGCTACACAGGACGAGATGGTCATGCAAAGTGACTAAACCTATCTTGAAAATGTAGGTGTTCTGTCCACCAATGGGTCTGCAAATTAAGCTGACCCACTTTCGTGTCAGACTTGTGAGCCGACCTGTATTGTAGGAGGTGCTCTCGACGATGAAGTACCTGTGCAGCTAGGTAGCACACTGGAACATTGCTGGATATGCTATTAAAGGAGCTGAAATAAATCAACTAGTTACGGGTATGGATGTTTGTGCCGTCTTTAGTATAAGCTAGTTCATAAGTAGTTTGAAAGTTTAGGGTCTGATGACCCCGTAGTTAAGTCCCATAAGCTATACAAACATTTGAAAATTTTGCCGATTATCGAGCTTTATTACTAGCCACGCCATAATACAAGACTGATAACTGACTTTGAAATTAATAATAATAATTTTAACACTGATACTGAAGCATGGTTCCTACAAGAGAGGTCCGGATTAGGTCCTCACGCCGACTAACGACAGCGGCACGCAGCCGACACCTCCTATAAACTTCGTACATTTTCGTAAGCATTCGTAAAAGTTCGTTAAAAAGCGTTGCCATTATTTATCTACTTGAGCACTGTTAAACAATATATGACGATCAATACTCACTTCTGTTGACCCCTAGTCCACTACTAAAGTCCGTTTTCCACTAAAACATTATTAAACAAAAAATTAATAAATTACAGATGTCAGGTTCGCGCCATCTTCTTTGTACTTCCGCGGCGTGGCGGCAACAACGGGCACTCTCACGGATATAGCGTCTTGAGCTTTCGCTAGCCCCACCTCCTCTGCTGCTGACGCCATATGGTGCGTCTCAGGCGTATGAACTATAACGGCTGTTACCGTCGGCGAGCTGCCCAGCCGTTCCGAACTCAAATGTGTGGTAGGATTGTGCCGAAAAACAAAATCTGCTAATAAATTCATGCAATAAAATAAAATAAAAATTCTATCTACCTATAGGAAGCCCTCATAAAGTGTGTGGCCGGATTGTGCCTAACTGATAAAAAAAGTGGTTTTGAATACAATGAAAAATAGAAAGAAGTGCATTAAAAATTTTAGTTTAAAATAAACGATAAATATGGAACAAAATGAAATATTAAGGTAAAAATAAATGTTAAAAATTGAAATTCCTTGGCATTGGTGAACTAGGGAGGGGGGGGGGGGGGCGGGTGCGTTCGGGGCGCACCGCCTCGGGCCTCTCGTCTTGGGGGGGGGGGGAGGGGGCGAGCCTCCAAATACCTCAAAACCACGTTTTCGTTTATTATATATATATATATACACTCCAGATCTCGGAAGCTATTTACCTGTTTTTCTTATCTTGTCCCGTTACTCTCGTTTTGGGGGAGGCCTCCAAATCTCAAAAAAGTTACTTTTTTTATAGTAATACATGTATTTGCAAGGGGACAGGGGCCCTCATTTTGTTCTGCCGCCAGCCTGGGCCACCGACAGCCAAATAATGTAATATTTAAATTGAATATATCGAAAGCAATAAGCACCATATACGTATGAACAGAAAATAACAATATTTGCCATAAGAATTCTGTGAGGAATAAGCCATGGGGTACTACAACCTGCAGAAACGAGAAGTCAGTATCATCTGGTTTTTTTTTTTTTTTTTTTTTTTTTTTTTTTTTTTTTTTTTTTTGCACTGTTTGACGAATCGGTTAAGAGTACGCTGCACGGAAGCGGGAAAGAGTACGCGCGCCTCCCTCTGTGTTTCTAACGGGGATATTTCGTTCAATCTGCGTGTCTTCGCAGCATAAGACTTAGCACTATCAGAAGTCAGCGAGAGAGCCGAATGTCCGGAAACTGAAGAAGACAAAAGAGCGTAACAGGATACCAATAGAAAATGTTGCTGTTGTGGATATGAAGTCGTCATAAGAACACCAGGAACGTGAAATAAATGAAAAAAGATCTGATGTACAGGCAGTTTTAAGCTTAGAACTATCCGAAATATATCCATTTCCGAAATATAATCGATCCAGAAAGAAGGAAAAGATGTCAAAAAATCCGAGATTTGGTCTGCATCTCCGTACAGAAATTCGTTACTAGAAAAACTGTTCAAGTCAGTCAAAACAAGAGGCGACAAAGTACAACTACAGAGAAAAACTGTGTATCTAAGCCTATTCTGGATTTATCTATCCCATGAACTTCAGGAACAATCAAAATCCAAGAATGAGTCTTAAGTGTTGAGCTGCTCAGGGTGTGGTCAAGTCTACAAGCAGCTTATCGTAGAAGACTAATAAAGTGTGGCAACTGCTCGAAATGGCGGCATGAAGAACGCATGGGTTACGGAGGACGTGAAATTTTTTTGTGATTTGTGTTAGTGCGTACTCTTCGACCATGTCTTGCGTGAATGGATGAACAAGCAATCCTTGGTTTCGCAAATGACTAAGATTGCCTACACCAGAAAATATGCCTCCGTGCAGGCATGCAGCCCATAGTGGTTAGCTTTTTCTAAAAATTTTCTTTTTAAATTTTTTCACTGCCGAAACCAGGTCAAATAAGACTGCTTGTTTATCCATTGACGTTGTAACGGTCGCTGACAAAGCTGCAGACTTTTATGTTTGTTAATATTTAAGTTTTGTGGTAAACAGCTGTAACTGATAAATGTGGTTAATAAATAAACAAGCAATAATTTGATATAACAAATGTTTAACTCTCTAATCTCCTAGATAGAAGCACTTAAATACTAAGTGCGTACTCTTTCCCGACTTTAACCTATAATGCTTTATATGGTCAAGAATTTGGGGGAAAAAAGAGATTTAAAGTTTTGGAGTGACGCAGTTTAAAAAAAAAAAAAAACAATTAAGTGTTACACATCTCCTAAACATTCACCTTTGTTTCACGAGGGGATCATCATAAGTGTTAAATAACGAATTTTGATGAATCTCAGATATTTTGTAGAGGGACATACCCTAAGTATGAAGATATCCGCTTTTTTTAAGCGACGGGCCTTGGTTATGGAGAAAATTGTATTGAAGTTCACTGCGCGATGCAGGACGCGTGACACTAGCCACTTCCCAACCAAGTGAGCGTGGCGGCAGCGGCCAGGCTGGATGTACTGTGTTCTGGTTTCCGTTTTCTTTCTTTCTTCTTTTTTATTTTAATCAGAATAGTCCGACAATTTTCCATTTTCTTTTGCAGAATATCAACAAAGAGCGTACATTGTGTAAAATTAGTAAGAAATATTCACTTTTTCCGTACTAATTTAATCTTACCCGCTATCGTTTGCATCGCTTGCTGTGCCAAAACAGAAATCCTGATGATATTTCTTGTAAAATCAAGCGAAACAAAATGGTTTACAGTAGCAAGCACTTTTCATAAAAGCTACTGTTTTTCTGGAGCACGGAGTTTTTAAGAGCGATACCAGGTAAAGTTCATTTACAGTAACAAAGAGTTCTCTTTCATGCGGTCCATACGGATTTCATCATCTCCGAAAAGGCAGGTTCCCTGAATTGATGCAAAATTAATGAGTGTGGCTTTACGCTGAATATCATCGGCATTTCTGTTGTGCCCTAGCGAGCGATGAAGGCGATAGCGAGTAAGATATTGTAACAACGACGTGAAACTTAAATTACTACGCCAAAATGAAATATTTCTAATTTCACCAAATGTACATTGTTTGCTGATTTTCGAGGCAAATGTCGGATTATTCTGATTAAGACAAAAAAAAAAAAAATGCCAAAACATTCAGAGGATCCGAACACGTTCGCTACAGCGAGATAGCTGTAGACTTTAATCACTGTGCCACGCTCACTTGTTATATATATATTGTGTGTGTGTATGTGGGTGAGTGGGTGTGTGGGTGAGTGGTGGGCGGGGGTTTGTGAAAAACAGAAATGTATCTCCTTTTGTGAGGATATCCACTGTAAGTAGGTGCTCTGTACATAAATGGTGACCACACCGATCACACGTGGGTAGATGTTAGCTGAATTGCTGTTACTTCACGCGAGTTCCGGGCACGTCTTCTCGAATAAATTGTGTTAATCCGTTACATTGGTCCATTATTGCGAGGGTGCATTCATATTAAAATTATCGTCTCATACCCGGCATCCCCAAGCTGCGGAGAGGAGCCAGAAAAACACTACCCAGAGGGTGTCAACCAACGCCCGGAAACATTTCATAGATCCCAGATGAAAAGGGGCTGGAACGACGCTAGGCGCAGCTGGGGCTGAGTGCGGAGTACTCTGCCAGTTGTTGACAGCTCCGACTTTTGGCGAGGGACGGACGCGGAGTCACACGACCGCATAGCCGGGAGACAATCTGCCAGCGCCGAGGTGCCGTTAGAACTTGACAGAAAGGTCTCCCCGAGTACACTCTTCAGCTCAAGGCATGCATGGCTCCACACGGACAGATATCCACCCAGAACAACTTGGATGCACATGCCGGGCCCGGCCACAAACGGCCCCTCAATCAAAATAACTCCACCCTGGCGATGCCATGTGTACAGCACTTGATCTTTATCCTACGGATGATAGGAAAATTATACAACACATCCCAGTGCTGCATAAATAAAATGGGTTGGAAGCGTTGTCAGGATGGAAGGCGGAGCGGTGAAAGCTTGTGGGCGCCCTAGGAAAGGGTGGCTGAATGGCAAATAAAAGATAGCATTCAAGTTAATATTTGGTATATTCTGAAATACGGGATACATGTCGGGACTCGCCCTGGGGTCGAATGCAATGAATGAATGCCAGTCTAAACGGAAAAGGTGAAGGTTACGGTAAAGGTTACGGTTCACACAGTTGGTGGCTGATACCGAACAGCCGCTAGGCGGGAGCGGACAGCATGCGGCCGTTCGCCCCGCACAGACGCCGAGCCTCTGGAGTGCGTCTGTTCTGTACGAGAACTCAAACTGAGAGAGCGAAGGAACTGATGCTCGCACCTCAGAGTCCTCCAGCAGTAGCACACGTGATCAAACGTGGGTGCCTGCTATTGGCTCCACGGTAGCATGGACACGTCAGTAGTTTCACCACGGACGCGAGAAGGGTGGCGTGATTTTAGAATCAGCATTCAATACTGGTTCTGGCCGGCTCTGTCCTGCAATATGGACAGCCTTGGTCACGTTGTTAAGGTGTATGTCGCGGCGGAAGAACACTTGTAAAACTTAGGAGAAGTTTTGAAATAAAATTTTTGAATTATTTCCCGAACCTATTTTAGACTGGCTGGTCATCCTGTACACATGCATCGTATCAAATCACTGATGAACCCCTCGCCGCTATTCTTGGGATTCATATTCCGAAAAAAATCTTAGCCCAGTAATGGGCCACGTTGACAGCATTTTTTCACGCGAGGCACAAATCTTCGTAATTGCATGTAGACGGACAATCAGAACAGTCGTCTGTGTCTGTACATATTCACAGGATACGTCAAGATTGTTCATGAATCCCAAATTATCTGGGTTTGACTTGACGGGAGCCACACCAGTTCTAATTCTGTTCAGCGACCTCCAGATTTTTCAATTCATGTACATTCCTGTTGGTGGTTCTTGCTGGAGACGGACATTTTTTGACGGTTCAATTTATTGTGTCTCTTTGCTGTCTGTTGTCCTAGGTGTCGCTGGCCGAGTAGAGAGAGAGACCGATACAGGGAAATAGGATGCACGCGTGTTCGGGTACAGAGTCTGAGCTGACCAGCCAGTGGGACAGCAGAAACTAGAAACACTAAGCTAGATTAGAAAAAGGTATGTATTTCGTAGAAATATTATAATACTTAACTTTTACAAGTTTCATGACTGCAGATTAGCGTAATGCTGAGACATAAGTTAAGTAGAAGCCTGCCTACTGAGGAGAGTCTGTTCTAGAGCTTGTCCTATTGTCAAGTGACCGATACAGTTCAGCGGTGGCCACGAGCGGGGTTGCAGCAGTGCGGTGAAAATAAGTGGCGCGCACTTCAGACTTGTGCGACACCACACAATTCTCACTGTGTTCAGAAATCTGCTTCCGGATTTAAGTCGACTGTCTGGAGATTCTGCTCCAAAAAGCGGATGTCTGTAATCGAAACTTTGTTTGAAGTTTTCAATATATTCAAGTTCACATCGTCGTGTTGTGGGTGTTTCAAAACCTGCTGATTTATGAAGTTTATTTAGGGCAGGGGGCAGGGATGTTGCCCTGTCCGCCTACTACAGCGGCAACACTCTCGACACGACGGCGTCGCGGGTTGCCGGGCACCTAGGCGAACACTCCGCGGGCCCATACGAGTTCGTAGGCGGCGCTAGCAGCTCGTCCAGGGGGCGCAGAAAAAAGGTACCTACTCCCGTTCGCCGTACGCCGAGTGGGGCAGGCAGATATCTTTCCGCGTGCGTACTTAAGAACGCGTACAGCCTAACCACGGCATCCGGACGCCAGCCAAGGGACGTGCTACGCCTCCGGCCTTCGACGTCGCCGCCGTCGCTGCTCAGCCGCCCAGCCGCGCCGCCAAGGACGACATCGCGTTCCGCAGCACCGCCGCCGACTATGGGGACGTACGAACTGTAGGTCGCCTCACTTAACTCCGAGATTGGTGATCTTGAATTGTTAAAGTATTGGAACTTTTATTTTGTGTTTATTTTTGTTCTGGTGTAACATTATCATACAGTCAGAAGAGTACTGACTTTCTTTGTTGTATTCTAATAAATACACACGAGTGACATCCTTACAGCAGATACTTCAAAAGGTGTGTTTCATGGAGTCTGTAATCTACATCTACATCTACATCTACATCTACATCTACGCAATCCACCATAAGGTGCGCGGTGGAGAGTACGCTGTACCACTACTAGGCATTTCCTTTCCTATTCCACTCCCAAACAGAACGAGGAAAAAAAAAGCCTTTATGCCTCCGTACGAGCCCTAATTTCTCTTATCTTGTCTTTGTGATCACAACGCGAAATGTAAGTAAGCGGCAGCAAGATCGTACAACACTCAGCTTGAAATTCCGGTCCTCTAAATTTCCTCAACAGAAATTCCCGAAAAGAACATCGTCTTTCCTCAAGCGATCCCCAATTATGTTGCCGGAGCATTTCCGTGACACTCGTGCATTGGGCGAACCAACCAGTAACAAACCTAGCTGCTCGCCTCTGAAACTGCTTCTATGTCTTCCTTTGAACTGATCTGCTGCGGGTCCCAAACACTTGGGCTATACGACGTGGTCGTACAAGCGTTTTATACGCGGTGTCCTTTACAGATGAAGTACATCTTTCCAAAATTCTCCCAATAAAACGAAGTCGGCTGTCCGCCTTACTCACAACTGTCCTTACATGTTCGTTCCATTTCATATCGCTCTGCAATGTTACGCCTAGATATTTGAATGACGCGGCAGCATCAATAAACTCACTACTAATGTTGTATTCGAACATTATGGGTTTTTCCTACTCATGCGCATCACCTTACATTTTTCTACATTGAGAGCTAGCTGACATTCTTCGCACTAACTAGAAATTTTGTCTAAGTCATCCTGTATGCTATTACAGTCAGTTACAGACGACACCCTCCCATACACCACAGCATCATCAGCAAACAGCCGCAAATTACAACTTACTCTGTACATCAGATTATTTATATAGATAGAAAATAATAGCGGTCCTATCACACTCCCCTGGGGCACGCCTGACGATACACTCGTCTCTGATGAACACTCGCCGTCGAGAACAACGTACTGCGTTCTATTACTTAGGAAGTCTTCCAGCCAGTCACAAATCTGTGAACCTATTCCATAAGCTCGTATCTTCGTTAGCAGTCTGCAGTGTGGCACCCGTCGAACGCCTTTTTGAAGTCGAGACAAACACAATCCGTCTGTTGCCCTTCGTCCATGGCTCGCAAGATGTCATGTGAGAAAAGGGCAAGCTGAGTTTCACATGGACAATGTTTCCTAAACCCGTGCTGATTCATAGAAAGAAGGTTTTCCGTTTCAAGAAATAATTCTGCTGGTATCGTTTAGAGCAGTGTCGATGTTTAGCATGGATTGATCTGCACCAGACAGGGGCTGAAAATTCTCCATTGGAAAAACAGAGGGCTTGTACTGTAGTTCTTAAGGTTTTTGGGCTTGCTTCCCATTTGCTCCCACATAATTTCTCCAGGAGGACATTTCTTGTCGTAACTTTCTGCCTGGCCTTGTGACAGTGATATTTGTAAATTAGAGATGCGGGAAAGATAGCGCCCAGGTACTTTGGATGGCTTTCATGTTGTAGAAGTTTACCCTCCCACACAACAGCTGTGTTCTTGCTTTCTTAGTGCTACCTTACACTAAAGATGGCAAAAACATCCATGCCGGAGGGGGGATTCTAACCTCCGACGGGGAGCGGCCTCGCGCATCGGAGCATAACGCCTCAATGCGCTTGGCCGCTTGGCTTTCCTATCTCCAAAAATGTTTGTATAGTGTATGGGACTTAACTACGGGGTCATCAGTCCCTAAACTTACGAACTACTTATGAACTAACTAAGACTAAAATATCCATCCAATAAGACACAAAAAAACAATGCCCGAGGGGGGATTAGAACCCCGACAGTAGTGGCCGTGCAGACCGTGACTAACGCGCCTCAGTCCCCTCGGCCACCGTGGCCGGCTTTCCTGGCTCCTCTATCTGCTTTTCTTTCCGTGAGGAATAACATAGAAGCTGCGATTTTGTATTGTATACTCTACCACCTTTGTCGGCTGGTAGTCCTTGGCAGACTCATATATTTTGGAGAAACGTTTTCTCTGATTAACAAGTATAATAGGCGGCAGACAAATCTACAAAACCCACTTTTCAATAAAGACTTCAATTGTACACACAGTGTTGCCTGGTACCGTTTTATTTGAACACTTCTCGTAAGCAGTAGTCAGCCGATGACTTATCACGCGTTGTAGCTTTGCACCCCCTCTTGCCCTAAGCAGAGCACTGTGCGCGTGCAGGCGCCTGGAGAGTGTGACGCCACTAGGGCCTGCTGCCGCGGCCCTACCGTTGCGCTGCGCTGCGGGCTGGTCTAACTCGCAGTTACGAGAAACAGCGCAGCAAGGATGCGCGCTGCAATTTATGTTCATTAAAATATAACGCGCATAATAAAAGGCTCGCAGCCAGCGGTAATTTACGCAGCTAATTACTAATATGCGTAACCCGGGCCCTCAGACGTATTTCATTAGGCGCCCTACTTGGCAGCGACGCGGGTTATCTGTTACGTCGCCCCAGCACCGCACCCTCGTCGCGATGTCGTATCGCTCGGTGTGTTTTTAACTTCGCTTCGTATTATAAACTATTACTCGCGGCTACGTCCGCGTATCAGGAAAACGTAATGAACTTCGCCGGCGACCACAACAGGCGGCTCTGGCGCGCCTGTGACGTCATAGCGGAAGCCAACGTTTTAATGACTACATATTCATCCTCTTATTAGAAGTCAAATTTGACGCCACTTCGGCGACTTTCGCATCAAAGTTGTAGATTGCCTTGCGGCACAAAAGTAGGCACACAGAAATTCGAGTACGGATCTCCCTGGTCGAGAATCAGCAAACCCGTTCACAAAATTACAAACTCATGATTGTTGTAATTGTGGTTAGAGGCTTTTCCTAATTTTTATTATCGCAAAGACAGTATAACTGGATGAAACATTATTGGCAACAGGTACAGCAATGTTTTAGCTATTTCTCGATATATTCACGCAAACAATGTGGCACCTATCACGGGATCAACAGAAGTGTTCACTTGTGAATGCGGCCAGTATGTACCAGTCGTTTACAGATCTCCGTCGGTTGATAGGAATTTCTGCAAAGTGCAATTTGGAACAAGACTCGTGGAATGCATATTGCAGACTTTGTGCTATTCCGGGACTATGATCGTTATCATTCGTCTCAGCGCACAGCGAATGTATTGGAGGACATCGATTGGAAGCCATTTGATTATCCTGCGTACAAATGGACCAAACTAACTTAATCTAAGGACAACACACACACACACACACACACACACATTTTTGTCTCTGCGTTTTCGTTTCAGTTTGTAAGTTTATACTGTGCTCTCGTGCATATTAAGATTCAAATTCGACTTTAACAAAAATGTGTAGTCTTCCTTTTAGCACATCGCGACAGTAGTTTGTTTTGTTTTCTCGGTTCTGTAATCACGAATAGGGACCGTGATTGCAGTGTGCGTATGCAGTCTGAGTTGATGACTCGTCCCTCCCGGCTTCAGGCTGTGTTAACCTCCGTTGCAAAGCTGGAGGCTGCGTCGTTGTTGTTGACCGGTTGCGGAGAGCAGATGCAGTATATGGATTAACATTCATTATAGCAACAGGATTCCACGTATTACATGTAATTGTTGCTTCTACACTTCTATTTACGTGTCTAATACGACATTTTCCACCTGTCGGACAGCGGCAGCGACATGACCAAATAGTGTCTGCAGTGTGGCAGACTCCCCAGCCGTGGATGTGTGGGAGGTCACTCCAGTGCGTGGGAGGCAGCGCAAGATATTCTGGGGGACCGATCCTGAGGCCTCCACGGTACGTCTTGCAAACAGGTTTGAGACATCTGTTCAGGACAACGTTTTTGAGCCGAATGATGTCACTCATCCTGAATTCACCACGTAGCCAGCTAGATCCGGCTTTCACAGAGAATAGGTTTGCTCGTAGTTGAGAGCTCCAACTGTAGGCGGGTAGTGGAGCCCCTTACAGAAATGGCTTCAAAGAGGGGAAGAAGGCCAACGTGTACTCCTTGTGTATACAGGGTGGAATCATTTCAGATGTAGAATGGATCGTTCTGGATGTCATGAAGGGTGAAAGACGACCGCCTGTCGTCTTCTATATTTTTTTGTATATTTCAGTAAAGTTATAATTTATTTAATGTCGCTAGATTATCATTTTGTTAAAACTTGAACCCCACTTTTTTCAGGGCTTGAGGAATAGCATTTTTATTTCATGTGTTAAAATATTAGTTAATATTGCTTGGTTTTTCTTATTTTGTTATGTTAATAATTTATTATTATATTAATTATTGTGGTATAAGTACGGCTTCTCTGCTATTCCACTGTCCCTGTGAGAATGTGCAATTGTTTTAAGTGGATGCGAGAATCTATGGCTGTTGGATGTGGGGAGTTATAGTTCTCTTTGCATCGTTCTCTCTGGCTCACAGTCGATAGCTGCTCGTGCTACCAAAGAGGTTTCTACACCATTCGGTTACAGTATAGTTAGCGAGCCATTCCCTCCAGCACGAGTATTGCTGTACGTCCCCATCTCCGCTGTTTTCTTGGATTTTCCGGCTTCCGGTGGTTTCCCGAGTCTTCCCGCGCCCCGGTGGCCGCTAGACTGTTCATTATTAAAGCGTCATTACTTCTCAAGGAAGAACATTTTAAGAAATTTACTATGAAGAAACCGACATGACCTAATCCTCCAGAAAACTGAAGCATAATACAGACATCTAGACAACTGGCAATATAATGGAGAGAGACTACGCCACTGCTCCCAGTCTAAATATTTAAATCTAGGAAGAACTTTATCCAATGGACCGTACCACTAGAAGATCGACCTGAGACTCGCCGCCTATCTTTAAGGAAGGATTCTCTAGAAATATGAATCTACAACCAAAAAAGGATCTCACACAAGGGCAACAACTACGATACAGTACATGGAGAAAACCAAATTGATTGAGAACAAGAGTCACAAAATGCAAAGCTAACATGGTTAAGAAGGATAATTCTTAATGAATGCGGGAAAACGCTGTGGCCAAGGAATGGAAGTTAATTGCACAACTGAATATATATTTTTATGCAATGGCGAGGCCATTGAAACTGGAAGAAGAGAGTTTAGATATTGTCACCCGGACACGGAAGCCTCTGGAAAATCTCCCGTATCCTCAGGTTTCCTAAACCAAACAAGCCTCCCTCAGACACCTCTTCGTACTGTCCCATCGCTTCCACTCCAGTGTTCCTGCCGTATCTATCACCATCTCAACCAACATCACCTACTCCTCGATACCCAGTATCTGTTTGGCCCAAATCCTGCGCCTCACCTACCTCCTCTCCCTAAAGCTGAACTGCCTCTGTTCCGTTATTTTCGTGTCTCTCGAACTCGAACGCGCCTATTACCGGATGTGGCATTCTGATAAAACTTCTCGTTTGTTTTTCTCCTCCCCTGTCCTCCTCTTCTCCCACAGGTGCTCCGCCTCACACACCATTGCATCCCGTAGCGTGTGTTCCAGTGCATCGCCATTCTGTGCTGATAATGTGTCCAGTACTTAGACTAGTGTTTTTATGCATGCTATTTTATCAAATACTGCGAAAATCCAGCCTGCAGATGACACTTCGGTAATTTACCCGTACTGGGTTTTTAAAGCTGTGCATCATTTTCATCAGCGTTGATGGTACAGTCACCATCAATTTTACCATCACGTTTACTATCAATTGTCTGTATGTATGTTAATCTTCTTTGTTTTGTGTTTGTGTAAATACCTCAATTTATGAGTTATTTTTTAAACTTTATCTCTAGAATGAAGAACGAAATATTAGACCGCCGCAAGCCCGCCTGCACTCTGTACAATATAAAAAAAACTTTGAAATAGGCAACAATATGGGCAAAAGGAAGACTTACGCTCAACCTATAAACGTAGTGCTAGGTTTCAGTTTTGGATTACCTGCGAAAGTAAATGTTGACATGTCCTGATTTCAGAAAGGGATTCAACTAGTAAATCCAATTTAGTTGCACGACCGGGCGACAAAGTACACGTAGAAACGAATCATAGAGCAATGAATGCCAAGGTTTTATGCGAAACGGTTTGCAAATGTAGTACCACAGGGAACATTGGAAATTTTGTTGGAAGCTGAAAGCGTTATACATCCATTTAGAATCGTGTCTTGTATGTCTTATATTTTACTTTACTGTCTACGTAGGTGAATATGTCTCCAAACACTGTAGGACATTTTACAAAGCCGGCCGCTGTGGCCCAGCGTACTGCGGCGCGTCAGTCACAGTCTGCACAGTCACTACGGTCGGGGGTTCGAATCCCCCCCTCTGGCATGGATATTTGTGCCATCCTTAGTAGTAGCTAGTTTGTAAGTTTAGGAGCTGATGATCCCCATAGTTAAGTCCCATAAGCTCTACAAACATTTGAACATTTTACAAAGCATTATTTCTGATTTCGCTTAAAGAATTATTGTTTTACATCGAAGGTCAACATGTCATGTTCAATATTTATTCCTTTAAAGGCACCATTAAGGGCATTCAAATTATTGTGGTTGCTTATTGGAAAATAGAGGGAATATAAAACAACAAATGTATATTAATGTATGGATTGTACGTAGCTGTGAGTTCAGGAGATGGTAAAATTCAGGGTAATGGGATTAGGAGATTTGGGAAAAAATGCAGAACCGACTTAACTGAATGGGTAAAACTGTATGTTGAGAGAACGTGAATAAAAACTGAACGTAATGAGGAGTAAAAAAAAAAAAAAATTCTTTTACCGATAAAATTAACTTTCAGATACAAGACTACAAAGTAGACAAAATGAAAAATTCCCTTAGATTCAAGGAAAATAAATAAAAATTTGATGAAGCACGGAGGACATAGAGACTGATGCATTGCTGCTCACAAATGTATTACAAAATATGCATTAGTTTGAGATAGGTATTTCTTTGGCTATATCTGCTGGTAAGTATTTGATGGAAATGCACACGGTTTTGGAGAAACCCGAAACGGAGATAATATAAACGCCTGGTATGCACTGCTACAGAAAGTCGAAGAAAAGTAGGTATGCTTGTATTCAATAACTCATCTGAGAATAAGCGGAGAAAGAAACATGGGACAGTCAATGAAGAAGAGAGTTAGGACTATTAAGACTTCTAAGCAGTTATGTGTGGAGTGTATAAACCCTCATCCATAAAAACAAGTAAGCAGAGTTTCTGGGTGCAAGTGCTACTTCCACGAGGTTTTCACAGTAGCAAAACTTGTGGTGGACCGCAACACAGCAATCAGCCTGATGAATTAGAAAAGATGGGTAAACAGTGCTGTATACCTGTTGGTGACAAATTTGTTGGCTCATTTCGTAAGAACGAATCACACCACCATGTTGTTAACGGTTTTCTGTGTATATAAACCTGGTCAATCACATTTGACGGAGAATAGTACGTTATAAGACGTAATGGTGACAGGAACATACTACAGAAATTTGCACTTTTACTACCAATGTCAAATAATTCTAAAAATAAATGTGACCAATGGGAAGTGTAAAACGCTTTCACTTGACGTATAAATTGCGGCCACGTTATCGGCCTGTCCATATTTACGGACGATCCGGCGGCCATTAGGCGAAAATTAGACTGTAGTTTACTGTTGGTAACAAGTGCCAGCGGCCACAATTAACGGTCGCTACAAAACAATGAGGTGGCCGTGATTTCGCTAATGCGGCTCCGATTGGCGGTGATTGTGACGTGTCGGCCCGCCGGCGTGTGAAACGAGGCCCGCGGACGCCGGCCACGAGGGGGTGGGGAGAGGTAGGGGGAGGGCAGGGGGGCTGCAGCCGGCAGGAGGGGGAGGGGGCGGGGGCGGGGGCGTGCGCTCGATAGAGCAGCCGCCAAGCGTAGCCCAAGCCACTCCCGTGCAGTCTGCGGCCCAAGCCCTGCCAGAGGTAGCGCCGGCAACCCGCAACGCATTTCTTGTCGTAGCTAGCTGTACCAAGTGGATTGGCGAAGTTCCGATATTATCATCTAATATATAAAACAGAGTGTCCGTATGTTTGTACGTGTTACATACAAATCTAGAGTTTCGTACCAATATTTATGAAATTTTGTACACGTAAGCTTCAATCCATGAGGACGGTCGCCGTAAGTGTAAAAATCATATACGATATATAGTTCACGAAATATGACGTCATAAACAATGAGATGCGCGAAAAACTGCTGCATTTTGCGACAATGCTGCTCATTTTCTCCTAAACCATTGGACCGATTTCAACCAAATTTGGTACACATATTCGTTACCGCAAGGTAACAATTGCTGCATGGTTAAGAATCACACACGGTACATGGTTCAAAAGATATTACGTCATAACCAATAGAAATCGCAAAAAATGCCATATAATGCGGCGAGACTTTCGAAATACACTGTATGAGAATGATGAGAATGACAGTACTTAGCGACTTACAACAAACTTTAAACATAATTTCAAACCTTTATTAAACTTTTTCTCGCTGGAACCATTGTAAAATGATGAAAGGAAAGAAGTTTCTCGCTTACTACTTTTCCGCGGTTTATGGAGTAAAACTACGGCTCTCGGTATGACGTTACAGTTTATAATTTGAACACTACAAATTGTAGCAGCAGGAAATATTACAGACAGTATACACATATATAGTTGAATGTAGCTTCTAAATTGTATCATATTCCGACACGTAGTTCAAGAGATATGCGCGCATACACAATAACGTTCCGCTGTTCATAGACTAAAACTACGGCTTTCGGTACGACGTTACAGTGTATAATTTCTACACTACAAATTTTAGCCGCAGGAAATTTTACAGAGAATATACACGCATATAGTTTATTGTACCTGCTAAATTGTATCACAGTTCGACATGTGGTTCGTGAGATATGAGCACGTAAGCAGCAACGTTCATGGAAAACCGTCCATCACGCACCACGTTTTCATCTATTACTTCTTTACTACTAATTGTATTCCCAAGAGATAATACAGACATACAGCCGTTATACATATGCATATATACCTGAAAAATGGCATGAAAAAATAAGTAAGTAAATACCCGGGCAACGCCGGGTTATCAGCTACTTGTACCCTATATAGGGTGAAGCACCTAAAACTTATACAACACATTTTTCCGAAATGCAAAGTACTCTTGATATGCGACTTTCACAGGATGGATTGGTAGTCAGGAGCTCATATTGCTAGCCAATAAACATATTCCAACAATACATATAAATTGAACACTATGTGTCTGGACACCTGGCTGAAAAATGAATTGGTGGCCCCCTCCATCTGTAATGCAGGAATTCGGTATGGTGTCGGCCTAACCTTAGCCTTGATGACAGCTTCCACTCTCGCAGGCATATGTTCAATCAGATGCTGGAAGATTTCGAGGGGAATGTCAGCCCATTCTCCATGGAGTGCTGCACATAGCTGAAGTATTGATGTAGGTCCGTGAGGCCTGGCACGAAGTCGGCGTTCCAAAACATCCCAAAGGTCTGTCTTTGTAGGGCAGGCCATAACAGAGATATTATTGTCGTGTAACCGCCACAGGCCGTGCATTATTAACAGGTGCTCAAGCATGATGAACGTTGCAGCCGCCATCCCCGAATAGCTCGATAGCAGTTGGAAGCAAGAAGGTGCTTAAAACATCAATGTACGCCTGTGTTATAATCTTTCTCTCTCTTTCTCTTCAGCCATGTTCCCGCACCTGCATGGTCGGCTTTGTTAATCGGATTTGGCTTATTAATAGTTAGGGGGGTTGGTGCCCTTCCCACCGTCACCCCATTCCCGGGAGGAAATTTGTATCCCATATGTCTGCTTATAGTGGCATATGTGTGAAACGAAATGTTTGCGAATCGTGTAGCTGAGGCGGGACTTGAGGACCAGCCCGGTATTCACCTAGGGGAAAGCGGCCTAAAAACCACACCCAGGCTGGCCGGCACTCCGCCGGGCGGATTCGAACCGGGGCTGGTAGCCTCCCCGTCTTGTAAAGCGTTGCATTAAGCCACACGACGAACAGAGCGGGTACACCTGTGTTCTAATAGTTCCATGCAAAACACGACCACACCATAACACAACCGCATCGTAATTGGAACTACACATGCTGACAGATAACGTTCACAGGGAATTCGCCATCGGATCGCCATATTGTGTACCGTGATTCGTCACTCCACACAGTTTTTCCACTGTTCAGGAGTCCAATGTTAATGCTCCTTAAACTAAGCCAGGCGTGGTTCGGTGTTGTGTGATGTGCAGCTTATGGGCAACCTTTCGACCATGAAATCTACGTTTTCTGACATTCCGTCTAACTTTCATAGTATCTGGAGTGATCCTGATTCAGTCTGGAATTCTTGTCTGATGTTATGGATAGATGCCTGCCTATTAACCTTACGACCCCCTTCAACTGTCTCTGTAGTCAACAGACGCTTTTGTGCTGTACGTGTCCCTTTAGGTTTCCATTCCACTATCACATCTGAAACATTGGATCTAGGGATATTTAGGAGTGTTACAATCTCGCGTACAGACTTCTGACACAAGTCACACCCAGTCACCACGTTCGAAGTCCGTGATTTGCGGTTTGCGCCCCATTCTGCTTCCTCACGATGTCTAAGGTCACTGATATGGAGTACGTAGCAGTAGGTGGCAGCAGAATGCACCTATTACGAAAAACATATGCTTTGGGGGTATTCGGATGTTTTTCATCACGTACTGTATTTTCAGTGCAAACATACACTGTTTTGAATAGAACAATGACAATCGACATTAACAAACTAAAGGTTGGGTCAATTAGAATGTCTAAACTGTGGGGTGCAGCTAGGCGTGTTCGCAGCCACTGGCGCCAGTTTTGTCTTCGCTATCGGTAGTGGTTTCCGTGTTATCGTTTGTGTGTGTACGCTCGGTACTGCGTGGACTTGGGAGGTAGGGAGTTGCTTAGCGGACACATGGTGGAGAGGAGGAGTGGTGCACAGCGACGGGCAGTTGGCAGTTAGTTTCGTTGTCGTTAGCGCTGTCCTGGTGGTATGATCCTGGTTTCCAGCCGAACGACCGTTATGACGATGGAAAGGCCATCAGTGAGCACACGGGTTGAGAAAGCAGTTACTGCGAACCCTGGATCGAGATGGTTTCCTTCGTCCGTTCCTCCGACAGATCTCAAAGTTCATTGTCTCTTCCTGTTGGGGTTATTGCCTGTATATTAATTTGCGCAGATTTTGTTTGTTTAGCAGCTTGAAATGCACTTGCTGGAGCTTGACGATCGTGAATTTTTTCTCCCTTTGCCAGTGGCTAATTTAGCGCCTGCTACTCTGGTTGTTACTGCTTATCTCTCTTCCCGCATGTGACAACCCTCATTCTGGAAATGTACTCCTGTTTTAAAGGAATACGTGAGCAAGAAGGCGGGAGTGGCAACATGAGCATTAACGGCGCAGACTGTTAAGCAATTTGTTGGTATGTCAGTCATGTATGTACTGAGTTACAGACGGTGCCCAGAGACGTACAGTGGCTGTGACGAGGTTTGAAGGATATTTCATCAAGCTAGCAGCTGGTTGCTTAAAGGAGGCGTCGGCTTGGTTCGTGTACCTGAAGAATAATTCTCTCCATTATTTATGTGGTTCTACTGTCTCATGACGAGACTGTTAAAAGCTTCTCCTGCGTTAGATGTGTCATTAGACGGCACTGTAACTAAATAGCATGGAAGCTGGGCTTCTGGTTGTTGCTGTTGTTTAGCTTCCAGTTTAACTGACCCGGTTGTTAAATTTGAGATTTGCGCAAAAGTTTCTGTAATTAATCATTTTTCATTCAAGGTACCTTGTTTTGTGGTCATTATGATTTTAAATTTTAGTTTAGAGTATTGAATGCAGTGTATTCTGACTTGTGGAATCCTATTCTCGTTCCGTGCCACTGTGTTCGCAGGTAACGTCTGGCGAGAGGAGTGCGTGGATCCGTGGATTGGAGACACGTACGTTCGCTGGCGCTTTCGACAGCATTCTTGATAGCGGTCGGGGCGTAGGTCGTCCTCAACAGAACACGTCATGGTGTGCTCGCTCTTAAGATCTTAGTTAAGCATTTCTTGACGTAGTTCTGCGTGGCAGAATGCTGTGAAGTCAAAGGTCCCTCTACCTGTAACCTACATGAAATATTAAGTCTGTCTTGCTTTGGTGTTAAGTTCATTTTAGTCATGTGTACCTTTTAATTTTAAAATTTCTCCTGTGTAACGCTCTGTGATTAACATTGTTAATTTGTAGCTTAGGGTAAATATTTCTTAATTTTCATGTTGAAATTGGTTGCATGGTGATGTTTTCTTTAAAATCAGTGTACTTGTAATTTTAATTTTCTCCCCCAAGAGACAAATGTTTTGTAGCTTTCCTTAAATTTGCCAATGTATAATGTTGAAATAATGAAAAACCTCATATGACGTAACATTATGAATCTATGCAACAGGATTGAAGGAATGTTAGCCGTTTATAAATTTTATGATGTTTGTTAATAAATACCTTACATTTTTAAACCAACCAAGAACTTCTACTGTTGGACTTCCCTTCCATGTGGTTTTCCTTAAGTAAATCCCGATCCTTTAGGGAGGGTTACAATGTCATTGGTGTTTGTTGTACGAATATGGTGCCGTTCGTTAACTATCGAATTGTGAAAAGTTTCCAATCCGACATATTTTCCTCACGGGTCCTGCGTTGTTGATAGCTCCGATGTTATTATTTTGATTACATAGTTGCCACTTACTAGTCATTTTCTGACTGTCCAAGCTGTAGTTTGTGAGTGGACTATGAGTTTCCCATTGTAGTAAAGGCCAACTTGCTCATGACGTATGGAGGGTGTAGGAAGAGTACATCCCATGTTTATCTCACACAGTTGTTGCTCTACGCCGATCAGTAAATACAAGACAGAAATAGAATTTGCATTTTACTCACACCTCCATTACTCTTGTACTAAATTCACTTCCACTTTGAATAAGTAAAGAATTAAAAAAGCTTTGTACTGATTCACGCACTTTCGTTTCTAACTTGAAGACTTTCCTCAAGCCTCACTCTTTCTGATCTGTCGATTAATTCCTATGAAATATCTAACTTCTGTGCTACGTTGTTAAGAAGCCGTGCGGTCTGAAGCGCCGTGCTACGGAGTGAATGTCTGCTCCCAGTCGGAGGTTAGAATCCTCCCTCGGCCATGGGAGTGTGTGTCGTCCTTAGCATAAGTTAGTTTAAGAGTTCGTACGTCTAGGGATCGATGACCACTGCAGTTTGGTCCCGAAAATTTACTAACCTTTGAACATTTGATTCACGTATACTCATCCTGTTGTGTGCATTATACTGCTATACGTTTCATTATATCTATTACTACTGAAACACAATGGTGCTGTGAAGCGAGAGTGGGTGAATAACTTATAGGCTACACATTCACAATTATCTATGTAACCAGTCAGATGAATTTCATGAATATTACTCTAGTGTGCTGCTCCGCAGCTAAACTTTAATTTAAATGCATTGTAATTAAATAAAACCACCAGAGATGAGTTCATTAAACTTTTTTCTTGCTTTGCACATTTTCGGAAGGATCCTATTAACAATGAGTTAACAATGAATTAATCTAAATAAAATACATGAAAAAGTAACATTAATTACGCAATAGGTTGTTAAATAATATTTATTAATTACATGCTGTTATAATATACATTTGTGTCAGAGCTAAGGAGCTACATTATTAAAAAGAATATTATACGCCTTTGTATTTTATCATTGCTCTAAATAGATTTTTATGTTAAGAAAAATTATGTCTGAATCATCTAGGACCGACAATAACTTCGTCAAAGTTTTCAACATACTTTTTATGTTCCGCTTGTTCGTTAAATATTTTATCTGGAAATTTTGCTAAATGTATGTAAGGAAGGAGTTTAAACTTGTAACATGGTCTCGAGGAGGTTAGAATAAAGGGAGATGGCATTATCTATGCCAAGTACATACGTCAGTTGAAGCCAACCGCCATCTTGGTCAGGTTTGGCATGCTGTTTCTCCGATAAAACTATGCGTTAAGTCGACACTCTTACTGTTAATGCATTGAACTAACAGTCACTGGAAAGTATGTATTTTTAAACAATATACTTTCTGCAATAAAAAGTAATAAATACTCATCATAATATATTTAAAACTTAATTTTTATCGTCTAATTTGCACTCTTTTAACACATTGTACATCACGGTAAAACCGTCAGATGTTTTATTCCTGTTTTAAGTGACATAAAACATTAGTTCTAAAATACGAACACGTCTCCGAAACTTGGCAAATATGACGGAAGGAGGCTTCACTTTTTCAGCGTAAGCCGGCCGCGGTGGCCGAGGAGACTGAGGCGCTTCAGTCACGGTCTGCACGGCCACTACGGTCGGGGGTTCGAATCCCCCCTCGGGCATGGATATTTGTGCCGTCCTAGTTCGTAAGTAGTTCATAAGTAGTTGGTAAGTTTAGGGACTGATGACCCCGTAGTTAAGCTATACAAACATTTGAACTTTTTTTTTCAGCGTAAGGGCGTCTCCCTCCTTGCGTGGACTGTTGAGGCCTTTTTATTTATATTTGTATGGATTTGAGTATTGAAATGATTTATACGGTGTACATGAGTCCTCAGGACTCGAAAATACACTGATGATGTTCACTCATTTGAACGAAATCTATATGTGATTTTCAAAATTAATATTTCATATCACACCACAAAGCTGAAACTTTATTAATTTTTATAGTAAAAATGTAATAAAAGTAGCTCTGGTGGTTATTGAATTGCAATGAATTTCAGTCACATTTACATTAAATGGCAGCTAAAGGCTCATTTCATACATAAATATGGACTCAAACCTATTCACATTTTGAGCTTCTTTCATATCCTCAATAACAGATCTACACTTCATAACGCACCTTCCAAACCATTTAAAACATTCAAAGGAGAAAAGGTGTACAATAATTAAACTAAAATGAGTTGGTAACTCAATAATCATCTAATCAGTCAACAGGTAAGTTATATACCACCTTTGAAAATGGAATCATCCAATATGGGCCAAGGATTTTATGCACACATATTTACAACGCAGTGGATGAACAATAATATACTAAAACAAGCTCACATTTTATTTAGGTTTCATCCGGTGAGTGGACACAGTTTAACAAATCAGTCATCAATCGAGAAGACAGTTCAAGACAAAGTTCTTTCAGCAACACAGTAAACAAAGCTTAGGAAATCCAGGGTCAGTAAAGATGCAGTTATACACACTTAATGTAGAAGACTATCTCAATTCAGTAACTTAGTGCATATTATTTCCTGAATCACTCAAGAACAGTTGTAGGTAACTTAAAATAAACAAGAATATGTGTAGGTAGCTTAAAATAAACAATAATATGTGTAAGAGTGATCATTATATATCCATAAATTCTATACAAATTTCAGTAATTATGAACACCCCGCACATATATTTATGATTAGTGAAGGGAGCAATTATTTGTATCCCTTACGATAAATCCATGTTCTCATAAAATGTTTGAATCATTCCACAGCAGTTATATATCTTCCCCAGGGACATTTTTCTAAGTTCCGCCAAATAAGTATACACACCCAAAAGGCCCTTATTTACCTTCTCAATTTTTTCCAGTGTCTAGTTCAGTAACAAATTGACAGAGCTTACTAATTTTATATTCAAGCGAGGAACAGTTATATGGCTTTAGGAAGTATTCAGACAATCTGTAAGCATCAGTAACTGACACATAATAATCTTACGATCATTAAACTCAGTACCCGTTTACCCTCTTCAAAAAGAGCATTGAACAGATAATAGTAGATCAATTACATCTGAAGGTTTCCTAGGTATCTTGAGAAGACCACCATAGCCTTGGACGGAGACTTACAATTGGGCACTTGGTGGCGAAGAGTTCTCAACCGAGCGAAGAGGAGATAACTAGGAATATTTCCAGAGTTCAGGCGGTTTGTAACATACATCTCATGTCTCAGTTACTCACACTGCACGCCTGGACAGCACCCTCTCTCTTTCCAAAGTCCACTATGCCGTGACACGTATCTTAGGGATCTGAAAAATAACATCTGTTGATGTCAGATACAGTTAATGATAAAAGAATAATATTGCCTTTGCGCAAAACAGAACCTAATTACACAGTAATAAATATAGCAGTTCTTCATGAAGCTGATGATGCAAGTATTTTAGGCAGCCTTGTGGTACTTATCACGTTGTTTGCAGTTATAGGTGCACCATGTGAGCTGCTGCCTATACGACGCTTTGACGCACATCACGTTAGACATTAGACTTTCTAAATACGAAAGGCTTCCTTCGGCGAAAACATTCTCACTTTTAATCTTCCGAGAATTTCAAGGAATTGAAGTGTAGGCAATAACAAGGTGGACATTGGGATACAACTCGTAAGGCATTTCTATTACACAGGGACACGTACCGCAATTCAACTTGAAAACGCCGTTTTCGCTATAGCAATTTCCCTAAGGATTTATTTTAATCACCGCCTACTGAAATGGAAGCCGCGTCGCAACTCCGGTCGTTAATGTTCGACAAGTCGGCGTCAGGTGGCGTATTGAAACAAAGACACCGAGCCACATCCTCTCCACATTTCCGCGTGCAGTCAACGCCACGTAGAGACAAGGCAAGTCTGTGCCACGTCATACTGACCAGGCAGCGGCCGCCAGCTGAATGGCTGGCCACTGGGGCACGCCCACCGCCTCGTAGCGGCCAGCCAGTAAGCTGGCGGCCGCGGCCTGACCAGTATGACGTAGCACAGGCTGTTGTGAGGCCTTGTCTCTAGGTAGTGATGGTACACTGTCGACACTTCCCTGTTTCGTCCACGTCCGCAGCTCACTGCTCACAAACTACACGTCGTCGCGCTGCCTCCAAAACCTCCTCTCCGTCGTTCACAGACGCTAACGCAACAGGGATGTACCGAAAAGCGACTCGTTACTCCTCTGTCACAATTTTAAGTACTGACTTGTTTCACGATCATGGAGACTTGCTCCGCCATTGGGTCCCGTGCAAAATATGAATATCATGCTTTTCACAGCACACAAATGTGGAGGTGTACACTTATTTTTATTTCCTCTGAGGAAACTATTGTATTGTACATGACAAAAAAATGTTCAAATGTTTGTATAGCTTATGGGACTTAATTACGGGGTCATCAGTCCCTAAACTTACAAACTACTTATGAACTAGCTAATACTAAGAACGTCACAAATATCCATGCCCGAGGGAGAATTCGAATCCCTGACCATAGTGGCCGTGCAGACCGTGACTGGAGCGCCTCAGTCCCCTCGGCCACCGCGGCCGGCTATCCGAAAGAACACACACCATTAGTTCACATTAACGGCTGTTATTTTACACATTCGAAATTTTCAAACATCTCGACCTTTTCGTGAATTGAAATAAATTCAACGGAAAGGCTGAAAATTTTTGCTGGAGCAGGATTCGAACCTGGGTTCCTTTCTTTGGGCCAGCGGCTGCCATAACTAAGTAGGCTATCCTGGCACGCTTTTCGTCCTTTCCAAATTCTCAAGGGATCTCAAATCGATTCCCTATTTATCGATTTAAGATAGGCCTTTGATACTGTACCTCACAAGCGTCTTCTAATCAAATTGCGTGTTCGTGGAATATCGCCACAGTTGTGCGACTGGATTCGTGATTTCCCGTCAGAAAGGTCACAGTACGTAGTAATTGACGGAAAGTCATCGAGTAAAGCAGTCGCAAAATCTGGAAGTGTTATAAGGCGCAGTTTGCGATGTGATGGCTTCACTGTATTAGGTTCAGATGGAATACCAAACTGTGGCGAATGAAAATTTGTGCCCGGCCGGGATTCGAACCCGGGATTACCTGCTTACTAGGCAGACGCGTTGACCACTCCGCCACCGAGGACATAGTGACCAGCCCGACTGCAGAGGACTCTTCCCTGCACGTCACCAGGAGATCAAAGTCAGTTGCAAAATGATTTAGATAAGACATCGGCATGGTGCAAAAATTGTGAAAAGTGAAAAGTGTGAAGTCATTCTTATGAGCAATTTAAATTGGAAAAAAACCCATAGAAAATGCTGTAGGGAAGGCGAACCAAAGCCTACGTTCATTGGCAGAACAGAAGCTACATCAGTTCTACCAAAGAAACTACCTACACTATATTTGTGAGTCCTCTTTTGCAGTATGGCTTCTGATTATGTTATCGGAATGGCGGAGTATATAGAGAAAGTTCAGAGAAGATCATCTCGTTTTGTATTATCGCGATACTGGGGGACGGTGTGTGACAGAAATGCACGAGCTGGGTTGGCAATAATGAAAAGAAAGGCGTTATTTGTTTCGGCGAATTTTATTTGCGAAATTCCTATAACCAACTTTTGTTAGCACCCACCTACATAGGGTGGCCTGATCATATCAATAAAACAAGACAATATCGAAAACGGAAGGACTGAGATGTCCTTTTTCCCGCGCGGTAATAGAAAATGGAACGGTGGAGAAATACCAGAAAAGGGGTTCGCTGAATCCTCCACCATGCACTTAAATGTGATAAGCGGAGTATTTATGTAGATGTAGCAGCACCACCCGTTGGTTCCTCTGGCTCGGAGCCTTTCCTGCTAAAGAATAGGCTCCAAATCAAAAATTGTATATTTTGCTGCGGATGCACAATTGTGCTGGATCACTTGCAAAAATATAGGAAAGCTACTAGCAACAGGAAGTAATAGGAGTCGCTACGAACGAATAGTTTTGTAAGTTGCGAATTTGAGCGGGAAGAGAAGTTTGCCAATCTGTCCAGCAAAATTTTCAACTTTGCCGTTGAATTTATTTCAACACCCTGTAACGATCGATTTGTTTGAAAATTTCCAATTCGGAAAGAGACTCCGATGAAACAAAAATGTTTCAAATGTTTGAAATGTTTGTATAGCTGATGGGACCTAACTACGGGGTCATTAGTCCCTTAACTTACAAACTCTTTATGAACTAGCTAATGCTAAGGACGGCACAAATATCCATGCCCGAGGGGGGATTCGAACCCCGACCGTAGTGGCCGTGGCTGGAGCGCCTCAGTCCCCCGTCCCCTTTTTTGCCTCTATGGGTAGTTCTTGTCCTTGCGGACGCTGATCATGTATGTTCGTTTTCGTTCTACGTGTTCTTTGGCTCAGTTTTTTTTATTACAGAGAGCATTCAGTCCTCTGACCGGGCGCGCTGAGCCACGGCTCCCGGCATCCCCTCGGCCACCGCGCCCGGCCCGATGAAACAGAATTGATTGATTGATTGATTGATTTTTTCCATGGAAGCCAAAACAGTCTTCGTCCAGCCCGCCACTGCCCGCACCGAAACTAAGTTTATTGTGCGGTATCGCTCCCTGTATATCTAGTAAAGCCAACCAATGCCCTTGAACAGTGCAAGGAGTCCCTTTGCCAGTTCTGTATTAGACACAATGGCTTCGGGTCTGGTTGTCCCAAATGTTCTGTGCCTTTTACTCTCCAATGCAATGTATTCAAAGATTAGATGTGATACAGTTTCATCACCGTCAACACACATCCTACATTTACGGTCCTCTTCTGTTATTCTCATTGTACATAGCTGTTCTTTGAAATTCACATGGCCTGTCAGCAATCCAACCATGAGTCTAATCTCTCTCCTGTTCAGGCCCAGGATTGCAGAGCTTCTTTTAAAACATGGCTTTGGCATCATTACCTTGCAATGTTTTTGTTGATAGACTTTGGTCCAATAATCTACGTGCTGTCTTCTGAGCCAGTTACGTAGCTCCAATTTGATCATTGCCTTGGTGATTGTCAGGACAGGTTCCAGTCCAATAAATGGAGTCTCTGCCCCCATCTTGGCTAATCTGTCGGCATGTTCGTTACCACTGATCCCCGAGTGGCCAGGGACCCACAATAGGTGTACTCTATTGCTTTCCCATAGCTCCACCAGAACCCTGTAACATTCTGCAACAATTTTAGACTTTGTTGCAGGAGCTGCCAGTGATCTCAGGGCTGCCTGGCTGTCTGAATAGATATAGATGCTACGATCTTTGTAGCACCTATGCAAATTCTCCTCCACACCCACCCTGATGGCAGTGATTTCGGCCTGGAATACTGAGGCCAGCTTTGCTAGAGAGATGACGCCCTCCAGTCTTGGCTGCACCCCATATACCCCGGCCCCAAAACAGAATAGAAACGAAACACTTTGCATTTCCCTGAGTGTACCTCCAACCAAGTGTGCAAACTAATTACGCGAACTGGCAGCGTTTTTACAGGTGAGCCAACGTCAGGCAGCTAGTGTCCCTGGCGGTTTGCGCCAACTCGGCAGTGAGTTGCGGCCAGATGGGGCGGGCGCACGCAGGTTGCGCGGCCACTGTGGGCGACTTCGGTGCCTCCCAGCCGGCCGGCGCTATCTCCGCAACAAATTACTGGTGCAGGCGGCGCGGCGGTATCTGCGGCCGGCTGAGTGACGTGACGCGCTGTAATTGGCCGCCACCGCCACCGCCACACGTGCCACAGCAGGCAACTCGCGCCGATTTATGGTCGCGCTGCGAGCGTGCGCTGTGTGGGCTGCACTCAGGTTGTCTGGACCCCAATGGCCCCACGTCCGACCGACATCGCGATAGCTGACTCAGTGCACCTCGTCGCTTTAAGTATGAAACGTGGGTCTTAGTGGGGGTGGGCGGAGAGGGGTTGAAGCTTTTGTTCAATTGGACCGACAAACTCCTGGACACGTAAGGGCGTTTAGTCCGCATTTCAAATCGTTGTACCGAGATTATGGTGATATCACAGGTCTATATATTATTGGTATCCCCTTCTTTATTGTAGCCGGCCACGGTGGCCGAGGGGACTGAGGCACTCTAGTCACGGGTTGCCCGGCCACTACGGTCGGGGGTTCGAATCCCCCTCGGGCATGGATATTTCTGACGTCCTTAGGATAGCTTTCCGAAATTCGTTCACCAAAGAAGACGAAGTGAACACTCCAGTATTCAATCCAAGAACAGCTGCCAGCATGCGAAACTTAGAAATAGAAGTTCCTGGAGTAGTAAAAGAACTTAAGTCACTAAACAAAAATCTTCCGGGCCTGATTGTATACCAACTAGATTCCTCTCAGAGTATGCTGATGCAATAGCTCCGTACTTAGCTATCATTTACAACCGATCACTCAGCGAAAGATCCGTACCCAAAGACTGGAAACTTGCCCTAGTTACTCCAATATTCAAAAAAGGGAATAGGAGTGATCCCCAAAATTACAGGCCTATCTCAATGACGTCGATTTGCAGTACGATTTTGGAACATATACTTTGTTCGAATATTATGAACTACCTCGAAGAGAACGACCTATTAACCAGTAGTCAACACGGATTCAGAAAGTATCACTCTTGCGAAACACAGCTTGCCCTTAATTCACATGAAGTGTTAAGTGCCATCGGCAAGGGATCTCAAATCGATTCCATATTTCTGGATTTCAGGAAGGCTTTTGACACTGTACCCCACAAGAGGCTTCTTATGAAATTGCGTGCTTATGGAATATCACCCCAATAGTGCGGTTGGATTCACGACTTCCTATCAGAAAGAACACAGTTCGTTGTAATTGACGCTGGGTCATCGAGTAGAACGGAGGTGATGTCTGGCGTTCCACAGGGAAGCGTTATGGGTCCCCTGCTCTTCCCCGTTTTTATAAACGATTTAGGAGACAATATGAATAGCTCCCTTAGATTGTTCGCGGATGATGCTGTCGTTTATCGGTTAGCGAAGTCAACAGAGGATTAAAAGCAACTGCAAAGCGATTTAGACAAAATTTCTGCACGGTGCGAAAATTGGCAATTGACACTAAATAAAGAAAAGTGTGAAGTAATACACATGACCACTAAAAGAAATCCGCTGAACTTCAATTACGCGATGAATCAGTCAAACCTTAAGGTCGTAGATTCTACCAAATACCTGGGAGTTACAATTACGAACAACTTTGACTGGAGAGAACACATAGAAAATATTGTGGGGAAGGCGAACCAAAGGTTACGTTTCATTGGCAGAACGCTTCGTAGATGCACCAGCTCCACCAAAGAAACTGGCTACATCACACTTGTGCGTCCTCTCCTGCAGTACTGTTGCTCCTCGTGGGACACTCACCAGGTGGGATTGACGGAAGACATTGAGAAGGTTCAGAGAAGGGCAGCTCGTTTTGTTTTATCACGTTACGGGGGGGGGGGGGGCGGGAACCGTCACGAAAATGTTGCACGAATTGAGGTGGAAATCATTAAAAGAAAGACGTTATTCATTGCGGCGTGATATGTTTGCGAAGTTTCAATCACCGACTTTTAGTTCTGAATGTGAAAATATTTTGCTAGCACCCACCTACTTAGGGAGACATGACCATCCCAATAAAATAAGAGAAATCAGATCGAAAACGGAACGATTTAGGTGTTCTTTCTTTCCGCGCGCTATTAGAGAATGGAACGGTAGAGAAAAGTTATGAAAGTGGTTAATAAACCCTCTGCCAGGCACTTGAATGTGATTTGCAGAGTATCTATGTAGATATAGATGTAGATAAGTAGTTTGTAAGTTTAGGGACTGATGATCCCGTAGTCCCATAAGCTATACAAATATTTGAAGCATTTGATCTTTATTGTAAAAGCTTTCAGCAAGCAACTTGTTCTCTTGAGTTTCTTCTTGCCGCTGTTAAATAAGAGTGATCGTAAACACGGACATCATTGCTGTGCAAACCCAGTCCTTAAGTGTCCTCTGTCACTACTTAGAAATTATTATTAAGTAAAATATTTAATATTTTTAAAACACCAGCAATCTCATCCCGATAATCTACACATTCCATGGATATTTTTGAAGTAAGAACAAGTATTAGTTTGGTTGTCTGCGACACAACCTAGGCCGCGTCGGAGTGGGCGAGCGCAGTGAGACGCTATGCTGCGATGCGAGAGGCGGTTCCCCGTCGGGAGATCGAATCCCCCCTCGGGCATGTGCTGTCTTTTGTATAAGGTAGTTTATAAGTAGTTTGTAAGTTTATTGACTAATGACTCCGGAGTGAAGTCCCATAAGCTTTACAAACATTTGAACACTACATGGCGCAGTCACACAGACCATACTGATAGGGGACCTACGCATATTAAACAACTTACTGAATAGTGGTCTGGATACTCCATGTCTTCAACACTTTTTCAGACAATAAACGATTTCTTGACTATAAATGATCAACATTAAAATGAACCATCAGCTGTACTTTTTCTACTTGTTTAATTGTAGCGGCAACCAGTGCTGTTAATTCACCAGGATCTCTATGGAAACATAATGAGTGAACTTTTACTCCAAAAAACTAAACGAAACGGGCTCACGGTGTCCATAGTAATATGGAGGAGGTTCTGTTAAAAGAAATGTAAGAGGAGTATAGGTAGGGGTGTTTGCGTATGGTGAAATAGAACCAACGGCTAGTTATCGCAATCTTGATATCAAGTCAAAGTTAAAACCCACTCCACCAATCTTATCATTTTCTTTTACCCAATGTAATACGCTGGTAGGCAGTGCACCGGAGTCATCCGCTAGAAGAGGTTCGCATAACCAAGGTGATGTTGTCTTGTTTGTATTTACCTCCGGCTTGCCCGGCGTGCAAGCTGCCCGGGATACATCGGTGTGTTTTAGGCTGCAGACCTTTCAGGGACTCTCGATGTCTGGCAGAATAATCACTGTATTCATATTAGGCAGACGAAGACACAGCAGGCTTCTTCGAGTCCAGCCTTGGAGTTCTTACGTTTGTTTCTTGGGAAAACCTAGTGAAAGTGGCATTTAACACTCTTTGTTAGCGTTAGCTGTCAAAAAAACTTGTCGTAAAGACTTTACTACAAATGTTACTAACAGAGAACTTTAATTTCGTATGTGGTAAGTTACATTCCATTCAAACTGAAAGAATATTTCATATAGTTCCCAGCTTGTGGCAGAAGGTAAATGAAATCTCTTCGCAATGTTATGGTGACAATCAGTATTACAGACGACACTTGTCTTTGCAAATGTTTTTGTAAGTCGTGCTGGATAGCGTATAGGTAGTTAAAAATAAAAACGAAAATAGACAGCTGTAACTAAAATTTTATTCTGGGCAATCGATTTCGGCGCACATCGGGCCTGTTTATAATCTTGAAACGTAACTACCCCGTGATGAGTGACGATTCTAGTATCATCATACTAGAAATAGAGGCTCAATGGCCATCTCTATCAAGTCGTACAAAAACGAACTGACAAATTATTAGAAACAGAACATATTAAAATTTACATCTACATAAATAGACCGCAATCATCCGTAACGTGCGCGGCGGGGGTCACTCTACCGCTACTAGGCATTTCCCTTCTTATTCCAGTGCCAAATAGAACGATGGAAAAAATAATGTTTATAAACCTCTGTAGGAGACCTAATTTCTCTTGTCTTTGTGATCTTTACGCGAAATGTAAGTAGGTGGCAGCATGATCGTTCTACAATCAGCTTCAAATTCCGGCCCTCTATATTTCCTCCACACAATTTCTCGAAAAGAACGTCGTCTTTCCTTCTGCGACTCCTATTTGAATTCTTGGAGCTTATCTGTGACATTCGCGCAGTGATCGAACCTAGCTGCTCGCCTCTGAACTGATTCCATATCTTCCTTTAAACTGATCTGCTGCGGGTCCTAAATGCTTGAGAAATACTCAAGATGTGGTCGTAAAAACGTTTTTATAGCCGATCATCTCTCAGATGAAGTACATCTTCCTAATATGTTCCTTCCATTGCTTATTGCTCTGCAATCTTACCCCTAGATATTTGAACGACGCGGCTTCATCAAGAAGCTCACTACGTTTAAGTGTACATTTAGTATTTGTATTTCCTATCTGGTAATGATTTTGTGTCCAGTCTTTCAAGTTGAGATACACCTGTGTAGCCTTCAGCCTTTGTGTAAACTTAGTATGTCTGAATTTCCTTGCTGTTTTTAACTAACATTTTCACGTCATGACTGTATCTGCCAATATGATAAATTTTTCTAGTATTTTCTGTATTCATTCTGTTTTTCCTCTCTTGGTATGACCGACTGCACAACGTGCTTTCGTAACGGTCATTATTTGGGCTTTTTGCCATGCTCTTACTGATACTCGCTTGCTTATATATGAATTCTCACGTGTGCTTTACTCACTTACTTTAAATTAATTACTTTTTGTAAATTCTATGTAGTTCACTGTGGTCACACACCACATGGTACTTAAGTATAGTATGGTGCTGCATTGCCACACATGAGTTCGTTTGGTGGTTAGTCGATTTTAATTTGTGCTTGAAGACACCTGCCATCTCATCAAAACGCAGCTGATGCTTCGTTTCGCCACTGATATCAAGTGTAGCCACATGAGTAATGTGTCACAAGCATTATGTGTGTGTCTGTGAGTGAATGAATGTGCATTCGTTTATTCATTGTGTATCTGCAATTTTCCTCCCCCATATTCATAGGGGGCAGAAACAATTTTATTATGGGCAGTAACTTTATGATTTCATTTACTTTTGTACAAGGTGTTTGATTAATTATGCTTAAAATGTTCTCCCCACATTTATTTGCTTGTTCATTTATTGAATAGATAATGATTTAAAGTATCAAACCTCTGCTTTATTATTTCATGGTCCCCATGCCACGGTTAATGATCTATTCCTTTTTTTAACATTAATTTTGTGTTTGTTCAAACGTTGGCTGCTCCCTTAAGGAGTGAGCAGTTCGATAAATTTCTGTTGTGCAAGTACTGTGGCCACTCGTAAAGTAATTTAGAGCAGCAGTGAGCCTTTTAACTTGCATTTACAGATCTCTACTGCCCGAGATCTTACATAGAAAATTTAACAAGCTACTTTCAGTATCCTTTTGAGACACGAAGATGGCCTGATTTGGGCTGAAATCGATTATCTAGAATAAACTACATAGTACAGGTCTGTATTTTCAATGTGCTGCTTCTGATCTACATATTGGTTGAGACAATAAGGTAATGAGACGTGAAAAATTAAATGCTGCTTATCGTTTTAGTCAAGTTTAGTGTTGTCTCCTTCAGAGTGGTTCCCTTCTGATTGCACACACTTTTTCCAGAATCCAATTATCAGCAATGTTGGCACGGACACAAAGAACTCTTTTAGGAAATGTTTCTAAAATTTTTTTTGTAGTGATACTGGTTAACTGTTTGTCCAGGAGGCACCACCTCTTTATGAACAATTCCCTCGGAATCAAGAAGCACAGAAGCATGCATTTTACTTTTGAGGTTGATTGTCATCCACTGCGGTCCTCATCTTCAACATTCGTTCTGCCTTCACTAAACATTTTATGCGGTTCCATTTCCGTGACGAGAGACACAAACACGTGTTAAGTTACTACAGCAAAACTCACTACTGAGCAGTTACAGCGATGTGCCGCTTGGAATAGAACCGCCTTGTAGACCAAAGTCAAAGTTATTGTGCCTACGCAAGCCTGTAGGGTTGCCACATCTTGCAAAGAATATCAGTCCCATTACTTCATTGTCGCACCTCGTACCTTAACATTTCCGCTGAAGTGGTGACTCGGTTACAAAGACGCACGGCATCTCAAGAATGGCTTTACACTTGTCAGACAAACGACGTAAGTACTGATCTGCAAATTCCCCGCGCTGAGTCCGGTGTTTCCATTCCTTTTAACGGCGAGGGCACTCAGGGGAGAAGAAAATGTTCGCGCAGCCGCTAAGAGACGATTAAGAGCCGCGTAGATCAGCAACAGGAGCCCCCGTGCCGAGGCGGCCTCTGACGCAGCCGGACGTAGCCGGCTCCTCCCGCCGCTACAATTTGTTAAATGGCCGGAAGAAAGTAATTTATGTCCGACACTGCGGACGAGAATTCGTCGTTAAGCGCGAGCGCTCGGCATTAGGATGGCGAGATTAGAGGAGCCTGCAATTTGCCTGCTGTCTGCTGGCGGCCGCGTCTTCTGCTGTCACAGAGCGAAGTGGGGGGGGGGGGGGGGGGGGCGTGGCAGTGGGAGGAGGTGGAGTGGGGGGAGGGGGGGGGGCTAACCTCGTTTAGCGCCCAGTCTGACGTGCCGAGTCGCGACGGCGCCGGGCACAAAGTCGGAGCGGAGTGTGGGTCCTTGAGGAGAGGGCGAGGTAGTGGAAGATTGAGTGGAGCGATGCAGATGGAGCGCCGAGGTGCCTTCTGGCGCATTCATCGCTTCAGCCTCTAATAATGGCCGTAGTAAAGCTAGAGACTAGGAACATTGTCACCAGTAATTGTACCTCTGTACTGCTGAGATGTTCTGATGTAGGATCTTTGAGCTAGTTCTTGGTTGTGTTCGTTCTGGTATATATCTCAGGTGGTGTAAAAACCGCTTTCCTTTACAAACAAGTGATGGAACACATAATCTAGAAACTGTTGTTATTGGCGGTTCATTTTGGTTATAAATTGCAACCAGCTGCTATTATGGATGTTTTTATTCCATAACTAGTTTTCAAGCCGCTGCGGTTTATCATCAGTGGATACATTACAGTAACATTTATTGTAAAATGTAAACTTTCACGGCCGGAATGGTCAAAATTACTAAACCTTTCCGGGCTATTATGCCGTGGTCTGGTGGATTTATTACAGAAACCCAACGTTTCGTCCCCGACTGCGGAGGACATTTTCAAGGGGGATAGTGGCACTTTTGAATGTCCGATGCACACCCTGGCTCGCTAGTAGCTCAGTAGCGAGCCAGGGTGTGCATCGGACATTCAAAAGTGCCACTATCCCCCTTGAAAATGTCCTCCGCAGTCGGGGACGAAACGTTGGGTTTCTGTAATAAATCCACCAGACAACGGCATAATAGGCCGGAAATTTTTAGTAATTCAGTAACAAGTGCAGACTCACGCTACCGTGGTGGTGCTTGAAATTACTCAACTTTAGTAATTTGGGACAGAATAAAACGAAATTAAGCGTTTACTTACTGTGATTTATTGTATGTAAAGGCAAAACCATTCTGTGTCTTGGGTACTGACGATATTTACACATGACCGGCGCCACAATTCCTTCAGATATATAAACATTGGGTGTGGTGCAAAGAGGATGGCTATGGAAGATGCCGCACTTGACTAATTAATATTCTTTGGTTTGAGACACTGAGTGTGCATAAAAAGTTTGTGACTAAATTATATTTTGGACATATTATCGAATTTTGGTAGTACGTAGTTGCATTAGTATTGAACAAGTGCCATGCATACAAAAATACACGAAATAAAAGTTGAAAGGGTAAAATGGTTACAAAGTTGTTAGACAATGACTAATGTTGTATTTTGCAGCCTTGGCAGAGGAATGACTTTTTTTAATGAACAATATAAATATGCTAATATAAAGAGACTCCTACGACGTCCTCTACGTCCTAGGAAACGCCCGTCGAACATCCTGTCAAGGGTCAGCCTAGTGTTAATTGCGTCAGTGAAAAAGACCAATAAAGGTGTTAGCATGTGGACGTAATGTGCTGTTCTAGTCTCATTTGTACCTAAGGTAGATTACAGTTCCCTTTGGATCCCTACTTAATTCGGTGCTCTCCGATACACACGATCGAACAGCGGAGGAGTGGTACCCAAGCGTCAACTTTAGATTACAATATCTCCGGATGTAATTAACATTTTACAATGCAACAAACGACACTGATTACGTATTGGTTTATAAGTTCAGATGTGCTAACAAAACTAACGGAGTTCCATTTAAAAAAAAAAAAAAAAAAAAAAAAAAAAACGTAGGTTTTGTTAAAAATCGTACTTCCGTGTATTTTTTTTATGTTTTGTATTAACCAATTACACTAGCCCCTCTCCTCACGTTCGGTCTGTGGAATAGGATCGTCAGAATTTGATGTGGTTTACGAAATATATCCAGCGGTAATGTTAGGCGACTCACCCTGTATATATAATGTCCGAGGGAAGGCTCGAACTTCCAACGGAAACGACCATCCAGTCCGTAGCATAACACATTAGTCTACGCAACCATTCCGGACTCCTCTGCTCTACAGTTGACTGTCAAGTACGAAGTAGAAAGTTCATAAAAACACTTTCGGACTTTTCCTTTGCGTTCCACTAAGTTCGCGGAGAAGACTAACATTTGTATATTTCCGAGGTAACACACATGACTTATTTTATTCCGATTACCATATCAAACTATATAGTTGGGCAGCAACAGTATATTTTTGCTTCCGAGGGAGAAAATTCGTGATGTAAATTTCATAAATACGCGTTGGTACAACAAAACAAAGGTTTCATTTTAATGACTTCTAAACCAAATAGTGTATCTTTTCCGTGGAACTCTCTTTTTAAAACAGACTTGGTAGCACAAATACAATGTTTTCCTTATTCACACATGACGCGTTTTGCCTCTTCTATGCAGATGTTCTGTGGAAATTTACAAACTTGTTTAAAAAACAGGAATTAACTTGAAATGATGTAAAATCATCCATATGTAAGACATACTTGTAATAGGGGAGATGAAAGCTAGTTAAGTTACAAGCTACATGACCACATTCACGTTTGACTGGGAAGTGTGGGATGAAAGTTGATGGCCGGCCGCGGTGGCCGAGGTGACTGAGGCGCTCCAGTCACGGTCAGCACGGCCACTACGGTCGGGGGTTCGAATCCCCCCTCGGGCATGGATATTTGTGCCGTCCTAGTTTGTAAGTAGTTCATAAGTAGTTTGTAAGTTTAGGGACTGATGACCCCGTAGTTAAGTCCCTTAAGCTTAACAAACATTTGAACATTTGAAAGTTGATGTAATCAAATGTGGCTTAACGAATAAAATACGCCGCGGCGGAATAGCCGTATGCGCTAAGGCGCCTTGCTGCGGTGTGCACGGCAGTTCGTCGTCGGAGGTCCCTGTTTCGGGCGTGTGTGTGTATGTGTGTGGGTGTGTGTTGTTGTTGTTGTTGTTGTTGTTAGGATAATTTTATTTAAGCAGTTTGTAAGTTTAGAGACCGATGACCACAGCAGTTAGGTTCCACTACTTTACACACATTTGAACATTTTTTGAATAAAATACTTATTACTGAGGTAGCTGGCAAGATAGCGAGTGCTTATGCACACCACAACTGTGGCCAGGTACCTCGCGTCGTTAATTCAGATTCAGTTTTACCAGTGACTTCGCTGCCCTCCTCATTCTCAAGCAATAGCCGCATCGTTTATTTTAAAGGTGTATTTTATTCGAAATTTGATACATTTATCACCTTGCTACATCTACATTTACATAAATATTCTGCAAGTCACATTGAAGTGCATGGCAGAGGGTTCATCGAACGGCTTTTATGGTAATTCGCTACACTTCCATTCTCTAATAGCTCGCGGGAAAAGGGAATAACTAAATCTTATCGTTTACGATCTGATTTCTCTTATTTTATTTTGATGATAATGTCTTCCTATGTAGATGGTTGTTTACAAAATATGTTTGCATTCGGAAGAGAAAGTTGGTGAAATAAAACTCACAAATTGATCTCGTCGCAACGAATAGTGCCTTTCTTTTAATGATTTACACCATGACACTCTCCCCCTGTACCGCGATAATACAAAACAAGCTGACCTTCTCTGAATGTTTTCTAAATCGACTGTCAGTCCCACTTGTTGAGGATTCCATAATGCGCAGCAATACTTCAAAACAGGACGCACAAGTGTAGTGTTGGCAGTTTCTTTAGTAGAACTGTTACGTCTTCTAAGCGTTCCGCCAAAGTAGTCTTTGTTTCGCTTTCCCTACAATATTTTCTATGTCTTCTTCTCAATTTAACTTTTTCGTAATTGTATTTAGTTGGATTTACTGCCTGTAGTTTTAACTGATTTATCGTGTAAATGAAGTGTAACCTCAGTAACAAGTATTTTATTACTTAAGCCACAGTTTTCAGTGGTATTTAATTAGTTGAACTAGCTTGCACCTTCCCTATTATAATCTTAAATAAGGACGATTTTATTGATTTTTAAGTTAATTACTTTCTTAAAGCAAGTTTGTAAATTTCTGATGATGCCTAAAAAAGGCGAAACGCGCCATGAGTGAATAAGGAAAACACTATATTTGTGCAACCAAGATTGTTTATTAGCTGCGCTAGCTGCGCTAGCTCCACGTAAGTATGGCGTGATGTCAGTGAAACTCTAGTCCTATATCTCGATAGTATAAAACGACCTACTCCTTTTTTTAATTTTCCCGTTATCCTCCGTCTATCCTATATGCAACTGATTTGAGGTCCGCAGTCAATATTACTGTTTACTTTACACGAATAAAGAACTATTCGCATGCAGACCATGTTTCACTACAGCGTTTTTTTCGAGGCAATTCATAATGTTAGAGCACAGTATATCATCCAAAATCCTGTAATATATCGACGTCAGAGATTTGCGTCTGTAATTCAGTGGAATGCTTTTATTTCCTTTCTTGAATAGTGTTGTGAGCTGAGAAAGGTTTTAGTCTCAAAGAAAGTCACTCATGGCGTGAGCTGTGATATATCATGACTGAGAACTGTGGCGCTTACACAGCATACTCTGAGAGGCTTCTGAATGGGATGAAATGTGGCCCAGGAGACTAGGTAGTATTGCATGACTTACCTTGTGTCACTGCCTTGGGGCAGGCGTCTAAGTTACTAATGTGCACAACTGTTCTCAACTAAGATATTTCATATTTTGTACAGATATTTTGGAAAATCTTATTAAGTTATTCCGCTTTTCTGGCACTATCATCAGTAACGTAACCCTCACGGTCGCAGAGTGAAGACACTGAATGTGTCTTGCCACAACTGTTGTTTAAGTACGACCACAGAGTGTTGGGATTTTCTGCCAGGAGACAGAGTTCCGTTGTGGAACGTACAGCATTAAGAGTTTCTCTTATCGATGTACACGTTGAACTTCGAGCTTCTCTAAAGCTATGCCATTTTTGAGAGTTTTGTGTTGTTTAAAATTTAAGTTGTTTTTCTTCTTCCTTTGTACTTGCAGCGGTGCCTCTTTTTTACCTTATTTGGTACAAATGTCTCAATGCTATCATTTTAAATTCACGCCACATGCTAGATACGCTGGCATCAGAATATAGACTTTAAGCCGAAACCGGTTAAATAAATAAAAGTAAACTTGAGAAAACTTCACAAAATTATTCTTACATACTACCACCTGTATCTCTGTACTCAATACAAAATGGACACAAATTATATACTACTTTTTTATTGCAATTCATGCCTATCCATATTATTTGCTATTCCAATCTATGCAACTGAATAATAACAGTTTTATATTGCCATATGAATATTGCCTTTATTTGTAAGGCATCTTCAGTGGCCTAATATATAAAAGGTAATGTTTCACAACACATGTTAAAAAACCATTGGCTAAGAGAAATAGTAGGTGTAATCCAAAGGTAACTGACAACGACCGACGAGTATTAAGAATAATTGTGGCCAGACAACATAAAACTACACTACTGGCCATTAAAATAGCTACACCAAGAAGAAATGCAGATGATAAACGGGTATTCATTGGACAAATATACTATACTACAACTGACATGTAATTACATTTTCACGCAATTTGGGTGCATAGATCAGGAGAAATCAGTACCCAGAACAACCACCTCTGGTCGTAATAACGGCCATGATACGCCTGGGTATTGAGTCAAACGGATAGCGCGTACAGGTACAGATGCCCATGCAGCTTCAACACGATACCACAATTCATCAAGAGTAATAACTGGTGTATTGTGACGAGCCAGTTGCTCGGCCACCATTGACCAGACGGTTTCAATTGGTGAAAGATCTGGAGAATGTGCTGGCCAGCGCAGCAGTGGAGCATTTTCCGTATCCAGAAAGGCCCGTACAGCACCTTACAAGCTTCCTACTGACTTTGTACTTTTAATAACATATCTCATAGCCTATATAACACTGCTGGCTTCACACACTTGTACATACAAAGGATATATATAAAGTGGTACATAAAATTTATGCATACAAATACATTTATAAAATCAAATCAATGCAGACATTTTGCATATCGAATAAAGAATAATAAACATATTGGTCAGTGTTTGGTAATTACCGATCAAGTTTAAGTTTCTTTTTCAGGTCATTGACCTTTCTCATATTTCTGCAGTTATTTATTCTGTCATAGACTTATATTTAATTATCTTTCACGACACACTTTAAGATACATTAAGTCATGTATATTTGTTTCCTAATTGGGTCACTGACCCTTCATCGATTGACAATTCCCTATAGTGTCAACAGATGTTACCTCTATTCGCATATTACAATTGGCAACCCATGCCACGTCTAATATTTAATACCGTACTGTTGGCAAACAGATGCCACGTTTATATTCACTGTTCAATAGACTGTAGCTTGTCATAATGCTTAATATTTAATGCAAAATGCAGATCACAGAAATCAACAGAAACCATTTGCTGCATAAAGGCAAAATATAATTTCGACTGACGGATGGTTGCTTTCATTGACAGTTGACCGTGAAATTCCATTGTGTATGATACATATATTCCATAGTATATGTTGTTTATCGCTCTGATGTGGTATGATTTCCTGAGATTTATGTGGAGGCGGAACAGGTTAAATAATATCATATAATTTATACAATTATTTATCCATAGATGTGTATGTGCAAGAGCATAGGACAAACGTATTCCAAACTGGTGCCATTTCTGCTACTGTGTATTCCTAATTTAAAAAACGTAGAGTGAGGCACACATTGCGTCCCTTGCCTATTTTTAATATTCCACAAATGACGACTTCACTGCCGCCTGAAACACCATATATAACCATAATGAGTTGACTTCCAGGCCGGATCCACCAGTCACCTGTACTTGACCCTACTTACTACCTTACTAAACTTCTTAATTAGGAGCCTATTTCCAGGCCGAATTTATCAGTCACCTGTACTTGACCCTACTTACTACCTTCTCAATACTTGCTTAAAACTACACATAGCAGACCATACACCTCGTTTCTCATACCATTCATAATAAAACCATGTTTTACATTGCCTATGTCCAACAGCCATTTTCACTAAGTTCACTCACCTGTTGTTGCGCCGTCCTCTTCTCAGCGTCATATATTACCTTATAATCATCAACGTAAACTATCTTGAAATAAATTAAATAAAAATCCACCAATAATGTAGTCAGCTATTTTCAATGTTATGTTTCGTTCTGAGAAGATCTGTGTCTGCCACCTAACTTTGCAAAGGTAACTCGTGCTATGCAAATGTTTACTACTGAGTTACAATATTCACCATGCTCCATAATTGTTATATATTCACATTAAGCCAAATTCAGTACGTATTAAGTCTGTAAATCTCGAATTCCTGCTTACTCATGTCAATTAGTGTTTTCGTGCAATCTGGTATTTGGATAGAGAAGAAAGTAAAGACGATAGAAAAGAGTTCAGACTGAATAGTAAGAGGAAGAACTAACAGTGTGAAAGGAAAGGAAGTAAGCTGCTAGTTGACTAGGGTACCTGGTAGGCGTCAGTTACCTGGCAAAGCAAATAGCGCTATTTCCCCCTGAGGTACATTTACCAATTTGTGTATGAAGGCAGATGTTGATATTTTCAGACCAAAAGGCAACACTCTGAACTGACAACACCTTCTTCCATATGTAAAAGCAGTGTATTTGCAACAATTTTCTTTTAGCTGTATTTGCCAGAAGCTAGCAGTCAAGTCTATGCTTTTTAATATCTTGACTCCATGAAACTTCTGAAAAAGTTCCTCAATTATTTTCGATCTGACTTTAAATTTATACTTGTAGTCTTTCATGCGGCCTTCAGTGTGTATATTATTTTGTGTACTTTCAGACCAATATTGGTTGAGAAATACAGTGACAAATTCCTGATATGTTTTACAGATGTTTATAACTCCTGTTCCCCACGAAATTGCACCTTCAAACCTACACACAACGATTTTCATCTTTTGTTGTTCTGTCATGTTATTAGGAATAACACCATCGAACTGCCTGATGAAAGCAACAGGATGTACATTACCTGTCTTTGAAAAATTTTGAAATTTGTATGAATACGGATCATTTGCAACATCAACTGTGTTGCCTTTCTTACGTTCTTGTTCCACCCACGCTTCATGTTTTCTCCTAATTTCATTTTCAATGGTGCTAATATTTTCTACTAAATCACCTGAATCGGGCAGCTCATTCAGTTTCTGCTAGATCTCTGTTAATTTGCTGTGAGGTGCATTTGCATTACTTGTACATGATGTGCCTACCTGTGACACTTTATTGTCAATTAATGCTACATTTCTGTTCATTTTTTCGATGTCTGATTGCTGTGACAGAATCCATCTTTACATGTTATACTAACGCTAGCTTGTTCCTTTCTCAAACACTTTACCTTATTTGTAACAGTATACAGCGTGTCACTATCAATCTGTCATCTTTCGTTAATTTTGCTTACTTCAGAGTCCATCCTGTGCACATCGTCATTTTTGCAAATTTCCAAATCTAATTGTTTAAAACACTTTTCTATTTTTTCTTTATTATTAATTACCCTGTTTTCTAAGGTAAGGTAAAGCAGTCAACAATCCGAAGATTGGTTTGAACACCACAGTGCTTTACTAGGTATGGTCCTGTTTGGAGGTGGTATGCCGTTGCCTTCCTCCGACCTTCGAACTGACTTACCCAGCCAGTTATAGGGGGACCTACAGTTTAACGTGGGTTCCGAACCACGGTGCTACTCGGTAATTTTCTAAGCCATGGAATTTATTATTTACACTAGCCATTGGTGTACGTATTTCCTCTATCACATGGTCTAATCTTTCATTTTTTGGTCAAATTTTGCATTAATTTCGTTTGCCAACTTATTTAACTTATTTATGCTCTGATTTTGTTCTTCTTTGTTTTTATATAACTTAGCATTAATTTCGTTATGCATTGATATATTATTGTCAATACCAGTTTCCTTCCCTCCACTACTTTCTACTGCAACGTATCAGCTGAAGCTGTGCTACGTCTTCTGTCACTTGATACCTCCATCTGCTCCTCTGTTATGCAGGCGCCAGACACATTTTCTCTGACAGCTGAATCCAGATTTACCACGTCAGTATGGTTAGGAGCGACAGATTGACAAACTTGTGTATCTCTCTGCACGTCACTTACAACATTTTCAACAGCACTTTGTTCCACATTATGTGTGCTATTGATCTGATTAACATCCATATCCTGGACAATATTAAATTGCAATTCACTCATATTCGCTACAAAATATGGACTGATATTGTCTCCCTGCATCTGATGTTGTTGACTTGAATGATTATTACCTGTATTTTTAACACATTCTCCGTCCCTACTTTTGAGATAATACCTGTTATCTCCCACTTTTTCCATCTCTAATTTACTTTTTACGCTGGTTTTTAATTTCCAAATTTAATTAACAGACATACACAATTAATTATAATTTACAGGAGTTGGCACTTACACCCGTTTTTCCTTGCGTCGCGATGTGCAGTATTTGCGACGTGAAGGCTGGTGGTTGTAGCTCCGCTAATAGATGGAGTCGTCGTCTGCCGCTGCTGGCGATGTTTACGGCTGTTCCTTTCAGGCGCCGCACCCCCCTTCTGTCTGCTATGGCGCTGAGCGTGGCTGATCCGCCGACGTGCCCGGTGAAGTGTTGCGACGCCGCCGTTCTGTAGATCGTCGATTCTTGAAGTTACGTAATCCAATGGACCGCGAACACTTGCACTTGCGTATTCATGGAACGAACAATTTTTCACTCGCGTACTTCAACTGGCTAAAGGTCACTTTATTTGTAAAATTCTTGATGTCTAACAGTTCGCGAACCACTTCCACCGTTTATCGCCTCACTGTATCTGTTTATTTCTTTCCGAAATGTTCATCCCCGCAAGGGATGCCATGTACAAGCTTCCTAGGGTTTATTTGCGGACGGAGAAGTTAGTACTGATTCCTCCCACAAGTCCCCTAAAACCTCCGCATCCTTGCGGATGCTGTTGGGTAGCAGTGTGCGTTTGTACCACCCTACAGTACGCACGAGGTGCCGTAGTTGCTGTCCAAACCGTTACGGAAAACATAGAGTTCTGACTAACCTGTTGCCTTCTATAGTTGTGTCTCCAGCGCAGAAGACAGCACACAAGTCGTAGGTTCTTCTACAGCATACAAGTGAGCCTAAAATAAGTTCTGTATGATGGAAGCATAATAAGCGACTCGCGAGATTTTTAATTGTCAGGGATGCCATTTATTAAATAAATAATAAAATATGAGCAACTACTGTTAATATGATACGACCTATGCTGCCCATAGTTCATGTTGAGACCTCGACTGTTATCACTATTACAAACATCTTTACTCATGACCGGCGCGGTCCGGCGCGTATAGTGGTCAGCTCGAGACTGAAACTGCGGCGCGTTGCGAGAGGGCACCTGACGCTCTATTTCGCGCCAAAATGGACCTTCGCGCGCCTTCTGCAAAATCGCTCTTCTTTTGTTACAATAAGAGAAGGCACCTTAAACTTTTTAAGCTGTCAAAACCTAGCCTGTCCTTGAGAGATATTTATCATAAATTCTCAGTTCTAAATAATTAATATTTAGTATATAATAAACAAAACTAATTTCAAAAGTAATAACGTGACGTGAAATGCCTATGCGAGGAGAGTAGCAGTAACATAGGCGAGCTTTCCCACGGGAACCAGCACCTACTGTGCCATATGCTTACAGCTCCTCACCCCACATTTCAACATATGCTGCACATCTGTCTTTCTTCCGCATTTAAGACACGTACAATGTTAGCAAAGAAACGGCCAGCGGCCAGAAATATGAAGTGGCCACAGGCCAGGAATATCACAACCTGCAACATGCGGTCGTGCTGAAATGTAGGGTTTCACAGAGATCGAATAAAGGGTAGAGCCACGGGTCTTAACACATCTGAAAAGTAACGGCCACTGTTGAAATTGCCGTTGATGCGAACACGAGGTGACTGAGACGTGTAACCAATGGCACCCCGTACCATCATGCCAGGTGATACGCCAGTATGACGATGACGAATACACGCTTTCAATGTTCGTTCCCCGCGATCTCGCCAAACACGAATGCGACCATCATGATGCTGTAAACAGAACCTGGATTCATTCCAAAAAATTGACTTTTGCCTTCCGTCCACCAAGGTTCGTTGTTGCGTACACCATCGCAGGCGCTCCTCTCTGTGATGCAGGGTCAAGGGTAACCACAGCCATGGTCTCCGACCTATAATCCATGCTGGTGCAAACGTGTTCGAACTGTTCGTGCAGATGGTTGTTGTCTTGCAAACGTCCCCATCTGTTCAATCAGGGATTGAGACGTGGCTGCACGGTTCGTTACAGCCATGCGAAAAGGATGCCTGTCATGCTAATGATACGAGGCCGTTGGGATCCAGCACGGCGTTCCGTATTACCCTCCTGAACCCACCGACACCATATTCTGCAAACATTGAATCGCGAGCAACGCGAACAGCAATGTCGCGATACGATAAACCACAATCGTAATAAGCTTCAATCCGACTGTACAGCACTTATCCTACGGATAATAGGAAAAATATACAACCCATCCCAGTGCTGGATAAATAAAATGGGTTGGAAGCGTTGTCAGGATGGAAGGCGGAGCGGTGAAGGCTTGTAGGTGCCCTAGGAAAGGGTGGCTGAATGGCAAATAAAAGATAGAATTGAAGTTAATATTTGGTATATTCTGAAATACGGGATACATGGCGGGACTCGCCCTGGGGACGGATGTAATGAATGAGTGCCCGTCTAAACGGATTAGAAAACGGAAAAGGTGAAGGTTACGGTAATGGTTACGGTTCACACAGTTGGTGGCTGATGCCGAACAGCCGCTAGGCGGGAGTGGACGGCATGCGGTCGTTCGCCCCGCACCGAGGCTGGACCTCTCGAGTGCGTCTGCTCTTTACGAGAGCTAAAACTGGAGAGAGCGAAGGAACTGATTCTCGCACCTCTGAGTCCCGCGGCAGTGGCACACGTGATCAAACGCGGGTGTCTGCTATTGGCTCCACGGTAGCATGGAAACGTCAGTAGTTTCAGCACGGACGCCAGAAGGGTGGCGTGATTTTAGAATCAGCATTCAATACTGGTTCTGGCCGGCTCTGTCCTGCTCTGTGTCATTACTAAATTCGGTGAAATCAAAGTGTTGACACTGGCCAAACTTAATCAGCACGGATCATGCAATGGTTACAGTTGCTCCTAGAAATGTGTAGATGTTTGTGTTGTTTGGCAAATATTAATCTCGTTATAAAACAATTTAACAAATGTGAAAAAATCACACAAGGAATTATATAATTATAAGAGGATTAATCCATCTGGGGAACAACCATATTGGATCACATTACTGCATAAAATTGAAGTAAGTTTTCCTTCACTGAATCACGGTGTAAAATATAGTAAAATACTCAATGGAATCAATTCAATGTAAACTGTCAAATACACCCAATTTTAAAATGCTAATACTCAGACAAAGGCTATTTCTTCCATAGATTAACATGGACTTAATAATTCAGTATAAATGTAAAGTATATTGTTAATTTCTAATAGCAGAAAAGAACTAAAATCCATTGTAAAGAGTAATATTGGTTTTAACTTACTTAACTGATCAACTATGTTTAAGTAACAACCTTTTCTAAAACCAGTAACATCACTTATTACATAAAATATTGTAGAAGTGACAAAATACACTAATGCAACTGAAATGTGTGGGATTAAAAGTGTTTCCAACGAAGGGATAGATGTTATATCAAGTAAGGAAGTAAAATATGGAAATAAAACAGAGGTTTTATCTACCTTAGTTCTCAGCATAATGGGTCATGTAGGAAAACTACACAATAACATTATCACTATATCAATGTCGTATTGTGGCTTCACTATGGCCTCATTGAGAGTTATTATTACACTATCGACCTCAAATGATGCTAACACCAAACTAAAGTTGCCTCAGTGGTATATAAAACACAGTAAGAACTAAATTACTTGGTAGTCTGACAAGTACAGGAAAAAGGATATTCTTAAAAACAGAAAGTTTAATGTCTTGGATGAAAATTAATCTTTTTCCCCAATATAACTACCTTTAGTAAACATCTACGATCATTAGGTAGAAGAAGAGTTAATAGTGCTTATCACAAAATAAACGAATTCTTATAGAATTTCATAAGGCGTATCACTTGTGAGCCTCAATTGGTATTATTTCATGAATCACCAGTGTTTAGATACTTCGCGCGTAAATGCAACTTAGGTGGGACGGGAACTGTTTGTAAACAAATACAACTGTCAGACTCGCACCTGGTGCGTAGCGCGGTAGGGGAGGTGATAATGAGAAATGTATAATGGCTGTCTGCGGTAGGCGTGGAGAGAGGAGAGTCCGGGCTACACGCATGGCGTGAGGGGTGAGAGGCGGGGGACACGTGATAGGCAGGTGGCGTGGGGCGGCTACAGCTGACTGCAACAGCCTTGAATGAGGCAGGTGTTCAACGTCGGCGTATTAGCACGCGCCTTAACAATGCAAGGAAATGAATTCTGGCGGCAAATCGCACAGGTGCACGTAAAACGGCAGCACAATGACATCGGCTACAAATCGCGTATAAAATTAACGTATCAGTGCCTCAACGATACAGATAGCCGTACCGTAGGTGCAACCACAGCGGAGGGGTATCTGTGGAGAGGCCAGACAAACGTGTGGTTCCTGAAGAGGGGCAGCAGCCTTTTCAATAGTTACAGGGGCAACAGTCTGGATGATTGACTGAGGTGGCCTTGTAACATAAGCTAATGTGGCTTTGCCACACAGCTACTGCGAACGGCTGAAAGCAAGGGGAAACTACAGCCGTTACCTTTCCCGAGGACATGCAGCTCTACTGTATGAACATATGATGATGGCATTCTCTCGGGTAAAATATTCCGGAGGTAAAATAGTCCCCCATTCGGATCTCCGGGCGGGGACTACTCAGGAGGATGTAATCATCAGGAAAGACAATACTGGCATTCTACGGGTCGGAGCGTGGAATGTTAGATCCCTTAATAGAGTAGGAAAATTAGAAAATTTAAAAAGGGAAATGGATAGGTTGAAGTTAGATATAGTGGGGATTAGTGAAGTTCGGTGGCAGGATGAACAGCATTTCTGGTCAGGTGAGTACAGGATTATAAATACAAAATCAATTGGGGGTATCACAGGAGTAGGATTGATAATGAATAAGAAAATAGGAATGCGGGTAAACTACTATGACCAGCACAGTGATCGCGTTATCATTGTCAAGATAGATACAAAGCTAACACCGACAACAGTAGTACAGGTTTATATGCCAACTAGCTCTGCCGATGATGAGGAAATCGAAGAAATATATGAGGAGCTAAAGGAAATTATTCAGACAATTAAGGGAGAGGAAAACTTAATTGTTATGGGAGACTGGAATTCGGTAGTAGGACAAGGAAGGGAAGGGAAGATAGTAGGTGAATATGGACTGGGCAAAAGGAATGAAAGAGGAAGCCGCCTGGTAGAATTTTACTCGGAACATAATTTAGTTATAACAAACACCTGGTTCAAGAATCACAAAAGAAGGTGTATACGTGGAAGAGACCAGGAGACACCGGGAGATACCAGATAGATTTTATAATGGTAAGACATAGATTTCGGAACCAGGTTTTACAGAGTAAGACATACCCAGGGGCAGATATAGACTCTGACCGTAACTTGTTGGTTATGAGCTGTAGGCTGAAACTAAAGAAACTACAAAAAGGTAGGAAAATAAGGAGATGGGACCTGGATAAAATGAAGGAACCTGAGGTTCCTAAGAATTTCAGAGGGAGCTTTAGGCAGCAATTGACAGAAACAGGGGAAAATAAAACAGTAGTGGAGGAATGGGTAAAATTGAGAGATGAAATAGTGAAGGTAGCAGAGGACAAAATAGGTAGGAAGGCAAGACCTACAAAAAATCCTTGGATATCACAGGAGATACTAAATTTAATCGATGAAAGGAGAAAATATAAAAATGCAGTAAATGAAACAGGCAAAATGGAGTACAGACGACTAAGAAATGAGATTGACAGGAGGTGCAAAGTGGCTAAGCAGGAGTGACTAGAAGGCAAATGCAAGGATGTAGAAGAATGTATAAATAGGGGGAAAATAGATACAGCCTACAGGAAAATAAAAGAAACATTTGGAGATAAGAAAAACAGCGCTATAAATATCAAGGAATATTCATAGAATATATGACTTCAACTGCTATTGGGCAAAGCTGAAAATGTGTACCCAGCCGGGATTCGAACCCGGGTCTCCTGCTTTCTAGGCAGTTGCGCTAACCCCTACACCACTGGGGACACAGTGATCACCGCAACTGCAAGGACTACCCATGCACGCCTCCCGTCAGATACAAATTCCCAGCTTCGACCTGCCCATAGTACTCAAACTCGTAGTTTAACTAATTCCCGTAAGAGTAAGGGCTTCAAACTTGCCCACCCCTCCCCACTAACGATAGGATCATTGCCCGTCACCGGCATATTATATATATACATGTGGCGTCTGTTCGGAAAGAACAGACGTCACATTCTGATCCTGCAGCTGTTATTATTTAATAGCAGTTGAAGTCATATATTCTATGAATATTAAATAATAACAGCTGCAGGATCAGAATGTGACGTCTGTTCTTTCCGAACAGACGCCACATGTATATATAAATATCAAGGACACTGATGGAAAACCAGTTCTCAGCAAAGAAGGGAAAGCTGAAAGGTGGAAAGAGTATATAGAGGGGCTCTACAAAGGAAATGACCTCGAGACAATATTGTAGGAAGGGAAGAGGATGTAGATGAAGATGAAATAGGAGATACTGTACTGAGAGAAGAATTTGACAGAGCCCTGAAAGACCTAAGTCGAAACAAGGCCCCTGGAGTAGATGATATTCCCTCAGAGCTACTGAAGTCTCTGGGAGAACCAGCCATGACAAAATTGTTTCACCTGGTGTGTAAGATGTATGAGACAGGTGAAATACCCTCAGACTTTAAGAAAAATGTTATAATCCCCATCCCTAAGAAAGCAAGTGCAGACAGGTGTGAAAACTACAGAACCATCAGTTTAATAAGTCATGGTTGCAAAATATTAACACGAATTATATATAGAAGGATGGAAAAACTGGTAGAAGCCGACCTCGGGGAAGATCAGTTTGGGTTCAGGAGAAATGTAGGAACTCGGGAGGCAATACTCACTTTACGGCTTATCCTAGAAGATAGATTAAGAAAAGGCAAACCCACATTTCTAGCTTTTGTGGATTTGGAGAAGGCTTTTGAAAATGTTGATTGGAATAAACTCTTTCAAGTTCTGAATCAAGCAGGAGTAAAATATAGGGAGCGTAAGGTTATTTACAACTTGTACAAAAACCAGACAGCGGTTGTCAGAGTTGAGGGGCATGAAAGGGCTGCAGTGGTTGGAAAGGGGGTAAGACAGGGTTGTAGCCTTTCTCCAATGTTATTCAATTTGTACATTGAGCAAGCTATAAAGGAAAGCAAGGAGAAATTTGGAGAAGGAATTAAAGTTCAGGAGGAAGAATTAAAAACTTTGCGTTTTGCCGACGACATAGTAATTCTGTCAGATACAGCAAAGGACCTGGAAGAGCAATTGAACGGAATGGACAGTGTGCTGAAAGGTGCATATAAGATGAACATTAACAAGAGCAAAACTAGGGTAATGGAGTGCAGTGTAAGAAAATCAGGGGATGCTGAGGGAATTAGATTGGGAAACGAAGCAATAAAGGAGGTAGATGAGTTTTGTTATTTGGGCAGTAAAATAACAAATGATGGTCGCAGTACAGAGGATATAAAATGCAGAATGGCAATGGGTAGAAAAGCGTTTTTGAAAAAGAGAAATTTGTTAACATCGAATATTGATTTAAGCCTAAGGAAGTCCTTTCTGAAGGCATTTGTATGGTGTGTTGCCTTGTATGGGAGTGAGACATGGACGATAAACAGTGCGGACAGGAAGAGGATTGAGGCTTTTGAAATATGGTGCTACAGAAGAATGCTGAAGATTAAGTGGGTAGATCGCATAACTAATGAAGAGGTACTGAACAGAACTGGTGAGAAAAGGAATTTTTGGCATACCCTGACTAAAAGAAGGGATAGATTGGTAGGACACATTCTTAGACATAAAGGAATCGCGAATTTAGCATTAGAGGGAAGTGTGTGGGGTAAAAATCGCAGAGGAAGACCAAGAGATGGATACAGTAAGCAGATTCAGACAGATGTAGGTTGCCGTTCTTATGTGGAGATGAAGAGGCTTGCTCAGTATAGGGTATTGTGGAGAGCTGCATCAAACCAGTCTCCGGACTGAAGACCACAACAACAACAATCAGAGATTTGGAAATGGATTTCATTCAGATGAATTGAAAGAAGGTTAAAGTCTGTTTGATACGTAATGGATAAAGATCAGGCAGTTGAAGTATACATTTTAAAATTTCAACGACGTCTCAAGGCTGAAACTTTCAACTTCAAGTTCTTCCTCGCTAAGTTCTTCTGCCAGTTCCGCTGCTTTGGCCTTCAAGTCCTCCACTTCCATTTATCGAATTTGCACACCACACAGAAAACTAATTTTTGCACCAATTTTCTCAAGTGTGGTAAACCTGGTACTAAGCTCTGTCAATTATAATTTATAAATAAATTAATATTTGCCAAACAACACAAACATCTACACATTTCTAGGAGCAACTGTAACCATTGCATGACCCGTGATGATTAAGTTTGGCCAGTGTCAACACTTTGATTTCACCGAATTTAGTAATGACACATAGCAGGACAGAGCCGGCCAGAACCAGTATTGAATGCTGATTCTAAAATCACGCCACCCTTCTGGCGTCCGTGCTGTAACTACTGACGTTTCCGTGCTACCGTGGAGCCAATAGCAGACACCCGCGTTTGATCACGTGTGCCACTGCCGCGGGACTCAGAGGTGCGAGAATCAGTTCCTTCGCTCTCTCCAGTTTTAGCTCTCGTAAAGAGCAGACGCACTCGAGAGGTCCAGCCTCGGTGCGGGGCGAACGGCCGCATGCCGTCCGCTCCCGCCTAGCGGCTGTTCGGCATCAGCCACCAACTGTGTGAACCGTAACCATTACCGTAACCTTCACCTTTTCCGTTTTCTAATCCGTTTAGACGGGCACTCATTCATTACATCCGTCCCCAGGGCGAGTCCCGCCATGTATCCCGTATTTCAGAATATACCAAATATTAACATCAATTCTATCTTTTATTTGCCATTCAGCCACCCTTTCCTAGGGCGCCTACAAGCCTTCACTGCTCCGCCTTCCATCCTGACAACGCTTCCAACCCATTTTATTTAAGCAGCACTGGGATGGGTTGTACATTTTTCCTATTATCCGTAGGATAAAGAGTAAGTGCTGTACAATTTGGCGTCGGAAGTGCGATCGATAACCCACCTTTCGGCCCTTAGGGTGGCCGCAAAATTTGGTTCACATTATGTTGTGTGGCTGGTAGACAGCCGCTATCCCGCCCAGCCACGGCACAGTCGCCGTGACATCCTAGTAGCCGCTGCATCTGCACATTCCGTGCTGGGTGCGAAGTCCAACGCCGAAGCGCAGCGCATCACATTATAAATACCTCTCTTGGAGTACTGAATACAAATTATTTATATGTCAACTTAGGCTGTCTCTGGCCGTAAAAACTGGAAATAACGTCTCATAATTCTGATGTGCGTTGTTTCACGTGCATTTATTGCCAAGTTAGACAGGAAACATAATGAATCCTGTCATGGAAGTTTAGGAATCTGACAAATAAAAGGCATGTATGACATAAATCAAGAGGTATATAGAAGCAAAATGGCAGCAATAGAAATAAGGAAAAAGTGGTTTTTCTTGGTGTTCTCGCTATGTGCAACAGTTTTCTTCTTTATACTCTTCTTATGGATTTTTCGCTCTTAGGCGGTACTCTTGACTCACCATGTGGCAACTACCTATAGGCTCCTTTACATCGGCTAAAACATTACAAAACTTCTGCTGCCCTCTGGAGGGTAACAGCTCGAAGGGTTTTTCTTGCACGTCACATAAGGTGCAGTAAGGATTCGGGTATCTCTCAAAGGCTATCTTATCACATGTCAACCAGGCTTCTCTCCAGTAATACATTTTTGAATCAACAAGATTTTCATTTCGTGCCCTGAAGCACACTGTCGTCACATGCTTTGTCAACCAGTTTGCAAAACTACCACTTTTACTGAAGGAAAATCTCATATAGAAAGAAATACTTAGGAGGAGAAAGAGAAACATACTGAGAGTAGAGGAGGGAGGGGCGAAAGTTTAAATCTCGCGTTTACAATGTAGTAGATCAACACAGCGTTCTAACGGTACCGACGGTTCCAGACGTTAGTCGTGTGTACGACTGTTTATGCGGCTGCGGACTTCATTCTAAACTCGTCAGCAAATCTGGTAGACGCAACCACGATTGAAAACTTTTTGTTTGTGGTTTTTCTTTTAAGACCTCAACGCTGGTATTGCGTCGGTGTTTGATCTTAAAACAAAAGCACACATCCTTCAAGATTGAGAATTTCACACTTCTCCCTTGTACCAATGATTTTTCAATTTCTGCCAGACGCGGCTTGGAGGGGGAATGCCTTGCTTTAACCCATCACGTCTGTGGAGGGCGGAAATTTACTTTAATTTACGGCACGGAAAATATTGATAGGAAAGATCAAGGAAAGAGAGATCGTGACACCGAAACTAAATGGAACAAATATCAGGAGCATCTCGGACAATGTGGACGCCAGGCCACATATTACTAGGGTTAGTGGAAAACTTTGTCAAAATCATAAAACTGTGTCATTCATTAGAAATGCTACAAATTAATTTAAAAATGAAACTTCCGTACTTCCGGCAATGATCAAACTTAAGTAATATAAGAAAAAGAACTTGTTATTCTCTACTATAACAGTAAAAAGAGCAGCAAAAAAACCAACATTAGCTAATCCAGTCACTCGGGGAAAGAACAATATTACTTAGCCTAGGGAAACTTAATATTTTAATTATTCTATTACTTCGAGACGCCTCGGAACAAAAGGAAATCATAAATCATACAGTTTCAGTCTGTACTTATCCGTCGGGACGTGGTGTGGCTGGGCGGCGTGCGATGTGCAGTCGCACGCACAGGACGCGCGCGTGGCTTCGACGTGCGCGGCGGGGGCGGCGTGGTAGCAAGTGGGCCTTACTGCTACGGTTGCGGTGGTTAGGACCCGGTACGGAGCCATCTTCGTCTGCTTGGCAGGACCGGCAGAAGACGTGGGGCGGCGCCTCATCCGCACAGCACTTACGGACGGGCGGCGCCGGTAGGCGACGTATGTGGACGGCGGCAGCGGCAGGTGGGTCGCGCAAACCGGGTTTACGGCACTTACATGCCTTCGGTGGGCCGAAACATCAGCACGAACGAGAAGCGTAACTTTTTACGCCTCGTGGGCGCAGGTAAGCTGCGCATTTGGAGTAGCGCACGGTAAAGTCGGCGGTCAACTGCGGCAGGTCGCGCGTCACGCACCTAGCGCACACGTGCGCTGCGGCAGGCAGGCGCGCGGCGTTTGGACTTCGCACTCGGCACGGAATGTGCAGATGCAGCGGCGGCTGGGATGTCACGGCGACTGTGCCGTGGCTGGGCGGGATAGCGGCTGTCTACCAGCCACACAACATAATGTGAACCAAATTTTTGTGGCCACCCTAAGGGCCGAAAGGTGGGTTATCGATCGCACTTCCGACGCCAAATTGTACAGCACTTACTCTTTATCCTACGGATAATAGGAAAAATGTACAACCCATCCCAGTGCTGCTTAAATAAAATGGGTTGGAAGCGTTGTCAGGGTGGAAGGCGGTGCGGTGAAGGCTTGTAGGCGCCCTAGGAAAGGGTGGCTGAATGGCAAATAAAAGATAGAATTGAAGTTAATATTTGGTATATTCTGAAATACGGGATACATGGCGGGACTCGCCCTGGGGACGGATGTAATGAATGAGTGCCCGTCTAAACGGATTACAAAACGGAAAAGGTGAAGGTTACGGTAATGGTTACGGTTCACACAGTTGGTGGCTGATGCCGAACAGCCGCTATGCGGGAGCGCACGGCATGCGGCCGTTCGCCCCGCACCGAGGCTGGACCTCTCGAGTGCGTCTGCTCTTTACGAGAGCTAAAACTGGAGAGAGCGAAGGAACTGATTCTCGCACCTCTGAGTCCCGCGGCAGTGGCACACGTGATCAAACGCGGGTGTCTGCTATTGGCTCCACGGTAGCATGGAAACGTCAGTAGTTTCAGCACGGACGCCAGAAGGGTGGCGTGATTTTAGAATCAGCATTCAATACTGGTTCTGGCCGGCTCTGTCCTGCAAGGTGGACAGACTTGGTCACGTTGTCAAGGCGTATGTCGCAGCGGAAGAACACCTGTAAAACTTAGGCGTAGTTTTGAAATAAATTTTTTGAATTATTTCCCTAACCTGTTTAAGACTGTCTGGTCATCCTGTACACCGACCTTTATCAAAGTCGGAAACGTGACGGTACACATTTCTCTGCCTTACACGAGGCATCATAACAACGTTTCACCAGGCAACGCCGGTCAACTGCTGTTTGTGTATGAGAAATCGGTTGGAAACTTTCCTCATGTCAGCACGTTGTGTGAATGCTCTGAAGAGCTAATCATTTGCATATCACAACATCATCTTCCTTTCGGTTAAATTTCACGTCTGTAGCACGTCATCTTCGTGGTGTAACAATTTTAATGGCTAGGAGTGTACCATGTCTAAAGCGACTGCAAAAGTCAACACTTAATTCAGTATTGCTGTTTCTTTTAAAAAAGAACGGTTGGAGGTTAACATTATTGACAAGGCTGCAGGTACTAAGCTTTTAATAACGGAAGCCAACGCAAAGCTGCAGGTGCCACTATCATAAAACTCGGCCACTTAATGACTAGAAATATGTGGTATGGTCCGAGGACCATAGTTTGCATTGATGCCTACAAACAACCGTGTTTATGCATCGAAAAATCCAAAAGTAGCTTACGATACGGTATGCCTTCTTCCTACAGTCAAGCATGTGGGTGCTCTGTCCCCATATGGACACATATATCGTGGTATTAAACTGTTTATATCATTCCTCTTTCTGGTTGGCTAACAGTGAATGAATATCTCACTCAACAACAAACTGTTTACCATGACTAAGACGTTGCCAACACTGATCTGCTCCAAAATGCTAATGCGCTCAGACACACAGCAACTCCTTAGTAATAAATAAATATAATGCTGTGTTAGGTGTACATTTTATTTTGTCCAACCCACTGTGTGTAGGAGGAGGGAATACTCGTACATTGCAAGAGTCTTATAGAAGTCTACGCTCGCAGTCCTCTTTTAGATGTCTGTACAGTGGTGCAGAACGTCTGTCTTGCAACTTCTGCAACTGGAGTTGGCGTGAAGTTGGAGTTGCTAACTGAAGTTGGGAAATGAATGTGAAACGAAGCTCACTGTCTCCTGTATGATTCCAATTTGGTTCGGGTAATATCCAAGTACTAATGGACCGAAAATGTCGTGAAACATTTCCTATTTTTGCGAAAGAGTGGCGGCAGAAGAGTGAAGACACAGTGGGAAAGAAAGAGAGAAAAGTGTCGTGGTGTCAGAGATACAGCGATAGTGGACAGTTACTAAGCTGAATGGACGGAAGTAGTTGCAGTGGAAGCAAACGACGGAGGAGACAGTGGAAATGAAAACATAAGCCAAACCGACGAACGTTTTCCCAGGTTTCCCCATCCCCTGTACCTAAGTGTTAGTTCCTCGGTCTAGGAATTACAAGATGAATCCAGCCATACACAAGAACATGTGTAAAAAGAAGAAAGTGGTGACTGAACAGAAACACAAAGGACTGTGAGAAGAAATGAATTGGCAGTGCCGCGAAAAGCTGGTTAGGTAGAAATTTTTTTGAGACCAAACTTCACGTACAGTGTAACTTCAATGACGCATTTTCGATTAACCTTTCAGATTTGTATCTCCTTTGTGACACAGCCACACGTAAGCTTTCAGCATGGTGGACTGTGCAGCTCCTAATTGTTCAAATTGTTCAGAGAATGGTTTTCGTGGCTTTCCTTTTCCAGTGGATCTTGAAACAGCATCACGAATGCACACCAACAAGTTTTTCAAAACTATGAGAACATTTGTAGTTATAGTTTAAACATTCTGTAAAAGAAGGGTTTCTACAAGTCTTTTTAAGCCAGGAGTACGACGCTATGACTTTTTGTTACAGACTTCAATATCTACACATACAATATCTACATATAGACAATTATTTTTAAATGATGCAGCCTGTTTTATAATTTTAGTGAATCATGTGGCTCGTACTTATATACGATACTTAGAACTACTGTGATGTCAAAATGCACGAACGTCTGTAAGCCTACAACATTGCAATCTTGTAGTTTACTGGCGAAGTATCTTACCTCACCATTTGACTTATTTTTCGACTAATGATGGGAATTGGTTTTTAATGAGTTATTTGCATTTTGTCTTTAGTCGTGGTCTATATACTGATATTGTAACTGAAAACCTTGTGAAGATAAATACATACACTAGACTGAAACTTTAAAACTCAATTTAAAGAGCACATTAATGGCAAAAGCTCTAGATCAGAGATGAAGATGCATCTGCGTGAAACGGGACACCATATATTAGATATTCGACGTAACATGCAGATTCTGCATGTGTTGAACAAGGAAAGAATATCGTGCGATAAGACAATCCCCTGTTGTTACCCTGAATGCACAGACATACCTACGACAGCAGAGCGTGTTTTCAGATTTTGATGTTTGAACAGGTAGTTTACTCCAATAGAGCACCTGTTCCACTTTATTTTTAGCATTTCTCCTATTTCGTTATATTTTTCTTTTTCTGCTGCTAGCTTGGCACTACATTGTTACCCTCAGACTGACTGAATTCTTATATATTAGTGTTACTAGTGTTACAAGTAGTTGAGATTGGCTTTTACATCATTTTTAGGTCCTTTCGAGTTTGTGATCGTATTTAAACATTCATTTTTTCACTATTTGGCCCTAATGGAATGAATGTATAAACAAAAAGATATATATGTACAGCCATCCCCAACTTTCACGCCTTGTTACAGAAACAGTACAGTTTTGAGCGTCGCTAACGCCATCCCGGTAAAAGACATCGCACCATTGAATGGCCAAGACTGCGTCGGCCAGTGCCGCATGGCCACCGTTCACACGTGGCACGGTACGGTACCTTATCTTTTCCTTTAAAGTATAATCGGTTCTTCGCGTCGTGCATATATTGTTGTGTAAATATCAGATATATTTTTAAATATCTATTTTTCTCGTATGTTTTGCCCGCCCTCCACCACCAGTATATTAAATATGACCACCCCAACAGCGTTCATTGCTTTATCGGTTTAACGAGAACGTGAACGTTAGGCAGCGTTAAAGAAAAAAAAAAGAAAAAAAAAAAAAAAAAATTCCGGTGTGAACGCTGGGGAGAGGCTAAACGTGAGACATGTTTAAAAAATTGTTTAGTGAGTACTGTTCCATCGGTTTATATTCTTCTATTTTTACATTTAACAATTTATTGTACATTTCTTTTTAATTTTGTAGACACAGTTGTAAGACCGTTTCATTTATTATACCAAACAGAGCACCTGATGAGTGATGATGCGTGTATAGGACGCAAAACCAGTTGTGTTTTTTAAATAAAAGCTACTTGCAGTCCAAGCGGTCCTAATCTCATAACAACAAATTCTATATCTCTGACAGAAAACCAAGAGTGTCGATAGTAAAGAGACAGGAAATAAGTTACTCACAGAGGAATAGCCGTGCGCACTGAGGTATGGATGTGCGCGTTTTCCTTAGGTAACTTTAACTTTGTTTGTAAGCTAGGGAGTAATAACCAAGCAGTTAAGTCCCATAGATTTACATTTGACAGCAATGGATTATTGTTTAGGCGATTAGTTTAGATCTTTTAATATATCTTCCGTCCCAAGTAGATGGTGGTATGAAGCTGGCACTGCTCGGCGCAGAGAAAAGTGAAAATAATCCGTTGTAATAAAGGCTGAGGGAAATAAATAAAAAATTATGTTTGTGCACAAGCGAAATAGCTACACAATTGTTTATTTATTTCAAACTGTATATTTATGGTCATTGTTTGTGTTACAATAATTCTTACTGATTTCAGCTCATCTCTCCTGATAAATAGTAACACATATTTCACGAAACGAGACGAAAGAGCCGGCCGCGGTGGCCGAGGGGACTGAGGCGCTCCAGTCACGGTCTGCACGGCCACTACGGTCGGGGGTTCGAATCCCCCCTCGGGCATGGATATTTGTGCCGTCCTTAGTGTTAGCTAGTTCATAAGTAGTTTGTAAGCTTAGGGACTGATGACCCCGTAGTTAAGTCCCATAAGTTCTACAAACATTTGAACATTTTGAACATTTTGAATTTTGAGACGAAAGAACAAAAGACTAATATGTTTACTTCATACATTTATATTAAACCATTATATTTATAGCGAATCTGAAAATAAAGAGGATTTAGTTAGCAGATTCGTTACTTGAACCATTTCTTGCTTCTTATATCGTCATCACTGGAATAATTATCTAAATCATTTTCCGAAAATTAAATGCCCGTAACTTGACGAATTTTTACTCTTAGATCATTACGAAGCTTTTAAGCCGTTGCATTTTGTGTGTCGCTGGCCAGTCTTAAGAACTGGACGAAAGATTTCCTCCACTTTGTATTGTGTTTGTATCCTAAAACAGTGGCTCTCCAGGTGGAACAAATCTCCCGAGACACGCAGTCTCAGACATTAGAAAGCAGTGCACGTTTCAATCCAAGACAAATAAGAGGTTCTGAATGCAACGACCACTTCTGTGAGTAGAAAAGTAAATTATTACCGCCAAATGACCTACACCGGGTACAGGAGTGTCGTATTAAGCAGCATCTCAGTAAAAGGAAAATGCTGTGCTACTGAGATGTAAAAAATATAATTTATTGACATTGAAATAAAAAAGGGGAAACCAAGACAAATGAAGTCAGAATTAATTAAATAATTAAATGCAATAATAAGGAAAAGGAAGGAAAGGATTCGACCCTTAATGGAATCGTGGATATAAACAAAAACAGTTATCTACAGAAAAAATAGCTATTAGAGTGTGGCTCAGGCCGCGCTTACATTTGAGTTCACAACTTAGTAGTTATTAAAATTTTGAACAGAGTTGCTATTGTCAGCGACCGTTACAACGTCAAAAGATGAAAATGCAGCCCTCGGTTGCAAAATTAAAATTATTTAACTTGGTTTCGCCAATAACTACGATTGCGTCCATTAGAAATTATAAATTAAAACAGGTCTCATAATAAAAGTTACAACTCAGCTTTAAAGTTTACGTCACAACATTTAAAACAATTTTTTAGAAAGAGCTGGCACTATGGGCTGCACGCCTGCTCGGAGGCAGCAGACTGGTGTGTGCTAAGTGGTAAGTGGAGTTGTGAACAGGTAAACGTTAACTCAGTAGTGCCATCTAGTAGCCGCAATTACAAGTAGGCTACTGTACAGAGAGAAACAGTATTGAGAAAAATTGAAACAAGAAGCTATGTTTAACATGAGAGATGGCTGAGGCGTCATTTTGACAATACAATATTCGAATTAACGAGTAACAATTGTAGTAAGCAAAACAGTTAAAAATTGGTTTTGGGATACAAATTATTTGGATCAAGACGGAATAAATATTTTGGTAGTTATGTTGGTCGCTATGTGGAGCAGTTGTCCGGCATACACATCACCTTTTCGCCCACATACGCGGAGAAGTTGTTAACATGTGTATCGCTTCAAACACCTACGAACCTATTTCATACAACGTCGACAATGCACAATACCAGTCACCAATTGAGGTGTCGGAATTTTTCAACATTTTTCATCGCCATGATGAAATCCACATTCCTGCCAACAACATTTTTTATGAATAGACTGGCCTTAAGCCTCAAGATGTTGTAACTGCCAATACAATTGTTTATCCCGCCATTGCTTGCGTTTTATAATGATTGTAAAGTCGAAAATAGTGGCCACTTTGTGAGATTGCAAGTTCTTAGGCGGTCTAGGCCTTTCTAAATAAATATAATAATTTTTTTTAAATTTTTTTAATAATTTGTAACAACACCGCTTCTCCAGCTCTGATGATGTCGGAAGTTTTAAGTCATAAAATTACTGGACACTTATGAACTAGCGGTCTGAAGAAATAAAATATAGTGACTGGTCGCTAAGGGCTACCGACGTGTCCGCGTTCGGAGGCGGCATCAGATTTCATACGACACGAGCACGTTTAGCTCTTAGTGTAAACGTCTCATGTTATAGTTCTATTTTCTGATGAAGACACCCATAGAGGTGCCGAAATCTACATCAAGTACAATTATTTTCAACCAACTAGTTGGTATGCATTTTCTTACACAGTAAATTACACTGATACAGTTGTGCTTCAGACAGGCAGTGTTTAGAATCACAAGCCCCGATTGTGTTAATGGCGTAGTTTGATCGAGATGCAGAAATTAGGGGAAAAACCTCAGACTCTGACGCCTTGAAATTATTTATTTATGCAACAGAAAAAAAATCTCACATACTGACTGCTTTAAATTACTTATTTATACAAGAAATTAAGAAAAAGTTGAAGCGAGATCTGGTAAATGCCATCTGTTTCCACCTCGTTGCAATGTATTTGGGCGCAATTGGAACACTTGTCTTACGAAAAATGACGGTTCCCCTATAGAAAGATGGAGTCCATAACTTCATGAAGAAAGTAATCTTGTGGTTAGAGGTGAAATTGTATGGTTAGTTAAAGATACTCGCTCAGCATAATGCATCTACTGTTGGATGCAGAGTATTGCATTCGCTGGCATACATGACAGGACTCCACCACCGTCTACGAATTTCGTGTACTCTTAGAAGTGGTCCCTGTAGGACACGGTTCTGACAGCCCAAGGGGAAAAAAATAATGCTCGAGAGATTTAAATTTGCTGACTCGGTGCGGGCAGGAGCACAGAATGGGGTGGTAAATTTCATAATTTGAGCCTGAAATCGCAAACCTTATTAGCAATAAATTCTTTTCTGGGGGGGAACAAAGCGGAATATAAAAAAATAAAACAGCAGCGTTGTCGTAAATTTCGATTACGCAGTAACGAGAGCATTAATCTTGAGGACTTACGGCTGCGTGCCAAATTAAATTCTAATTAGGGGGCTGGCTGGCGATGGTCAGGCCCGGCGGTCTCGGGACCGCGCGTTTTTATCTGCCTTCGGCACCGCACGCCACCTAATAGCACGTAATTGCGTCAGCAGGCATCGCATTAATTTTTGTTATACGTACGGCACCCACCTCCGGATACTTCCGAGCGCTTCCGGTGCAGTCGAGAGGCCGGACGTACAAAACAATGGCGCCGGATATTGCGAGATTAATATTCGTACCCGCCGAATCTAAGTTGTTTACTTGCTGTTTCATTAGGGGATGTGCTGCTGTATTATGGAAAAGGTTTTTTTATTATCATTTCGTTTTTTTATGCTGAAACAATTAAAATTAATACGTAAAGTAATGTAAAATTCATAAACGAGGTTCATATAAAACGAAATGGGACTAGAACTGAAATGTGTGGTTTCGAACATCTCAAGTGGCTGCTGACCTCCCCTCGACGACTTGTCCACTTGTTCGAATTACACAGGCCAACGAAATTTTTACTTTGATAGTTGATCTTAGTATTTTTTTGTGTCCAAGCCTCGTCGCCGCTTTTGTGTCTCGTTTCCGTCGTAGGTGTCGGTGGCCGAGTAGAAAGATCGACACAGAAATAAAGGATGCACGCTTGTGCAGGTAGGAGGTGACCAGCCAGTGGGACAGAAGAAATTAGAAACACTAGAGTAAATTAGAACGAGATATATATTTCTTAGAGACTTAGTAATACTTAACTTTTACATAGCTCAGTACTGCAGAATGCTGATACAAAGTTGAGCTAGAGGCTAGTGCCTATCCGATAGCCAAGTCTTCACTGGTGCCTATCTGATTCCGAAGTGTTAACTGGTTCCCATCTCAGTCCCAAGTGAACGATGTCGTTCAGTGGTGGCCACGAGCGGAGTTGTAGCAGAGGGCGCTCGTGGCTGACGTAAGAACGCCGCGCTGTGCGTGCATGGCGGCACGCGGCGAAAGTAGGCGGCACGCGGCGAAAGTAGGTGGCGCGCAATTCAGACTTGTGCGACACCATAATTTTTATGATTATTATTGAAAAAACCAGTCTTGATCGCAAAAGTTGACAGTTTCTATTTACCGGTTTCGACCTGATGTAGGTCATGTTCTGAATAAAATGTAGCCCATGTGGCCAGTACTGGACTCGGATGGGTTGGGATGTCCTGGGCTGTTCTGCTGCCAGCAGTTAACTGTTCACCGGTAAATAATTGTTAACTTTCGCGACCAAGACTGTTTTTGTAATATTAATCATACCAAATAGATCGCTGCTTCTCTCCTCTGACAATGTTGTCAAAATTAATATTCTATAAGCTGAATCCAAATCTAGCCTTAGCTTTTTTCTATCACCCATAGTTTTCGAGCAATATGTTTTTATTATATAGTATGAAAATCCTATGCTATCCAGTAAATTAGTTTGTATTTTCTTTCTCTTTTTTCTTGTGTAGCTGTTTCTACGATGAATCGCTTGCTGAACTTCTGGGTGAGGTGACCAACAGTAGTCCCACATCATGCTGGGGTTCCAACGGCCTTGGTAGCGTTGTTCCATCACTTTAATGTCCAGCTGAAAACATTCTCTTTGCTCCTAACATCTCCCATATTGTCCGGGAAGTAATCAAGTTCACTGTTCACAAACTGACCTTTCAGGCTCATTAAACAACCTAAAGTATTAAACTTATTTAACATTGCAGCTACAATAGAAACATATTCCAGTTTTTTATGTCCTAAGAACTTTGTAACGACTTGCTTGAATGATACCCATGCTCATATCGCATTTAAGGTCATTGTCGATTAAAAGTTAACATCGAACATCAATTTTCTGATATCACGTCCGACAAAGACGCCATTTAGTTAAGCTTCTGAAAGGTGAGGAAACGTTCGGCAGAGAAAACATGGTCCATCTTTAGGCAAAGTATATATATCGAGAGAGAGAGAGAGAGAGAGAGAGAGAGAGAGAGAGAGAGAGAGAGAGAGAAAGAGAGAGAGGGAGGGAGGGAGGGAGGGAGGGAGGGAGGGAGGGAGGGAGAGAGAGATGTGGGAGAGTACGTTTTATGGATCTACAAGGTTCTTTTGCAGAACGTTCTTCTCGCCATGTTTTAAAGACTCCCTCACAGGCCAGTTCTTTCTGCACCAGTGTTGATCCCTATCCCTACTGTCCCATTCACACAAGAAACATGGAAATTTGGTAAAGCCACCTTTCTGACCAAGGAGCAAGAATGTTACTTTTAGATCACCACATAACATCCAACCATGAGCAGAATAGCCTTTGTTAACACAAAAATGGAATCGACCTTTATTGCCAGCAAATGGTTTTCAGCAGTGCTAACGAAGTCATCCACATTCATTACACATCCTTTTAAAATTACTTTAAGTAGTCGACCGCGGTAGCCGAGCTGACTGCGGTGCGCCAGTCACGGTCTGCACGGCCACTACGGTCGGGGGTTCGAATCCCCCCTCGGGCATGGATATTTGTGCCATCCTTAGTATTAGCTAGTTCATAAGTAGTTTGCAAGTTCAGGGACTGATGACCCCGTAGTTAAGTCCCATAAGCTATTTGAACATTTGAATATTTTAAGTATATGAAGGCTAATATTTGACAAAGTTGAGCCCAACCAGTTGCGAAATTTGATAAAATACCTTGATGTAAGGGTGCCTTCATCAGAAGAATAAATCTAGATCAAGGTATTTAATCAACGTTGATACGTTCCAATCACTTGTTGGATTCCATACACTGTAAATATAAAATTTACCATTAATTTGGAAAACATTGTCCAATGAGCAACAGCGATCTTTCTTCGAGATATTAATGTTACAAAAAACTAGCAGTTACCAACAAGCAGCGAGAGTGCAGCCACGGTAGCCCTGCAGACGTCAGCACCGGCCACATGGGCTGTATGATTGTTTCTGAGGATGACCCGCAATAGTTCGAAACAGGTAAAATAAAATTCACCTTCTGCGATCGTGACTGGCTTTTACAACGTAAATGAATTTTACCATTATAATTTTACATCGGCTAAGAAATCTCCTTCAAGGTGTCGTCTTAACGAAGCTAACTTTTTCAACAAATTGACAACTATCGAAGTTAACGAGTCGGGCGTCGGAGAGCGGTATAAACGCTCTCTAAAAGGGGCGTGGTCAAGTGTTTACTTGCGCAGCAGAGATAAGCCTTGTCAACGATAATAGCTATCGATAGTCGATGGTCAGGTCCGAATAGCCACTGTTCATATGTCACTAAGTTTCATACTTTCTTTCTCTTAAAAATATCCCCATGTTTGTATATTTCGATTGCTTCTCTGTACACGCGTGGATAATATTTCGTCGTTGTAGATAAAATTTCAGTTTCGGACAACTACACGTCATGATTTTCTGATTGAAAAACATGTTCAGCTACAGCTGATTTCTCAGTTTTACCAAGTGGGCAAAGACTTTAGTGTTCTTTCAGTCTTGTATTCACACTCCTTTTTGTAGTACAAATATACTATTTCCACAAGAACATGGAATTTTGTACATTCAACTTGATGACGCAGGAGGGCGTTTGTCCTTTACAGATAGGAGTGCCTGAATGATCTTTTACCGGTTTTTAGTCCAACGAAAAAGATAACTCAGGCACTCCGTTCTGTAAAGGACAAAGGCCCTCCCCTATCATCAAGTGGCGTGTACAAATTTCCATGTTCTTGTGGAAAATTGTATATTGCTACTACAAAAAGGAGTGTGAATACATGACTAAAAGAACACAAAAGCCTTTGCCCACTAGGTAAGACAGAGAAACCATCTGTAGGCGAACATGTTTTTCAATCAGGAAATCATGTTTTACGAAACGGAAATTTTATCTAATTTTTCAAAAGAGATAGATTGGCTGGCTAATACTTACCTTTGTGCTATACCGCCGATAGTCACACAAAGAAAGAAAATGGACGAAAAAGAACAAGCTGTCGGAACAGGGTTTCTTCTTCATATAGGAGAAAAGTCACACAAAGAAAAAACAGGACGAAAAAAGAACAAGCTGTGGGAAGAGGGTTTTTTCTTCAGGTAGGACAAAAGGGATGAAAAATGGAATGGGGACGGAAGAGGTTTGTGGAAGTCAGAGATACTGACTTCCACAATCCTCAAACACCATCCTCATGACTTTTGTCGTCGTCTCTTCCGTTTCCATTCCTATTTTATTCAATTTTCTCCTACCTGAAGAAGGAACCCTGTTCCGAAAAGTTGTTCTCTTTTCGTCCTTTTTTTCTATCGACGGTAGAGCCCAAAACTAAGTACTGGCCAGCCAGTCTCTTTTGAAAAATAATTTATCATCTCTGTGGAAAATTTCCATCATTAATCGGAAATTTTATCTACAACGACGAACTATTATCCACGGCTATACAGAGGAGCAATCGAAATATACAAACATGGGGATAATTTTAATACAAAGGAAGGAACGGTTGGTTACAGTATCTCTACGTATACCTCAGTGTGCTGGTGGTTGTCGTTTTTATGCAAAACTTTGCAACCATGCTCTAGTTAGCACTGTAGATGTAATTGTAGACGCCATACATAACGCAGATATCTGAACTATAACTTATGTAATAATCGTCGTACATGTCCTCTAGCGTATTGTCATCGAAAGCCGTGATGATAGTTGCAACTGTGACCTTCTTCTAGGAAGACTGTTGGTATGAACTGCCATCGCCTCTTCCCGCACTTACCGTAGCACTACCGCTAGCAATGAGTTGTTCGTCATTATCATCCCTATTATCATCATTATGTGTTAGTGTAACAACGGTATCTAACTTATGCTCATATTGCTCTACCAAAACAGATAAGAAAAATCATGCGAATGATTCATCTTCTACACTAATACCATATTCACGAAGAATGGTTCTTCGTAACTTCATCTCAACCAATCGGTATACTTTAGCAGGATTGATTATCAATCGCCGCTCCATCTGACGCTTCACCATACAAATGTCACAAAACGCAACTTCGGAGGCACACTGCACAGTCCCTACTGGCGAACCGACAGGTCAAAGTGCAATGTGGCAAGGCACACGCAGAGGTCTCTAACGGACGACTGCAGAGTTTTGCAGATGCGGGAGTGTCACTAGTGCAATAAGGGACCTTTATATTATTTCTCGTACGATTTTGATGTATATGTGTTTGTTCGAGCCCAAGTACTTTCCTTGCTATATAGACATTGGCTCTTCAGAGTAGGTAGTTATGCTTTTATTCTTGACTATGGATAGTTATGATTTTATTTCTGCTGCGTAAGTGAGCACTTCACTACGCCCCTGTTAGACAGTCATTATTCCGCTCTCCTACGCCCGACTCGTCAGTCGGCAAGACTCACCGCTACCAGAAACACCCTTGGAAATGTCCAGCACAGCTCTGGACAAAACGTCATCAGCAGAAATATTTCTTCGACCACGACCATACAAACCCGTAACATTCAACGGCAACTATTTCAGCCGGTCGTGAAAGCTTGCACGGCATGATATCGAAGATAACGTTTAGATTAAGTTTCGCCAGCTGTGGTAGCAGTGTGCTATTTTATGAACGCTAGACGTCAGCAACCGGTGCGTTATTAGACGGCGCGCAGACAGCTCGGGCAGGGGCGGGTATCAGAGCCCGCGGGCGCCCGCGCCGGCCCGAGGGTGTGGTAGGATGCGCGAGGCAGCGGCTGACAGCCGCCTCAATACGGGCCGCGTCCACTGTCACTGTCGCTCACATCTGCCGCGCCCGCTGCCACTGCTGTCGACATTTTACAGGCGCGCCGTGGCAGCTCTTCTGCCGTAATTAAAAATGTAGCCACACGCCATCCTGCCCACGACGATATCTACACACTGTCTATCTATAAATAATATACAAATTGAAACGGTGGCTGAGTACATAATGTGAACTAGTGTCCGAAAGTGTCACATTCTAACATATACAACGAGAATCACCTAACATTTGCCCCACAAATATTGCGGAAACGGAGAGTGCGAGTGATATGCGGTTTTCAAAGTATGGACTCGTAGTCAGAGGTTCGTGTTTTTAGCCAACAAACAGATTGTAATCTAATATATAGAGCAGAGTGTCCGTATATTTGTACGTGTTGCATACAAATCTACAGGTTTGTGCCAATCTTTATGAAATTTTGTACACGTAAGCTTCAATCCATGAGGACTGTCGCCGTAAGTGTAAGAATCACATACGATATATAGTTCACGAGATATGACGTTACAAGCAATGAAAAGTGTCTAAAACTGCTGCATTTAGCGTCAATGCTCCTCAATTTCTCCTAAACCACTGGGCCGATTTCAACCAAATTTGGTACACACATTCTTCACGTGAGATAACAAATGTTCAAATGTTTGTATAGTCTATGGGACTTAACTACGGGGTCATCAGTCCCTAAACTTACTAACTACTTATGAACTACTTACGAACTAGGACGGCACAAATATCCATGCCCGAGGGGGTATTCGAACCCCCGACCGTAGTGGCCGTGCAGACCGTGACTGAAGCGCCTTAGTCCCCTCGGCCACCGCGGCCGGCCGTGAGATAACAATTGCTGTACGAGTACGAACCACATGATTCAGGAGATATAACGTCGTAACCAATAGGAATCGCAGAAAAGTGCCTCATAATGCGGCGAGACTTTATAAATGCGCTATATGAGAATAAGAGTACTTAACGACTTGCAACAATCTTTAAATAAAATTTCAAACGTTTATTAAACTTTCTCGCTGACACCCATAGCAAAATAATGAAAGGAAAATTTTTTCTCGCTTACTACTTTTCCGCTGTTTATGGAATAAACTACGGCATTCGGTATGACGTTACAATTTATAATTTGTACACTACAAACAGTAGGCGCAGGAAATTTTATAGAAAGGATAAACTCATATACTTTAGTGTACCTTCTAAATTGTATGACAGTACGAGACGCAGTTCACGAGATATGAGCACATAAACAATAACGTTCATGGAAAACCGCCTCATCACACACCAAGTTTTAATGTATTACTTCTTTACTACTAATTGTATTCCCAAGAGTTTTTACATACAGCCCTTATACAAATGAATATACACCCGAAAACTGGCAGGAATAAATAAATAAATACCCAGGCAACGCCGGGTTTCCAGCTAGTATATCTATAAAGCAGAGTGTCCGTCTGTTTGTACGTGTTGCATACAAATCTACAGTTTTGTTCCAATCTTTATGAAATTTTGTACACGTAAGCTTCAATCCATAAGGACGGTCGCTGTAAGTGTAAGAATCATATACGATATATAGATCACGAGATATGACGTCATAAACAATGAGTTGCGCGAAAAACTGCTGCATTTTGCGACAATACTGCTCATTTTCTCCTAAACCATTGGATCGATTTCAACCACATTTGGTACACACATTCCTTACCGTGAGGTAACAATTTCTGCATGGTTAAGAATCACATACGGCACATGGTTCAAACGATATTACGTCATAACCAATAGAAATCGCAAAAAATGCGATACAATGCGGCGAGACTTTCGAAATACACTGTATGTGAATGACAGTACTTAGCGACTTGCAACAAACTTTAAACATAATTTCAAACCTTTATTAAACTTTTTCTCGCTGGCAACCATAGTAAAATGATGAAAGGAAAAAAGTTTCTCGCTTACTAAGTTTCCGCTGTTTATGGAGTAAAACTACGGCTCTCGGTATAACGTTACAATTTATAATTTGAACACTACAAGTTGTAGCCGCAAGACAATTTTACATACAGTATACACACATATAGCTGAGTGTACCTTCTACATTGTATCGCAGTACGACACGTAGTTCATGAGATATGAGCACGTAAACAGTAACGTTCATGGAAAACCGTTCCATCACACACCAAGTTTTAATCTATTACTTCTTTACTACTAATTGTAATCCCAAGGGATTTTACAGACATCCAGCCCTTATGCAAATAAATATATATACCTCAAAAATGGAAGTAATAAATAAGTAAATACCCGGGCAAGCCGGGTTTTCAGCTAGTCTATAAATAATGTAGAAATTGAAAGGGCGGGTAGAGCGGAGTGAGTACATAATATTTTAATCAGGAACTAGTGTCCGAAAGTGTCACAGTCTAACATTCACAGGGTGAATCACCTAACACTTGCACCACAAATATTGTGGAAACGGAAAGTGCGAGTGATATGCGGTTTTCACAGTATGGATTGGTAGTCAGGGGCTCGTATTTTTAGTCAACATACAGACTGTTATATTAATTATAAAGTGTATTTTTTATGCAGACCTACCGGTTTTTTAAATGGAACAATCGTTCTTTCTATCATGCACTGGAATTATTGACACCAGCTGTGTACAAAGAATTTTGAATGACATTTTTATCATATTTAGTTTAGCAACTACAACCGTTCAAAGTTTCGAGGGCGGAGGCTACGATAGCGTAGCTAACTGGTCGAGATGCTAGCCCCTTTCGATGTTTTATTGTCACGTATGTGAAGATTTTATTCAGCTACAACGGTAATGGCTGATCTGATATATTAAATAATGTAGCTATTGCTTTATATATGTTTCTTCCGTTCAACCCTCACTGTTCTGACTGGAATTGCAGTGAATAAACCTTGCCGTTTCTGAATAGAAAACGAACGTGTTTCTGCAGTAGGTTGGATTTTCTGTTATTCATTAGCCATTTTTTATCTGCGACAGCATAGCCAGTCAGCTATGGTGTCGTATCATGCACCCGCAAAACTTTGAATGGTTGTAGCTGCCAAACAAAACGTGATAAAAAATGTCATTCAAAATTCTTTGTACACAGCTGGTGTCAAAATTCCAGTGCATGATATAAACAACCATTGTTGTATTTGAAAAATTGTTTATTTACATAAAATACATTTTGTAGGTACTTTTCGATCTGTTTATTGTCTAACAATACGAATCCTTGACTAGCAATCCATACTGTGAATTCCGCACATCAATTGCACTTTCCCTTTCTGCAATATTTGCGATGCAAGTGTTAGTTGATACACCCTGTATCGTGGCGACACTCCCTGGTATAAAAGTTGTTAGCAACTGACAGTCTAAAAAATGTTTGTTAAGCTTATGGGACTTAACTACGGGGTCATCAGTCCCTAAACTTACAAACTACTTATAAACTACTTACGAACTAGGACGGCACAAATATCCATGCCCGAGGGGGGATTCGAACCCCCGACCGTAGTGGCCCTGCTGACCGTGACTGGAGCGCCTCAGTCACCTCGGCCACCGCGGCCGGCAACTGACAGTCGCAACGACACTGGCGCTCCTAGTGGCGGGTATGGTTCCGTAAGAATAATGTTTGTTTATAATTACTTTTCTATGTAATTAACCAAATAGATTCTGCAATTTTTGCGTACGAAGTATTAGTAAAATATCGAAAGACATAAATAATCGTGAAATAATTTTAAAACAGCCGAATTTCATTGATTCAGTGATATAAACAACTCATTCATAAGGAAATACGAATATGTGTAGGGAAAACTCGGCTACTATTTAAAAGAAATATATTTTTGTATCAAATGGTAAGTAAAAGTAGTATAATTCGTTGGTATAAATGTTATATTTCAGATATAAAAAAAGCTTTCTTAAAATCTTGCTAATTTACCTGGAATAATAAGAACTCGGGCAGTTTCGCTCTACTACTTGGCTAATTTCGCAGTAGCAGCTGGAATTCTAAAAAAAAAAAAAAAAAAAAAAATTTACTGTATTTGATATAACTAAATTATTATAAGTAATGTAATCAAAGATAATGTAATTAATTACATACTTTAACATAATAATGAATAATAAAACAAACAAAATTAATTACAGCAGTCATAGCAAATTTTAAATTAGAAAATTCATAAAATCGTAAACCTGATTCAAGTTAATGAGAATCAGCATCAGTGCATAAACGGCATGTGCACTGAGCACTGTACGACTTCAGTCTTTCGCAAGACAAATGAAACCAGCACTCGCACTTCAAACAACATGTCCACTCTTGGCCATCGTTATCATCTTCGTAATTTCCAGCACTTGAGGAACATATGTTATCATCCTTTGCTACATTTCTTATTAATCTTCTCCGTACAGGCATACATCGTCTTGTTGAAGGAGCTACGTGTTCGCACGATTGCTGTTTCCCCATTCTAGCTTTTGAGGTGCTCACTTTTCCTTGCTGCCTCTCTGCTGGAACATACCCCTTTGATTACGAACTTTTTCTGGATGCTTTCCTTTCTTCAGCGGTCTTCACGCCTATTGCAACTAACCAATTCATTAAGAAGTTCGCTATCGGCAAAAGAGAATTATGAGCAAACTACTTGTGTCAAAATGGTGAATAAGAACTTAAATTAAACAGAGGCCTGTGAAGAATCCATCAATAAAAGTCTTCCTTACACTTCAGGTTATCTCGGCAGTATGGAAAGAAAACCAGACAGCTGTCACCGAACACGTGCTACACTGAAAATATTTTCAACCACACTGGAAAAAGTTCCACCACAGCCACAAGAATGCTCTCCGGTAGCTGTTTTCTCGACCACACACAGCTGATAGGTTCTGTCATCTGTGACGCAGTGTTTGTACTTCACGTCAGCTCGTACAATTTCGCAGTGAAAGGATTTGTATGGTACTGCGAAATTAGCCGTACTGGGAAATTAGCCGAGTTTTCCCTCTATTTTGCAGCCAACTCCGATGACAGTAAGACAATATAAACGGACGAGACACATTAATTCCTGTTGTGACTTGTTCTCATATGACAGGCACTTACATTGACGCGTAAAAATTCGATGTGCAGTCTAATGATTCGATCAGTTTTGCAATTTACTCATTTTTCTTATAAACGTCTATAATTTTGAGTATAATTCATTTTGCTTAAAAACGAATATCTCGAAGATTCTTCCTGTTTGTGATCCAGATATAGCCCGAACAATTGTGGAATTAGTTTCTGCTTTGTAGGGAAACGAATTATTTTCTTGTTTGCTTTCGATGTTTTATTGTCACGTATGTAAGGATTTTCATTCAGCTACAGCGGTAATGGCTCACCCGGTACATTAAATAATGTAGGTATTTTATGATATATGTTTCTTGCTTTCAACGCTCACTGAATTGCAGCTAAGAAGCATTGCCGTTTCTGAGTATAAAATGGAAGTGTCTCTGCAGTACGTTGCGATTTCTGTAGTTTATTAGCCGTTTTTGATCTTATTAGAAAATGAAATTCTTGAGTAAAAAGTCGTTGATATCAAGATAATCTTAAATAAACAGTTCTGCTAAGTACCCTTTCATACTTTCCAGTGGTTCTGGAAGTGGAGTTATTTTCTAGTTATTTAAATGTGGAGTTATTTTCTAGTTATTTAAATTTCTATGGCACTACGTACCTTCCCCTTCGTAAAAAGTTTTTTAAAATCAGTTTAAATAATAACACTCACACTCGTCTGATATCGTACATCTCTGATGTACCTCGCCAGCTGCTTGGAGCGCTGCTGTCGTGACGTATAACAAAAATCTGTGGGAGTGTCGTAACTGTATATGTTAGACTGTGCTGATGCTGTGACAATATATTCTCTTTTACACTGCGAAACAAATCACATCCACTGAAAGCTATATCGTTTCCGTGTCTTTTGAGGCTAAGTATGGACTACGGCAAAATAAACAACATAGTGGACTAGACAGTATGGAAGCTAGCATGTTTTAAGTGTATATTTTATCTGAACCTTTTCCTTTTTTGGTCCATACTACCTCCATCAAAAATTTGGAAAGCAAACGGATTGGCATAGTAGAGATTTATTCCATAGTGCCTAAAAGTGGTCATAGCGTCACTGGCTGTCATTTTCGAACGTGGGTTCTCATAAATACGCGTGATTTGAGGCCTCATGCTACAAACTGGGTGGCCGTTACTGCCGGAAATTCGAGTCCTCCCTCGCTCATGGTTGTTTATATCGTCCTTAGCCCTTTCAGACCCAATGTTGGTTAAAATAACAAATACAGATAGTAATTCATTACAAATTTAAAAAATGTCTGTTCTGGGTATCCACTATAAATTTTTATGATCTGCACCACCTTACAGTAACATGCATTTAACACTATCGCTGCGGCTGAAGCTTACAAGCGTTCCCGCGATCAACACGCCAGAGCTGCCGACGCATATAAGCGGCGCGCTAGCTGAGTACTCAATTTAGTTAGTTTGGCTGTGCACTCGTGTTAGTACAGGCCACCAAAAAACATCATGTAACATTTTCCTGTCTGCAGTTGTGTGTTTTCGTCTTTAGTCGCTTGCTAGAAATCATCGCCTATACACCTTGCAAATTTGTTATATGGGATTAGGTTTTCAGAGCACCAAATTGCAGATGAGACGTGTTTCTTTTTCTCCGTTTGATATACCTTTTGACGTTTTCAGTATAATACTTTCTCGATGAAGCGGATTTATCGATTGTTTGATTTTCTTCCCAGTTTGCAATAAATCAGAGACATTGTTAGAACTGTTTGCAATAAATGCATATGACGCTTATAGGCTTATAAGCTTGTAGCACTTATCACATAATCGTCATGCAGCTAAAGTGTACTTATATTTCTATATCTAGCACCACCTCTTGTGTAGACGTTGTATTCGCTTTCAGTATTACAGGTTTCGGAGGGGCCTGATTTCAGCTCTCGGCGCACGTGCGCTTACAGGTGTCCGCCTAGAGCGTTAGGGTCCTGCACTGGTGGCCGCGGCGAACGTGTTGAAATAAATGACAATAACATCATATAAAATCAACTGGCTGTCAGATATGATAGCTTCACGTGTCAAAACAATGATATCAACATCTTGTTAACAAGTCTTTCTTGCCGCCATTGTAAGTGTGCTGGAAATTTGCCGAATTTGCCGACTGCTGGCGTCACCCAGTGTAGAAAAATGGAAGTGAAACACGTTGCGCACATTTGCACAGTCCATCCACGATAGTGTGATGCAGGCTCCGAACTTCCTGGCGTGGATCACAAAAAATAAAGTGAGATAAACCAGAACCACACAATTGAACAGGATGTGAAAGGATTAATGTAAGTTTAAGTACTTTCACTCTGCAGCGGAGTGTCGCTGATATGAAACTTCCTAGCAGATTAAAATTGTGTGCCGGAACCGGGACTCGAATCTGGGACCTTTGCCTTTCGCGGGCAAGCGCACTACCGACTGTGCTATCCCGACACGACTCACGATGCCGCCTCACAACTTTACTTCCGCCAGTACCTCGCCTCCTACTATTTTAATCTGCCAGGAAGTTTAAGTAGTTCGTAAGTCTACGGACTGATAACCACACCAATTTTCCGGGAGACGCCATCTGTGGTTCTTTGGCCGCCAAGTGCAAGACTTTTTATTTGACCTGCTTGGCGAATTACGAACCGATGATGACGAAGTGATCTCAGTACTCCTCTTCCAAGAATGAAAACCGGGACCACCTGCATGGCAGCCAGAGGTGCTGCCCGCTAAACTACAGAGGTAGACATTCATTTCAGATAAATTTAGAGATGAATGAAAAGAATACGGAAAACTGAAGAATAAATAAATAAATAAAAAATCATAAACTTTGAGTGCACTTCGATTATAAGTAACGATAAATGTATGTGAACAGTTTGGCATGATATTTGGCACATATATATTTGTTCTTGGGTAAGGTTTAATCCTCCTCAAGACGAGTTTTTTATACTACAGGAGGCGATCCAATTATGATATGTTCAAAAATATGAAAGCCAAGATCGCTGAAGATTGATTTTAGTTTGGACGACCGGTTTCGCTGGTCTCTGCCAGCGTTCAAATGTTTGTAGAGCTTATGGGACTTAACTACGGGGTCATCAGTCCCTAAACTTACAAACTACTTATGAACTAACTAATACTAGGGACGGCACAAATATCCATGCCCGAGGGGGGGATTTGAACCCCCGACCGTAGTGGCCGTGCAGACCGTGACTGGAGCGCCTCAGTCCCCTCGGCCACCGCGGCCGGCTCTGCCAGCGTCGTCTGGTCCAAAAACCTTTTAAATGACCGTCATCTGTTAAAAAAGGGATGACGGAAATTTAAAACATAGATATCATTACAATAAAACGAGAAGAAATGTCAATTACATTCATAAGAGCAAAATCGCCCATACTTAGAGAAAAGACATATCTTGTACAGCCAATCAGTTGCTACATAATTTAGAGTGCAGATGATGTCGGCAGAGACCAGCGAAACCGGTCGTCCAAAATAAAATCAATCATCAGCGATCTTGGCTTTAATATTTTTGAACACTCCACAAGATATTGCATGGTGCATGGCAGAGGGTACCTAACAGCAGAATTCGATACTGCTTAATCGATCAATATGAAAATTATCACGTATGTATGTTTCCATAAAAAAGGGAGAAAGCTTTGGGTTTAACGTCCCGCCGACAGCGTGATCATTAGACGGAGCTCGCGGTCTGATTTTTGGGTAAGGATGGGAAGGAAATCGGCCGAGTCCTTTGACTCGGCATTTACCTGGAGTGATTTAGGGAAATCACGGAAAACCTAAATCGGGATGGCCGGAGGTGGATTTGAACCACCATCCTTCCGAATGCGAGTCCAGTGTGTTACCACTGCGCCACCTCGCTCGGTCCCTTGGAGAAGTACGGTTGCTGCCACAGGGTGCCTTTACAGTACAACACCGTTTGTTCGGTCGCCACAAAAATTGGCAATTTTTTTTTAAATTTTCGATAGATAGGAGTTAGGACGGAGGAATCGGACAGATCCAGGATAAAATATCATACGAAAAACTCAGTGGGGAAAGATGGGTGCAAGTAGGGTACAAAAATCTCAAAAGAAGGTTCTCAAATAACACGATAGTAAGTTGAGAGAGAGGAGGTGTATGAGGTGGTGGTGGAACTGACTGGCAAAGAATGGGGAAGAAACTCGTTAAGAAAGGTGGGGAGACTGACAGACATAAGGAGGTGATGGACACGAGAGAAGAAGAGATGAAAAGACTGGGAGAAGTTTATGAAGAAGTAGGAGGAGACAGGTTGGAAGGAAGACGGAAGTAAGGAAAGCTTAGGATTTAAAATCCTAACAGCATGCTCATTAGAGACGCAGCTCAAGCTCGGATTTTTAGGTAAGAATAGGGAAGGGATGTGCCCTTCCAAACCGCGGCATTTGTCTGGAGTGACTGAGGGAAATCACGAAAAACCCAAATCTGAATAGCCGTCCTCCCTACCACTAGTCCAGTGTGTTACCAGTGCGCCACCTCGCTCGGTGATAAAACAGGAAAAGGACTTAGAAGGGTTGGAATAAGTACACACTGTAGGAAATGGTACTGTGAAATATACACTCCGTCGTTTATATCATGAGACGGACAGGAACAAACGGACAAAAGAAGGAGGGGAAGAGGGTATGGACTAACGGAATATTGAAGCATTTAAATACCCCTGAAATGCTAGTTCTGAAAAGAAAAATTAAAATAATAGGGAATACTCTGTGCAGGTATCACAAGGAAAGAGAAAAGATCTGGAGACATGAGAAGGCTCCATATTGCTCACATCAGAGTCACACATTCTGAAATCGTATACTGCCGCGGCGGATTAGCCGCGCGTACTGGAGCGCCGTGTTGCGAGGCCGTCCGCCGTCGGGGGTTCGATTGCCCGCTCGGACATGGGTGTTAGTGTTGTCCTTAGATTATTTTACCTTAGGTTAAGTAGTTTGTAAGCTACGGACTAATAACCAAACTGTTGAGTACCATATATTTAAAGAAAATCGTATACTGCATTGGAAGATGTACACAGAATGCCGGCCGCGCTGGCCGAGGGGACTGAGGCACTCCAGTCACGATCTGCACGGCCACCACGGTCGGGGGTTCGAATCACCCCTCGGGCATGGATATTTGTGCCGTCCTTAGTCTTAGTTAGCTCATAAGTAGTTTGTAAGGTTAGGGACTGATGACCCCGTAGTTAAGTCCCTTAAGCAATACAAACAAACATTGACTGTAAATACATTGACTGTACACAGAATCAGATCAAAAGATACTCATGATGAATTTTAGACTGAAGGATAACAATATTGTACGAAAAAATCAGTAGGGAAGGAAGTGAGGCTATAAGATACAAGTTCTAACCTGAAATGAATGTCCCCTTCGCACGCAGAATAAGTTGATGAAAACCTCCTGTGCATTAGGCGCCTTTTTCTTTAATTTTTCTTTCTAGCCGTTATGACTGGTTTTATGCGGCTCGTGATGAATTCCTTTCTTACGAATATCTGTTCATCTCACAGTAGCACACACAACATTGTCATTTATTATCTGAATGAATTCCAATCTTCCCTTACACTTTTTACCCTGTACACCACCATTTAGTAGCAAGGTGGTTATTTCACGATGTCCTAACACATCTATCACCCTTTCCCTTTTTCGTTGTCAGTGTTTTACATATGTCCCTCCCTACGCCGCTTCTCCAAATAACTTCCTTATTCGTTACCATATCAGTACACTTATTTTTTTAGCATTCTTATGTAGCACCAAATCTCAAAAGCTTTCTCACTGTCCGTGTTGAGCTGTCCGACAAAGATGTTCTCCAGGAATACATTCTCAGTTATTTCTTCCCACATTAAAGCAAATGTTGACTAGTTGATTTGTCTTAGCCAACAATATCCTCTTTTGATGCGCATGTCCTTCGCTCATCGTGGGTTATTTGGCTTCCAGGTATCAGAATTCTTTAAATACATATAGTTTCGATTTTAATATCCTATTTCACCAATGACACATCTCATTGCTTACTATCAATCCATATTCCTCACTCACTAGACTATTCGATCCATAAAGCATTTCTTGTAATTTTTCCCCACTTTTATTGTGGACAGCAATGTCAACAGCGAGCCTTACTACTGATATAATTACCCCTGATTTTCTATCATTTAAAAGTGGCTTATATTTCCATCTTTTTCAAAAATGTTCAAATGTTTTTTAAGCTTGTGGAACTTAACTGCGGGGTCATAAGTCCCTTAACTTACCAAATACTTAGGAACTAACTTATATTAAAGACAACACAAACATCAATGCCCGAGGTTGGATTCGAACCTCCGACGCGAGAGGCCGCGCGATCCGCAACGTGTCGCTGCAGACCGCTCGGCTACTAACGCGAGGCATACAATTTTCAATATGTATACTGAACAAGAGGGTCGACCGACTTCATCCCTGTTTTACATACGTTTTAATTCAACCATTTCATTCTTGGTATGCGGTTTTATTATTCCCTCTTGTCGATTGTTCATACTAGGAGTTACACATCTTTCCCTTCCAGATTATTGGAGTATTTCTCAGAATTTCGAACATCAGAAACACTTTAAACTGCCTTACTTTTGTTCCACGTCGAAAAATCTTGTCAGTGCGTCTTGACTTTTCTTCAGTCTATATTGCATTATGAAGCACAGTATCAGTACTGTATCTCTGATACCTTTATCTCTCATAAAGACAAGTATATCAGTATCCTGAAATTTCTTTTGAGTTGCTCTGTTTGCACGATGGTTTTCACAGTTACCTGTCTTTGCCATTCAAGGAGTTGTGTGGATGACAGAATGTTCAAATGTTTGTAAATCTCATGGGACTTATCGTCTGCGGTTATCAGTTCCTAAGCTTACAAACTACTTAAACCTAAGGACAACACGAACACCCATGCCCGAGGGAGAACCCCTGTGCGCTCTGTAGCATGGCACTTTAGACCTCTCGGCCATTACACCGCGGGGTGGATACAGAATCTACACACCAGTTGAACTGTCGATGTTTGTCACTCCTCAAGTAGCTCTAGAAATCCTATTGTAATGAACCTTCTAAATCACATGCGCGTCCCAGTATCATGAGATGCAGCGAGCGGAATTGAGTGCCACCAGGTGCGATCAGCTTTCGAACCCGCGACCCTTCGGTTTCCAGTCGAGTGCTTTACACCAAGACCAGGCATAATACAGGCATTAATTGCATGGTGAATCTGACAGTAACTATTACAATTGATTGAGTGGCTGCATCTATGATAGCATTTCAGATAACTGACTAATGCTTCTTGAATAGTGAAATCATTTATAAATTACTCCAATAACAAGTAGATATTAATTACACAGTGAATATAAAATAAGTAGTTACCTGTAATCCGCATTGATAAAATTCCAATTTTTAAACCAAGTTGACTGAAAGTAGAAAGGGCAATAATCCTTTTTAAGTCAAATTCGAAATTCGCTCCAAGACCAGTTATAAATATAGTTAAACAACCAATAAAAAGAATATACCAACCAAAAGTAATAATATAGGTTTAAAACGAATTAACAAATATACACCAGCAGTAACAAGAGTAGAAGAATGAACCAAAGCTGAAACAGGACTGACAAATTTGCAGAGTAATATGATATATAAGTAACAAACGTCCTGGTTAAGGTTGATGTAGAATTATTACAGCACAAGGTGCCTCGACTGTAATATAATAATGTATAGTTAAGTATTATACCATACTGAATTTCCAATACAGTTACCTGTAATGATCATACAGGTTCTATAATTACTGTTAAGCAGGCGACTGGGAAACCAAGTGTATTAAAACATATTATATTGAAACTGTATAATGATCATTCAAAGAAAATAAAGATGTGGAAATTAAAACGAAATGTGTGATAGGAATTGTAGGGAGGTGGGAAAGAGGGGGTAATTTATAAATGTTTTTCACCATACAATAAGCATTTAGTCAGTTATCTGAAATGTTATCGTAGATACAGCCACTCAGTCGGTTGTAATGAAGATTGTTTGAGATCATTACTTTAATATTCACCACGCAATTTATGCCTGTAGTATTCATTTTACCCACACACATTAACCATTAATAATATTTCAAAGTTACTTCATTACAGTCAACAGATGTCGTGTTTGTGACTTAATGTTTTATACCATACATCTACTCGGGTTGTTAACTGTTGTTATTGTCTATTACAGGGTCTGAAGAAGAGAGTAGTGTATTCTCGAAACTAGTCCATAAAATCCAAAACTAACGGCTGAAGGCTTTTCAGTTATGGCAATAATAGAACGACGTCGTCCCAACATCCATCAATTCAAGATGGATACACAAAGATTTCTTAGTTTTTGTTGGGATAATGGCCCGGGCAGGAATTGCTCGAAAGCAACATGTTCGAAACCGCCACGTACGAAAAAGAAAATTGTGAAGGGTCATATGTTTGGGAGAGTCAAATGACGCAAATTTTATCGGTACGTTTCGCGTTTTCGAAAATCAGTGTTCGTTATGTTACGGTAGAAAAATCATTACTTTTGGGTATAAAAAGTACCAATTGTGTGGATGGACACATATACAACTTATAGTGATGGCAAATTCTGGATATTCTTGCGATTTCTTTTTAAGATCATGTTTCCAGTTAGCCTTGAAAGTTTTTCCCATAATAATCTACTATCCGTTAGCGTGATCCGCGGGTTCATAGTTACCACACACATTTCAGTAAAATATGACACAATATCCTGTCTCAGGTGCAAATTGTAGTTTTGAGTAACATAGTGAATGTACAGCAAGGTATCTGGGTTCTATAGTCGCGAAACTTTTTAGTCGCAAATTACTCACCAATAACAGTTATAATCGTTACAAATGACAGTAAATTTTGTCTCAGATGTAAAATTTTGCGATGTTTATTGATATTCGTCAAAGATCGCCGTACATTGCGCCTGTGACAAAGATTTGGCACGTTATACCAGTATAATAGATCTTAAATGCAGAACTCGCAGGCTCAGTTTACGGCAGTTTAATGTATCAAATTGCCGTAAATTGGGCCTGCGACAAGTTCTTTAGTTAAGACCCTTTACATATTGACGTTAATTGACGCTCTATGCAATAACCTTATAGTTTCGATTGATCACAGTAAATTGTGCAAAAAGTAAACCTGTTTACGTTCAGCGTCTTCACCTCATCACGAAATGTATCCATAAAACTTGTTTTTCCAGAAAAAAATTCTAGTTCCCCTGCATTCCACGAGTATTCGAATAATCCGGAAATGACCGAAATAGTGATCAACACTGTCTCTGCTAAGCGCAGTTGAATACTGGTTTTTAGCTCTTTTTTCGCCCTATACCATAGGTATCTAAATAAGTAACAAAACAAATTGGCTCAAATGTTAGTAATATATTTGGAAGACATACATCTGAAATGTCTCTTTCTCGTTCTCGAAAGTCGTTCTTATCAAGATACACCCGAAAACCATTATGTTTGTCTATCAAGAGTGTCAATTGAGGGGTGAGACGGTACTTTTAAGAAATTTATTTTTTATACATCATTTACTTGGAACTTTTTGCTCGATGAAGGACTAAATTCGTTAGCCTTCAAAGTTACCGTGCAGCATAAAATTAAGAACTTGTAGAGTTGAAGGAAATACACATGTTTTGAATTCGAGTGTGGTTGATTTTACAACTTTTAGGCCAATGGTTTTGAGATCTGTGTTAATCCTGTGACCTGTACCCTTCGAGACTGAAAGCCCTTCTGTGTCTTCCCGAGGCGATCTAACCTAAAAAAAAAAAAGTCCAGTCCACTCCACACAGCTCCCAGTAACTGCGTAGCCGCTTCGTGTGTTCAATGGACTCCTGACCTATTTAGCGGAACCTGGAACCCCACCATCCAATGGCGCCTATTGGGAGACGTGGAGTAGATATGGTGCGAAAGAGGGAGACAGTGGCAGTCAAAAAGGTAAAAAGTTGTAGGTAACAGCAGAGAGAGATGAGATTATTGAACTGCAGAAGAGGGCTTGTGGAGACCGTACAAAACGTTTGGTTGTCCGGACTCCAGACCGGCTAAAAAGAAAAAGATTGTGAACTTTGCCCCTTTTACCTTTTTCTCTGTGCCCAACAACGTGTAACATTTTCTGTAATTAAGAATTACAAGGCCGATAAAACCACACGCACCGTGGCGGGGCGGCCGAGCGCATTGAGGCGCCATGTTCCGTTGCGCGAGGCCTTTCCCCGTCGGGGGTTCGAATCATACCTCGGGCATGGATGATTGTGCTGTCTTTAGTATAAGTTAGTTGATAAATAGTTTGTACGTTTAGGGACTGATGACCCCGCAGTTAAGTACCATAAGCTTTCCAAACATTTTCTGTGGTGACAACTGTGGCTGAAAAGACAGTTATCCACATTGGCCTCAGTATTCCTGCACGAATTTACGTCACTTGTGTGAGATCAACTGTTTGTATGACAGTCATGATCCGTTAACAATAACAATATAATGGCAACTTAGGTCTACCGAAACAGGTAAGAAAAAGTGATATATTAAAGCATTCTTCGCTAGTCCATTTTTTTCCCGGGGTAGATTTCTGGTAAGGGCTGAAAGAAGAAATGTCAGAATAAAACAGCTCACTTTCTGGATGAGCCTCGTACATAAAATGAAAAGATACGAAACGACACTGTGGGTATAAGTGAAGTCTGTATTCAAATTTAAACATCAAAGGCCTGAGCACAACTATCCCATTAAATAATGACCTGAAGGATTCCCTGTTCCCAGAATTCCTGTGGCTGTCACAAGAGCTACTCCTCTACTGTTCAGTTCATCGGTCGAGTTGAAGCGTGAAATCACAGGCCGACATGTTCGGCGATTGCTCAAGCTGCTTTCACTTGAACTTGGCCAGTACACTTTGTGTGGCCGTGGAGTCGTGTGTACTCGCGTTATCACGTGACAGAATCGCTTCCTCCTTGAGTAGTCCATGCCGTTTCCTCTTGATGTTGTACAGTACATGTCACTGTCAATAGTTTTTCCGTGTTCGAGCAAACACGGTTAGCGTCTCCATGCCTGCTGATGGCACCGCCTCGAATTTTATTGGGGGAGGAGACGACTCAATCTTCGCGTCCCTATATGTCGCACTACGTTATCCCAAAGCGGCATATTCAAATTTCAACCGGTTTGATTGTTAAGACGTTTCATACTTTTCCATTGGAACACTGCTGTACTTAAATTGAGGTTAGAATTAATTTTGAGACAAAATCAATCAAAAGGATGTAGTAACGAGGTGAAGAAAGCATTGAAATCTACAGAATACTGGACAAAGTCGCGAAGACTTAATTAACACGTCATGTAGTAGCAGAAAAGAAGTAATGGTAAGTAACGTTTGTGACAAAAGTTGAAAATGGACAACCCGATTAATAACGCTGATTCTACATAGGATAGACTGGTAGCTCATTCGAGATACGTTTCAAGTAAGATAAGACAGCACTAAAAAACAAAAACAAAACAAAAAAATACCATAAATAAGCAGTAGCAGTAACCAAACATCATGTCATCATTAAAAATCGCAGCATCCGACACATCCTATTGAAAGTCAGAAAACTGTACGTCCTTGAGGCACTTCAGATCCACATGCAACAAAGCAAATACCCCGAATAAATGTTAAATCATAAAAATGACACACACACTCACACCTACATATCTATCCAGGGTGTCCCAGCTGTCTTGTCCACCCAAAATATCTCTGGAACAATAACAGCTATTGGAAAACGACTTTCACCGGTATGAATGTACGGCTGGGGCCTATGAATGTACATATTTGGAAACATTCTAAAACGAATGCAAATGTGTTTTTTAACACAAACTTATTTTTTCTAAATGGATACACTATATTTTTTCTTTAGCAATCTATAGCATGACAAATCACATAAACAATGGCGTTGATTGCATCGCAATATTGCAATTACATCCCGAGATATTGCGACGAGAATTTGACGCTTGGAAAAACCGAAATACGCTGCTAGCGCACGTCCTGAGGCTCAGGCGTGAACCCCATGTTGCCCGTAATCGCGATGTGATTGACATGCGTAATGGCACTTCCACACTTATCAAGAGGTCCGAAACGAATAATACGGTCTGCTACCATCCTGCATTAAAGTCATAATTATTAAAGCATAACCATTCACCTGTATATAAATTATTATATTCTTTAAAGCTCTTACTGAGTGAATGACAATCTCCGAATGAAATGTTAGATTCTATATTGACTCCAAAATTAGAGTGCATTGTATACTTGTCTTCAGTTTATCACCATTTAAAGCATAATCTTTAATATGTCTTTGCACCTATTAGAAACAAACATAGACGGTGATTGTGGTTTATTACTCATAAATGAGATTATGAGAATGCATGGGACCTGTGACCAGTGGAAGTATGATATTTTAATGATTTACATTTAACTTAATTGAACAATTGTACTGTGTTGTGATGCACTGTTTTTATATTTTCTTTTGTAGACAGTACAACAGGTTATTCCACCTCACAAAAACGCGTTGTGGGCACAATAAACAAATAACTGGTAACAGTTATTACATGTGTTTTCATCAATTTCAAACAACAGTCACAGTAAATATACATGTGGCGTCTGTTCCGAAAGAAACAGACGTCACTTCTGATCCTGCAGTTGTTATTATTTAATATTCACCGAATATATGACATCAACTGCGATTGGGCAAAGCTGAAAATGTGTACCCAGCCGGCATTCGAACCCGCGGGAGGCGTGCTTAGGTAGTCCTTGCAGGTGCGGTGATCACTGTGTCCCCAGTGGTGTAGGGGTCAGCGCAACTGCCTAGAATTCGGGAGACACGGGTTCGAATGCCGGCTGGGTACACATTTTCAGCTTTGCCCAATCGCAGTTGATGTGATATATTCGGTGAATATAGTCACGGTAAAGCCTAAACCAAAATGTTTTCATTTAAAGGAAACGCTGATAGCTACCAAAAGAGGATAGCGGGCTCCATACATACGAGTAGTCTCTAATATCAAAAGGGCATGGAAATCCGTGGCACTGTCACATTCTGAGTGGGATGCTTTGTGACGAGGCTTTGACGTCATACACCGGCCACTGTGCGGTGACTGACGGCGTGACCCCCCCCCCCCCCCCTCCCCCGCCGCCAGGCCATCGTCCGTGTCATCGACACCCAAGGCGCCGCAGGTGCGTTTGCACCGCCACTGCGACTGGCACCGCTCTGTTTCCACAGGCGACCGCGGCGGCCACATTTGTGGCGCCGCCGCTGGAGCGATAAGCCGTGAAGCCGGCCGGCCCATGAATATGCAACCGCGTAAGAGTTTTGCGTTCGCGAACAATCAGCGGCGTTGCAATGTAAATTAGCGGCTATTGTGGCTAAACATTTCAAAATAGGCCGCCGAGCGTGAATGCATATTCAGATCTTTCACTTTTGTCTTCTGCCCTGCTGAATATTCGTGATCGTCTAGCCCATTGTCAAGTAAGAAATATGCAGTGCGTTCAGATTTTATCGGCGAATTCCCCTGGCTGTATATCTGAGCTTAGTAGGTGTGTGAATGCGATGAGCAACGAGTTATATGTAAATACTAGCGAAACCGGCAACACTTCGCAAATGCTATTATGTGTAGGAGTTGTGTATACACCCTAATCTCCTTCCCTCTATTTACCCCTCTCCTCCTCCCCAATTCTTTTTCTCCTCCCTGCCCCATTTAGGTACCTTTA